>CM042834.1:215801138-217021138 GCA_023653725.1 Bungarus multicinctus
CTGTTAGGAAGAACAGTAAATGTAGCAAAGAAGTTTTGCCCCATCACAGCTGTTGAGATATCAGAACAAATAGGAAGTTGGCTTTGATATTCATCTGTGTCAGGCAAATCACCTGCCCTAACCCTCATTTGTATAATAAGGTGATCTTTCAGAAACAGATTTTATGTGCCAAAAGCCTGGGTGCATAATAGCTACTCTAAACAGGTGCCCCATTGACATTGATCAGAGATGAACATCTTCCTGAAACTACAAAGCAGATGTTTCATACTCCAGTGAAAAGTGGTTGCTGCAAGTGGATTAGCATTAATACATGGCTGACATCATCTCATCTAAAAAAGGCAGAGGTCTTACATCCCTTTTGCAAGGCAACTATAGGTGAAAATGAGACAAGGAGACGAGAGTGTCAACAGCTGAGCGTTGAAGGGGTTGGGGGGAGAAAGAAACAAAAAAAGATAAATTAACAGAATCTGAGCTTTCAATTTGCAGTTTCCTATCACAATGATATTTTGACAAAGACGAATTGGCATATTTGAAAAGTCAGAGAAAGTGAGAAAAAAGTTCAGTAGGTGGAATAAGGATGAAAAAAAAGTACAAGCAAGAGCTTGTGAGATCATCTTCTCTACCACAATGGTGAGTGTATTTTGGATCTTTTCCTTGATTGAATCCTGTGGGGCATGGAGTATTTATAGTCGGCAAGTCTTGTTACAAATTGGACTGAAATGTGAAAAGGCTGTTATGGATGATTTATACATTCTCATAACATACTGAAGGAGGCAACTAGGCCCCTGGGGGAGCCATGGATCACTATCCCTGTAGGAAGGAGGAAGAGGAGGAGAAAGAAGAACAGGAAGAAGAAGAGAGGATGCCGTGCTGGGTTTATCTTTAGGCTGAATAAATTTCCACACAAGCCTTCAATTCCAAGTATATTTCTTACCAATGCAAGATCTCTAACTACCAAAATGGATGAATTAAGTCTACAGATTGCAAAGACTAAATTCATCAAGTGTTTTGTTAATCATAGAAACTTGGCTTCATTCACTCATTCCAGATGCAGCTGTTGAGCTGGAAAGCTACATAGCTCATTGGCAGGACAGGAGTAGAGATTCTGGCAAGATCAAAGTGGGAGGTTTAAGCCTTTATGTGAATAAAAGCTGGTGTATCAATACAAAGACTGTAGACAGTCACTGTTCCATGGATCTGGAATATATGACTCTTAAATGTAGACCCATATATCTTCCGCGGGAATTCAGCATGGTTTTGATTACTGCAATCTATATCCCACCTGATGCCAATGCTACCATAGCTTTGGGATTCTTGTATAACATTGTTAGTAATCAGCAGAATAAGTATCCTGATGCTGTGCATATCATAGTGGGGGACTTTAATCAATCTGATTTAAAAGAAGTGCTCCCTAAATTCTATCAGCATGTTAAGTGTGCTACTAGAGGATCAAACATGTTGGACAAAGTATATACCAACATTAAACATGGCTATAAGGTTATACAATTACCACATTTGGGACAATCAGACCATATGTCACTGCTTTTAGCACCAGCTTACATCCCTCTTAGGAGACAGGTTCTGACTATAATAAAGACAGTGAAATCTTGGCCAGAAGATGTTTCCCAACAACTTCAAGATTGTTTTGAGAACACAAATTGGGACATCTTTTACCACCCTGACCTAGAGGTGTACACTGCGACTATTCTGTACTGTATCAAACACTGCACAGATATTATCACTGTGGATAAATGTATCAGATCCATCCCAATCAGAAACTCTGGATTACTAAGGAAGTCCAGTGCCTCTTGCATGACAGGACCAAGATCTTTAGGTCCAGTGATGGGGCAAGATAGTGTTGCCAGAGCTAATCTGAAGAAAGGTATTCGGAAGGCCAAAACTGATTATAAGAGGAAACTTGAGGATAATTTTTATAGCAATAACATGAGACAGGTGTGGTGAGGGATTCAACAAATTACAAACCATCAACCAACCAATGTCATCCCTGCTGAAGGAGATTCTTCATTGGCAGAGGAACTGAATCATTTCTTTGCTTGCTTTGAAGTGGAGACATCAGAGACAGATAAAACACAGCTACCAGCCAATTGTAGCCCCCACCTCATTGTGGAGGAACAGGAGGTGAAGAGCATTCTGAGGGCTGTGGACGCTAGAAAGGCTGCCAGTTCTGACAGTATCTCTGGCCGAGTGCTTAAAGACTGTGCTGATCAGTTGGCTGGAGTCTTTACCAGGATCTTCAATCGGTCTTTATCCCAGTTCATTATTCCATCTTGTTTGAAGGCTTCCATTTATTTTATTTATTTATTAATTAAACTTTTATACCGCTCCCTCTCCCAAAAAGGGACTCGGGGCGGTGTACAGCCTACTAAAAACACACAATAAATATACAATAAATACAATTAAAAATACATTAAACAATTTGATCCGGCTGTGTCCATCCAAGGGAATCAATTAAAAATTAAAACTAATAAAACCCCAAGTAAAATTGAATTAAAACCGAGACACAGTTACTGGGCCAGGCCAGCCTGTTTAAAAAATAGGGTTTTCACTGCGCGCCGGAAGGTCAGAATATCCGTCATAGCCCGTATCTCCGGGGGGAGATCATTCCATAGGGAGGGAGCTCCCACAGAGAAAGCCCGAACTCTCAGGGCCGTCAGCCGACAACGGCCAGGCGGCGGTACCCCAAGAAGGGCAACCCTGTGGGAGCGTACTGGGCGGCGGGAGGTTGACGATGGCAGTAGGCGGTCCCGTAAGTACCCAGGTCCCGAGCCATGGAGCACTTTAAATACCATCAGTACCACCTTGAATCGAATCCGGAAGGCCACAGGAAGCCAGTGCAGCCTGCGGAGAAGTGGTGTAACGTGGGAGCTCTGAGGGGCACCCACGATCACCCGCGCGGCTGCATTCTGGACCAACTGTAACCTCCGGAGACTCTTCAAGGGGAGCCCCATGTAGAGAGCATTGCAATAATCCAGGCGGGAGATAACGAGGGTGGAAGTGACTGTGCGAAGTGCACCCAGATCCAGAAAGGGCCGCAACTGGTGGATCAGACGAATCTGATAAAAAGCCCCCCTGGCGACTGCCGCAATGTGCTCTTCTAAAGACAGCCGTACATCCAGGAGGACGCCCAGATTACGCGCCCTTTCCACAGGGGTCAAAACCTCTCCCCCCACGGCCAGCGAAGGAACCAGCTGGCTGTATCTGGGCGCAGAAAACCACAGCCACTCGGTTTTGGTCGGGTTGAGACGAAGCCTGTTACGACCCATCCAACTCCGCACGGCCTCCAGGCACCGGGACATCACTTCGACGGCTTTGTTGGGGTGGCCCGGGGTGGAGATGTCCAGCTGAGTGTCATCAGCGTACTGATGGAACTCCACCCCGAAGCCACGGATGATCTCGCCCAGCGGCTTCACATAAATGTTAAACAGCAGGGGCGAGAGCACCGACCCATGAGGCACCCCACACAGTAGGGGCCTCGGGGCCGACCTCAGCCCCTCTGTCAACACGAATTGCAAATGGTCGGAGAGGAAGGAGGTGAACCACTGCAACACGGTGCCCCCCACTCCCAACCCCTCCAACCGCCGCAATAAGATACTGTGGTCAACAGTATCAAAAGCCGCTGAGAGATCTAACAGGACCAGGACAGAGGAACAACCCCTGTCCCGAGCCCTCCAGAGATCATCAACCAACGCGACCAAAGCCGTCTCCGTGCTGTGCCCGGGCCTGAAACCCGATTGGAGGGGGTCAAGATAACTCGCTTCATCCAGGTACTGCGGGAACTGACGTGCCACCACACTCTCAACAACCTTCGCAACAAAACGAAGGTTGGAGACAGGACGATAATTAGATAACAATGCTGGGTCCAGGGACGGTTTCTTGAGGAGGGGCCGCACCACCGCCTCTTTCAAGGCAGCAGGCAGCAGCCCCTGTCTCAAAGAAGCATTTATAATGCCCTGGAACCAGCCTCGTGTCACCTCCCGAGTGGCCAAAACCAGCCAGGAGGGACACGGGTCCAACAAACAGGTGGTGGCATTAAGCCCCCCCAGTATCCTGTCCACATCCTCCAAAGTAACAGGGTCGAACTCAACCCAGTTGACCTCACCGATATCCCCCCCCACCCCCCCGCCCGGAGATGCCCAATCGGAGTCCAGCTCGTCCCGGATCTGAGCGATTTTGTCCTGCAGAAACCTAGAAAACTCCTCAGCCCGCCCCTGCAAGGGGTCCTCCCGTGCTCCCACCTCAAGGAGGGAGCGGGTCACCCTAAACAGGGCGGCTGGGCGGTTTTCCATGGACGCAATAAGGGTGGAGAGGTAAGACCTCCTCGCCATCCTTATCGCCACTAGATACATCTTAATATAAGATCGTAGTAGTGTTCGGTCAGATCCGGAGTGGCTAGCCCTCCAATTACTCTCTAGGCATCTTTTCCGGCGCTTCATCTCCCTTAGCTCCTCAGAAAATCAAGGAGCCACATGGGATCGGCACCGGGTCAGAGGCCGCAAGGGCACGACTCGGTCGAGGGCTCCAGCAGCCATCCTATCCCAGGTGGCAACCAAGCCCTCAACCGAGTCGTGTGTATGAGCTTCAGGGAATGGCCCAAGCTCCGTCAGGAATCTATCAGGGTCCATCAGGTGCCTGGGGCGGTACCATTTTACTGGTCCCGCCTCCCTGCGGTCAGGGGGTGTGGAACGGAAGTCGAGCTTCAGGAGCGAGTGATCCGTCCATGACAGGGGTTCTATAACTATATCCCCTATACCCAGATCACTCTGCCACTGATCAGAGACAAAAACTAAATCCAAGGTGTGACCTCCCACATGAGTAGGGTCCCGAATTAACTGGGTCAGGCCCAAGGCCGTCATGGAAGCCACGAACTCTTGAGCCACCCCCGAGGCACCGCCGGCAGAAGGCAAGTTGAAATCCCCCATGACCATAAGCCTGGGGGTCCCAACTGCCACGCCAGCTATAACCTCAAGGAGCTCAAGCAGGGCCGCTGCCGCATAGCAGGGAGCCAGGTATGCGACCAGCAGGCCCACCTGAACCCTGGGACCATCATTGTTCCGCTGCCAAAGAAGTTCCCTATCAATAACCAGTAGCACTCACTCTTATCATCATGAAGTGCTTTGAGAAATTGGTCTGCTAGCACATCATTTCTGGTCTTCTGCATACATTTGATAAACACCAGTTTGCATACAGAAAAAAAAGATCTATAGATGGCTATAGCCATCACTCTTCACACTGCTCTGACTCATCTAGAACAGTGGGAGGGCTATATGAGGATGCTTTTTGTGGATTTTAGTTCTGCGTTTAACACAATTCTTCCACATAGACTAGTGTCTAAACTTCTGCACCTTGGCCTTTCTAATTCAATCTGCCTTTGAATTATGGATTTCCTGTCTGGCTGCTCACAGAGGGTCAGATTAGGTAATCATACCTCTTCAGCCCTTATTCTTAACATTGGTACACCATAGGGTTGTGTGTTGAGTCCCTTACTCTATACTCCTTATGTGCATGACTGCATTTCCACTTGCGCTAGTAATAATTTGCTAAATTTGTAGATGATACAACAGTGGTGGGATTTATCTCTGGTGGGGATGAGTCTGCCTACCGAGATGAGGTGGACCAGTTGCTTTTGTGGTGTGGAGACAACAACTTGGTCCTCAACACCAATAAGACCAAGAAGTTTATATGGATTATAGAAGGAGCACATCAGACATCCAGCCCTTGCTTATCAATGGAAACCGAGTGGAGCAAATGGCCAGTTTTAAGTTTCTGGGTGTTACTCTAAAAGAGGACCTGACCTGGGGCGCCCACATTGCAGCCCTGGTCAAAAGGGCCCAGCAGAGATTATATTACCTGAGGCTTTTCAGAAAACAACAACTGAATGAGAAACTGTTGGTGACCTTCTACCATTGCACCATAGACAGCATTTTAACATACTGCAAACTATGGTTTGCCAATTGCACAGTAGCAGATAGGAAAGCACTCCAGAGGGTTAATGTCATTGCCCAGAAGATTATTGGTTGCCCTTTGGAAGAGCTTTATAGCTCCCACTGCCTTAAGAAAGTTCAAAACATTCTCAAAGATCCATCTCATCCTGGGAACCCTTTTTTTGAACTATTACCATCTGGTAGATGGTACAGAATAATAAAAACAAGGACAAATAGGCTGAAAAACAGCTTCTATCCCAGGGCAGTAGCTCTTTTGAATTCTGCTGTATAGTGCAGTGTTGGTGTGGTGTTGGGGGTTTCTGGTTTAATGTGTGGAGGGTGAAGGATGTGTGTTTGTGTTTATTTTCATGGTCATGGTCATGGTCATGATGTGCACTGAAGATGGCGTTTGATTTCGTTGTACGAGGTGCAATGACAATAAAGTAAACTAAACAATGCATTCTAAATTCTTTTTTCTAAGAGCAAGCAGACAGCAAGAGAAGCCATCCCACACAATTAATGATTTTCACCTATTTAATGCAACATGACTAAGAGGACTTTTCTTCCTTCTTATAATACAAGGGTGTCCATAGAGAATGGTTCAAAAACATCAAGACAGAGGCATGATGACACAATCAAAGCCCCATCTGGTGTGTTTTTTATGTACATTGATCACACCGTCTTGACTTTTTGTTCTATATCCTGCAGACACTCCTGTTACAGGATTCAGGATCCAGACAGCAGGATTCCAAGGAAGGCTGCCATTCATAAAATGTGTTCAGCGCAAGAAAAGAAAATAAGCCCAGTAAGATGTTGATTGGATTGCTCCTTTTGTTATAACATAGAATATAATAAACTACCAGAATCAAAACTTTTTGAAGCAAAAATTGGAATACAGAATTGCATCTCTACCCACCCATCCCCAAAAAATAACGATTATTCAAAGTTCTAGTGAATACCCACTGCTAATCCAAGTTTTATTTCAGGTACTTAAAAAGGCAGAGGAAGAGTTTAATTTTAAATGCCTGCAAGGAGAAAATGTTCTCAAACAATGTGTTTATTTTAAGAAAAAATTTCACTAAAGAGATTATAGAGGCTTCTGGAACAGAACTTTTGAAGTTACATTTAATATTTAAGTTCTCCAGACCTAGTTTTTGGCCTGCAAAATTAGAAGCAATGTCACATGCTTTGGGTCTCAATAGGAATGATCCCTGTGCAGATATTGACTTGATTTCTCTTATGGTATTTTCCTTATGGATTATCTGAAGGATAGCAAAGAAGATGCATTGAAGCTAGTGAAAGCTTACTGAATCCTGGAGAGATCAAACTGGCCTGCTAGAAAAACCAAACAAAGAATAAAAAAGATACATGGCAAGGTGGACAGAAAGTAACAAAAAAAAACTTTTGAAAAAGCTGATAACAAGAAGATGTTGCAATGGCTAAGGCAGGAAAGATGAAGAAAGAGACAACGTAGCTAATTCTGGTTGCATGAGACTAAGACTTAAGAATAATTGAATAATTGCAGAATAAATCCAGAATTGAGAAGACAGCAACAGATGGCAAATACCCTCTCTGCAAACAAGCTGAAAAACATTGGACCAATTAATGAGCTGCTGCTACAAAAAAAAGTTTGCACAGACTGATTACAAACACCAGCATGACAATGGTGCATTGGAATATGTGCAAGAAATAGCATTTGCCTGCAAGAAAGAACCGGTGGGGCCATAAGATTGACAGAGCAGTAGAAAATGTTCTGGGACTTCAGAATTCATACTGACAAACATCTGCCACAGAATACCCCAGACTTAACAATGCCATCAGTCAATTGCAAAAGGCAGCTTTACTCAGAACAGCTTACATCCTGTGACGATAACTTTAGCATCATCAAACAACAACACCTGCCTATCCCAGGTCCTTGGGAAAGATTTGACAGGTGGATTAAAAAAAACCAAATCCAGTCTAAACATTTGGCTGACTGTGCAATCAACCATCATATGACATTCTGTCTGGATTTTCCATGCACTTGGGGAAGGCAAAATGAGAAAACCCAATTTCACAGCTTATCACAAGAAAGGTTTCTGAAATCAAGAAGGGTTAGGAACCATGAAAGAAATATTTTCATGTGTCAAAACTAATGGAATGAAAACACCTGTTTTGAGTGCCAAAATAAAATATGACTGAAATAAAATAGGATAAAATTGAGGTTGGACTTTCGATCCTTTACCTGATTACATGTGCAAAATGTTCCATATGTTGTTCCCCTACTTTATCTCAAATGTTATCTTATTAATTGCACAGGATGCTCTGTGAATCCACTACCACCACCAAAAATGTGTGTGGCTCTTATGGACTTGCTCCTGGCCAATTAGAGAACATCATGATCTATCCTTCTGAAGAGTTGTTCTTTCCCCAATGGTGCCTTTTTTTCTTATGCTCAGATCCAGGATGGGGCTGGGAACTGCATTTCAACTCACTTTCTGTTCTCAAAGAAATGCAAACATAATAATGCTGAAACCTGGCATAAGAAACATTCACACCTCCCACACTGATACTGATGGGAGCACTGATGATAACAGAAGATGATTTCCTAACTGGGAATATGCTGCTTGCTATATTTCTCACGTAAAACAATTAAAAATGGATTTTTCTTATTAATGTGCCTGGTGGTGACTTTTTGATTAAGGAATTCACAACTTGAGAGAAAGCAGAAGATTCTAGGTATTTTCTTATCTCTTCCCATTCTGCAGTTAAGTGTACATTTTTTGTTGCAATAATAATCCAAGCTTTGATGTGGGTCATATATCAATACTTCTGTTTTTTACTTCAAAAAATATGTCGGTAATATTTTCACACCATGAAAGATCTCTCTGTCTCCCTTTATTATTGTCTTGTTGTAAGGCAAATCTTTCTGTATTTGGGAGGTGTTACATTGCCTGAGTCATGCTGCTGTTTTGAATTTGCACTATGAACCACATCTTCTCTGCTGGGATAATCGCTACTCAGTTGGACATCATCAGGCTAAAAACATAAATGACCTGGACTTCTCACATGCATACATCTCTAGCACTTCCCCCCCCCCCCCCCCCGCCCTTTTAGGCTGCAATGCATACCTATGTAGTCAGAATGAATGGATGAATATGCATAGATGCATTAGGTAGAGGAATAGAACAAGTTTTGGGTCTAAGTCCAAAAGCTGATACATCCAACCTCTGGAGGACAGTAGCATTAAGTGAAGAACTTCAACAGAAAGTTAATGAAAGTTAATGAAAATAGAAGAATACAGTTGTTCTGATATAAATAAGAACAAAACAAGCAGCGAGAGCTCAGAATCAATAAGCATTCAATAAGAGATATAAGCAAAACTCTATTTAGAGTACAACAAAAAATGAGCTGGATGCCATTCCAATAGCAGATAAGTCATATAAAGCAAAGAATTGGCAAGGAAGGGAGTAAGTTATTAAGCTATTGCAGAATTAAAACAAGTTCTTCTTTCATTTTTCAAATTGCTGTTAGGCATGGAGAAAGAAGCAAGTTAGAAATAAATATGTATGATCAAGGCAAGGCTGTTCTTTCACAAAATCAATTATTGTTTGAGTCTAACAAGACAAACAGAAAGATGTATGTAATCAGTTTGATAAACTTGCCTGTTTGTATATAATGTTTGTTTTCTCTTCTAAGGAAACATATTCTATTTATAAATTACTAGAACTTCAAACCAGTCTTTGCTGATGAGCCAGGGAAAAAATTTTCTTATGCTAGCTTTGTTTTTCTCGATGATGAGACCTATATTCAAAGATGTCACAAATCACAATGAAAAATGATGAAATTTGTGTTTTGACAATATAAGTCCTGCCTTTCCATACTTGTGTCCCCATGTCAGACCAAGAAGATAAATTGTTTATTTATTTAACACATATCTACCCCACCACAATCAAAATGATTTTTCAGCATCTTATATCAGATATAAATAGAACAAGTTAAAACATTCAGAGTTTTATTTAAAACAGAAATTAACAAGTAGCAATAAAAACAGCCATCAGCCAAAATAGTGTTAACAATAAAATAAGCAATGAAAAATGGCATAATAATGCATCAGCTCAGGAAAACCAATAATTTATGGAAAATCAGCAAGGAGGTAGCTGTTATAAAGCACATCAGAGTGTCAGCATTAAGTTATGTAGTTCATATTACAATGTTGTGATTCACATTTTATTATTCTTCCTCACCAATGTCTAGATATGGGACAACTTGCCACTGTGGTTGATATTAGTTATATTACAATTTAGAAGATGATTTGTAGTATTTCCTTGAATCCTGGCCTTTGAGAAATTTTGTGCTTCTGGATTTTAACATTTTTATTGTATATCAAAGTTTGTAAGGTTCCTGGTGCAGCATATGCAAGTTCAAATAAACGTAATAGTGAAAACAACACAAACTAAAAGAAAAAAAGTTACTTGCATCCATAAATAGCACATTTTACAAAACAGAACAAAGCTGGAGGCACAGAACCATTTTCAGAGAGCTGATGGTGATTTAAAGGAAGCTTTTCATCTGAAAATGCATGTGTTTTCATTTTATCCGGTTATATCCTCTGGGTTAGTTTTTCAGAATCAATAGTAGAATAAGACTGTATATGACCCACAGACAGGTGATTTCAAACTGCTTTCAACATGTTGTAGAAACAATTGTCTGCAACTTAGTTTGCAAAAGCAACTGGCTTTTCTTTGATAGTACTGAATATGCTTATTTCAACAGCGCGACAAAAACCATGAAAACCATACATATTTCTTGAAAAGAGAGTCTAATTAATATCATATATGAATGCACATGTCTGGGTGCACACACCGATGTTTCAACAAAATAATGTAGAAATTACTTGAAATATAAACTGGGAGCAGAAATTGTAGTCTAAAGCAGTTCACATTTCTTAAGGAAGTGTTTGGGGGGGGGGCTGCCCCGCTATTAGACTGATTTCAGGGGGATTATTTCAGAAGAAGTTGGAAATAACAGCACAGGTTCAAGCAGAAACAATCTATTAAGTTGCCAGTAAAACAAGTAAAGTGAACAATCTTATCTTTTTCCCATGTTGAAATCATCCACTTCCAGTCCACTTTCCTTATACTTAGAATGGGTTTGTTTATTTCTCTGTTTGTTTATTTATTAAATTTTAATGCCACTCACTTCACTGATACAGTGATCTGGGTGGCTTAAGTAAAAAAAAAACAAGTTCAGTAGAATCTCTGGTCACGAACACTTCTGACCACGACCAAATCGGGCTTCGACCAAAAAATTCACAAAATTTTTGAGTCATACTCGGGTGGCGATCAAACATGACCTTTGACCCAGAGGTTCCTGACAACAAAATATTAGAAGACGAAGAAATTCCCAAAGTTATGGAACAAATTATGGTTGTGACCAGAGGTTCTACTGCACTGGAAAACAATTAAAATTAGGGAGGAAATGAATAGAAAAGTTAAAAGCCAATGTGGAGGTGATCTGACAGTGGGGATCTTCTCTACCCAGTCAGCCATCCTCCATATAGCAGGGTCAATTGGCAGAGCTAAGTTTTCAGACTCTTCCATCCAGAAGACCAGGAGTATGGAGCATTTCTCACTTCTGACTGGAAATTATTCCAGAGGATGGGGGCCACAGTAGAACAGGCTCTTCTCCTGAATCCCATCAGCCAAAATTCTTTGGCCAACATGATCCGAAGTAGGCCCTTTCTGCTAAAAAACAAATAAATGGGATGGAATAGTCTCATTAGGTGAGAGGGTTCTTCAGATATCCCAGACCCACACTATAAAGGCTTAAAGGGAATGGCCAACAACTAAGGTTCTTTCCCTAGGTAGCAAACGAAACTTTGATAGACATCGGTCACTATGATGATAGTCTTACTACATAACTGTTAAAGAGACGTGTACCATTGCAGTAGCATCTAGAGTGCTAGATGATGTCATGGCATATATCAATCACACTCCAAGTTCTGATCACAAATGCTCACGATTTTTCTCATTCTTAAAACAAAATCATTGTTTGGAAGATGAAATCAAGCAGGAAGCGGCATTGTTTTCATGCCCTTTCAAAAGAACTGATGTGCCAGTTCTTTTTAACTGCTTGCAACATATTATCTCTTTTTAGAACATTTTAGTGAAATCATGACAACTTACGATCTTGCAAAAATAAATCACAGAATTGTCAGCAATAGCATCTTTGGACAAGGTGCTGACATTCATCTGAAAATTTATAAAAAAAAAAAATCCATGTTAACATAAAGTTATCTAAGATTCAGCTATTTATAAAATATATTCTGCTCTAAAGCATTGAAATATTTGGCATGTTGGATTGTAAGAGCAATTAGAGACATAAACAAGTAAAATCTTCTGTTGATTTACTATAGCCAAACATGTGTTATAGCTTGAATCCAGCTTGTGATCAAGAAATTTCAGACCTCATGTAGGATTACTAAATATCATTCATTAAAATCAAGGCCAAAGTATAGAATACCAATTAACACTAGTTTGATTGATTCAAGTGTTCCCAACCCTGTGAGTTTGTAACTATGAAAAGAAAGCTACAACACATTGATCAAATTTAACCTGACTGATTACTACAGAATCTGTAAAATGAATACCTTTGTCTTTCTTCAATCAGATATATAATTGCCCTAGTCCTTCACAAAAAAGAAAAATCCAAGGACATTCTAGATTACAGAGAGCAGAACTTTTATAAGATTCTGAACTGCTGATCTTACATCACATAGGTATATGAATAAACCAATTATAGAAAACACTATTAACATCGCTAGAGGTCTTCTAAGGAATATGAGCCCTTAGTAAGCACTAACATTCATGAAATTTATCACTGCTTAGGCTAGCTACTCAGAAATTAACTACAGCACTTTTCAGCCATCAATTACTACATCATTACTATTATATTGACAGAACTACATTGGGAGATACTATAAATCATAAGAAAGCAAATGATCCTAAGTGTGCATAATAATAAATTTGCAAAGGATAAAATAAAAAAAATCTTAGGAGTCTTCTGTGATTTTGATTGGGGAAGAAATAAAAATTACACAATAAGTAGAAAATCAATTGAACAATCCTGCTTATTGTTAGACTTTTAGTTAATGACATTATTTGATCACAACCATTTGAAGAACAAGACTACTTGTCCTTTGGTACCAACCTGCTGCTATTTGATTTAGATGTAAAGAAAATATGGTAAGCTGTTCTGAAAGTATCAGGGAGCTCCATCTTCACACCCGAAGCTATATAAACTTGAAAGTAACAGGTGAAAAAAAAGTCATAGACGTCCAACAAAGTTGTCAAGTTAAGTAAAAAGGAAAAATTAAAAAAGGACACTTGATGGAATAAGGGATGTGGGTAAAAAAACTGAATATAAAGAATATGTCATGCAAAAAAAATAACAAAATGCATTTCATAATGTGGATAAAGAGAAGATATACTTGCAAACAAGAAGAAATGTTTAAAATTAAAGGGAAAATGCAGAGTAATTTACAGGGAATAAAACACTGACTTGGAACTGATAAAAAAACAGTTAATTCAGCAGCCTCCAGTGCAGTGAACTGAATTAAAAATAAAAATGAGTTTTTATTTGGGATGAAACTGAAGTGAGCAAATGCTGGAAAGAATCCTTTAGAAATTTGTATGAGAGATTATAGAAATGGAAGAATGGAATTAAAGTTAATACTATATGCATTAGTGTTCAAGAAGAAAATAACGAGGGCATAAATATGATAAGAAAAAATGGGCAAGGCTGCATGTGTACATGGTATAACTGGAAACTTGTTAAAATACAAATGTGCTTTTTTATGGGCTGCTTGTGTGAAGACAGTGGCTGGTTGCTGAATGTGATCAGAATGATATATGGTAAAATTATAGCATGCGCATGAAAATAAATGTATTAAATGGAATGCTTAGTAAATGACTAACTTGGAGCAAAAACTAAAAGAAGGGTGTGTACCGTAATGTATTCTTGTTTGCTTAAGATATTTATGGAGAAATGGCTAAAAATGCTTGCAGTAATGTTAGATGCATATTTCTTGTGTGTCTGAATGTAAATATATGCAAATGATACTGAGTATTTGTTGAGAACAATAATAATTGGTGTTAAATGTTAGATTGTATGATACAAGAGTATAAATCTGAACATTAATATATTAGAATCAAGGGAGCTGTGTACTATAAACAAATAGTAAAAACTAGATTGTGTGCATAAATATGCACAGAAGAATATTTATTGAAGTTGGCAAACAGATGGAGAAAATTTAAGATTTGCAAATACTGATACAAAAGTACTGGTTAGTATGAGGTCTGTTATGAGAAACAAATGCTTGTTGACAAAATCAAAAATGCCTGTGCATACTGTAAATGCATGCTTCTGCCACCTGTTGCATGGATGTGAAATTTGGGGACATCAGGAGAAACATAAAAATAAGTTGAATGCAGAAGAAAAGGCTTATTAAGTGTATCTGTAAAACAAAAGGAGAATAAAAGACAATATATGAAGCAGTGAATGGACATAGCAGAAACAACAGTTTGCAAGGGTGAAAAGGTGTGGAAAGGTAATGTGCACCCTTTCTTAGCTTTGCACTGTATTGTTTAATACATATACATGTCCTCAAATCCAATATTTTCTCTCCATTATCTCCATTTCTAGCCTAGGTGCAAGCACTAAAAATCCAAAGTAATAAATAATTTAATATAGCACAGCACTGCAAAACTGACAAATTGAGACACGTCTACTTTCTAGAGATCTTTTAAATTGCTACATGTCAAGTTAGGTTCAAATGTTCAACTATTTTAAGTTGTGGGGGGCAGGGGAAATTGGCCAGAATTGTCCTGTTTTGGTTAACTTGGGTCAAGTACAATCCAAATTTCCAAGTAAGTCTGAAAAAGAATTCTGTCTTAAATTGTAAGTAACTGTAAGTTTATCTGACTGTTATAGTTATTGTCTTCATTATATAAGATTGATAGAGGATGTTTATTTTATGTTCAATTTTGGGGGAAGATAAATCAGTAAACTACATACCGTGTTTCTCCAACAATACGGCCTCCACCAGTAGGAAGACCCAGCATGTTTTCTAGGCATGAAATGAAATTAAGCCCCTCCTCCCAAATTTAGGCCTAGTTTAAAACATGCTGGGGGGGAAGCCGGGGGTTAAAACATGCTGGGGGAGGAAGGCGGAGGTTAAAACATGCTGGGGGAGGAAGGCAGAGGGAAAACTTGCCTTTAACAGTGCCCTGCATGGCGCTGCTGCTGTTCTCTTGCCAGCAGGAAGTGTAGAAGCGTTTCTGCTGCTTCTCGGGCGGGGGAGCTGCCTCCATGGCTTCCACAGTTCCTGCCGGCACGACAACAGCAGCAGCGCCGGCGGGAACATGGAAGCGTTTCTGCTGCTGCTCGGGTGTGTGCGGAAGCCTCCTGTGCACAGGAGGCTTCCGCACATACCCGAGCAGCAGCAGAAACGCTTCCACGTTCCCGCCGGCACGTTAACAGCAGCAGCGCTGGCAGGAACGTGGAAGTGTTTCTGCTGCTGCTCGGGTGTGTACGGAAGCCTCCTGTCAACAAGAGGCTTCCACACACACCTGAGCAGCAGCAGAAATGCTTCCACGTTCCCGCTGGCGCTGCTGCTGTTCTCACGCCAGTGCCACCAGGAACTGTGGAGGTAAGCGAGGGAAAAGCAAGAGCGGCAGAGGAAGCAGCAGTAGCAGACGCCGAAGGTCTTGCAATTTAAAATGCCCTGCCAAAACCAACATCCACACCGCTGCTGCCCACCCGCTGTTGGGGGGGGGGAGAGAAATTAATTCATCCCCGAAAAGACGGCCTAGCCGTTTTTTCGGGGCTCAAAAAAAAAATAAGGCCCTGCTTTATTTTGTGAGAAACACAGTAGGACATGACTTTCAACTCTGTACCATATCATTGACAATACTGCTAACCTAATCTATCTTTCAAATAATGGTCTTTCTCCATCTTTTTGTTCTTGAAGATCAGTTGATTTGAGTAAGTCAATAATAACCAATGTACAGTTTTATATCTTTCATATTAATGTCAATTTTCACACTAAAACTGCTGTATTATTATTCTACAATCCCCGTCATTCTCAAGGAAGTTTGCTCTTAATTACTAGGAACTACAGTTGTATAGTGGAACTCTGTAACGTCTAACCAGAAATAATCATCACTGAAATGAAGGGGATATTTTCACAGCTACTATTATAACATTGCTTTATGCATATTAAAGCTGGAAATATTCCAAAATAAATAAGCACACACTACTTTTCATCTTTGAAAGAGTTTGGGGGTTGAAGTTATATTCTTTCAAAGATGAAAAGTCCTTATTCAGTGGGATGGGTTATGTCATGAACAACAACAGCTATGAGGAGAAACTGGAGTAGCTCAAATTCATCAGAATCTTCTTAAGGGTTTTCAATGATTCTCTATTTTCTTTGTTTTCAGTAATCCAGCCCTCTCTCTTTACAAGGCTCTCCTAATCACAAAGAATATTTTTGAGAATGAAGTTATAACTCACTTTTCTACCATACATAGAATAGCTTCCATAGAGCACTCGAGATGGTTTAAAATGTAAAACAAAGAACCTAATTGTAATGGTTTGTGATAATGACCTTGGAAGACAAGGGAAGAGATGCTGTCTAGGTATCGTCCAATAAGACAATGTATGGCCCACAACTGCATAAAGACCAGAGAAAGAAACTCAGAAAGGGGTCTCCCTAAGTCAAGGGTCTTCAAATTTGGCAAGTTTAAGACTTATGGACTGCAACTCCCAGAATTCCTCAGCTAACATGACCAGAGGAGGAATTCTAGGAGTTGAAGTCCACAAGTCTTAAAGCTGTCAAGTTTTAACTTTGCCTTAACTTATCAGGCTCTATAAAACAGATGGCAGACTTGCAAGATTGTGCTAATGTAGTCTTATAATAAAGAAGAATGAGCTTAGCTGGTTGTGTTTCCTGTCTGGTCTACCTGAGTAAGCTAACATTAACTAATTAAACACTAAGTAATTAATTTGTTATCAAACAACCACAATTAGAAGTTAGTACCACTGAAAAATCCTGAATGAAGGGTAAAGGTTTCTAATTAAGACAATCAGATTTGGGCTGCAAAACACCTGATGGCCATAAAAGGTCAGCAAAGATTTAGCTTTGCTTCTAGCTAGGTCCGTTTGGATTTTTACAGCCCAGAATTGGTAGCAGTGACCATAATGTTGTTTCTAAACTTCAGAAAACATGAAGTAATGCATCCCATAGAATAACAGCAATATAGAGGGCAGCTGAAGTCCTAAAGGTCACTAATAGGACACAGAGGGCATGAGGGAGGAGTGGCTTTTTGAGATGGAACTAAGAAAAGTACATGTTCTAATAACTTAGTAAAATAAGAAGTGTTGCTGCTGAAACAGAGGTGTTTCACTTTCCCTCTTTTCTCTCAAATTACATTTACTTTGTCCTTGAGGCTACAGATGCCCGAATTGTTAAAATATAAACAACTGTTTTCAATTACCTCAGCTATCACACTTCCCCACCCCAAGTGCTTTTTTTGAACATTCACAAGCACTGCGAGAATAAATCTGATAATACACCTGTGCTCAAACTGGCTGAGTTTCTTCCTTTTAATTCCTCTGAGATCAGAATCTATCCCTCCCCCCCAGCCCCACTTCCCCAGTTTTTAATGTATTGTACTTCAGTGCATGGCCATTCCTCTTGTACAGCACATTGAACTATTATATAAAATGATACCACACAAGATTTCATGTTGTAAATAGAGTGCAATTACCACACACACACATTTACATACCCCTATCAATGCAAAAAAGGAAAAAGTGCCAGCTTGGAGTTTTCAGCCATTATTTGTAAACTCATGAGAGCCTTGATCAAATGGGACTGC
Organism: Bungarus multicinctus; assembly: GCA_023653725.1. Classification (NCBI taxonomy): domain Eukaryota; kingdom Metazoa; phylum Chordata; class Lepidosauria; order Squamata; family Elapidae; genus Bungarus; species Bungarus multicinctus. Next base: position 215,819,002 of record CM042834.1, read on the forward strand.
AATGTGAGAACTTGAAGTGTAACTGTTCATGCAGAAAATCCATTAGCTTTGATTTGACTTCATTCTGATCAGAACTTTGCAGCTTATCATTCACAATGGGCCCAAACCCCTGAGGTGTAACCAGAGATAAACATCCTTCCCCCTGGCTGTTAGGAAAAATTGAGTAGGAATTGTTAGAGTTTTAGAATCACTCCCTTCTGGGAGTACCCAATGATATGGAAATCTTCCAAAGCAGGATAAAATCTTGATATTTTCTAAATCTTAGAATAAGAAATGAAGCCATCCCTTCCCTTAAAGAAATCACAGCTGTATAAAATGATGTTTGCTTATTGATGAGTGTGGAAAAAAAGCATTCCAGGTGCCTTATGCAATTGTGAAGCCAACAGTTCACAAACTGTGGTTCCAAACACAAATTAGCAAGACAAGACATTTCCACCTATCAAAACAACCAAGAAGCTCTTCTTCTATACACTCTCATCTGCTAAAATCAGGTAGGTGGTAGGCTGGAAAGACATTTTCCAACACTGGAGTTCATCCTCTAAGATTTTACTCCTGGCCTCTGTACTGATACTTTTCTGATTCAAATTCCATTGCCTTGTGCATGTTTATATATTATTTGTAAGATATCTCAAACCCATTTTAAAACAGTGGGCTATAAAGGAAGTAAATATGTGAAATCATTCTGAACATAAAAAGAGAAGGTAAATGGTTCCTTCTTATTCTTCAAATAAAAGAAAAATGTGGAATGAGAAAATTTGACAAAGCCATAGCTGAAAGTTAATTTTTTATCAATTGGATGCAACACGCAAGGCTTTCTAAGACTAAAGCATTCCGTGTGCTCACCTGAGCATTCCTGAGACCACAAATCTCACCTAAACCATGATTAGGGAAGTATGTTCTATACAGAAAAGAGACATGTTTACAGGAAATGTAGTTTTGGAACAGCTAGCACCTAATTAGCTGTATCCTCCTAGGAGAAAAGTTCATGTGCTTGGTGAGGTTACTGAAGGAAATGACCCCAGATTAGCAATCTTATAAAGCATAGAAAAAACAGAGTGATGAGACACAAAAGAGTCCCAGAGTCAGTCCTTAAATATCACATCCTATTATCTACTGATGGTCAATGGGTCATAAGATGCCGAAGCATCCATTCCACTGAAATCACACTTCTAACATAAACAAGGTGTTTTGTTTTTTTTAATCTTCTGGCCTGTCACTTGGAGAGTCAGAATTAGTGGGAATCTTTGCTCAAGGAAGCAAATTTTCAACTGAGTTAAACTAGAACTAGACAATACTCCATCCGCCACTTACCCCCTATAAAGAAAGGCATTTCCTGTTATGGAAAAAAAAAAACAAATGACACTAGAAAACAATATTAGAAAATGTGACTATAGCTGACAAAGCTCTATTAAAAGTTAGGTTGCCATTCTTTTTAATTCTAGGCCACCTTTCCTCTAAGGAACTAAAAATGTTATCTGTGACTCTTTTCCTCCTTTTTACTTTTGCACAACATCCCTAAGAAACACAAAAGAAAAAATATTTAGGTCAGAACCATCCAACACATTTTATGGCATGTGCAAATTTGAATCTTGGTCTCTTCTCAATGCTGTAACCTAGTGGTTCCCAAAGTGGGCGGTGGGATGCCTTAGGGGGGCGCTAAGAAGCAAGGGGACCAGCAGGGGGCACTAAGAGGCAGCAGGGGGCACTAAGAGGTGGCAGGGGGGCATTCGAGGCACATTGATTGTAGCACTGCTCCAGAGCCGGCGCCTTCAATGCAGAAGCAGTGGCACGTTACATGCTGCTGCGTTCGATGTGCCGCCCCCTGCTGCCTCTTAGCGCCCCTCTGCTGGATCCCTTGGGGACACTAAGAGATGGCAGGGGGACGTTCGAGGTGCTGGCTGGCCCTGCAGGTTCACCCATTGATTGTAGTAACACTCCGTAACCGGCGCCTCGAATGTGGCAGCACATTGGGAAAAGCTGCTGCCACCACTTTTCCAAAGTGCCGCCGCTGTCGCATTGTCTGTCTGTCTGTCCGTCCATCCATCCATCCATCCAAAAGGTCTGCCTGTTTATCTGCCTGCCTTCCTGCCTACCTACCTGCCTGTCTGTCTGTCGGTCTCTCTCTCTATCTCTCTATCTATCCATCCATCCATCCATCCATGTTCGAAGCGCCGGCCCAGCAGGCACATCTGGAAAGTAGAGCAAAGCCAATCTGAGAGGGAGGAGGGAGGGAAGGAAGGAGGGAGGGAGAGAGAGAGAGAGAGAGAAAGAGAGAGAGACATGATGCACCAGATTGAATAGTTTAGACTGAGGCCCTTTTCCACATTGAAACATCTTTGCCAGCATATTGAAACCTCTTTGGCTTCTATTAAAGGTTTTGTGGATGAAACATGGTCAAGACTATGAGGAAGCTCCCACATTTTGTTGAGGCTTTAAATAGGATCCATTGGACCAGATCTCCACCCTAATTACTTTTCCCCAATGTATTACAGTGCCAATTCTGAAGAAGGCAAAACCAAAATGTACTGGTTAATTACAAGGAGAACACACACACACTCACATACCTTTCTAACCCTGCTGGAGCAGGTGATTAGACTAGAATAGATATCTCATTATCTTTCTCCTCCTCTCTCCCTCCTTTATTTCTTTTTCTTTCTGTCCCTTCCTTCCACCCCGTCTTCTTTGTCTGTCCCTTTTTCTTTCTTTCCCTTTTCTCTTTCTTTTCTTCCTCTTTTTCTCTCTTTCTTTCATTTCTCTCTCTCTTTCCCTCTCTCAGGCTCACCCCTTTAGATCAGGTGTCACCAAACTTTTGGACCTCAGGGACCACCAAACTCATAATTTTAAATCCTGGAGACCACTAATATGAATTTTGACTGACGGTGGCTTTCTGGCATGGTGGGAGAGAGAGAGAGATCGCTCCAACCTCTCTCTCTCCCTCTCTCTCCACACACAGGCAGGGGTGGGAGTTAGACCCCTGATCTAAAGCTGTCAAAACTCCAAAAACAGGTCAAGTAGCTCTGGGGAGTTCCAGGCATAAATTAGAACACTTGCTAAACAACTGGCCATTAAGTGTGGACCACTTGTATTTGGTTTGCCAGTCACCTGGCCATGCCCACCCAGTCACATGACCAGCAAGCCACGCCCACCCAGTCACATGACCAGCAAGCCATGCCCTCAAATTAGGCCACGCCCACAGAAATTTGAATCCCACCCGTGGGTGGGGGGCACCGAGGATGAGTTTGTAGCACCAAGGGGGCAGTGGACCGAAAAAGTTTGGGAACCACTGCTCTAACTACTGCACCAAGCTGTCTCTCTGCATGTAATTTAAAATATAGGAACCTATTTCTTGATTTGTCTTATTAAGCGCTTTCTTTCACAGCCCTGGAAATCATTTAAGTAGCACACATTTAAAACACTAGCAGCACTTAGCAATAAAACCAAGAAAACAAGAGCAGAGGAGAACAAAGATGAAAGCAGCAATAGTTTATCATCAGAAGCAGATACAAGTTTAAAGGGCTGAGCAAATTTTCATGGGACTACAAAGATAAACATAACACTACATACAACACTGGGAAAACAGTTTGAGTAATTGAAGCCCAGCTCTTTGATCAGCACTCATCTTATCTCAGAAGGAATTAACATTCCCAGTACAGCTCAGAATCTGAGCATATCCAAGGAAGAATACAAAAAATACAACTTTATTCTATATAACTTTACAGATAAATTTTCAGAAAAAAATAGACCAAGAAATCATTTGTATATGTATGTATATAACTATTTACCTATTCACCCCCTTTTTTTTTCCTTTTTCTTTTTCTTTTTTGTTCTAATTGCAATCCCCCAAGAAAGCAGAAAGGCAATAAAAATCAAGGCCTGGGCCAGGTACTGTATGTTGCAATAATAAAACTTTGTTAAGAGAGGTCAGGTGTCTTCTGCCTACTAGCCTTAATTGGTTGAAGGTGCTGTGTGTCCCCAGTGCTACTTGGACATTAAGAAAGCCTAATCTAATATCATCTTCAAGCTATATGTCTTTATATAAAAACAGAAAAAGGTTTTTATATGTATGTGTATATGTATTTACTTATCTGTCCCCTCCAATTAAAACTGTCTCAAGTTCTAACACAATTATTCTATTTTCATGAGCATAGCCTCTTAATAAATCTTCAGTTGAAACTTTCAAACCAATTAGCTGACAGGAAAGCCTCACTTCTCTTACTTGTCTATGGTATTTACAGTCCCTGGTAGAGCTTCTACCACCCAAATCAAGAAAAAGCTGCATAATCATCTTTGGGATTCATACGGTTGTGGAATTCGAACTATATGAATAACTATAGTATCATCAGGTCATTCAGTTACAATAGCTTGCAATAATGGATATGCTGGTAGAAGTTAGATAGATAGATAGATAGATAGATAGATAGATAGATAGATAGATAGATAGATAGATAGATAGATAGATAGATACCGTGTTTCTCACAAAATAAGGCTGGGCCTTATTTTTTTTTTTGAGCCCCTAGGACGTCTTTTCGGGGGTGAATTAATTTCTCCCCCCCCCCCGGCCGGGTCATCGGATGGGCAGCAGTGGTGTGGATGTGGCCTTAACTTTGATTTAAATCTTAATACATTTAAAACTCTTCTACGAGCTGTGTATATTTAATATAACTTGGCAGGGCACTTTAAATCGCAAGACCTTCAGCATCTGCCGCTGCTGCTTCCTCTGCCGTTCCTGCTTTTCCTTCGCATTCCTCCACCGGCAGCGTTTCAACCACTTCTTGTGTGTGGCTTCCACAGTTCCCACTGGCACGAGAACAGCGACAGCACCGGTGGAAACGTGGAAGCGTTTCTGCTGCTTCTTGGCTGGGGGGGGGGGCGCCTCTGTGGCTTCCACGTTTCTGCCGGCGTGAGAACAGCGGCAGCGCTAGCGGAAATGTGGAAGAGTTTCTGCTGCTGCTCGGGTGGGGGAGCCTCCTCTGTGGCTTCCATGTTTCTGCCGGTGCATTGGGTACACAAGACAGAAGCACCAGAGACCTGCCGGGTCAGGTTTCTCTTGGGCAACCCAAAAGTTTCTCTGCCAGCTTCGCAAATGGCTGTTAAGAGAGACCCACCCCCTAGAACCAAGTGGGCGCGAGTGGTGCACCAACGGTCACTAACGATGAGCACACTTCGTGGAAACAGGCTTTGGCACATTGGAAACGAAGTGGAATTAATTAAACTACTAATAGTCGAGCGGCGCTGCTTTGTAGGGCTAAACGGTGGGCAGTTTGGGCTATAATTTAACATCACATAATTAAAGAAAAGCCATTATGCCTCCTAAGGATTCTCACCCACCGGAAACCACTGGGGTGGAATCGGATGTAGTGGGGGGGGCGCTGCGGTTGCTAAGCAACGGTGCTAAACTGCCACTGAAGGTCTGGTGGCGCCGTTAAGAGAAAACAGGTGGGTGGGCGCAGCGGTTGTGCGTCTGGAGCTGGCAGGCAGGCTATTTTGGTAGGTGCGTGAATTCAACTTGTAGCAGCCACAGTGCCTCCATCTGTAACCCTCTTCCCTGAGTTTTGTCAAATTTTGAACTGGCAGTTCAGGTCCCATTATAGTATAAAATCATTAATGGAGATGAGCGCTAGTTTAATGCTGTGTAAAATTGTAGCGGCCATCTTTGAGGCGGGGTTAAAAAAGGCATTCTCTTCAGCTCCCCCACCCAAGCAGCAGCAGAAACTCTTCCACATTTCCACCGGCGCTGCCGCTTTTCTCGCGCCAGGCAGAAACATGGAAGCCACAGAGGCGGCTCCCCCGCCCGAGCAGCAGCAGAAACTCTTCCACATTTCCACCGGCGCTACTGCTGTTCTTGCACCGGCAGAAACATGGAAGCCACAGAGGCGGCTCCCCCGCCCAAGTAGCAGCAGAAATGCTTCCACGTTTCCGCCGGCGCTGCCGCTGTTCTCATGCCAGCACTGGCAGGAACTGTGGAAGCTATGGAGGCAGTTCCCCCGCCCGAGAAGCTGTTGAAACGCTGCCGGTGGAGGAATTCAAAGGAAAAGCAAGAACAGCAGCAGGTGCCGAAGGTCTCGCAATTTAAAGTGCCCTGCCAAGGCCGACATCCACATGCCACCACCCTTCTGCTGACTCGAGCGGCTGGTGACGAGGCGTGATTGCCCGCGGGGTACTTTTAAAGGAAAGTTTCCCCCCCACCCTCCCCCCCAATTTCGCATGTTTTAAACTAGGCCTAAATTTGGGAGAGGGGCTTAATTTCATTTCATTTAATTTCACGCCTAGAAAACATGCTGGATCTTGCTATTGGGGGGGCGTATTGTTGGAGAAACACAGTAGATAGATAGATAGATAGATAGATAGATAGATAGATAGATAGATAGATAGATAGACAGACAGACAGACAGACAGACAGACAGACAGACAGACAGACAGACAGACAGACAGTGTTCTCACCAAGGCTTCCTGAGACAGTAATAATCACACGCTGTTCCCCAAAACCCATTTTTTAATTTCAACGGCTGTGAATTATATGCATTCACAGCCCGTAATGAGTCTCAAACAGTTTATGAATAGTCCAACAGAAGTCTGCCACAGTCGTTTAAGATAAGGCTCATAAGCACCCACCTTTATCTCCCTTGAAATGCTGTCAATGACTAAATTGCCAATTAGCTGTACAAGGCCAAATGGAGCACAAAGTCAACATGGAGCTTCAGTGTTTAAACCGACCAGAATGAACAAAGTTGCTTCCTGCAAAGGCTCATGTCCCTTTGCTCCTCTTTTATGTCTTATGGGAGGGGCCAATCATCTCCAAGCCTTACTCCCGAGTCACCCCTTTTGTCTTAACTGTTCTTGCTTTCTGGCAGCTCTGCGCAACGCACATGGGAATAGGCTCCCCTGTCCCTCTGCCTTGCTGATGTCAGATTCTGAAGGCTCCGGAGTCAGCACATAACTCTCAGATGGCCCTGGCCCTATTTCTGTGTCAGACACAGATCCCTCATCCGAGCCCTCCCCAGACTTCAGGACTGACCCATGTTCCTCCCCACTGTCTGATTCTGCTGCCAGGTCCACAGGCCATCGGTGGACCACAACAGATAGATAGACAAGCAGGCAGGCAGGCAAGCAAGCAGGCAGGCGATAGATGATAGAATGATTACTATATGGTTATTGATACTATGTATCATAAAGCAAAAATAGAGTTTTTAGAACTTGGAGAAAACAGCAAAAAAAACCCGCATTCTCGTCTCTGATCCCCACCCATGGCAAACACAAATGCATAGATAGGAAAGAAAATACTGATCCAGTGGTGGTATTCGACCGGTTCTGCCCAGTTCTAAAGAGCTGGTAGGAGTGATGAGCAGCAGAGACGGAACCGGTTCTCTCCGCAGCTCTAATGGCTCTGCTGTTGGGACCACCCGCCCTCCTGGGCTCCCATACTCATCTTTATCTGCTGAATTTGAAGCACAGCTGCTTTGCGCAGCACAGAATAGCACTGCGTGGCAGCTGCCGAAGTGACCGGGATTGTGCAGGCTTGCAGGAAGCAAGTTAGAATGCCTCTGTGCCTGCACAAACACCTCTGTGCCTGTACAAAGTGCGCATTTGGCATGCACATGCACGTAAAGTGTATGCACGCATGCAAAGCGTGCCCACCGAACCGGTGGCAACAATATTTGAATCCCACTACTGTACTGATCATTTATGAAACCAGAGATGAGAATGAATATTTCTTCAGCTTGATGGAAAAAACCTTTTCTTTTTTTTAATTAAAAAATGTGGAAAACTTGGAAAATTCTCATGGATATGAATTTCTTGCCTTATTGTAATTATGAGAACAACTACAGGGTGAATAAGCCATTCCTTCATTGCAGCATAATTTCTCTCTCATGGTCTAAAGCAGCCTCCATTATTCTCATCTTCACATCATGACAAAAATCATCTCCTGGAACAGTTTTTAAATCAGGAAGAAGATCAGCTAGAGAGGTTGAAGTACAATAAATAAAGAGCAGTAATGGGGTTAGGGAGGAAATCAGTACCAAGTCAATAACAAACATTCTTTTGTTACCATCAAAAGAAATTCTAAATTATTTGCAAAACCACTCAGTGAACGAGGTAGGAAAACAATTTCTTTAGTGGGGAAAGAGCCCTGAGGACACAGATTTCTGAAAATTGGAAAATTACAAAATTATGCTGTAGGAGGGGAGAAATCCTTTAAAAGAGGAAAATGTAAACCACAGAGCAGAATACATTTCACTGGAGCACAAATTGACTTATTGGCAATAAAGACAGGGCTGAAGAGGGGTGTGATTAAAGTCCTTTGCAGCTCCGGAGGCTCAGATGGAGCTCTTGCCTCACAATCAGAAGGCTGTGAGTTCGATCCTAAGCAAAGACTAATATTTGGAATAGACTCTCCTGCTCAAGCAGAGGGTTGAAGTAGATGATCTCCAAGGTCCCCAACTCTGTTATTCTATGATTCTATGATCTTTATGGATTTAGGTAAATTAGAATATATGTATGACTGGCTAGTTTCTGTGGTTATAACTCATCATGTGTCTAGTGAGGTCATTGAAGTCCTTAAGGTATGACAATAAAGCAGGGATGGGATTCAAATTTTTAACAACCGGTTCTGTGGGCATGGTTTAGTTGGTGGGTGTGGCTTGGTGGTCATGTGACTTGGTGGGCATGGCTTGGTGGTCTTGTTATTGCCTGGGCATGGCCAACTCAATATCACTCATATCACACATCTCCTCGCCTGGCCTCTCGTGACTGTGGGGATGCTGCAACAGTCATAAGTGTGAAAAATGGTCATAAGTCACTTTTTCAGTGCCATTGTAACTTTGAATGGTCCCTCCACATAAGCAAAGTACCAGCAAAGGAGGGGAAAAAAACTCCAGAGAGGTTCCTGAGACAGGAAGTCTAGTCCTGCCAAGAACATAATAAGGTTAACAGAGAGGCAGTTTCTATAAGCAATACCACAATGTTTTCTTCCTGCCTTCCTTACAGGATTAGGCCAGTAATTTCTTCTAACAACCGGTTCTCAGCTTCTTAGAATGTTAACAACCGGTTCTGGCAAATAAGTGCGAACTGGTAGAATCCTACCCCTGCAGTAAAGTAATAGGGCAGGATATCGAAGAAAGTACCATTTTGAAAGAACAAAGAAACAGTATTCTATGAACATAATGTCTACATCCTATACCCAGATAAGCAGGGATAATACCAGAAAACAACCAAGCAGAAAACAATACTCTAGTCAAGGAACTACCGAAGGAGATAAATAATCTAGCAGAAAACAATTCCCTAGTTAAAGAATTACCAAGGAGAAAATGATACTCCAAGAAGCATTGGCAGGGCAAGCTATGGTATATAAACAGGAAGCAGATGTCCACTAGCACTGATGAAGTTATGCAATTGGGCAATGAAGTGTCTGCAAACAAACTACCAAGCTCAAAGATTCCCCAGAATTTCTAGGGAGTTGCTTTCTCCTACTTTCTGAAAGTTCTGGTCTTTTACCCAGTATCTTTTCCCCAGCTTATCAGCATTTCTCAGCCTTCTAAATATTTTATGGCTAAGCTGACAGTAGAGTTTTCCTGGGAAAGTATTTTTGGAAAGGGGAAAGTTGCATATTTTGACACCATCCAGCTGAGCCAGTGCTTTGTTTTCCCTGGGAAGATATATTTGGGTTAGAGGCTTTAGACTTAACTTACAAAATTATCTTCAGTGCCCAGATACAATGCTCAACACATACACTTTAGTTTTGCCAAATATGGACTTTATTTCCCTGTAATCTATATTATATGGTAAATAGGATATCCACTGACTTAATTAGTGCTTATACACAGGTAATTAAGTGCAGGCCTACAGCTTTATATATTAGCATTTTAAAATAACAGTCATTTGCACTTGACAAACAGCTTTTGTGAAAAATCTGATGAGTGTCTTTATGAACACCTATGGGTAAAAATATATATATACATTGCATTTGTAACTTTAAAGTAGTGTGAAAAATTAATATATTTGCTTAACCTCAGGGTGATGAAGGTTGGAAGCCAATTCTTTGTTGACAACCTTCCAAAACATAGTTTCACTTTTACTTTTTCTTCTACTTTTTTCGGCATTTTCTGAACTTTTATTTTAGTATTGAATTCTAGTTTAGTTTGTATTAGTTATTATGGTGGTTATTAATAACTTCAATAAGATTATTAAAAAAAACAAAAGTGATTGATTCAATTACAATTTAGCATATCACAAAAATTCTCACTATTTACCACAAGATCAGAGGGTTAATTTAAGCAACATATGCTTATGGATTATGTTCATTCTGGGTATAAATAATATCACCATGTTATTTTAAGTTTTAGCTTGATTTTAAATAGTGAACTATTAAATATCCTGCCCTTCAGGTTCTCCCAAGTCCTTTGCCAAGTCTGTACGTGTGTGTGTATGTGTGTGTGTGTGTGTGTGTGTGTATGAATACAATTTAGAAGGTGCTGTGGTTCGCTGGCAGCAGGTGCAGACAGCTGAGGTCTCTGAGAGCGAGGACTCAGATGAAGGACCTGCGTGTGATGCAGGGATGGGTCCAGGACTATTGAAGAATGGAGTGCTGCCTTCGAAGCTTGTGGAATCTGGCAGCAGTGGTGCAGAGGACCCCAAGGAGCCTATGCCCAATGCGCATGGGTGCAGGGCTTCTTGAAAGAAAGAGCAGCTGCAACAGCATGGGTGACTTGGGAGTAAGGCTGCAAGGTGCTGGCCCCTCCCATAAGGGATAAAAGCCAGCCCTCAGGGGTTGAGTTCTTTGCAGGAAGCAAAGAAGTTCTTTCAACTCCAAGTTCTTGTGGAAGTCCTATATATTCTGGTTTGTTTTCTGAGACTTTTGGTTTTGGATATTTCCCTGAAATTACTCTTGTGTTCTTGGCAGCCTTTCACAACCTTAAAAGGGCTTGCTCTTATCTGGAACAATTAGTTTTAATGACTCTTTGCTGTGAATGAACAGAATTCACAGAGATGCATTTAAAAGGTTTGTTTTTATATATACTTTGTGTTTATTTGATTTGAACGAAGCTTGGGTCAGAACAGAAGGGTATATATGGTAAGAGAGAGAGAAATTTTCATCATCTGATCTGTTCTTTTAAATATATTTCGTATACTGAGTATTACAGTTCAGCAGTTGCAAGGCAGTCTTTCAGGGTTACCTTCAAAAGCTTATGGACATTGTATAACAGCTCTGAAGACACCAGTTGCATATCCCTGGGTTACTGTATGGAGGAAGATGCAGGAATGAGGAAAGAAAGTATTTGTTTTCCAGATCTGTGCTTGGTCTCAAACTCAGCAGGCCTGGAGATATGTGGCAAAACAAATTAGTTAATGACTAAGTATGCTAAACAACCATCTGCCTGTAATGATTTACTTTGAATCCTTGCACTTAGCAAGGGATGGAACTTGATGGTCTCAATGGCCCTTTTCAATTCCATGATTCTATCCTTCTCAATTGTTATACCAATAAATTGTACATTGGTCTATCCAACCCATTTTTAATGTAGTCTTTCTTTTGCTAGCTTCCCTTGAAAAAAATCCAGTCCGGTTCCAAGCCAGGAGAAAGACACTGGAAATAAAAGGGAGACAGGCTGCAGGAAAGGAAGTTTCTGTTTATTTGATAGCCAGAAACTAGTGACAGCAGCATGTTTCTGGGGTGGCTGAAAAATGGAGTTGAGAATAGGTGGGTTTTTATACATTCTTTGGGGCTTTATAATTGAGATGCCTGTCCCTGTGCAAGAATGTGTCCTTTAATATTTTGGATATTGCCAGATTCCTCTGGGGTCATGTATGCCTGGTTCTATTGGCAAAAAGAAAAATGCAAATCCTAGGTGTTTGTCTGAGCTAATCTTATCAGCTTTGGCTTGCATAATTGTGTTGATTATTTGGAGTCTCTTTGCTTATGAATAGATTGGCCCAGTCTTTTTGAATGATACAAAATCTCCATTCCTAAAGATCAGCGTCTTCAAGCTTCTTCTTGAGGCTGTTTTCCTATGGTGGGAAGACCGGGGCTGCTTTCTGCCTTTGTTGAGATTTTTCTCCTCTTCTCCTTTAGGAGATATATTCTATTTAATATTAAGAATAAAGAATATTTTAATCTGGGGAAGAGGAGGCCTTCCTACACTAGGAAAGTCATGAGTACCCTTGAACGTGGAATTGTGCTCTTATGAAGACTGGCCCATAACCAAGAAGTTGTGTTGTGGCAAATAAATATGAAAGAAAGCAGTCAGAGGGGGAGAAATATCCCAAAATAATAAGACATTTAAAGTCTTGTCAAGCAGTGATGTTGGACTGTGAATGTAAAATCTATTCACAGCAAGCAGAGTTCCTCAGTGTCATGACTTACAAAGGATAAAAGATTATATATAGTTATACCCTACTTAGAAAAGGATTATTGAAATCAGCTAGACAAGGTGGTCTTCAATATTGTAACTTACACTGATTTTAATGAACCTACTCTTGCTCTGACTCAGACTGAGCACTGGATCCAAGAGCAGCATTGTCTCTGAAATGCATGCTATATAAACAATCTTCTCCTTAGCCTACAACTCCAGCTTTTGCTTTATTTGTGATGGACTCCTTCCAGTAGGTTCTGGCCATGCAAATCATGTGAAAATGCAGAATCCAACTATTCCAAAACTACCATAAGAAACTGAATGGACCAAACCCTATTGTCAGATTGACTTTATATCTAAGCACATTAAAGGTGAAAGCATGGAGAGTCAGAAATTTTAACTGAGAATTTACTGGCACACATTAATTCACTATACTACTACCTTATTCTAATTGTTTTTCAGATTGTATTTATTTATTTAGTACTTAACATATCTAACTTTACATAAAAATGAGGAGGGAAAAAAGCATTTATGGAATGTCTCTGGCACCCCCTAATGGCAAAACATCTTTTACAAGAATGTATACTTCCATCCCACATATTTGGAATATATCCAGGCCATGTTAAACCTTTAGTTATATCTATGGTCAAATGCAAGCATTTACTCTTCTTTTGTTATATACAGAGACAGGTAACATTGTATATTGTAATTAAAAGTTATAAAATACATTGTTTGAAATTCTACTTGTCATTGCATCAATGAGGATTTGCAGTTTCAAATAAAGCAATTATAAGATTCTAGCAATTCTATGGGTCATTTATGGTCACCCTTCTGATTTTAGCTTTTTAATGTTTGCTTATTTCTATTTATTTATTTAATTTATGTCCCACCTTTCTATTTATGTATTCAAGGAGGCTTAATGATAAGAAAACGAAATCCAAAATATAGGACACGATAATAACCATCAAACAATTAAAATTTAAAAAATGAAATCAGTGGAATTAAAGTCAGTGCAATAACAGGTGGTTGAAGACGGCATTCTCTGCACTGCTTTATATTGAAAGTTACCTTGTGAATGTGTGGCTGCCATAGAGATGTGCTAAAGCTAAGCACACACTCACAAGAACAGTACTTCAAAATCTCTCTGTCATGGGTGACAGCTAGGTCACTAGCTGTCATCCAACAATCTAAACATATGAAATGTTGAAGACAATTTCCACTTGAAAATCTTTAAGTACACAGCCGCTGTGCCAGGCAGGAAGCGAGGCAGCATTATTACTAGCTATACAAACATATTTCTCACCTAAAACATTTCACTGCGAAATTATGTGCTGGGCACAAGCCCAATGATTGTTGCATGCCGGGAACGTGTTGTGTGCTACAGAGCTTGTAGCAAACACTCAGCCGTCTCAATTGCTTGACTACAGAGATGTTTGTCTGTTATCTAAATTACTTCTGAAAGAATAGACACATTTGGGAAGATAATGGGGGGGGGGGGGGAGAGGGAGAGAGAGAGAGCACATCTAACAGCCACAAGAGATCAAGGCCATTTATGACTAGACCAGTGCTTCAAAAGTTTTATTTGCTCCAAAAATCATTCAAACTCAAGAGAGGAGACGGCATAGCAGATAGGACTAAAATGACAAAAAAGGATAACTTTTTTTATTTATTGAAAAACTTAACAAGCTGAAAACAAATAGTTCCACCCCTCTGCCAATGTTCTGATTCAACATAGAGATAATATTAACCTCCCTTGGAAGGTTGCTGAAAGATTATTGCAGAAATGCATGTAAGATGTTTCAAATGGCCCTTGTTGTCTTACACAGGACCACCAGAAATACTCCCCCAGCACCCCACATGGCCACATGTCAGTCAGAGTTAGTTTTCTGTATTGGTTTGCTGCCACCTAGTGGTAATCTGGACTTCTGTTGGTTATATTTGGTAGCCACATACTAAAATTACTTTTTGTTTTAGCAATGTTGTCTCTGATCCAACATAGGGCTAACAGACATAACAAGGCAGTCATGTGTGTTTTATTATTTGTTGTATTTGCATATGCAATATGAGAGGGACACATCCTTTACTGGAAAACATAGTTCACAAGAAAGTATCACTGGCCCCTTCAAAATCTGATCTGCTTTGTTTTTTCGAGCAATTTTCTCCAAGAACACATAGGAAGGGAGAAGGCATCACAACAACTCAATCAATGTATGCTTTGTTTGATTAGATTTGATTATATGATTTGATAGATAGCTATCTATCTGTCATTTGTCACGTGCACTGGGAACAGGCTCCACTGGGTCCTTTGCTTTGCTGCTGCCAGGCTTCAAAGGCTCCAAAGGCAGCACCACCACTCCCAGATTGTCCTGGCCCCATCCCTGCATCAGATGCAGGACCCTCGTCCAACTCCTCTCCAGAGTCCCTGACTGGTCCCCTTTCTTTCTCATTGTCTGACTCCACTGCTGTCTGCACTGGCTGCCAGCAAACCACAACAGTTTGACAGACAGACAAACAGACAGACAGACAGATGATAGAGACACAGAGAGAGAAGCAAATAGAGAGACAAAGAGACAGAGAAAGATTCCTGGCAAACTCATTCTGAATAAGATCACAGCTTCTTATCCTAATGTAACACATACACACTCACAAATATATACCTGCAATACCTTACTGAATTTTAAAGAGGAGAGAGGAAACAAACTTTCAAAGCCATATAATAGTATTACTGGCAAGGCCAGTTTGGAGTTTTATTTTATTACTATTTGTTTGTTTGTTTGTTTGTTTGTTTATTTATTTCTTTACTTACTTACTTACTTACTTACTTACTTACTTACTTACTTACTTACTTACTTATTTACTTATTTGGTGGCCCAACTGCCAAGCAGCTCTGGGTGAGTAACAAGGGCTAAAAGACTTTAAAACATCCAAAGAAGAGGAAAATAGTAAAATATTTTTTAGAAATAAGATAGAAGATACTGTACTAGCCCTCTCTACACAATTTAGGATGTTTTTGCTTGATTTCTGCTTATTGAGATCCACATTTCTTTGTTGATATAAACTTCTTCAACTGAAGATCCTCTAAAAGAGGCATGACAAATTTCATGCAGTGGAGAGTCTGAGGAAATCCACTAGAATTTAAGCAATTAAAAGTAAGCATAAATTCACATTGATTATAAGCTTCCACTCAAATCACCTAAACTGCAAACAGTTTATTTCTAAGTTAGTCTCAATTATCCAATCCAAATTTAATAAGGAAAATTATTTCATGTATACAACAGTTTACCAGGAAATCACAGTGCAAATAATCATCATTAGAAAACTTTCAGTATGGATTATATTATAGTTCCTGAGAATTATCTAGCCAGAGTGGAACTGATCATCAGAAAATTGAAATATGGAATGTTTATTTGAATGGCATATATTACTATTTGGGAAGGGATTTTTTGACATTATTAATATTTGGACTGGGAATTGCATATTGGAGCTTGTCTTTTTAATGTAGGAATTGTCTCTTTTTGTTATGTTAAATGTAACTGCAATTTACGTTTTGTGTATTTAGTTTACATTAGTATATTGGGACAACCTTATGTCTTTTAAATGGAATCTTGTTACAGTTAAAAGTTGAGATGTGGATAAATTCCAAAAATGAATATAAAACATTTCTCCCATAAGGAATAATTTAATCAGTTATAAGGCAACCGACACTGACAAGTTCTAACTTGCGCATTGAGTAGCAAATAATGAATACCAGGACAAAATTTTCACATCAAAATGTGTTGAGTACCAAATTCAATGAGTTGCAAAGCAGTTGAGTAAAATATCACTGTCGTTAGAAAAAGTGCTAACACTCCTGATTTCTTGCCACCAATGTTCTTCCATTTTTTTCTGAATATATTTTTATATTCTATAGATTTTCAGTTTTTCCCAACTCTATCAACACAGTCTTCTTGTGTGTAAATGCGAGCATTTGAATTAAAAACACAGAAACAAATGGCACATAGAAAATGAGAATAATTACAGAATTCTAGTGAGCTTTGAAATGCTTATTAGCATGCTTAATTATCCATATAGTGTTGCCATTACAGTTTATGTTTGTTTTGGTTATTTTAACATATTATGAAGAATTATGCATATGCTTATTCTGGGACCAGGAAGTGAAGCATATTTATTGAATTCTAATTTAGTAACAACCATAGTAGGATTAGCGAAAATGAAAATAAGGAGGTCTTCTGCCTTCAATGAGATGGTCAAAAGTCCAAAATAAAGCTGATTAGAATTTCTTGCTCTATCTTATGTCTGGAAGAATTGCCAATATCCTATAAGGCAGAAACAGAAAGAAGGCAGTCTTCCAGTTTTTGTTGGACTATAGTCCCCAGCAACCTTAACCAGACTGATTAATCCTGGGGGTTCCTGGGGATTGTATGCAGCAGTAGGTGGTAAACCACAGGTTCTTCATTTTTGCCGTAGAGAGCATCCAGTTTCAAATCAATGATGTCACGGTTGGAGAAATTTGCAGTCTTCTGTGTGGGAATTTTCCTATATATATAGTTTACTGATATAGGAGAGTGTGTTAAATGTATACTGGAGAAAAGGATGCCACTGGGTCTGTAAGTCAGCCCTGTTTCTGAATAGAACGCAAGAGAAAAATAAGGATTTTTTTTTAAATAACATTGAAAGCTAGAGAGAGAAAAATTGTTGAGGGGTTACCCTTGAAGAGCATTCAGAAGTTACAACTGGTGTAAAGTGAGGCAGCATTGGCAGTTCTCAGGGCCCAAAGAATGGCCCATGTAACATCTCTGCTCCGCAAGCTGCATTGGCTGCCAGTCAATTCAAGGTGTCAATAGTCACTATTACAGCTCTTCATGGCCAGGGTCCAGGTTACTTGAGGGACCATTTCATCCCACTGGGATTGACCCATCCCACTCATACTGGCAAAGAAGGCAGGCTGCCTTCAGCCCAATTATTCTGGCCGACAGAGTCCAGGAGAAGGGCCTTCTCTGCCATTGTACCTGCCCTTTTGGAACATCTTGCCCTCTCCAGTGTAAGATTGTCCCCAACCATCCTAACCTTCCCATAAGAGCCTAAAGACCTGGCTCTGGCAATTAGCTAGGGCCCTAATGTGGTAGTTATCACAGTGGAGGTGGCTGATCAAGTAACAACAGATCCCACCTTCTCCCCAGACTGCCCATTTTTAATTGAATCATAGAGTTTGGCTTATATTAACTTATTTATATTTTTATTATCTACATTTCTTTTATGATGGTAAGCAGCCCAGAATTACCCTATGGTAATAAGGGCAGACAATAAATTTTATTTTAAAAATAAAATAAATAAATAAATTGTGTCAAATGTTGTTGTTTGGTCAAACCAGGACGTCATGCTAGAGGCATTTCTGCTGTCAAAGAAAATAAAGTTGACAAGTCTGTTTTCATAATATTGATGTATAATGTAGTAAAATGATTGTTCTGTGAGATTGTGAAATTTTTTTCAAAAACATCTTCTTCTTAGTGTGAATACATTTTATTATTTAATTTATGCTTGGTCTCTCTGCTTATGCTGAGATTCAACACAATCAGCAATTCAATTACATAAAATAAAAAAAATAAAACCAAATTAATAAATTAAAATCAAAACTAAAGATATGTGCTTTACCAACTTCTTAAATACATTCAACCAATTAGGAGGTACTAAAATACATTCAGGACACTTTTTGTTTTCAATTCTAGAATAATTTATCTAGTAAAGAAAGGCATCAAGAAATGTGCATTAGATGAAAATGCCAGGATTAAATTTTCCAGATTCATTTATATTTTTCTATCTGGTTCTTTTATTCTTCTTTCTTTCTTCTGTTCTGTGCTTTCCATGCAGTTATTGTTTATTTTTCTTTAAAAAATAATATTAGCAAAGTTTTGAGAAAAAATAGTAGTCTTTTTATGAAGCCACTGATGCTAAGGAAATACTAATCTATTATTCCAGCCATTAAAATGGACCAGATTTTACTGACCTATGCATCAATTTAGCTGAAAACAAGATTATGCTACAAGAGACTAAAAATGTCATAAGGCCACACATTCCTAAATTCAAGAGAGATTATACCGACTGTGCTTTTGTAGATGATACCCAGAGAAAGTATATCAATTTTCTGACCTGTTAATATGTCTTGAACTCCAGAGTACACAATTTATCAGTAGGACAAGTAAATCTCTCTCTCTCTCTTGTTGTGGAGAACATAGGAGAAGGAAAGAATATTAGGTATGTTTTCTGCCTTGAATCATTTATAAAAGTAATAAAGGTTGGATAGAAATAAATAAATAAAATAAGTGGAATTATATTAAATTTGAATATAAGACCATTTTTTATTTCTGTCTTTCACCTTACAATCAAATAACCTCCTGTATCTAATGCTACGAAATTGAACTGCAAAAATGTGGATAATTACTAAATGTGATCAAAGAGACACAGAAAACTCATCTAAGGGTGGTCCATATTTTTGCTGTATAGATCTGGTAGCTACATCCCTGCATATTCTGAGGCATCCAAAATCTTAAAGTGATAAATCAATTTGTGCTCTACTTCATTTCAGCTAATTTAATTGACAATACAAATTAAAAAATCAAGAGTAGTTTAATTTTTAGTTTTTGCCTTCAATTGTAATCTAACTGCCCAATGTTAATTGTCTTCCCACTAGGTTAAATATTCTACTTAAGCCTATCAAAACATTTATAGGCTGTGTCAATTTAGCTGTAAACTGTTTCTCAAATGAAATGATAACAGGGAACCTCAGTTTAACGGAAAAAGATTCTGTCATGTTGTCCTCCTGATTTCAAGAATCTTTTCCAAAAACCAGCTAAAACGTCTGCTTGTACATGATCTGAGGTTTCTGATAAGACAACAGAAGGTGAAATAAGCCATTTTGCTGTAATTTCATGGCATGAAATGAAAGCATGAAAGTAAGAAGTAGGAAGAATCCTTCTCAAGAAATAGTTGTGAGAAAAGTATAAATAGATGTTTTTTTTCAACTTTGCCATTTTCCAGGCCTGAAGGTACAGGCATAATGATCCATTCTCATTTTTATTCTCTTCCTTTTCTGATTACTCAGATTATTTTTATTGTTTTTAAATTAACATTAATCCTTGACTTCAACATCTCTACCTGCATCTTTCTTTCAACTGGTCTCCTGTGCTCGATATTAAGTTGAAGAAGATTTACAACTGCAACATCAAAAGCCAATAATTTTAATCATTGCACTAAATATTCCATCTGCTATCAGGATCTTCATAAATGGTCAAGGATTCAAAACTCTCCCTTGATTGAAACCCAATCCTATGTTCATATAGTTTACTTGGCATTTCATCATTTTCCTCTCTTTCTGTTCTTTCTTTTCTGAAATGGAGAGTATTTATAGGCTCATAAAACAAATGTATTTATTTGCAAGCTCTAAAATGAGCACTGATGCAAACCTGCATTTCACTGATAAAACAATAGTTTTAATAGTTTGTCTAACTGAAATCTCAGCTACAATCAGCAAATTGTTAATTGGTTTTCTCCTGTACTTTCCAAGCTTCAGTTTCCATTAATGAATTAACAGACATATTTTACCTATTAATCTATAACCAACAGCAATAAATGCAGATTCCTGCATTGGAATCACAAAATGATTTCCAAAGTTTCTTCCAATCCTTGCATCTTATGATGACACAAGCAAATTGATGGGACAGTTCAAAATTGTTCTTCTTTGTCTGAGTAATTTTTTATGAACCATAACTCTATTTACAAAAGATTGTTATTTTTATTTTATTAAGTATGAATTCAAATAATTGTAATTTTAAACCAGCAATTCAGTGTGCATAACCTACTGGATTTACAGATACCTTAGAAGAGTATATTAAATCTCTCTTCAAAAAAATGACATTCACTATTCAACAAAACATATAGTATAATGATACTTTTTATTTGGGAATTGTAAGATGTGTGGACCTGAATTCCCAGCATGCTGGCTAGAGAATACCTCTTAAAGTTGCCAAAGTTGGAGACCGCTGTTATACACAACAATCCATTGTTATATACTATAACATATCAAAATATCATATCACATATACTTCTCAAGACTTTTTAATTGCTATACAAGCGCTACATTGTGTTCACAGAAGAGACTAACCATGCCAATGGACTGTACCAACAAACAGATTAGCCCAGAAAAACCAATGATCAGAGGGTGATGGAGTTTTTGATCTTCAGTAAGAGGTTATTTTTAAAGTAGTGTTTTATTATTACAAAGAAGTTAGTAAATTATAGTAAGATATATGGACCTTTCAATCAGCACTTCTCTATAGACAGTTTGGACAGAATCTTTGAAGACTACACTGTTGTCTTTCCTTATCTTTGCTTTTTGCCTAAAAAACAGGTACTCAATAATATTCCCCCAAACTATCTTGGTTGATACACCTAGCAAGTTTAATGTCTTCTAAAGGATCTGCTAGTTATTTTCTGCTATTTTCTATCTTCAATTCCTTTTAGCAACAAAAAAATGAAGCCATTTTAAGTGTTTTGATGCTTCCAATTTATAATCCACATGGAATCTTTTATGGAGTCAAATTTGCTTGAAATCAAATCTTGTTCTTCTCAAATTTCTCATTCATATTGAAAGCAATTCACTTTTGATCTGATATTGGCTGATGCGCACATTTATTATTCCTTGTTCCTCTGTGTGGTGGATGGAAAAGTGCTATGAAAGAATAAAAGGTTTAAATATTTCAGTAAATGTATGAAAAAGGTAGGATTCAAACTGGTGTCCTCATGATTCATAGTTGTCTCATATTATATTATACAGTTCCATAAAGTTTGCTTTTGTTTAAAAACAGGATACCTATTTTTATTATGTTATTATTAAGCAAACCAATAATTCATCTGTGAAATACTAAAAAAAATGCCCAGCTGCATAGAAATCTATTGTCTTTTTTACACTTCTTAAAATCAAAACAGAAAGGGAGACACTTACAGACATAGTAAGAGATTAGAAGATGCATCTACCGTAAGAGCTGTGTTATACTGCCAGCTAGTGGTTAGTTGACTGCAAGTCATGGTAATTCAATCCACACAGTTTTAAAAGATATTCTAATACAGTATAACAATGCAGTCATTTCAGATGATGACGCTTGCAGCAATTAGAAATAATTCCCTTTAGAATTCTTATCACAAACAGCCTCAGATGTGGATGTAGGTGAATGAGCTGCACTTCAGTTTAGCCACTTATTTCAAACCTACAACTATATTTCAAAATGGAAAAAGCCGTCTAAATGGTAAATGCAGAAAATATAATACTTTTTGATTGTCCCTCATTCTGTTCAATTAGCCTCATTCCTCATTTGTAAAATTATACACTATATATTTGGGGGCGGGGGGGTGTTGTTTTTTTAAACTGTTGCATTTGAACGGTTTTGGGAAATACAATATAAACACTCTCATAAGTGATACAATCCAGCCATCTATAATCCATGGTCCCTTCCGGTTAATTGCATCCTGCAACCAACTAAATTTTGTCCATCTCTATTCTAATTTTTCTGGCCTAGCAAGGTGACACATTTAGATAGTTTTGACTGTTTTTGAAATGCTAAAGAGAGTAGGAACTGGTTAATATAAGGGAGACCTCCCAGAAGTCAGGAGCAAACAAAGAAAAGTATTACTGTGAAGAAAACTACCCAGATCTGCCTATGTAGACTTCAAGTATGACATCTCTTATCTTTTAAAGTAGGAGTGTCAAACTTGCGCTGTCACAGCGTCATCACGTGGCGTATTGTGACTTTCTTCCCCTTTGCTAAACCGGGCATGGGCTTGCTTATTTATTTATTTATTTATTTATTTATTTATTTATTATTTTTTTATATGCCACCCTTCTCCGGAGACTCAGGGCGGGTTACAGTCTTTAGAGCACCATACTAAGTGCTCGGCAATAGCCTTCATTCCATTGTATATGCCTGCTTACTACTAGGGCTTTTTGCCCCCCCCAAACGGCATTCTTTTACAAAGTCAGCTTATTGCCCCAACAATCTTGGGTTCTCAATTTACCTACCCCGAGAGGATGGAAGGCTGAGTCAACCTTGAGCCTGGTGGGATTCGAACCTGCACTAATTGCAGGCAATTGAGCTAAGTGCTAGATGATTAACAGCCTGCACCACCAAGGCATAGCCAGTGCATGATGCATCCAGCCCGTGGGCTGCGAGTTTGACAGCCCTGCTTTAAAGGTACTTGAATGTTACTGTCTTTGTCTTCTCACTGTGGTTCTCATGTGACTAGGTGACTCCAAGGTATTTATAAGAGGTCTGTATCATTAGTGGGATCCTACATGTGCCACTACTGGTTCGGTGAGTGGTCGATCGTGCGCACGCACGCACCCCTTACGCACCAATCAGCTGAGAGAATGAAGAAACGAAAAGTTAGGAACAACCCTCCCACCCATCCATGCGCTTTTCTCTTCTTTTATCCTCTCAGCTGATCATCAGAGGCTTTTTTTTTTTTTGCTCCCCTCAGCTGATCGGAGGCTTTTTTTTAGTACTGGTTTGGCCAAGCCAATCCGAACCAGTAGCATACCACCACTGGTCTGTATGTCTGCTACATGGCCCTGTTGGTAGTTCCATATCATCAGTCTTAACTATCTTCACTCTCTTGACTACCATTCAGCCATACTTCCCCAGTCCAAATGATATCCCAATGTTCTCACTGTAGATCTATGTCAGGTAGATCAGCGAATCAATATATCATTCACTCTTAGCATACAACATGTCATCATCCATGTAGAGCAGCAGTCCCCAATCCTTCCAAATCTGTGGACTGGCGGCAGCATGGGGGGGCCGGGGAGGGTTTCACTTGTACATATGCAGCTTCACTTGCTCATCTGTTGCTCATGCAGCCTGGTCCCCAATGGGCTTTGGCCAATACTGGGCAGGGGACCAGGGGTTGGGAACCTCTAATGTAGAGGAAGAGGCTGAGGCTAATTCCACTCTTGAACTAGTATCTATATCCTATCCTCATTATCTGGCTCAGGGGGTGCAAGTCTATGCAGACCAGCAGCAGGGGCTAGTAACCTCACCTTGTTATATGCCACACTTGATGGCTACTTGCATGATCTGTCTTGAGTTGACTTCCAATGTTGTTTTCCACAATCCTACTGAATTCTTTAGGAAAGTCTTTAGTCCCTTGTTGTTTTGTATAGCACCAGGCATTCACAAATTCATTAATGTGGCATTGCATATCATTACTCTTCTGGTGCATAATACAAGAAGGCTGAAATTTGGGGTTCATAATCCTAGTTCCTCATTATTGACACTGGCAGTAGAGACGTCATGAATGAATATATCCTGCACTTCGTGTATTTGAAGCAATGACAATTCCACGCTTAGAATGCTTTCATTTAACTTTAATATCTAAAGTGGCCCAAAATATGCTGCCCTGCTTTTTATTGCTAAATAAAATTATCATTTCACCACTTATATTAAAGCAGTAAGAGTTTTGTCCTAAAAGGAAGAGTCTTCCATGTTGTGTCTGCATCATTATAGTAATCTAGAGCTTATTTTAGGATATGGGGGAATGTTACATGATTATTTCACTTTACTAACTGAAGTATATTTCTAATCTAAACTAAGGGACTGAAAATTAAGCACTCAGAGTTCTTTTGGGCCGGGTGAATTACAGTATATTGAAACATATTTTGCTATGCAGATAAAAGGGTTCTCTATATGGGTTTGCTTCTTTCAAATAAATAAATAAGCCAGTTTCAAACATTAATGCTCAAGTTTCACATTTTAGCTTAATAAAATAAAATATTAATGATCAGTGTCCAATGCAAGGTCAATTCAATGCAATGTCAATATTTTGGGTTGTTAATAAATATTACTGGTTTAGTAAAGGACTATTTTCCCACAATGGCTTCTCTGTAGTAGCAGGGATATTGCAATCCTTTACAGATCTAACATGACCCTCAGATGTTTTTTTAAATGTGAACATTTCAAAAGCCGATCTAGATGTTAAAAATATTTTTAATCAGTGTTATATGAAGAAATAACATGTGTATTTGCCTGTTACACCCAAAAAGTATAAAACCAAAGAGACTCCATTTTTGTTCGTAATGTGACTTTCTAGAAAGTTATCTGAACACTTAATACATATAAGCATATCATATTTTGTAACTGGTTATTCTGCAGTTAAAAATGTCAGGTTTTTGGCTGGAACACAGGGGTTTGTATTTTGGCTTGAGAATTAATGTAAGAGATGCTAGGGTCATTCTGACCTGAACGGAACTGATTAATGATCCATTGTGTTCAGAAGAACAAAACAGGAAGATGCCATGAGAACAAGGGTGGTTTCCAAAGAAAGGGAAACAGGAACCAGGGAAAAGGCAATGGGTATGGTGTTGGGAATTATGCAGTTGGATAGACTGTGAACCCAGGAAAGGGGCAGAGACTGTATATTTGAACCTGTATATATATTCCCCAGCCTTCCTGGGAAAGATGTTTTCTGCTATGAGTGGAATTCCCTTTTGCAAAAGCTTAATAATAAAGTTCTTGTTTACTGTCTCCAGTTGTGTTTTGTGATTTTCTCATAACCAGTAAAGCATGGGAACTGACATTTATAAGAGATGCAGTAATAAAATCCCAATCCCCTTGATGCTTGGATTTTATCAAAAGCATTTAGCCACAACTTTAGGGCTCTCTACGGATAGCATAATCAAACCAGTCTTATCTTCAAATTTGCTAAACAGGGGCTGCTTTTAGGAGACCAGGAAAATGACATTGGAAATCACTTCTCAACTATTGCCAAGAAGACAACATGGGTTTCTAGCAATTCAATTTGAAGGTTTTTTTTCCAGCTTTTCATGTTTGTAGCGTACAAAAGTATTTTCCCATATAATTGAGAAATATTGCACTATTGCACTCTTAGCATATATGTTAGTTCATTTTGGCTACCAATTGTTGAATTAATAATAGTTAACACAGGGAATCCAATCCTGCTCTATGTAGTAGAGAGTTGGGATCTGACAGAAAGCCACTTGAAGAGACTGGCATTTGAAATGTGAATTCACAGGCAGCAGTTACATATAAGTTAGGTTGACAAAATCAGAAATGAGGTGGTGATATGCCACCTGGGAAAGCCAAGGTAAATCATCAAAACCATAAAAAAGCAAAAGTTAGAATATTTTGGACATGTGATGCAACACCCAGAAAAATATGACACACGTCACTTAATTTTCCAAGGAAAGACTGAAGGCAAATGAATCCAGGCAGAACATCATGGCTTTAAAATCTAAGGGCTGGTTTGAACAAAACAGCATTTTTTTGTGCAACTACTGATAAAAATAGGATTGCCAACGTCCGATCATGGATATGGCAAAAAGAAGAACATGGAAAAAACCTTATGCCAAATAAGTTCAATCCAAATAAGTAAAATTTTAGTCCTGTCTGGAGAGACCAAGGATTTAAAGTTGGACCTTCTGCCTGCAAAGCAGATGAATTATTTGGACTATTTGAACATGACAATTTTGATTGGATAAAAGATTCTTTTTTAATCAATCAGATTTGCTTGCACAGGTAGTTCCTGCAGCAAAACTAAGAGAATATTGTATTGATATTCCCTGACTTTGATGCCTTCTTTTAATGACAGTTTGGAGTTACGATGGTCCCAGAAAAAGTAACTCACAACCCATCCTCAAAGTTATGGCTGTTCTAGTCACATGGTCACATTGACCAGAACAGACATAACTGGCTGGGTATTTTGCACCCAACTCCCATTTATAATGGTTGAAGCATTTTGTGGTCATGTAATCCCAATTCATAAGCTTCTCAGCCAGCTTCTGACAAAATCGAGAAGCCGGATTCACATAAGTGAATTGCATGATTCACTTAACAACCATGCAATTCGTTCAATGACTGGTATTGCTTAATGACTGTAGTAAATGGATCTGATTATGTGACTACTAGCTTAACTATATCACTTAACAACCAAAATTCAAGTCCCAATTGTCTTTTTTCCATCTTTGAGAAGCAGATTGATAGGTTTGAAATCCCTTCAGTTTACTTTGAATTATTTCTATTGATACAGATGCTTTTCTTAAACCATCCCATGTAGCATAAATAAGAATTTGTTTTGAGAAAGATTTCTTGATATTGAGCCGGTATGTAGTAACTAGTTAGCAAAAACCCTACATTATCTAAATAATTCATAAATACTTTTAACGGGAGACAAATGATACCAAAATTATATTACAACCTTGAATAATATAGCTCGCAAATTTATTATACATTAGGAAGCTTATTAACTTAAAAACCAAACTGCATAGTACAAAAGGTTTTATATCTTTGCTTAAGGCGGACCAAGTTTCAAAATATATATATATTTAAATTTTGTTCCGTCATTACACAATCCTTTATAAAAGCTGTATATCTGTCAGTGCCCTCATTACATTTATAAATACAAGATTTACACAGTACCCCATCAGGAAAAAAAGTAGAACTTCTTATAAATATCTACATATATTCATACATATAAAACATTCATAAGAGTACTTTGTTAGATTTTTGTGTAATGTTCCATTTTTACTGCCACAAAATACACAGAAACCTGTGCAATTTCAAAAATGCTTCTAAAAATTGTAACATGGTACTTTGTAGAAACTAAATAATCTTTTAAAGTCTTTTTAGATAGACATTTCACAATTATAATTCTATGAGATTTTTCAGAGATTGATATGAAGGCTAAATATAGCTGATAATAATGTACATTAAATAGCAGTTAAGGCAGGAGTGAAATTAAGTGGGCCAGAAATGTTTTATATGGCAGTTAAAAGATGACAGATGATGCAATAAATACACATCAATATAAATTGCCTCAGCACCCATTTAATTAGTTCATATGTTAGAACCGGCCATGCTGGTGGTGCCAGAAGTGAGCATCACTAACGCTATCAGAGGAATTATCATCATTGCCTTGCTCAGGTTTTCAATAGGAGCCCTTTTCATTAACATCTCAGTTAGAGAGTTTAAAAACAAGGGTTGAAAATGCACCAATAATTTATCTTTCAATTGACATTCCCTGCACATTTTTAAATAGTTCACCAATATTCAATCAACCAGGCAACATGTTGAGAGAGAGAGAGAGAGGGAGGGAGGGAGGGAGAGAGAGAGAGAGAGAGAGAGAAGGATATATTGATGGAGTGGGATTGTGATAGAAACTTTTGTCAGTAATGTTTATTGAAATGGAGTATTTTTTCCAAATCCTCACGAGCTACAAGAGTAGAGAAACAATGAAGACATTTGGGGGTGGGGGGAAGATGAGGGACAGGACTTAGCAGGGTTATGGTTTACTCACAGTGAATTTGGGTACTCAAGTATTTAACAACATCTGAAGATCATCTTTCCCAAGATACTGCAATTCCACATTCTCAGTTCAGTGTTGGGTTCGACAATAATTGCATGGATACAAAAAGAAAAACTTGCTTTGGACTGTTCTACAGAAAATCCACAGTAAGTGGTTGCAATCAGCCTTAATTGAATACCAATGGCCACTTATACATGATATCTTAGGTGAGTGAAATGTGCAAAGCTTCTGACAGATCAAAAGTTCACTCCAGAAGAGAACTGTTCTGGATTCAGAGCTCAGTGCATGGATTCTGCCTGCCCAATAGCTGTCTCTGTTAATCTTAGAAGAAAATTCCTTTCATACGCTGCTATCTTGAAGCAGAGGCTCAATATCCTCATCACTACCCCGATCTGGACTGTTACTCTGGATACTGTTGATGCTGTTGCTGTGCTTTCTGGAATTGGCGGCTTTACTGTGCTCGGGGATAAATAAGGCAACCAGAAAGGCTAGGAGGACTGCACATGCTCCAAAAAGGAAAGGAGGGCCAGGTATGACTGCACTCTGTAAAAAGAAAATGAGAAAGGCAGAGCAACCACAGATTAGTATAATGTGAACAATGAAGACACTCCACATCCGCATCTTTAACTGTCCAGTAAATCAACAGTTATATGTATCACTACTACAACTGTGCTGCCAACATCGAACAGACTTGCATCAATTTTGGCTGCTGTCGAAAGTTAGAAACTTGTCTTCTCCAGCAATCACACTCCTATTTCATCCCATAATGAACTGAGGCAAAATACTAAACCAGTAGGAAGTTTTTTTGGTTCTGAATATTTTGAAAAGAATCAAGACAAAAATTGCCTCATATTCTTCTACATGTGCTGCACCAGGCCTAGGAGGGTGAATTGAATTATAATTATTTATATTGAATAATTGTTTTGATGCTGTATTGGATTTTAGAAACTGAGATCCTAAAACACTGTATTTTAACCTGTGAACTATCAAAATTACACAGATGATACTATAAGTTTATGTTTCAAAGAAGCATTCTTCAATCCAAGAGACTGACACAGAACAGGGGCTGTTAGAACGCCAAGGAGAAGAATGGCTGGCAACAGCTGAACAACATGAAAAAACAAGGCAAGAGTACAAAAAGGTTATGTTTTAGCTAGAAAACCCATCAAAAGAATCAATTGCAGATTCACTCCATGTTATGTCTTGCAGTTTAAAATTAAGAAAGATCAGTCATAGGATGCCTCATCAAGAACTATTAAGAGCCACTATTCCAAGGAAGATTTATAATCATTTTACCTCATCACTTGGATCCTGCCTAGCAGCCTTATCCTGAACTGGTGCCAACTCATTAAGTTCCACATGGAAGAGAAAGAATATGAAGCCATAGAGAGCAGGGCCAAGACCATTGCACAGACCTCTGATTCCAGTTATTATCCCTTGGACGACACCTGGAAAAAACCAAATTCACAGTGAAGGAGAAATAATTTCTGCCAGCCAATCCCACTTTAAAAATGCAATGAAAAAGCTCTAAAGACTGCATTTCAAATGGATTCTGAGCTCTTATACCGCTGACCTTTTTCTAAGCTGGCCCAATATTAACTACCTTTAAAGAGAGATCAGCTAGATTCAAAAGTAATGTTGCAGACTAGTAATTAGAGACATAAATTTGATCTATGAAAAACAGATTTTCTTGTTAGATATTTTCAAAACAACTGAATTAGATCACTGATCTCAACATATTCTTTTAAATTGTTTTGAATTCTGTATTTTAGAGAATTGTTCAATTGTTCAATTATTTTGAATTCTGTATTTTAGAGAGCATACATTTATATAATCTGACATTTAAACATTCTCATACATTCAGTAGTCACCACTAGATGGCATTAGCATGTACTTTCAAACTTCTAAAAACTATTCAGGGGATATTTAATTATCAATCCCGCTCCCAATGTAAGAGCTTATTTTAGATTACATTATACACTTCTATATGAAAGGTATTCTATAAAGTGCCAACAATGTATTCCCATTCTTTTGCATCAAAAATTGTGATCATTTTCTAACACTGAAATGTCTTTTTCAAATCCTGGCCTAGTGAGAATGAAATCACTGAGGTGATTATGACATTTCCATCATTTCCCACCCATCTTCGTTTCAAAAACAAGCGAACATAGATTATTATTCTTTCCCACCATTCTTCCAGAAAGAATAATCATCTATGTCACAAGCAAACATCGTTAAAAAAATAAATGCAAACTAATCTCACAATCAACTATTGGAAGATGTGGAGTTCACCTTTCCCTGGAATTAGGAGAAGAAAACAGGTCATTGATTCTCCCCCAGCAAGGAGGTAAAGAGATGACGGGCAAAATAATTACAAGTATCCCTGCCCATCACTAGTTCTTGGATATACAGACTAGCTGCAATGATGCCAGAATGAACAACATATCATGTCCATCATGCAAGCTCTGCCCTCTTATTTGCAGCACCACGTTGCATGCAATTAGTTAAAGAAATTATCACCAGATTGTCCTTTTGTCAATTGTGATCCTGAAGATGCCTATATTTGTACTGCTAAAAGGGGTTTACTTTGGAGCTTCTTACTCCACACAGGTTATATATCCCAAAGGAAAATCGCCCTCAAAAAATTCTCCAAGCTAAAGAAATATCATTTATAAAGAGTCACACTATGTGTAACTTACCTCTTCTGGCGTGCACAAGGGATGATAAAAGATATACAGACTGTACTACTTTCAAAAGCTACTACAAGACTACTAACTGGAAGCCCTCAACTTAAAGTTCAGTTAGTGACCGTTTGAAGTTGCAACAGCACTTAAAAAAGAGACCTATGGACCATTTTTCACATACAGCATCCCCATGGCTCATGGCAATTGACTCATTCACCTTTTGTGACCTGACAAGCAAAGTCAGTGGGGAAGTCAAATTAACAACTGTGTTACTAACTTAATAACCACAGTGATTTGCTTAACAACTGTGGCAAGAAAGATCGTAAAATGGGACAAAACTTATTTAATAACTTAGCAACAGAAATTTTGGGATCAATTGTGCTTGTAAGTAGAAGACTACCTGTATTACTTTTGTAAAGCACAAAAATTATACATCCTCAGTGATGTTAGGGGATGGAAAACAGCTACAAGATCAGTTTTGTAGAAAAATAAGCTTGCTTTCACCTTGTTGATCTGAATCTGCATTTCGTGACACAAGAGCACTGATTGCTGGGAATGTGATGCTTGACATGGCTGCAACAGCTCCAGCTGCCCACATCATCCTAAGCACAAGAAAACATAATGCTATATAATTTGAAAGGAAGGATTCATTTAGAAGTTTTTTTAACATTGTAAAGAATTGTCCAGGTAATTGACAGAGTTTTGATTGATTGATAGATAGATAGATAGATAGATAGATAGATAGATAGATAGATAGATAGATAGATAGATAGAGATAGAGATAGAGACAGAGATATATAGATATAGATATAATTTGTTGTTGTTCTCTGATCTAGATACAAACATTTCAAATAGTATTGCCAGGTTCGGCTCAGCAGCTTCAAACATGTAAAAACAACTGTTCATAAGGATAATAACTAAGTTAGTTGGTTTTAGGTAACTAGCAATAAGGGTAAAAGAGATAAAATTATATACTTTAGGTCAAAATATATACAGTGGAGCCTCAGGTCATGACTGTAATCCGTTTCCGGATTCTGGTTGTGACCCGATTTGGATGTGTCCAGAAGCACGACCGACTGTGCATGCACGCAATAAAAAATGTCGATAAAGGGGAAATCGGCATGGAAAGGGAATCTTTCTGTACCAATTTTGTTCGCCACCCGATTTTCATGACCTGATTCAAAGATCAGGTGGATTTTTTGTTCACCACCCAATTTGGTTGTGAACAGGAGTGTTCGTGACCCAAGGTTCCACTGTATACTATTTTTTCACTTGCTTTAGCCTTGTATTTTCTGTATTTAAAAATATGCCATTCATATTGAGAAACTTGGTGTGCTTTTTTAATTAAAATTCTTCTGGCTATTTGGATGTTATTGGTTGCAGATTATAATAAAGACTGATTGAAGACATCTCTACAAATGTTACGTATTGTCATGCCCCTGGTGGAGACTGACTCTGAGGGAGAGGAGGAACAGCTGATAGGGAGTGGAAGTGTGGTGTGGCTCCGGAGGTTGTGGAGGAGGCTGGGGAAGGGCAGAGGCCAGCTGGGCAGTCAGAGGAGGGCCCAGGTCCATCCCCTCTCCATCCTAGGGCATGCAGGGAGAAGAGGATAAGGGAGAGACGTGGTCTACTTGGAAGGAGAGGGCCTTGATCCTCTTCATGGGCTGCAGCTGTGACAACTGAATAAGAGGATGGACATGCATACATTCAAACAGCTGGAAACAAAGCATGGGTTCCTTTCAGAGTTTGGCGTCCTTCCCAGTGTTTGTTCTGTTATCTGTGGATGTCCTCCAGCCCTTATCTTGCCTGGTTTATGGTGTTTTTTCCCCTCCTTCTTGTAACTACTTTTGTGGGAGCTTTTTGTCTTCCGCTTGGAAGCAAAGTGAAGGAATAAAAGGGGCTTCACCAGGTTTTTATGACTTTTTATTTTGTATCCCCGCCCGGGTCATCACATGTATTTGCTAGTTGTCTAAGATCTAAAGCCAGGCTTTGTATTACAGCTGGTACAAAATTTTAATACCCATGGAAAGTTTTTCACTCTACCAGCTATAAAGCAAAGAGAATTGCAATGAAAAACAAGTTAGGCACACATTTAGTTAGTCCCTCATGTCAACATTACCTTTCAACTAGATTATACTAATTATATGAGACTACCCTTCAAAACCACCCCAAAATGTCAGCTGATGGGAAATGTGACTATGCCCACGATAAGTCATATTTATTATTACCATGTTATACTACCATAATATGAGCTGCACTGGCTACCAGCTTGTTTCCAAAAAATTGGTTATTACCTATAAAGCCCAACATGGCTTAAGATCTGGGTATCTTAAGAGCACTTCTTCCAGGAAGAAGTAGTCCAACCAGTGCATAGAGAATACCTACTATGAGCCGCGGTGGCGCAGTGGTTAGAGTGCAGTACTGCAGGCTACTTCTGCTGCCTGCTGGCTGCCTGCAATTTAGCTGTTCGAATCTCACCAGGCTCAAGGTTGACTCAGCCTTCCATCCTTCCAAGGTGAGTAAAATGAGGACCCAGATTGTTGGGGGAAAGAGGCTGATTCTGTAAACCGCTTAGAGAGGGCTGTAAAGCACTGTAAAGCGGTATATAAGTCTAAGTGCTATTGCTATTGGGGTATCTATCAGAAAAGGATTCTAAAAGGGCTTTATCTATAAGAGTACCTCCCTTATATAGAATAACTTCCCTTATTCAGTTATTTATTAACATCTGACTACACTGGAAGCTAAAACTTGACTGTCTTGAGTGAAATGCATCATAAATATTGTGTGATATCATTTTGGGAGGATATATTTATAGTTTTCTTGTTCTTTCTCTGTGTGTCTCTTTCTGTGTCTGTCTGTGTGTGGGGGTGGGGGGGTATAAAAATAAACCATTATATCTTTCTATCAAAAAGTGCCTAATTTCAAAATTTAGCAAATCAAAATTGCCTTTATCCCTTGTTACTCATTACTACATCTACATCTTTCCTTTAAAATCTGTTTTGTCACCAGCCACAGTTCAAATTCTAAGTTTTGACATATATTGTCAATTACTTAAAACTCTATAAACAACTTACAATCTTGGCCAATGGTTATATCCTCTTGATGTCAATGTATCTATCTTAGCTTGGAAACCACTGGACTTTCTAGTGCACTTGGTTGGCCAAGATGAAGACTGACTGCTAGACTAGATGGGCAAAGTATCTGATCCAGCAGAAAATCATGTTCTTAAAGCCTCTCTTCCTGTATCATCCTATCTGTGATCTGACCATGGAGTTATTACATCTACGAGTTAGAACTGTACATAAAAATATGGCCCAAGTATGTTTACCATACCTTCCATGTCCAGAAGCACACAACATGCAACATAATCACTGAATTGTTAAAAAGGAAACTAGGAAGAGTCAATTAAAAACACATTTGCACTATTTCCGGTTCGGGTTTCTTCGGCGACAGAACAAAATCCGTGATCGTGCGCAGTTTTGATCCATGCTCGCCGCTGGAGCGCCCTGAGCTGCCAGATTCAGGGCTGAAGCCACCCCGTAGAGGTGGTGAAGAAGGGGGAGATGTCAGCGGGGTTGAGGAGAGCCGCATCTCTCCTCCTCAGCTGGCCATTACTCCCTTTCCCAAAGGTGGTTGCAGTGGTGGTCAGAAATGGCCACCTCAACGAAGAACCCGACTGGACACAAGATTGTGCAGGAGGAAGTTTAAAGGAGAAAGTTTGACTGACCAGGTTGAATGGAGAACATCTATTTAAGGTACCTGGATCCTGAATT
The DNA here is from genome assembly GCA_023653725.1 of Bungarus multicinctus. NCBI lineage: Eukaryota > Metazoa > Chordata > Lepidosauria > Squamata > Elapidae > Bungarus > Bungarus multicinctus. The sequence continues at coordinate 215,853,172 of CM042834.1, forward strand.
TTAAAGACTAACACTATTCCTAAAAAAGATTTTAAGTGGCGAAAGAGAAAGGGAAAGGAAACAGAATTGGCTTTTTTTCCTCTCACATTGACAGTTTTAATTGACTTGGAACATTAAGAAGAAGAGATTCAAATAAGAAATTGATACTAATCCACTTTGACATTAATAGGCTACTTCTAGCTAAAAATAAAATGTCAAAGGGATAAAGATTCTTAGATAACTTAAAAACTTTCTTAAAAAAAGAAAGAAGCAGAGGAGGGAAAAAGGAAAAAAGAGTGTGGAATCTGGAAAATGGAGGAGACCACCTGGAACTTAAAAAAATCGATAGTGGAATTTTAACAAGGCTTGCAAAAGATACATCGTAGTTGAAATTTTGTTACAAGATAAAGCCCCTGGAAAGAGAAAATGAGAAAAGAAGCAAGAAACAGTTTTGGATTATTGGATGATTCCTGGAATTTTGGATGGTGGATCCTAATGAAACAAAATAAAAGCAATTGGGGGTTGTTTAAAAAATTTTAAAATGGCATCCTTGAAGAATTAAAAATGAGACTTAAAGAACAAAAAAAAAAAAGAAGCACAAGAGGGAAGAAGATCTTTTGGCTTCGTATTTCAATTTTTAGAAATGGAGATCTTGAACTATGAAAAAACAAGAAATGCTGGCAGAACAAGAAGGGCGGGACAATGAAGAAGCCAACTTTAATGACCAAGCAATTTTAAGCGGGGTAAAAAAGGGAAAGGGGGGAAAGGGAGTTAAAAACTTAAGCATTGAAGCAACAACCAAAAAAGAGTAATTTGAAAAGTAATCATAATATCAGGAAGAAGCAGAAGGGAGGATCACAGAAGGGAGAATCAGAGAGAAAAGGGAATAAAAAGGGGAGGGAGAAGAAAAGAGGGAAGAAGGAAAGGAAAAGAAGCTACAGAGGACAGAAAAAAGATATAGAGGTACAGGAAAAGTGTACAAGAATTAAAGGTATAAACTTATCTAAAAGACACAGAGACAATGGTTAAATTTTAACTTGAGAGGGTTCTGCAAGGGTGCATGGGATAGCATTATTATATTAGAAATAGTAAAGAGTTAGAAAATACGTTAGATGATTAAAGTGATAGAAAAAAATTCTATTGATGTGTAGTGGAATATTTGTTTGTAAAGAGAATAAGGCTCTCAAAGATTTAAAAAGAAAGTAAAAAAACTGAAAAGGAACATGGAAGATTTTTATCAGTTGACAAGATGAATTTGAATAAGAATAATAACTTTATTGACTACTGTTAATAACTATAGTTTTTTTTAATGACAGTAGTAAGTAAAATATGAAATATAGATGATTAAAGTGCAAGACAACTGATATTTACTAGGTAATGTTTGTTAAAAGAAATAGAAATGTAAAAGATTGTTATTAATATTAATAGCAGAACTATACTTGAATAGAATAATTATTCCATTTACTATTGTTATACATATATACACAGATATATATATACATATATACTTTTTTCTTTTAATAATTTAGTGTGTATCTTTAAGGGAATGTACCAAGCAGAATTCGATTGAAAATAGGTATGTGTTATAAAATAGAGGTTAGAAAATGAATGTTATAACTGTAAAGGTCTAACTTAAATTTTTAAACAAGATTTGAAAAAAGATACAAAGGTGTTACACTCCAGTCTAGTAATTACAGAGGAAAATTTGTTTTATGAGAAAAGATAATATGAAATTGTAAACAGAACAGACGAAAGTATAAAAACATTGATTAGAAAGATATTAAAAATTAGAAAAAGATATGTAATTGAATTAGGAAAGGAATGAGATAATTTAAAATAAGACTATAGGAAGTAAAGAAAGGGAAAAGCTATTGAAAAAATTGCGAAAATAGTTATAAGATATGGATCAGAATGTTTAAGATAAAAATGTATTGAGTTTATGTCTGTATGGAGAAGTGATAACCCGGGGGCACGCTGTTCTCAAAAAAATATATTTTATTTGTATTTGTATGTTTGGTGAAAATTTAAATAAAACTTTTATAAAACACACACACACGTCTGCACTGCACTTACCAAGGCTGAGAGCCAAAACCATACCAGGCCAGCTGGAACATCTGAAAACCAAGGCCAAGAAGTACTGTGTTTTTGTTCCCTATAGACCTCATTAGGATGCTGAGAAAGACAGTCTACAAAAGTCAGAAAAGGCATTATGCAGTTTATTTATAAATCAGTACCTGAATAAACGCAGTGGCAAAAAAAGACATTTTAAAATTAATTTGTATGGCTGTGCAACCATCATCTGAAACCAATATCAATTTTTCATTTATCATCTCCTTTTAATGACCTCATAATCCCTTGCGGGGTGGAGTCTGGTCAACTAAATGGAGCTGAATGTTTACTGGCTGGATGCCCTTTCTGTCACCAATACGGAGTTATATTCAGCAGATATATTCTCATCGTGCCCAGAGATAGAAATATCTGCCTCTATCTAGGATTGAACTCACAGCACCTGATAGTGAGGCGAGAATTCCACCTCTAGGCCCACCACTCATCAATTTTTCATTTGTGCGTGCACAAATTCAGCATCAACTTTTTGGGGGCCCTTCAAAACTACAACCAATGCCTCATGATTATTTCCAAGGAAAGACCTTAATAAAAGCACTGACAAAAAAAATCTTTCCAAAGAATATATGATTCTTCGTAAGAAAGATGCTAGGTGAAGTCAAACATTCAGTTACCATGCAAACAAGTAAGGTCAACTGCCCACTAGTACAATGTAATGTTGCACCTGAAAAATGTTGGAAACTACAACAGTTATAAATGGCATGTGAGGAAGCTGATTTGGACTACAAGTGGTCCTTGCTTATCAATAAGTTTATTCAGTGGCTATTCAAAGTTACTTTTATAAAAAGTTGCACTAGTCACAGTGCCTCCATGGTCATGTGATTGCAATTTGGGTGCTTGGCAAACAGTACATGTTTATGGCAATCACAATGTCCCACTATCACATGATAGTATTGGCAACCTTCACAGCCAGCTTCTGACAAGCAACATCAATTGAGAAGGCAGCAGGAAGTCTCAAGTCATGGTCACAGGACAACAACTGGATATAAATGGAATAAATAAAAAATAATAAAAAAAACTGCAGGTGATTTGCTTCCTGAGCCAGAACTAACATAAGGAGTGTGATGTTTCACTTTACAACATGTCACTTAATGACAAAGCCGCTGGTCCCAATTGCAGATTGGTAAATTAGGACTGCCTGTACATGTTCTGAGTATTACAAGTATTCTGTGTGATCTGTGCATAAGTGATGGTTTGTTTAAGTTTCACATGCCTGTTTTTCACTTTTTAAGCACTGATCAACTTTATGGTAGAGGAGGACCACTTTCTTCAATAGGCTCTACCAACACATATCAATCATAATTTAAAATATTTTTTTTCAAATGTTCATTCTGTGAACGATAATCAGGACAAAACTTTTCTGTTGCAGAATTTTTATTAATTGGTCAAATTCCAATTTTATGTCAGCATCTGGTAAAAGAAACCAGCTTTTAACATTCTGATTATTCTTATTTAATGCAATATTTGGACTGATATATTATTCATCATTCTGTTAAGTATTTTGAATTATTATGTTAGACATTAATTTGATATAAAATATGTACCTTTTGTCAAATTTTCTCTTTATTTTATAGTAGTTAGGCCCTACATAGACATTTTACTTGCACAAACATAATTTGCAAAGTATCTTTCATCACTTAATAAATATGTTTTAGTTATGTGTGCTTGTTGCAACTTTTTAAAATCCTATTAAAATTATGCTTACCTGAGCAACTATAGAAAGAATGCCAATCACAGCTATGAATGTTGCAATGCTTGCATACTCAAATTTTATCACCTGTAAATAAATCAAACAAAATCTGTACTTAAAAAACTTCACAGCTACTGAAAATCTTTTTCAGAAAAAGGAATGATTATAGTAGTTACAGAAAGTAAATTTACAAAAGGAAAACAAACTTGGAGAGAACACCAAATCTTAGGTGATTTTTGTGATGTATATAACTTCTAAAAAAAAAACACAATTTGTGAAAATAAGTGTCGATTAAAATCCACAAGTATCAACTTCAGTCAAATAAAAATCAACCAATTTCACAATACCATGACCAAAGCTTTGCTAATATATATTGCCACATGCAGGATGGCACAGCACTTGCACAACTTAATTTCAATTCAAAATATTCTCATGCACCTTCGTAAGATTTTCCATGTTGAGGTGCATAAACACACAAACACATACACTCATCCCCATTGTTTTGAAGATGATGAAACCTGTTTCAACAATTTTGGAAGCCACTGCTCAGAACTGTGTTACATCATGAGAACAGCTATTTACAATAAAAAAAGTTTCCAGAATGCTACAAATCATAGTTCAGTCATAATTCTTGGGTAATATTGGCAATTGGGACCAGGACTGCTGTCACTAAGTAATATAGTAATAAAGCATGGCATCGCAGGACCACATTGCTTAGCAACAACAAATCTGGTACTATCAGTTGCCCTCGTAACCCCGGGGTGTATAGATTATTAAGTGAGAAGTGGTGAGAGTTCCAGATAAGGAGTATTGGGAGGATGGCATGGGGAATAGAAAGTGCTGCTGGCAGAGCCTAAGGAGCACAGGGGAGGCAGCAGGGATCTCAAGCAGGTTGGCAGAGGCTGTGGGAAGTGGGGGATGCTTCAGACAGGCAAGCAGGTACTGCAGAGTGTGGGTGGGCAGGATCCCTGGGATCTTGTATGTATCAGGCTTCTTCAGAGAAAAAGTGGTGGGAGAAACTTACTGGGGTCTACTACTTTGACTTTCTCTTTCAGCCTCCCCACTGACTTTGCTTATTAGAAACCAGCAGGGAAATTTGCACATGGTGATATGATACAGCTCATTCTGAAATCATAATCATGAGTCAGATACCTAAGTGTCTACATCACAATCATATGACCCCAGGGACACTGCAATGGTCATAACTTTTGAGGATTGGTTGCACACTAAGTTCAGCGCCACTGTAACTTTGAATGGATGCCAAGCAAGTAAGACACAGATCAAGGTCTATTGTAGTTACTATAGAAATCTACTTGTTAGCCTCCAAAAAAAGCTTAGAAGCTTAGATTAAAAGCAGAGGTAGGTAGGTAGGTAGGTACTAAGTAGGCAGGCAGGTAGGCAGACAGAATAGTTTGCTTTACAGCAGGCTCCCCCAATCTGGATATCTTTCAGATGGCTTGAGCTACAATTCCATGATATACTAAGTTCAGAGATCACAGAAATTAATAGCTCAAAATGTCTGGAAGACATGAAATTGAGAAGATGTTTTTAAATGACTGCTGCTCTCTCGGTAAAGCAATCCACCTCCCCAGTGAAATTAACATCCTGTCTCCAACTAAAAGTTACAGATTGCTATCACATTTATATTGCCTTTGTGCCATTTCTTAATTTGTTATGAACTTTTAAGAGAATTCTAAAAGAATGGCTAGAGAAAGATTTTAATGAAATGTTGTCTATCTTTTCTGCCCATCAACAAGATGTCAAATTTACATAGCAAATTATATAATAATCTCTTTTATTTCTGCATTACAGTAACAGGTTTTTGGTTGCTTTTTCTTAGAAAAATGAGAAATGTTTGGGATCAAAGATAATGATATATCTGCAGTCAAATACTGAATATATATATATGTTTGGAATCGACCTTTCATTCTATGGACAGAAAAATGCAACAATTAGAGAAAACAATATTATATTACTGCAGGGAAAATTTTAAATTGAAGAAGTATGTTGTTTTTAAAATAAGAATACCGGTAATTCTTGATTTATGGCCATTTGTTTAGCAGTCATTTGAAGTTATGAAGGTGCTAAAAAGTGACGTATGGACCAGTTCTCGCACTTACAACTGTTATCACAATCCCATTGTCACATGATAGCAATCCAGGAGCTAATCAACCAGCTGCTCACATTCGTGATGTTTGCAGCATCATCTCAGAGTCACGTGATCACCATTTGTGATCTTCCCAGATGGCTTCTAACAGCAAAATCAATGGATGAAGCTGGATTCGCTTAACATCTGAGTGATTCAGTTAAAGACAGGCAGCAAAAAAAAGTCATTCAACTGGGTGCAATCACGTGATGATTCATTTAACTATCACATTGTTTAATTATCAAAGTTCTGGTCTCAATTGAGATTTAAACTGAGGATTACTAAGCATTATATTACAAGTTAGAGCTCCTTCAGATACATTATAACCACATACAAGCCCCAAAATATGGAAGTTATTTCTCATTCATATCCCATATGACTCCACTCAATTTCCAAAGTAGCTTTTTATATGCATCTGAGAGAAAAGATTGGGTTTATATTTAAAAAAATGGATTATGGGGACCATCTTAAGGGTTAAAAGGGATCCTCAACAGTTTGTAATCTGTTAACATTTCATGAATGGGAAACGTGCTCCTGCAAGACAGGCATTTTATCAGATGGCTCTTGACATGCTTTCAATTTCATCTGTGCCCACTATCCAATAAAGCTGGAAACTTCACTTTAAAGCTGTGTTCAAGACAACTAGTCAGACAGTGAAAAATATTGGAAACTACTTACTTGTCTCAAATAAAGGAAAAAGCTAGAATATTGGCCAGCTTCAGGGAGATAAGAAAGAAAAACAGTGATGCAGGTCAGCAAGATTGTAGAATCTTTTCCAACTTTTCTCAAAGACTGTCAAAAGATAGAGGAAAAATAAGGTAAGACAAAACCATCAGAAATAAATAAATTATTTCCATAATTTATTAATAATAGTATTCATGCATTTGTTCAGTTTGTATCCAATATTGATGAAAAGATCCTTGATAACCAACAATAAAATCTCCACAGAACAATAAATAAAGCTCAGGAGACTAACAAACTCAGGGACTAATTCCTTCAAATTTGTGTTATGAGGTAATACAGAGCTGTCAATACATTTCAATAAAAAAAAGAATTCCCCCTTATTTGGGTTCAGTTTTGGATTATTTTGTCTCATCAAGACCCTTACAATCTCTTGATACTATGTCAAAATATTGACAGACTCTACTGTATGGAACGGGGTAACAATGAATAATTAGAAAGCTTCAGTTTACTAGTGACACTACATCCCAAATGGACTGACTGGAATCCTCTAGAAGTTTAATGTAAAAAGTTAAATAGGAATAAAGGAGTGAACCATCTGGCATTGCACAAAAGTGCAGCCAGTTAACTAATCTCTCTTCCCTTGTTCTGACTAGAATTGTTCACTAAGAAACAAGAACCATTATAACACAGCCTCCAGTCCCCAATTCCTGTAAGAAGTCCATAGAGCCTCGGTGGCACAGTGGTTAGAGTGCAGTACTGCAAGCTACTCCCACTGCAATTTGGCAAATCAAATCTCACCAGGCTCAAGATTGACTCAGCTTTCCATCCTTTCAAAGTGGGTAAAATGAGGACCCAGATTGTTGGGGGCAATATGCTGACTCTGTAAACCGCTTAGAGAGGGCTGTAAAGCAGTATATAAGTCTAAGTGCTATTGCTATAAGTCCACAGCATGAAACTTAACTCAGATATCTAAGAGAACAATAGAAATGTACTACGTTTTGAAAGTCACAAAGTGTTCTGATCACGTGTGTAGGTCTGAACTCAAATAACTCACTTTCTTTAGAATGTTCTGTAATTGTGCATTGGCCATTGTCTCTATTCCAGAAATGAGAATTTAGAGACAGAACAATGCTTGCCAAGGACAGATAGATTCAGCGAGCCATCTCTTAAGGAGGAAGCTCCTTCAAAGCTCTTGACATCAAATCCCTCCCGCAATGAGATACTGATAGTGTCCACATCCAATTTATCATGTTCTTCCAAAGAAGCCAGGACTGGCAAAGATCCAGTCTAGTACAGATTAAGGAAGATGACCTTGACATAAACTAAATCCATTACCAAAACAACTAGGAAAAAAACAAGGTATAAATCCAAAACGAGCAGAAAGCAATCCTAAGTGGCTCAAAAAGACAACTTTTTAACTAATGTGGGTATAGGAATGGAAGAAGCACAGCACTCTCAGAGACCAGTTATTATAGTTGTTTCTTGGTCTGGTCTATTTAATGGGGCTGGCCAATCCACGAGTGAGTGTACGAGATAAAAGAACATTTTATCACGTCATTTGTTCCTGATAATATGACATGTCAATGTTCCAGTCATTACAAATTCTGCATACAAATAATCAAGATTTTGGAGAATCTGAATAGCTTTGTTTGCCAAATGCCACATAAACAAGTTGCAGGAAGGAGCTCTAACTGAGTTCTTCCCAAAGGGAGTTTGCCACTCTAAACACGGTTACTGGTCGAGAGCTCACTAAGACAATAGAAGAAATTGCTGTTTCACTTCCTTTTTGACCGCTACCTTGGTTTGAAAATTAGTTTGTATCCATGCTCAGGGTCACGTTTTGTCTTCAGTTGGCACCTAAGGTGTTGCTTCATCTCCCATTAGTCATCAGTAAACCAGCTAGCCATCAAGAATTTGCCAACAGAGAGGTTGTCTGGAAAGAATCACATTGTCTGCCTTCATAGCCTTCTATTGCCAATGCTAATCAGGTTGCTCAACAAAACTGTCTACAAGACTACTGAGAAATGACCCATGTTCCTGTCAGAATCCATCTGGAACTATGAGGTGTCTAAGGGTAGCCATGTTAATCAACCCATGGTGGGTGTGAGTAGCAATGAATCTAACCTGAAGGGGAAATGGCAAAAATTTGATAGAAAAATCCTCCATATCCAGATTACTAATCATCTGCTCCAAAGCAAAACTGAGATTCACCATGATAATGCCTACATCTGCTGGGACTGAGTTTTATTGGGAGCCAATATAGGTAGTCCTAGACTTACAACAATTCATTTAGTGACCGTTTGAAGATACAATGGCACTGAAAAAAGTGACTTATGACCATTTTTCATACTTAAGACCTTTGCAGCATACCTGTGGTCACATGATCAAAATCCAGATGCTTGGCAACTGACATGTATTTATGACGGCTGCAGCGTCTCGGGTTCATGTGATCACCTTTCGTGAACCTTCTGACAAGCAAAGTCAAAGGAGAAGCCATGTTCACTGAACAACCATGTTACTAACACACCAACTGCAGTGATTGACTTAATAACTGTGACAAGAAAGGTCATAAATTGGGACAAAACTCACTTAACAAATCTCTCACTTAGCAACATAAATTTTGGGCTCAATTGTGATCTTAAGTCAAGGTCTACCTGTAACTGCCCTGGAAGATTATGAATTCTAAAACTATACCTAACCCTGTCCCAAAAGGCTTGAAGATTCCAGTCATTCAACACTTACATGGACTCTTATGTGTATTCTAAAGCCAAAGCCAGGTTAAGCCAATTGGGAAGGGTTCCTGCAAGGGAAGGTAGCATACCAGTGGGATTTCCAAAGTCTCCTTACGGCCTATTTAATACAGATAGGCATTAATGCCCCACTATTTCAAGAGTAAAGTCCTTAGCTATAGACCAGGCAAGGCTAGTTTAAAATCCAATACCAACCCTCCGCCCTGAGGGAGCTAGAGGACTTAAAATCTTGGACAGTCCATTTCTACTAGGGTCATCACTGCATGCTCCTGAAGAGAGAATCTGGGCTAAAACAAATGGAGGAACAAATAAAAGTAGCACCACTGTTGAGATTCTAACTTCTCATACTCTGCCAAGCATGACCTTTCCAGGATATTTTTTTGATTTGCAGAAAGGTTTCAGAGAAAAAGCCAAGAGGGTCAGCTATCCATATCTGATAATAGCCAACAGAAAAGAGGAAATCGTGACTATATTATGTTAGACCTCTTGATTTGAAGGGGACTAAAGCTAAAGTTTATGACATATCTGCATTTCTAAAAGAGGGATTCTGATGAATCCAGAGAAATGGTAAGAAGGATTCTAGGACAGAGAAGCTTATGAGAAAAGACAACTGGGACAGATGAAGGTTCTCCAAAAGGGAAAGACTAAAAGCATACTCCAATTTCAATGCTGAAAGTCTAGTACAAAGCAGGTTATATCTATCAGATATGTTTATCCACAGGCCAATAATCGAGCAGCCCAGAGTTGCTTTAGATAATGAGATGGATAGAACATAAATTTAATAAAATAAAATAAATCTGTCTCTCTAGTTTGAGTAAGTTTAAGCTTTTTACTCATATTTAATTAATCCTATAGACCCAGACTACAACATGGCTATTCAAGTAGTCCTCGACTTACAACAGGTCATTTACTGACCAGTTGAAAGTTACAATGGCATAAAAAAAGTGACTTATAACCATTTTGCACATTTATGACTTTTGCAGCATCCCCATGGTCACGTCTGAATGCTTGGCAACTGACTCACATTTATGAGGTTTATAGTATCCATGGTCATGTGATAACCTTTTACAGTCTTCTGACAAGCAAAGTCAATGGGGAAACCAGATTCACGTAACATCTGTTATTAACAATGCAGTGATTCACTTAACAAATGTGGCAAGAAAAGTTGTAAAATGGGGCACAATTTACTTAACCAATGTTTCATTTAGCAACCTAAAATTTGGACTCAATGGTGGTCATAAGTCAAGGACTACCTGTAGTAAGGTTGGCATAACTTTATAAAGAGAAAAAAGGCTGACTGGCAGAGTAATGAGACACAACTCCCAAAATCTGGATAGCCATTCACAGAATTGTCATGTAAATTCTGAGGCACTTCGGATTAAAATCAGAAAAGCTAACAACTCTCACCATCATATTGGAAAGGACAGTACCTCTGGTAAACAGTTCTCTCCCACACCCTTTTCCTCCTTTCAGGTAGAATAATTTTGTAATGGTTTGCTTCAATGCATTATTAATGTGACAGTGCATTAAATATTCTTAATATTGATGATTCCCTAAATTCATTTGGGCAGTTGCTCATGGTAACCAAAAGCTTGACTTTGGGTCAAATTAATCAAGATGGCACTTAATGATATACTTTCTGGGCAAAAATAAAAAACTATTCACGCAATAATTTGATTCTACTTTCTAAACAGAATGAAGCTAACTTCCAATTAGTAACAATCTGCCTGTCCTCAGAATTAATGAAGCCAGACCACAGGAACTGCATATGTTGCTTTTATTTTCATTTCATAATACCATATTTAAAAAAGACCATGATCTGAAGTCAGGATAAATGAAATAACAGTAAACCATACAAGAGCTGAGGTGTCATATGTTGTTTGTTACCTTTTCAATTCCACACTGACTTATCTAATAAAGAATTATCTACCTTCCTGCTTGCCTGTCATGACATTAAACAGACAGGTATGTTAAATATTGTAAAGATTCTATAGGCAAGTTATTTGTACACATAATTAGAAAGTTACATGTAGAAATAACATGGTTAAAAAATAACTGCATACCTATCTGACAGAATTTCATTTTAATCAATCCATTCAAAATGCATTTTCTTTCACAAACAGAAAAGTGGCATCCTGTATTATAAAGCAGAAAAAAGATAATTGGCAACTTACTGCAAAGGGATCTGCTTGTTCCCATGATATAAGAGCTCCCCATGAAGGTGGTCTCATTTTTTCAGGTAGAGATTCTGGTACAGCTAGTAGTATGAAACAGATATCTACAACAGCCACCACTGTAGCAACTAACACCACCAAATTATCACCGTACAAATTAGACAGATGTGCTCCAATAGCAGGACTAGTGACTAAACTTGCTGCAAACGTAGCAGATACCTAGATATAAGGAGATAAAAAATATAAAAAATACTTTGATAGAAGAAAAACTAACACAATTAAAAGTTAATTTCAAACACTAACTAGGTAGAGATGTTTTGACCTAGACATAGGTATACATCATAGAAAAGTGACTATTAAAGTGACTATTCTAGAGAAAAAATCTGATAAATCTGTCACAGAATATTCAAGAAAGCTACATTAAATCATTATGGTCCAATTCTTCTTCTTAAGGTAATATCCCTTCTAATTCATCAAGCTTTCCTTATATTTCTTAATTTTAAGGCTGATTTAGTTTGAACTCTAATTATTTTATGAGTCATTTCACTGAATATTTTCTGATATTAGCAAAATGAATAAGAGGCTGTAGGTACATTTCTGAAAAACAATTCAGCCTACCCACCTGCATTGGGAGAAGGGATTTGCAAGTACCAGATTTTTTCTATAGGCTATGCAAAGAATTCATTAGGTTGTAGAGAAATCTCATTACACTAAATTTGTAAATTGCCCTATTTTGATTCCGACCAGCATGCTGATGATCAAGTTGAATTGCAAAATCATCATCCTTGTCATTGTCAACTACTAATGCCCAATGATCTAATCACAGCTCAACATGCTTTCTTAGTTAGCATCTCATTTGGTATGGAACATGGGGAAAAATGGGGAGGGGGCAACATGATTTATGAAATATCCTCAGCAGCATTAATAAACATTTACCAGAGTAACTTATACTGCAGAGATATAAATAGCAATACTAAACACTCCTTTCCAGGAAATGGATTTATGATGCAAGTTTAACAAAGTCATGATATGTCACTTTAAAGTAAGCATGCATATTTTTCTGTCTCCCTCTTCTCTTACAGAGTACAAACAATTTACAAGACACAAAATTCTACCTACAGAATTCTGAAGATATTTAAAGATTTTTCTTTTACTATCAATAATTTGAGTGTGGCTTTCTTGTTGTTTTATGACTATAATTAAAGCTTATTTGTTAGTGTGGTAAGGAGTGGTTTTTATGCTGTAACATTTCCTTATTTAGTGTAAATTGAAATTTTATTTTAATGGAGAAGCAGCATGAATGTTAAAAAACAGTACGTGGAAAATAAATTCTTCCCAATTTCTTGACAGCATCATAATTTTTCAATATTAAAAGTCACTAACCATTATTTGAATTTCATTATTATCACAGTTGTGATTATGATGATTTTTATTTTGAGGTTACATTTATCTCATTGCATTCAATATTAATATAAGTATTGCAAACAGTATTGCAATATCAATAATTGGAATTGCTATTTCAGAAATTCTCATACTAATATTACAAAGAGTCATAATTTCTCAACTGCAATGTTTCTTCTATGGCCTTTCATTTACTTAAATCCTCTTTTTCATTAGTCTGAGATGTCAACTCTGGACCTGAGTTGTGCCTTTGCGACCTCTGACCTGGCACAGATCCCATCCAGCTCCGTAGTTTACGGAGGAGCTGAGGGAGATGAAGTGCCGGAAAAGACGTCTGGAGAGTATTTGGAGGGCTAGCCATGCCGAGTCCGGCCAGACACAGGTGAGGTCCTATATTAGGACCTACCTTGTGGCGATAGAGGCGGCGAAGCATTCGCATTTCTCCGCCCTTATTGCATCGGCAGAAAATCGGCCTGCCGCTCTGTTTAGAGTGACCCGCTCTCTGCTTGAGCTGAGAGCGTGGGAGGACCTCTTGCAGGGCAGGGCAGAGGAGTTTTCCCGATTTCTGCACAACAAAATCGCTCGGATTCGGGGCGGGCTGGATTTCAATTGGGGGGAGGTGTCCGGGGCAAGTCTTGAGACTAGTATCTGGGAGGAGTTTGACCCTGTGACCGCTGAGGGTGTGAACAGGTTGCTGGGGGGTCTGAATATCACATGTTTGTTGGACCCTTGTCCCTCCTGGTTGGTTTCGACCGCCAGGGAGGTGACACGAGGCTGGCTCCAGGGGATTATCAACGCTTCATTGAGAGAGAGGTCGCTCCCTACTGCCCTGAAAATGGCGGTGGTGCGGCCCCTCCTCAAGAAGCCTGCCCTGGACCCGGCTGTTTTAAATAACTATTGTCCAGTCTCCAACCTTCCTTTTCTAGCGAAGGTTGTTGAGAGTGTGGTGGCGCGTCAGCTTCCTCAGTACCTGGAGGAAGCGACTTACCTCGATCCTTTCCAATCGGGCTTCAGGCCCGGGCATAGTACCTAAACAGCATTGGTCGCGTTGGTTGATGATCTCTGGAGGGCCTGTGACAGGGGGTATTCCTCTGTCCTGGTCCTGTTAGATCTCTCGGCGACTTTTGATACTATCGACCATAGTAACTTATTGCGGCGGTTGGAGAGGTTGGGGGTTGGAGGAACTGTCCTGCGATAGTTCTCCTCCTTCCTCTCCAACCTCTTGCAATTTGTGTTGACGGGGGGGAGAGGTCCATCTCTAAGCCCCTCATTTGTGGGGTGCCTCAGGGGTCGGTCCTCTCCCCTCTTTTGTTCAACATTTATGTGAAGCCGCTGGGGGAGATCATCCGTGGTTTTGGGGTGGAGTGTCATCTGTATGCGGATGATACTCAGCTTTACATCTCCACCCCAAGCCACTCCAACGATGCTGTGGAGGCTATGTCCCGGTGCCTGGAGGCCGTGCGGATTTGGATGGGCAGGAACAGGCTCTGGCTCAACCCTTCCAAGACTGAGTGGCTGTGGTTTCCGGCGCCCCGATATAGTCAGCTGACTCCGTCGCTGACTATTGGGGGAGAGATCTTACTCCCCACAGAGAGGGCTCGCAATTTGGGCGTCCTCCTGGATGCACAGCTGTCTTTAGAAGAACATATTACAGCCGTCTCCAGGGGGGCTTTTTATCAGATTCTCCTGATTCACCAGTTGCGGCCCTTTCTGGATCGGAACGCCTTACATACGGTCATACATGCCCTTGTCACCTCTCGCCTGGACTACTGTAACGCTTTCTACATGGGGCTCCCTGCGGGGAGCACCCAGAGACTCCAACTGGTACAAAATGCGGCCACGCGGGTGGTTATGGGGGCGTCACGAAGCTCCCATCTGAGGCCTCTCCTGCGCAAGCTGCATTGGTTGCCGGTGGTTTTCCGGGTTCGCTTTAAGGTTCTGGTTCTGACCTTTAAAGCGATCCATGGCATTGGACCAGGTTATTTGCAGGACTGCATTCTGCCGGTAGTCTCCCACCGACCTATGCGTTTCCACAGAGAGGGCCTTCTTCGGGTGCTGACGGCTTCTATGTGCCACCTGGCGACTCCTAGAAGTAGGGCCTTCTCTGTGGGGGCCCCCGCCCTCTGGAATGATCTGCCTCCGGAATTACGCAATAACATGGACCTGAGAGCTTTCAGACGTGCATTAAAAACCTGGCTCTTTGAGCAGGCCGGCCTAGGCTGAAATGGGATTTTTAATGTAATTTAGTATTTGTGTTTTAAATTGGGATTTTATAATTTGGCTTTTAATAATTTATTGGGGGAGGGTATAATTTTAGACAGCCTAAGATATTTAATTCTTTTTAACTTTTATAATTGTAATAAAGTTTTATGGTTGGCTGTACACCGCCCTGAGTCCTTCGGGAGAAGGGCGGTATATAAATATAATAAATAATAATAATAATGTGATTATTTTGGCTGGAACAATTCAATCATTTTTCCATTTCTTTAATATATTTTCCAATCTTATCACAATATTGCAATTATATTGCTGAACTTTATAACAACTTCTACTTTTTAGATGGCCAAAAACCTAAGTTATCTTCTATTTTTATCTTCAAATCAAATATTGTTGCCAAAATTAAAAAGCTGTTTTTTAAACATTTTCCTCTTTTTTAATGGGAGACATGAAAGGAGTCCCCAACTGGGCAAGGGTGATGTCACCATTCAATCCTTTCAACCTGGAAGTGCCTAGGTGCTCCCGACAGGAATGTAGCAGTAGTAGTATCCCTTTTTTTGGATGTAGATTCAGGTGAAATAGATAAGATGGCTCACCATTATGCCACTTGTGATCTAGATTTATGTCCCTCTGCTCATGCAGAGAACCAAAATCTATATTAATGGCTGGATCACTTTGGGAGGAGGTTTTCCCTAAAATTTTGACAGCTACCTTTGAAGATCATGGAAAACTGCAGCTGGAGAAAAATGCAGTAATCTATCTCCTACCTGATGTTAGGCACAAATGCACGTTACATTTGTGCTACAGAATCTGCAGCAACTGAGTAATGATTCCAGATACTTTTAGAGTGCTGGTTTTAACCTAAAAAGCCTATATAGCTTTGAATTAAGTTATGTTCGAAAATGTTTCCCCAACCAATCAACCGTGGGAAAATTGCTTGTGAGTCATTAGAATTAACTGTTGCTCCAATTTTAAACTGAATGCTTGAATTTTAATTATTATTTGCTTTGTACAAAGGATGTTTCATCAATGATTCATGAAATATTCTACTTTTGGATCCCATCTAATGATTGAAATCTAATCAATAATAACACAAAGTTTTTTAAAAACAGGAATCCTCTTTTATCACCATCTCAGAAGCTTAGCTGTGTTTTTTAGCAAAACATTCTTCTGATATTTAATTCTGATATCTCATTTTACTAAGGGATTGCTAAGGTATTCACAAATTAATGACACAATAACAAAAGTTCAAGGCATTAAGAGCATGATACCATTTCCTGATAATTGAGTCTTCTTCATATAGCACTGTTTTGCTGAAGTCATTTTTTTAAATAGATCCACACATTGTGGCTTTGGTGTGAATGCTGAGTTAGAAATAGGAAATATTTATAGTAAATATTTATACATACAGTAGTCCTTACTTAATTGTGGTGATTGTGATCAGCAACTCTGTTCCTAGGCCACATGGTCATAAGCATGATGTCACATGACTGCAGAAGTTGCAGCAGTTTTCATTGCCATGGTTAGGTGAACCCCACTGTGGTCACACTATTCCATGGTCATGTGATCACCATTTGCAACCACATGCAAGCTTCCCTATTGCCTTTGCTTGTTGGAAGCCAGCCGCAAAAGTCACAAATGGTGATCATATAACCATAGGATGCTCCAACTACTATAAATTGCTAGCCAAAATCTAAGCTCCCAAATTATGATCACACTGCAATGGCCGCAACTACATGGTACAATCAAAAGTCCCTCATTCAACACCACATTCAATTTCAAACAGTAGCTACATGAGTGGTTGCAGAACAAGGACTACCTCTATTACAAAATACTATAAATATCTACAGTATGGAGATTCTCAGTCATTCAGGTCATGGTTGTCCCACAGGCGCCTTTTCAAGAGGCAACTGGATTTTCTGGTTTTTCATTGAAGATGTTTCGCTTCTCATCCAAGAAGCTTCTTCAGCTCTAACTGGATAGTAATCCTTCCATTCCTCACCATCCAATCAGAGTTGAAGAAGCTTCTTTAATGAGAAGCGAAACATCTTCAAAGAAAAACCAGAAAAACCAGTTGCCTCTTGAAAAAGCACCTTTGGGACTTACTATAAATACTTTGTAAGAAAAGAGAAAGGGTGGATTTAAAACCTATGGCTATCTAGATACCCTCCCCAAATTCTATCAAGAATTCAGTTACTGTAATTCCAATGAAATTTCACATAAATTCTAATAAAATTTCACATATGGGCAAATTCACATAGAAACATACAAATGAATGCCTTGTATATTAAAAACTAACTGCTACATAGGTAAAAGAAAATCAAAAACTACTTGTTCTCATTTAGAGCTTTAGTTGCACCCTCTGAAATCAACAATTATCTACAGCTCATCTTGAACTGTATTCCCTTTTCACAGGTCTTTGAGTTCTAGGTATTTATTTGCTTAACTAAGTAAGTAACTCTGTCTAAAATTTAGCAAAAGCCCTGCAGCATGCCTAGCTATCAAAACTATTTTCAATATCTTCTTGGATATCTTTTATATAACCCATTTCATTCACTGTATACATGTATCTCTTTATCTCCAAAAGAATACATGCCGAAAATTTGTAACCAATATATCATTATACTTAGCTCCTATGCAAAAGAACAGATACCACATCATTAGAGGCAACTTTCTATCTTTGATTGGAAAATTTTTAATTCTGCAGGATACTTTAGGATTCATTGTAAGATGATCTCCAATGCAGAAAAAAATTAAGATTGGCTTTACCATGATATATCTAAAATATTATGAAAGCCCTTGATTTCTCATCTTAAACAAAGATGAACATTTCTTACCATAATCCATGTGTTACAACACAATAATTTAAAAATGCCTGTTTCATTCCACCATTTTGAAAATGATCATTAGGAAGTAATCAAGACAATCTTCACTATCTGCACTTCAATAGTTCCTGATCTCCTTATTCACTCTCTACTTACATGATTATATTTCTATTCCTCTTATCAGAAGACACAGCTTCCTACATGTCTGACATAAATTCACAAAATTACAGTGCTTCATTTAATACTGTCAGTTATTTAACTACCAAACAATGCTTTCTTGCTTCTGCTGTATCCAACTAACACAGCTACTCCCACACACACCATAAATTGAATCCTGCTGTGTTCACTTACTTTAACCAGCATCTATATTAAAAAGTATTCCACTGTGTCAAAGAAAAGCATTTTAATACATTTTATGCTAACATTTGCAAAAGATTAAACCAATGGTTTTACTATTACCGATAAAATAAGGACAAGTTTCCTCAAACTGGCCAGTTAAGAGTCAGTATTTTATATAAAATTCTATTAGGGAGTAATTCTGAAACAATGATTATCCTAGCATTTCTTCACTCATAAAGGATCCAAGATAGGAAAAACTGTCTTAAAAAGATGCATAATAAGTTGACCAGGAGAGATTATTAATGCTTTATAAACTATTAAGATGAAGCAAAGAATCGTATCAGAATTGAATTCTTGGATTGGTCTACCTCATGGGGTTCACAAACCTTCTCCCAATTTAATGGATGTACTTACTCTTGAGGATGCTATATATAAGACCTTTTCATGTGTTCTCGATTAGGCATCATGTATATGAATAGACCTACTATCATTTCTAAAAACAGAGATTCAAATTTTATTTTTAAGCAATATCACATTTTTTCAAAAATCAGAAATGATTAGTGAATGCTGACATGATACCCAACAAACCACCTAGTGTCAAAGAATTAAAAAACATTCTTACCAGTCCGTAAGCAGTGCTTCTCTCATGTTCTTGAGTTATATCAGCTACATATGCAAATATGACAGAGAATGTAACAGCAAAAATCCCAGATACAGAAATCATTGCAAAATACCACCTGCAAAATCAGAACCACATTTATGAATTGTAGCTACATAAAAAACTGTAAATATAAGCAAGAAAAGCAAACTTTTAAATTATTTGTCAATTAGATTTATATCCCATCCACGTTCAGTGACTCCTTTAAGTGTACTTAGTGTGCTAGCTTAAAAGACTTACACTGACTCACTTCGAACACAAAAGCAAGAAAGTTTAGTAGATCTCTTAATATGGTCCCCTCTCCCCGAGCTCCCCCTCCCCAAATAACCAGATTTATTTATGCCATACTTACCATGGACTTATTTTCATTAATGGAATAGGGACACAAGTGAAGAAAACTGTAATAAGGAGGAAATATTTTCTTCCCCAGACATCAGACAAAGCACCTATCAGTGGAGCACTCATGAAGGATAAAAAACCCTAAGAACAAAATGGTAATTATTTTAATGTTGTTTCTAGTAACATAGCAACTATAAACTGTTATAATTTGAAAAGCACTTGTTGATAAAGCATAATTTTGAAATAACAATAGTTATAGGAATAAACCATTTTTAAACACACACACACACACATGGAGCAGGCCAGCAAAGCTGCGTAAGTCCCAAACATGAGTGTCATACTTTTGAAATCCAATAAAACTCTTAAGTTACAAGGGAAGATTGTTTCCATGGCAATGGCAAAAGTGAAAGTTACTAAAATGGGTGAATTGTTCATTGTAATACATTTGAGCGTCCATCTCAATAAAATGAATGAAGTTTCCATCAGATAGAGATTATATTATAATATACAAAAGGTCACAATGCCTACAGATTGCTAGAAGCACAAAGTCATTTCAAAGGGTGGATCAAAGCAAAATAAGAAGCTAAGAATATGTTATGTAGTATAAAACCAAACATCTCACTAGCCTAGGATTATGTTTCTATAGTGACTGACATTGCCCACAGTTGGGACATAAGCACAATGTCTACTTTATGCTACCAGAAAACTAGATATATTGTCATAAAGTACAGCTGATAGTTTGAGATTAGTAAATGTTATAGTTTTAAATTGTTAACATGGATTGACTGTGATTACTTCATGGAATGCAGATTATTTTTTGACAAAAATATATTTTTATTATATGAAAGCTTCAACCTCTCTTTAGGAATTTTTGAAAATAATTCAAATTATTGACTGCTAACCAAATTTCCAGTGAAGACTTCATTTAAATCTTTTTATTTGCTGTACATATTTGCAACAAATGCAGCTGAAGGAATCAAACGATCAAAGGACTGCAGCCTCAAATACTGTATGTAGTTAAATAAAAGCAAGGGCAAATCAGGTTTAAAAAGGAAGGCTTTACAAAGAAACCAGTAATTAAATTCTATTATTATGACTTCATGTCTTTCAAAAATCCAAAACCACCACCTATATCTTTTGGTTGAACGGTGTTACTAGACATCACTAACAGTGATTTACTTGTCTTTACTTGTTCCTCTACTTGCTTTTTCCCAAATGTTTTTAACAATATAGCCAGGTTAATTTCTTTGAATTTTTAAAGTAGGATGGACACTTATACCATACAGTGCAAGTTCTCCTGTTTCTATTGTGATATTAGTTTTACAAATTATTAGAAAGCAGCAGAGATACATTATGAATAAATCTTATCAACCTCTTTGATTTCAGGGATGTTGTAAATTACTTTAGACAAACAGGCTACTTTGGGTATAGATATGTTTTGAAAGAATGCCACACAGGTCAAAGCCTATCTTCTCTCATTCTGTGCATGCCACAGAATCATTCACTGAAGCTATCAAGGAGATTACAACTGAATGTCAAGAGAAGGAGGAGGAGGAAGAAGAAGAGGAGGAGGAAGGGGGGAAGAGGGAAGGAGGTGGCATAAGAGCATTTGGACAATGGAACTCACTATCCATTATGGTGATAGGTTATTCTTGATAGTATGTTCAATTGAACATTGAACTTAATAATTTAAATGCCCTGTCCAATATTATGATTCTAAGATCAGATTTGCCTGGCTTTTCTGTAGCCAGTATTGCCTGGGATCCCGAGAGGTGGCACTGGCCATAGGAAACGCTTCGGAGGTGGCACCCAACTCTATCGTATTTTATTAAAAATTTTATTGGGATTAGGGAGAGTCACCAGGTGGGGGTTGGGGGACAACCCGCCTGAGACAGAGGCCAGACCGGGGGTTGAGCGCGCCGGGGAGGTTTTGGGGTCAGGGGGGCTCGGATCGAGAAAGGGGAGTTATTTCCGGGAGGGAGAGATGCAGTCCATTTTCACGGTAAGCGGGAGAGGCAGATTTGGCGGTTATAGGGGGCCATATCAGGTACCAGGAGCGCGCCCCTGCTGTTTACGTGAGGTGGCACGCTCCGACCCCCTAGCGATTTCCCGTTCCCCGGGCGGTTCAAGTCATCGGGCCCTGGGCCTTCGGCTGATGTTGTGTAACGCCAGGTCCGTAGTTAATAAGGCCCCCCTCATTCATGATCTGATCTGGGAGGGGGGAACGGACCTGGCAGGTATTACCGAAACCTGGTTGATCCAAGAGAGGGGTGTTCCCCTGGTGGAGATGTGCCCACCCGGGTTTTGTTTTTTTCATCGGCCAAGGGCTCGGGGGAGGGGTGGGGGGTGGTTATTAAGGAAGATCTGTGTCCTAGGGAATCTGGGCGGGCTTAATGCCACCACATGTTTATTGGATCCGTGTCCCTCCTGGCTGGTTTTGGCCATTCGGGAGGTGACACAAGGTTGGTTCCAGGGGATTATTAACACTTCCTTGAGAGAGGGCCTTTTACCCGTCTCCTTGAAAGAGGCAATGGTGAGGTCCCTCCTCAAGAAATCGTCCCTGGATCCAACACTATTGTCGAATTATCATCCGGTCTCCAACCTGCGCTTCATGGCGAAGGTTGTTGAAAGTGTCATGGCACGACAGCTCCCTCAGCACCTGGATGAAGCGGTATATCTAGATCCTCTCCAATCAGGTTTCAGGCCCGGGTACAGCACGGAGACGGCGTTGGTCGCGTTGGTGGATGATCTCTGGAAGGCCCGGGACAGGGGTTGTTCCTCTGTCCTGGTCCTGTTAGATCTCTCAGCGGCTTTTGATACTGTCGATCACAGTATCTTATTGCAGCGGTTCGGGGGCTGAGAGTGGGAGGCACCGTATTACAGCGGTTCTACTCCTTCCTCTCCGACCGCTCTCAATTTGTGTTGGCGGAAGAGCAGAGGTCGGCCTCGAGGCCCTTGTTTTGTGGGGTGCCTCAGGGGTCGGTGCTCTCGCCCCTTCTGTTCAACATTTATGTGAAGCTGCTGGGCGAGATCATCCATGGTTTTGGGGTAGAATTCCATCAGTATGCTGATGATACTCAGCTATACATCTCTATCCCAGGCCACCCCAACAAAGCCGTTGAAGTGATGACCCAGGTGCCTGGAAGCCGTGCGGAGTTGGATGGGTCTTAACAGGCTTCGTCTCAATCCGACCAAAACCGAGTGGCTAGTGGTTTCCTGCGCCCAGATACAGCCAGCTCATTCCATTGCTGGCTGTGGGGGGAGAGGTTTTGACCCCCACAGAGAGGGTGCGCAATCTAGGTGTCCTCCTGGATGTACGGCTGTCATTAGAAGATCATATTGCGGCCGTCACCAGGGGGGCCTTTTGTCAGGTCCGGCGGATCTGCCAGTTGCAGCCCTTTCTGGATCGGGGCGCTCTTCAGTCACTTCTGCCCTCGTCATCTCCCGCCTAGACTACTGAAATGCTCTCTACATGGGCTCCCCTTGAAGAGCATCCAGAGACTTCAGCTGGTGCAGAGTGCAGCCGCGCAGGTGATTTTGGGGGCTCCTCGGAGCTCCCGTGTTACACCGCTCCTGCGCAAGCTGCACTGGCTTCCGATGGCCTTCCAGGTGCAATTCAAGGTATTGGTAGTCACCTTTAAAGCGCTTCATGGCTTGGGACCCAGGTACTTATGGGACCGCCTGCTGCCACCATCGGCCTCCCGCCGGCCAGTGCGCTCCCACAGGGTGGGTCTCCTTGGGGTGCCGTCGGCTGGACGATGCCGGCTGGCAGCCCTGAGGTTGCGGGCCTTCTCTGTGGGGGCACCCTCCCTCTGGAACGAATTACCTCCGGAGATGCGAGCCATTACTGACCTGCAAACCTTCCGGCGCACACTAAAAACCCATCTCTTCCAACAGGCCGGTCTGGCCTAGTACCAATTATTAGGGTTTTAAAAAATTTTTAACAAATTTTCTGGTAATTTTAACTTTTCTATCTTGTTTTTACTGTTTTTCTCAGCCATTAATTTAATTCTTTTAAACCTTTTTAAAATTCTATTTATTCTGGGGTTTTTTTATCTTGGCTGTACACCGCCCCGAGTCCCATTGAGGGAGAGGGGGCAGTATAAAAATTTAATAAAATAAATATAATATTCAGTTCATCGTTCATATATACACATATTTACTGATGACATAAAGCACAACAAACAAGAGGCTAAATTTAGTCAAAAGCAATCTTCATGAACCTTTTACTAAAACTCAATGAAAAAGTTAATTTGAGATGGGTACATTTTTCCCTAAAATTTATTTTATAACATTGCTAAAAAAAAAAGAATTGGGGGACTTATAGAAGAATGATGAACTGAAGACAGTGCTATGAAAAGCATAGCCAATAACTGTGCTTTTCTATTTTTCTTTTAGTTTACATTATTTTCCATTATTGTATCATAATCTTTAATAAAGTTATTTTTTAAAAAAAGAACAAACTGGATGGGCTTGGTCCCATGCATAAAAGGTAGTTGATTCTGCTTATAGAGTTCCTTAACTCAGGCAAAGCTGACGAAGGTCACAACACCTGGATAAAAAGGTCTCCAAGGAATAACTTAATTGATGAGTTGCTTCATGTGAGCACAGAAAATCTTCCTTAGGTGTAAAAGTACTTCAATAAAAAGCAGGCATAGGTATTCTTCACCTGAACAATTTAATGAAAGTGCCACAGAAACAGAATGGTCTGCTTGATCTTTCAATATAAGCCATTCTTACATATCCTTTTAAACTGCAAATTAGTTGTAATATTGCAGCCCATCATACCTTGAGTCATGAATATTTGATAATCTACAAGCCACTTTGAAGTAAAGGAAGACTAAAATATAAAAGTTAGACTGGTAGATAAAACAGTCAAATATTGGCCAGTATCTAGAGAATTACAAAACTTGTCCCATATTCTAAAGATTTTGAATTATTTCACCTATATTTCAACAGTTTCTGATACTGATCTGATTTTTAATACCGTAGCACAATATTGAAAATGTACTGTATTTGAAAAGAAAATTCCACTGGGCTAGCTCATTTTTACTCTCTCCCTCCCCCCTCCCCTTCTCTCCCTCCCTGTCTTAAGTGTTCACTCAGTAACAGTATATATTTTCTTTCTTTGCTTTGATATTTATCACTTTTGAGCATTTCAAACAAATGCTAAGCTGTATACATATCTATTTGGACTACTGGTACATCTATTTTGGAACATATGCTTGTTTAATAAAATTTAGAGTCTACAAGTAGGCAGTAAACTGAAAATGACTACTGATGGCAGTAGGGTTTAAATAGTGTACAAATAATTACATTAATCTTTGGAAAGTCTCATTTACAAAGTAGATTTTCCTCAATATACAAATTACATTAATCAGAGAATTGTCAAGAAAGAGACCTTTACTCATGATTTCCTTAAAAGAGATGCAGTGGTATTAAAGATACATCTATTAAGTTTTCCTTTTTTGCACTTTTAATGTAAAAATTCATTTTCCTGTCAAGCCATCACAGATTTTCAAAATACTGACATTTTCTCCAATTGTTTAAAAATATTCCCTGATAAAACACAACAAAAGTTAATACAAGTAATCCTCAACTTACAACCACAATTGAGCCCAAAATTTCTGTGCTAAATGAAACATGTAAGTGAATTTTGCCCCATTTTAAAACTTTCCTTGCCACAGTTGTTAAGTGAACCACTGCAATTGGCAACAAGGCTGTTCTTGATTCCCTTTTATTCTGGTACCCACAGAACTACTCTTCAAGTCATTTGGTATGCCTCCAATGGATCACACATATCCAAATTAGTCAGTGAAATGAATCCTAGCCCTCAGTTTTCCCAAAGTCATTATTTTTTCACAAACTACAGAATCCTTCTTTTAAGCTCCAAGTATCTCAAGTCAAGCAGTCTGAAACAAAAAGATATCTACAAAAAGATCTGTACAGGTAAGTCCTCGCTTACCGAATGCCTCATTTAGAGAATGTTCAAAGTTACTGTGTAAAAAAAAGGCATTTGTGATTAATTTTTGCATATATGACTTTAACAGCATCTTGCAATCATGTCATTTGAGCAATTTGAAACAGCAAACCTGTTGCAGCATCCAGCAGATACATAATCATCATCTACATGCTCCCCAACCATCTTGCAACAAATAGACTTAATAGGAAACACAGAAGTAAAACTGCAAGTTGTGGTCATGTTTTACATAACAACTGTGGTGATCCACTTAATGACAAAATGGAAAGTCACATCGTGTTACATGATATTTCTCTTAGCAATCCCACCGTTCAGCAACAGGATAACCAGTCCCAAGTGTGATCACTAAATGAAGACTATCTACGTATTTGCTCTGAAGGTGAAAATGTTTTCACTTTTCTCAGAATAAAACCAGATTATTTTGAGCAATGTTGCTTCAAACACTTCAGCTTTTCCAATTGCATGATTGGAAAAATATTTTTCAAAATACAATAATCAATTTCCAATCCAAATGTTTCTGGCCTAGCCAATACTGCAACATGATCTGGTTCCAACTCTGCTGCTATTAAGATTGGAGAGGGAATGAGAAAAAAGAAAAAGTCAGCAGTTATCCAAGCATATGATCCTGATCATTGATTCTTCTAGATCAGACATAATGCTACATTTGTATACAAACTAGTCAAACCGTGACCCATTGGGTCATCCTTTCAAAAATATTTCCTTACCAGATTCTTCAATGCCTTCAACAATGACAGAAATTCTAATGCAGTGCCTTCAGTAGAAAAGTTGGGATATATTCAGAGATGTATCTGCCTTAAAAGTAGCTCATGTTGAACTGTATAACACAATCAAACACCAGCATGGGGAATATTTTATGACACTTTGTATTATGTCATAAACTATTTTATGATAATTTTATGACATGTTTTATAAAATTTGCCAAATTTCAATGCCCTAGGCCAGTCATAGATCATGGATTTTGATCCTTGTAAGTTAGTCCATTTGAAGTACCTTGGCTCGAAAGCTGTTGCTCTTTGATGCACCATTTCACCCAGCTAAAGGTTACGGGAAGAAGAGTTTTATTAACATACAGATTATTGCCCTGTGGAATGTTAGCAGTCATGTTGCAAGTGTTAAAATATGTTCTAGATCAGCAGTCCCCAACTTTTTTGGTACCAGGATCTGGTTTTGTGGAAAACAATTTTCCCACATACTGAGGAGAGGTGATTTTGTACATTATCTAGATCCCACCATGCACAGATAAAACTTCGCTCACTTGCATAGACTGAGTCCTAACAAACTGCGGGCTGGTCTATGGGTCATGGGTTGGAGATTCCTGTTTTAGATTGTGCTTTTTACAGGCAAGTATCTATGAAGGCAAATGCAAAAGGAGCATATAGTTGTTAATGTTGTTGTGCAAATATTATACTGTTGATTACAATCTTTTTTTAGCTAATATTAGGGCATATCTTTGTCTATTCTGCGTGTGCTCTTCTGACACTTTCAAGCTACAATTTACAAATGTAAAAACTGGTTTAAACACTGTCCTTATTTCATATAAGCCATTTGCTGAGGCTAGATTATTTATCAAACTGATATGCTGCTAGTTTCATTTTGATATTTTATTGCTTCATGTTTTTAATTTACTAAATATCAGTACACTGAAAATTAAGGCCTGCTGAATTCAACTGGTTTTACATATACTTAAGAATATTCCACAACTTTAATTACATAACTACCTTTAAAAAAGTGCTAATGCCAGTACTTGCCTTGATGTTTTTATTACTATAAATCATATAATATTTCCAGTATAGAATTGCCATCCTGTTAATCAGTAAGAGTGATAATACTTAAAACGTTCTTACCTTAACTCCTTGAATGAGGCCATTCATTAGAAATGTATGTTGAGGAAATGTTTTATGTAAGACCTATAAGAGAAATACTTTATTTCAAAACTTCTCAAATTAAGTAAATGTATATTTAATAACTTCAAAAGTAAAGGCTCCTTCATGAGAACATTCATGAAGGGAACTGCAATCTAACAGGAACACAAAGATATAGAAGGGGAATACAGCAATTTTTCTTGAGTAGCATTTCTTTTTAAAGTCCTCATCATTACTAGTCTAGTCCTTCAGATTACAGAGAAGCCATTGGGAACAACAATATGAATTGAAGATTAAAGAAATTAGCCACCTAAATCCTTTCCTCCTGAGGTAAACTTCACTGAACACAAATCTAGGACCAAACTAGAATATAGATTAAATTTTCACTACCTCCATTAAAGAAATAATTATGGCCATATGCCTCATCATAATTAAATATCCCAGACCAAAAGAAGGGTATCCTCACTAGTTTGCTAAAACTATATTAACATTTAAACAACTGCAATATATATTATGTTATATATTATCCGCAGAATAAAACAAAATGATACTAAATTATATGCAAGAACATTTCTAGCTACATGAAATGTGACTGTGGTAATCTGAAACACTAAAAGAACTGATTTGTTGTCAAAATAAAATAAACTTATTAATACATTGTACAAATGTATCAAAAGCTATTGAATATCAAGTATGAGAGTATGAGATGTATCTACATCTCTCCCACAATCTTCTTATAACAGATATACATCTCTCCCATTTTGATTGTGAGAAAGGACGAAAAATATAGAATTTGTATTGTGTATTATGCATATTGAAAGCACTAGTTCCAAGCAGCACGGGAAAAGAAATTAAAATGTTCAATACATAGAATATCTTACGTGCAAGCTAACAAACCATTCCCAAAACTCAGCTGACCTTCTAAAGGAAGCCTATAGGGAAGTGATACCTATGACTGGATGGATTTTGAAAAGAACAGTGTTAACTTGCCTTTCATAAATTGTAATTAAAGCCCTATCACTCCTATATTTTAAGTATTGCAGTATCTCAGCAAATAAGAACACAATTTGATGGTAACTAGAAATACAGGTTTTATAGCAATGAACCAAAAAATGTATTGCCCAAAGGAAGTAAACAATTATGAGTATGTTCTTTTCTCTAAGCAATGCAACACTAGCAACATTCAAATACACAGTTAAATAGCAACTAGGAGTATATGAGAACTGCCTTGGAAGTTCCCATCTATCATGCAGATATCATGTCCCATATCTAATGGTACAAAACTAGTATTTTAATTTTATCTAATGGCACAAAGCTCATATTTTAATTAAGAAAATTCCTGCTTTCCAATATAAAATTTAACATGTTTTATTTCTCCAAAATTCTGCCAGCTTATCACAGAATGTTTAGGATATACTTGTCATATGGGTAACTGCCTTGGATTTTATTTCAAGAAATTTATGTTCTCTCTGTGTTGGGTGGCAAGGTAAGCACAACTGATGTTCAGTTTGGAATAATCTAATTCCTGGATGTATTCTAGATTCCTGACACATTTCTGGGTTCTTTCAAAAAGCTATGAAGATTTCCCACCTCTCTTGAAATCCACAATGTGGCTCATAATCTTTGAAACCCTATTTGTTGAAAGTCCCTGTTAGCCACAAAACAGTTTTGGGAAAAAGCTTTTCATTGGACAAGTAGAGAACAGAATGGTTCCTTCCACAAGAAAAACACCAATGAGGCTGCAGCTGATGAGATCTGAAAACTTACTGTGAGCATGGGTGTTGTGAGAAGCCCCCAAGCAAAAAATTCAAGGAAGATCACAACAACAGCATGGTACACACTTGGTCGGCCAATACCTTGCTGTTAATAAAAAGAAAAAAAACAGTATTAATAGCATATAGATCTTAGGGATTTGTTTCTATAACAATGATTTATATATTAGAAGAGACAGAAACTTTTGTTGGCTTTTTACAGTAAGATTTGTGGGAATTATGCATGCCATTGTATGGAGCAAAGGGTACCGATTCGGTAGATGCCTTGTTGTAACCCTTCCAAGATAGCCACTTAGGAATGAAGGGATGACAGAAGTGCCCCAATTTTACTTTATAAAGATCCTATGTTTGTATCTGCCTGTAAAATCCCTTTCCCCATTTAATGATAATTCAAAAAACATATTTGAATAGATTTTACGTAAGAAATAAAATGTCTTTTTTCACACTTCACACTGTCAGCTAACTAATAACCGAATAATAAAACTTACATTGATATATAAACAAATATAGAATCAAAATGTTACAAATATCTATAAGAATTAAAAACTATCAACTATGCACTTGAGGGATTATTGAGATATCTAGAACAATTACTGAGGATGCATGAGAAGTAAAAATTACTGCTCCTTATTTAACTATTCAAGGTTTTATATTTAATGCATCTAAAGTTTATAAAAATTAACAATTTTTGTTAATGTAAATTATAGTAGAAGACCTACTGTGCCATTTTCAAAATACTGAGAGTCCATCAGGTAACCAAGATCTTACTAACAAACACAAGATACTTTCATCTTTGCCTAATTCACTAATATATTGTATAAATTGCTGCAATATCTTGTTTTATAGTGAGGTAATTACTCATATTCTCAGAGTACGATTCTTATTTTCCAATTCATTTTCTTCATGTGTGCCAATCACAGCATTTTTAGAAAGTAAAACAAGCAAGAGTTTATAGACCTCTCTTTTATCTGGATTTCCATTCATATAAGAGGAAAACTCTACTCAAACATATAGTTGATTGTTGCAATCTGATCAGTGATGTAATAAAAAGGGTTGCACTTAGAGAAGTGGCAGAAACATACACAGATTTCCCTTTGGAGAGTGTTGGATCTCAACATGGAACTATTTTATGATGAAAACTGCAAATTGTGTAAGAAGATCTGGCTCTTTGAGCAGGCCGGCCTGAGCTGACTCAAATGGGATTTTAAATAAGGGGTTTAGATTAGTTTGGTTGGGGTACGAAAGTTTTAATTTATTTTAATTGGGGGTTTTAGATTTTTATTTGGGCACCCCATAATTTAATTCTTTTTTAATCGTATTTATATCTGTGTTTTGTATGTATTTTAGTTGGCTGTTCACCGCCCTGAGTCCTTCAGGAGAAGGGCGGTATATAAAATTATGAAATAAATAAATATCTGAGGCCTGACCCAGCTCTCTGGAAAAGGCTCCAATGATGGGAAAGGTGGGAAAATAGAGAACAGGATGACCAGCGACAATGGGGAATCGACTGTTACAACTGTGATGGATGCATCTTTGGAGGACCTGAAAAGGCCAGGTTAGGTAGGGATAGATTGTCATGGAGAAAATCTATGTGCTTATTTGAAGAAAAATGAATTGATAGTACTCACTCATTCATTCACTCACTCCATCCATCCAATGCCATCAGGACTCCCTCCCTCCCTGGCATGCTATCAGTAATCATCTTTCCGCTAAGTATTCAAAATAAATAGTGATACATACATACATACATGCATGGTTCAGGTATATATATATGTATATAGCGTGTGTATGTGTGTGTTATGTATGTGGTTGGGTAGATATACACTCGCTTGAGAGCAGCCAACAGAATTTTTTTAATGTAAGCCCTGTGCTAGCAGTAAAAAAAAATGATAAAGTTATCTTATCCACCCACTCACCCAGAGCTAATCAACATTTCTAATACACTTGCTGTCCCCCAATGGTTCACACTTCATTCCAGACCTCATTTAAACAAAAATTGCATGATGGTCTGTCTGCTCAAGCTTCCTAAAAGTGAAAGCGAACCTTTCGAAACTGAAAGCGATTCCCGCAAGATCTCCTGAATGACATGAGATGGCCTTAGGTACGAGAACTCCAGCAGCAGCAGCAGCAGAAGTCTTCCAACCAACCCGGTCACCCGCTCAGCACCACCTACGGCTTTCCAAGGGAGGGAAAAACTCGTCCTCGCCTTTGCAACCCTTCCCAAAGGCAAGCAGGCCCAGAAGCAGAGAAGAGAAGGAAGAGGAGGCGGCGCAGCGGTGTCTCCTCCCGGCTGCAGGATGCAGCTTTTCAACGCTGAACTCAGCCGACACCCATTCCCCATCAGTAGGACGAGCATCCCTTCTACGACGGCCAGAGCTCCCCGGAGCCTCAGCGGGCAGAAGCTTCCAGAAGGGGAAGGAGGGAGGCAGTGGGGGGGTTGTCTCTTCGCAGGTACTCACCGAGGCGCCTCCGCCCGGCTTGAACCCGATTCTCCTCACCAGCATGATTCGGCTGCCGCACTTTCTGCCGCCGCCGCCGCCGCCGCCACTCGCTCCGGACGCCGCTGCTTCACTCTCCACCACCGCCGCCACTGTCAAGGCCACCACCTCCGCTTCCCGGCCGCCCGGGGTTGGAGGAGGAGGAGGAGACGACGGCGGCGGCTCGGCGCTCATTTCGTTCCCATTTTGCCTAGGCGAAGGAAGCGGCGGCGAAGCAGGGGCTCCGGGCGGCCTCCCGCCGGCTCCTTCATCCGCTGCCACCGTCTCAAGGGCCGGGAGACTCGGGGGGGGGGGGGGGGGGGAGCGGTGAAAAAAAAACCTCACAGCGGGAGAAGAGAAGGAGAAGCTCAGGGCGCCGCGGCAACTTTCGGCGGCAGAGCCCCTCCCCTCTCACTAAATCGCCCTCCCGGGATCACGGAGGACACGGCTGCCGAAGGCTACACATACACACACACACACACCCACCGGAAAAGACGTCACATACGGAGAAGGCGGGGCTTCCGCACCGTGGAGCCGCTAATCATATACCGTAATAGGCAACGTGGGCGGGGCCTTCTCTCCCGGATGGGTGGGAGTCGCGTGAGCTCAGCGGCTTTTTCTGCTTGCTTAGTGTCAGACCGCAATTAAGAGTTTTCACCGATTTTTCTATATGGTTGCACCTTTGCTTCCTAGCATCTAGATACCTGAGAAAGAGACTGTGGAGTTGACAAATGTCTATTCGTATCCGTTTATGTGTAACCCGTATATTTTTATTTTTAAATATTTTAAGTATTTTCATGGTTGGCTTTGCTTTTTATTGTTTTATGGTTTTTATTGAATTACAAGTGTGTAAGGGGCACTGTGTGTAAAATTATTAAAGTGATACTATTTTTTTATTATATAAGACATACCAAGGATAATTGTTGCACACTAAGTATTGGAAGTAAGGCACAAGATGTTACATTACATTACATTTTACATTACATAACATTTTAATATTACATTTCAGCTTTACTGAAATTTAATTATGGGTACAGGTAAGACCTCGATTCACAACCATAGTTGGACAGAATTTCGATTGCTAAGCAAGTTGGTTGTTAAACAAATCATGCCTGATTTATAACCTTTTCTGCCATGGTGGTTAAGTGAAACCACAGTTAAGTGAATCATGTAGTTATTAAGCAAATTCAGCTTTTCCTATTGACTATATAGCAATATCCCATTGGGGATGGTGCAACCATTGTAATTACATGATGTTGCCAAACACCCAAATGTAGATTATGTGGTCATGGGACTGGTCCAATTGTGCAAGAAAGAACCAGTTGTAATTCACTTTTTTCACTGAGGTTGTAACAAGGTTTGCTAGATGAATGGCTGTAAATCAAGGAATTCCTTTTAACTCTGTTGCTAATATTTTCTCCAGGTCTTTCTCCACTCCTTGAAATTTATGGTGCATCCATAAATTTTTCTTAGCAACAATATTGAAGGAATTTGCTGAAGACAGGTGTGGTTTTTTTTTTTACTTCCTGGATTTCCTGGAATTGTGACATCCAAGCATTGCTTAGATTTGTTCTTATTTAGCTCTTTCTGCAGTTTGTAGGGATTAAGTTTCAGTAAACATTCAATATCACGAATGCAAAATCAGTAATTGTACAGTGAAATGCATCATAGATGTTTATATGATACAATTTAGCATCATTCAGATCAATAAAGTTATCAGGTTCAAAAGTCATTCCTCTCTTTCAATAGGAATGGTAAAAAAACCAAAAAAACAAAAATATATTTCCTATTAATGAGGCCGAGACTGGGTATTTTATTGTATTATTTTTTAAAAAATTAAGTTCATGTTATTACAGGTTTGTTAAAGTAGGAGTCCCCAGCCCCCGATTCAAACAAGTGAAGCCCCATCCACGGGACACAGGCAGTACACAAAACCATGCTCCATCGGGTCCACAAAAAAACCTTTCTCCCTGGAACCACTCCCTAGTGCCCAAAAAATCGGGGGTTGCTATATTAAAGAATAGACAAAAAGTACCAAAAACAAAATAAACCAAAAAAAGTAACCATATCGTATATATTAATGAAATAATAAGCATGGTTTAATTTTAAAAAGAATAAAACTATTGTGTTATGTTACAGTATCATAAAATCTATGCCAAAAGGAGCAATGGTGCATGGGGGAAGAGGGGGGATTGGTAGAAATAGTGCTTTTTCAAAAATGGGTAAATTAAATTCCACTAATCCAATCCTCAATTTCCAGATTATATTTTTTTTTCTCATTTCTCACGATAATTTTATTAGCAGTTCCCCTTCCTGAGTTCCTCAGAAACATTCAAATAGAGCAAACCAAAACAAGCTGTTTTTTTTTTTAAATAATGATTTTGAAGCAACTGTTCTCAGGCATAAACAACCAGACTTGCAGAGTTGCACACATGTAGAGTTCAAGCTAACTATTTTATTACATTCTGCCTATAATACAGGAATCTTTCTTGTCTGGCAGCCTATTCTTGGAACAATTAGATGAGGCTCCAAGGAATTCAGGGAAAGCCAGTTCCACCCCTTTTGCAGTTGCACAGTGGTTCTAGACTAGCTCATCCTTCCTCTCTGCCAGGCTGGATGCTTCCCAACATCTGTTTTCAAAGCATAAAATAGCAAGACTGATTTATTAACTGATTTTCAATTCTGTCATGATATTAACTGATTTGTTCTACTTGGGTAGTCAGAAATTGCCATTAACATCATGGTAAAGAAGGAATTTGGATTCCAAAATTATTATCTGAATTTCATTGACTTGCTGAAGTTTAAAAGAGCATCTGACAGTCAAACAGAGCCCTTTAATATTCAGCACTGATAATACATTTGGTGCCTGGGTTTGCTAATAATAAAAACTGCTTCAATTGTAATTTGGTGTACTAATGTAACAAATACAACTGCCTATTTCTGTTATTAAACAATCAATGGAATAACAGTTAGGGTTAGGATTCATAGCACTATCATACTGCTGTTTCTTTAGAGACAGTAAAGCAATTCCTGTAGCATTTGTGAAATTAAAAAGTAAAGCTATTTCCCTAGCAATAAATTCAACACTTTATTATGAATAGAAGAAATGTCTTGATTACATCGAGACTTACTTTACTGGTAGGTATGCATAAATAAATCTTTAGTTCTATATAAATGAATTCATTGTTTCAGCTGTACAGATTCATATTTTAATTAATCTGTTTTGTTAGAATTAACTAAGGACTCTTACAACTATAATGGTGTCCACCACTTCAACCTGCAGACAAATATATGGGCATAAATTGTTCGTTCCACCAGCTTTCCGTCCACATCCCACCACTTCCAGGCATTTCCTATTCTGCCACTTACTCCAGTAAATGGTGCTTTGCTTACATACAAGAAAGAAGCCCACAGATGCCAGGAAAGGGATTCCGTTTCTGTATTTCTCATCTACCAATGAGAAAACAGCCACTAATCACGGTCCTTAATGTGAAGCAGGATGAGGTTCGGTCAATTTAAACAGATTCTTGCATGGCAGGTTTAGCATTTTTCCAATTACCCATCTCACTGAGACAGGTGGCAGGATGCAAGGTGAAGCAGAAAAGACTCCTGTTCTTCCGTATAGATTGTCTTTTTTGTCTCATACCTGTCATCCAAGCTTTTTCTGTATAATGTTTTTCTGAAAATGGGCTTAATTCAGAAACAGCACAGCTGACAGGAAACATGCATCCAGCCCAAATAGTGTTAAGGAAAAAGCAATTGACCTCAAGTCTGGCAGCATCCAGAAGTAGCTAGATAATATAGCCTAAGAGAACCTGAATGTTAGAGTGGACATCTTGAGTTACACAAATCTAGTGACTTACTTGTAGCAACAATAGCCATCACCATAGCACCTACTGCTAATAAAGCTGGTATGGAGTGGGCCCAGTGATGCCCACTCTCCCTCTGAGAGGGACATAATATTGCTAATTCTTTGGAAAGTAATAAGAAAATAGCTGTGAAGCACTGCACTAAGTCATGGAAACTGCAGCTGTGTGAACCTGGCCTTAGGTCATTGTCCAGAGTGATAGCATTTTTGCATAGGCCTTCAGAAATAATTTTAAAACATTGAAAATGAAAAAAAAACTAAGGTCAGCCCAAACTGTGGAAAACCTCTAATGCACATAACATAGCAGCAGCAGAACCTGGCCTTCATTTCCCTGTTAACTCAGCTTGCATAAGGCAAGACCAGCACTCTTTTAGAAACATTAGTCTTTAAAAACAAGTCCAATGTTCTTTTAGAAGATTTCTAACCCTATATTTATAAGGAGGTTGTGTAATCGCTGACAAGCACTATTGAAAGCACCATCAGACAGATGCATATCCAGGAACCAGGAATCTGCCTTGCAATCCAACCCAAACTGTGGAAGGAAAAGCTCAACAACCACAGGGAATGGAGTGTTCTCACAGTAAATAGAAGAGCCCAATAAGAGCTAAGTAGATCACAATCCCTGAAACTGTTCACAGCAAACATGATAAGACAGAAAACACCACAACGTAACCGAAGCAGGTAAGGAGAAGTTTAAGCTGAGAGAAGTTTGATGCTCTCTGAGCTTTGTTGTTTTCTTACAGATGTTTCATTACCCAAACAAGGTAACATCATCAGTGCTAGTAAGGAGTAAGATTTGCTCTCAGTTTGTATTCTAGAATCTAGATATTTAAGCTGCCTCAGATGAGGGCAAGACATGAATGCAGTCGGGGTTGCTGGGGCATGGCCATGTGATTAATGACAAGTGAGGAAGAGTCCATGTCATTTACTAGGACTTTTGCCACCTTTTATGTCATTTCATACAAGAGATTGACAGCCATCCATAATATTTATTATTTTGGTATTACAGTCTGACATAAAAACATTGTATTTTTTCCCAAACCATGTAGATGTATATAGATATTGGAATTGGTGCCTGGTGAGAAAACTTATTAGAACAATCTGCTCTCACTCTCTCTATTTTAACTTCTCTTAACGCTATGTTCTTCTTGTTAAACATGACCTCCTAGCATTGCATGCTAGCACTAAGGGTGGCTTTTGTACTGTTAGGCCATGATGCATGTTTCATTGTTTGTTATCATTGCAGTTAGCATCAGATGCTTGTACTAATGCAGCTCTAAAAGCAATATGCTTAAGTGTTTCTGTTTATTGTAATGCCAACTGCTCGGAACATAATCAACCCAGGGTCTTTATGTTAGTTTGAGTGCTAAACATGATTTCCATCCTTAACTCAATTTCTAAATAATTTCACACATAGGTATCTTACTTCATCTCCCCTCTCCCTTTTGGTCAAAAATTCAGAGCAATCCAGAACCAGAAATAAAAACATTGCTATCCCTTCACATAATAATAATAAATGTCCCATCTGCCTATATTGCTTGTTTGTCCTCAGTTTATTTTGTTGAAGCTTACACATTGCTTGGGTAGAGTTAACATTCAAAGACCTTGGAACTCTACTGTAGGAGCACACTATGTTCCTCTACCAGGAAGCTTTTCTGCAGGGTACAGTTTTATTTATTTTAATGTAATGTGACTAATGTTGAGATTGTGAGGCTCATTTGAGAAGTTTGCCTTGAGTCCAGAAAAAGCATTGCTTATGCCTGCATAACCATCACTTCAGCCTTTTTCATTCATGAGATGGGTAAAAATAAGGACAATTTCATGGGGCACAGGCGAGAAATTGCTGTCTTCAAGGATTAATTATATATGGTAAATAGAAGGATGAATGGATGGGTTGTGATTGGACCATGATGACAGTAAACTTTGTTTTATCTTCCCTCTAAAAAGGAACCATAAAAGCTTTGGAATAATTTGATTTTTCATAGATATATTTCACCAAAATTAGTCTGCTAGAAACAAAATATGGCTTTGTGGGACAGGGATAAGTACATTTTATTCTTAATTTATTGACTGGAAAGTCAACAGAAAAAAAATGCTTAAAAATGTCATCTCTTTTCTGTTATGGAGGCCTTACTCACACATTGGGCTAATCTATAGTGTGATTAGATTTTTTTCTTCCCATTGAACTCTTTGAAGACAGCACAAGATGGTCTACAGGCCATAGTTATACAGATATATGTATTGTGGATGTATTTCTCTATATTGTAAGATGGTGCTAATTGTATACTTGCAACACTTGGCTTGTCTTTGTTGTAAATATCTGTCCAATTGATTTGGTTACTAAATCATGAACTATTTCACTGGATCATATTTCTGTAGTTTGATTTGTACTAAACCTTGATAAAGGTACATAAATTCTCATCATCTTATATATAACCATATATTTTCATATCTAAGAATATTGATAACCCAGGGGAAGAAAATAATATAATATTGGAGATGGGTAACCTAAACTTCTACTGCAAATAGTTTTACCTAGTATTGTCAATAAAGAGGCCTTATGGGAAATTAGTTATAGTGAAAGATAGGGGGGAGGGGTTGGTCCATGGCATCACAAAGAGTCGGACACAATTTAGCAACTGAACAACAACAAATGGAAGTTATAGGATTATAGTCTTTGCAAAGTCAAGATTAATCCTTTATTTTAAAATGTGCCTACTGTTTCTTTAATGGCAATCTTCCATACATACCTTTCAATAGGTTTTCGCTGGAGAAGGACAGAACGATGGGTGTATTGAGTGTACATTATGGTCAGTATCTGTTTGAGTTGCCATGACTTCAAATAACCCGGAAATAAATCAGAATTATAAAGGCAACAAAGGTGTGCATTTCAATCTGTGTATATTGGTGCCATAGCAACTGTTAATCAGGACAGGTAAAGAGGTTGATAAAACTGGTAAAATTAAAATTGGGAGGCTTACTGAAGTTGCAGACATATTAATTCCTGCATTTCTAGAGAAACAGAATCACAGTGGTGAGTAGAACACAGAGGGGAAAAAAAAGGGAGAGGTAATTCAATTTTGTTTCATGCTTTGTCATTATTGGAGAACTTCCACAAACAAATTACAAGGAAGATTGCAACAGAACTGTTACTGTTATCAATTTCAGTTAATAAGATAATACTCTACTAATCAATAATACTTTTTCAGCTGATGATGTTTAGACATGTTGAAGTCCTTTCCTGCCATATTTTCCAGCCACAATTTCTCTTTGGTCATGCCAGGTAGAAATATTGTGAGTTGCATTCAGATACATCCAGATGGACCATGTTGGTAAAAGTTGAAGATACAGTAGAGGATGAAATACAAGATTTATCTGGTCCCTCCCATCTCCTGATTACAGTTGTTCAACCTTGCCCTTCCTTCCATATAAAAGTTGCTTCTAAAAATCAGGACAATTTCTGGAATGAATTTTCGATGGAGAAAGAAACTTGTTGGTCCTGGTCACTTTCACAAATGGAAGCATTTCCCAAATACACATTGGTCGATTTCATCTCAGACATAATTCATATTTATTAATGAACATCAACCGAAATTCCGTTAAATACTCTCAGAATAATCCATTATTTTCTTCCCCAAATACAGATTCTTAGATGGCATTTGCAAGTGGATACTGGACTAAAAAGGAAGTAAATGGAAATCCTCCAACTCCTAGGTATGGCACAGTGGTTTAAAAAACCCAGAAACCAGTATTAATTTAGGTCTCTGTGTTATACTGAAATATAGCATTAAAAGTATTCAGTGAACTGTTACATTTCTCTTTCTTTTTCTTGGCTACCTTGCAGTAGAATTTAATTTATAAATAGGTTTATTGTGAATAAAGATCTGGTAGTATGATTGTGGGTAGCTTTAGGAAACTATTCTTGGCCTATATGAAATCTCTTTTAAAAATCAAAAATGTCATCTTAACTGTGACTTGTAGATTTCCTTGATTAACAGTTTTATCTACAAAGTGTATATGTGTGCACCCATGCCAGCATAGCTTCCATAATATCCTTGGTCCATAGTGTAACTTAAGAGTTATACATTTTGTTATTGTATTATATTGATACTATAATATGTATTATTAATAATAATTATGTATATAATATATGGTACTATTATTTTGTGTGGATGTTGTGTGTGTGTTTATGTAATGTAAGTATGATTTTATAAAACTGAATATAATTTAGAGTGTTATGAAACTTCTTCCAAACATCACACCATGCAGATATGTTAATTGTATTAATAACAGCAACTTATTTCCTACATATTTCATCCTATTTCTTATATATATTTTATAAGGCTTAAATGATCTCCCTGGGTTCCCCCCAATTCTTGATTGTAAAAAGATAGTCATATCAAGAGATAGCCATGCATAAATGTACCATGGAAACCAAATAACAGGCCATTGCTCTTAATAGTAAAATTTACCAATGGTCAGCAGAGACTTCAGATCAATGCCTCGTGTATTATTCTCTCCCAGTTAGAATGATGTAGAGAAAGACTTTGTGTGTGAAAGACGATATTGTCAAACTGGAAAAAAAATGCAGACAATGAAATGTCTTGGCTCTACAAATTTCTAGCTCCTGCTAAAGTTTATATTGCTTTAAGATTGATTCCAGTTCCTTGTGATTATACAACCTCAACAGCCAAGCCAATTTAGTTTTGTGGTCAGCTGTGATATTTTTGAAATTGTATAGAACTATAATAAGTTTGGTTTGGAGCCCTTCAATTCTATGAAGCCTATGGGCAATCTGTTTCCTTGTTTGTGGAAACTCCAACTCAAACCTCCCCCTGACTCCTGGTCTGCAGCTATTCTGTTGTTGTCTTTTAAGAGAAAGGTAGCTTGAAGGATTTTCAGTTCTTTCCCCCATAAGGGCCAAGAATTTTATTTTATTCCAGACAAAACAAATAAATGAAATGTATAGTAAGTTTACACCTAGAAAGATATTTATATGGATTATGTACAAGTGATTTAATCTTCTTCACTACTGGGTAAAGTTTTATTCTGTTTTTGTTATTCTTCTTCAGAGAATGCTTGCAGGTTTTTTCCTTCTTAATAGATCTGAGTGATTGCAGATCCTCCTCACACAGCTTTGGAGGGTTTGGCAAGAAGAGATGGCAGCAGTGTGAAAGGGAGTTTAGGTTACTTCCCTAAAGCATTTATCCTCATGTCCCATGAACTGCAGCCAAAAGCTGCCTCAGTTTTTAGAGGACCTATCCCTGTGATAGCACTTTTCAACTCATTTTTAACCTGCTGCAGAAGCAGCTTAATATTGCATTCATCAACAGGTTGACTAAGTATTTGAAATTATAATGAATCCTTAAAATATCTACTTACGATGGTTTTGAAGTTCCAATATTGCCTCCCTCCCCCCCCCCCATGTTTCCACACATGACATTTTGAGTGTTTGGCAACTGGCCCCCATTTATGGCTGTTTGCAGTGCCCCACGGTAATAACATTGTGATTTATAGCATTTTTGCCAGAAACTGGAGCAGTTTCTGGCAAACCTGTCCCATAACAAACAATGGAGTTACTTACAATTATATTAAAAAAGGGTAATAAAATCAAGTCCAGTCACATTGTGACCCACTTTATGACCGTCATGATTTAAAACCATAATTCCAGGGTTCAATTATGGTCATAACTTTGAACTTGAGGACTACCTGTATTGTAGTTTTAAAGTAGTATTTTCCTTCTCTTCAAATTCTGCTGCGGGCACCATAAATGACATCTTGCTGATGAGAACGGAAATGACAAGGTCAAGGTCTGGAATCTGCCTTGCTTCCATCACGCCTTGCTTCCATGGCCCATTTTAAGTCATGCCCATTCCAGTCCAGGAACCTTGTCACTCAAGTAGGTTATTACAGTCTTTGATCAGCACAAGCAATGTATACATGAGTGCTCTGTGAGTGCTTTTAGCAGACAGTAAATAAAATTGAAGACAAAATTAAATTAAACTACATTTATAAAACAACCTGACTAGAATTCTTGAATCCAAAAGGAACAATCTATATCTAGGTATAAAGTACTGTCATAAAAAAATAACAATAGGAAACAGACAGCAACACAAACAAAAATTCTTACTTTAAGATCAGAGGTTTATTGTTTCTAATAATTTGGAACATAAGAAATGAATAGATATAAAAGATATAATAGCAGTAATACACTTGCATTAATAAGCCATTGCAATGCGGTCCAATGACATGCAGCAGGTCCTGCAAGGACTGCCATAAATCAAAGGGCCCTGAGCTTATCTCCAACCCTATCCTTTATACTTTTCTTCTAACCACATACACACTTCACAACTTCACTAAACTGTTACTTTCCTTAAACACCTGTGTACATTACTTTCAGTTCCCCATTTCCAACAGTTTCATTCTTCCTGTTTTAAACTTATCCATCCAAGTGCGTACTTTGCAAAAAAATATGTTTTCACAGTTAGCAACAGCTCAGCAGGATTACAAATAGTTCTGGTATATTTTGAAACCATCCTAGCTGAAAACTTTGGTTCATCTCTATTTCTTCTGGAGCCTGCTATCATCCATAAGCTATATCCTTGATTCTCACAGTACTATTTCACATTATATCGAATCATCTAAAACAGGTGTGTCAAACTGGTGACCTGTAGGCCAGATGTGTCATGCGCAAGCCACACCTACCCCAGCTTTGCAAATGGGAAAACTTTGTGAAACATCACGTGACAGCAATGTGATGCGGCAAGTTTGGCACCCGTGATCTAAAACATCATAAAGCATCTTAGATATAAATACTATACTATGCTATAGATACTATACATTTTTGGTCTATGGAGATTTTCAGTCATCCAGGTCATGGTTGTCCCAAAGGTGCTTTTTCAAACGGCAGCTGGATTTCTTTGTTTTTCCTTTCTTCTATTCCAAAGAAGCTTCTTGGATGAGAAGCGATACATCTTCAAAGAAAAACAAAGGATTGCCTTTTAAAAAAGCACCTTTGGGACAACCATGACCTGGATGACAGAATTTCCACAAAAGTATAGTATCTAAAATTTAAGTAAAATGTGATAATATGTAAAGTTACAGAAAGGATAATATCTGAGGTTACATAGAATATGTCTGTCTAGCAGGAACTTTATTATTATTATTATTATTATTATTATTAGTCAATTGCTTGCAAGATAATAGGTATAAGTAAAACATAGTTATGAATACATGGATACATATAAGAAAAATAAAATATAAAAAAAACAATAAGACAGGGACGGTAGACACGTTGGTGC
Source organism: Bungarus multicinctus (assembly GCA_023653725.1). Lineage (NCBI taxonomy): Eukaryota > Metazoa > Chordata > Lepidosauria > Squamata > Elapidae > Bungarus > Bungarus multicinctus. The sequence goes on from CM042834.1 coordinate 215,895,779, forward strand.
ACTTATGCACGCCCCCTACAGACCTCTTAGGAAAGGGGTGAGGTCAATAGTAGACAGTCTAAGGTTAAAGTTTTTGGGGTTTGGGGAAGAAACCACAGAGTCAGGTAGAGTATTCCAGACATTGACCATTCTGTTGCTAAAGTCGTATTTCCTGCAATCAAGTTTGGTGTGATTAACCTTGAATTTGTATCTATTGTTTGTTCTTGTGTTGTTATGGCTGAAGCTGAAGTATTCATTGACAGGTAGGACATTGCAATGTATGATTTTATATACTATACTTAGATCAGATCGAAGGTGGCGTAGTTCTAGGTTTTCTAGGTCTAGAATTTCGAGTCTGGTGGCATAAGGTATTCTGCAACGAGTAGAGGAATGGAGAACTCTTTTTGTGAAATATTTCTGGACTTTCTCAACTGTGTTAATATCAGATACGTAATGAGAGTTCCAGACTGATGAGCTGTATTCAAGTATTGGTCTAGCAAATGTTTTTTATGCTCTAGTTATTAGTGTAATATTACCAGAGAAAAAGCTATGTAAGATTAGGTTAACTTGGCCATAAAGGACCAACAGATTTCCATGCTGCTATACAAAACCTAATCACATGATCATGTGCTTTTATAAAAGGCAGTTCATCTATGACACGGGTGTCAAATTCACCACATCAGGTTGCCTTCACTTGATGTCTCATGACGTTTTTTTCCCTTTGCGGAGCTGGAGTTGGCGTGGCCTGCACGTGACACATCCGGCCCATGCGCCCCCAGTTTAACACTCCTGATGTATGAACAGCATCTCAGCAAGAGCAGCCAGGATAACTGCTAATCAGTGAGAGGATAAATCTGGTTCAAATGTCTCTGTAAAAGGAGCAATGAAGAACATCTTCTGTGGTTTCCACCTCTCCAGAATCACACAGGCAGAACCTTTTCAGCCAATCGTACTTGGTTTTTTTTAATATTTTCCATCCACCACTTCAGAAGGGAGCAATGCCTTTCAGTTACTGAGTGATGCCCTTATTTTGGTTTGGGCAATCAGAAAGACCCTGCTCTCATGAAAGCATTTGCCCATGTGCTGCCTAAGCAGGCATTATGCAAGCTCCATACCTGGGTTTACTGCGTCAACCAACTTTTAAACACATTATTAGCTGTCTCTTAAACAAGCATTAGAACTGCCATTTTGAAAATGAAGAGATGCATTGATTGATTGAAATCAGGAATGAGAGCCAGGTTCTGCCAGTTATTTGTTGCTGATTCTATATAAATAAGCATATTCCAAATTTTCTGATGCTATCTATTACCAACAAAGGGGTTGCACAGTGTTACTTTCTAGTGATTTTTTTTTTACTGTATAAGAGCACCATTTTCCATATACCTGTGACATTTTACAAATTCCACTGGCTACTTACAGGTGCTACCAGTACTGACATACCATTGCAATAGGTAACAATTCAAGGTGTAGCCAAGTGCACCCAGCTGCTTCTGCCATTTCTTTACCGCACATATTGATCATTTCTCTTCAATTCTCTCCGCATCCAATTAATACACTGCATACATAAAGGCGAAGTACAAGATGAAGCAAAGAAGGAATTCCCTTCTACTTCAATACATATCTCTTTGCTGTGTGTGCAACTTGCATCTGACCTGTTTTCTGGATGTGGGGTTCCAAAAAAGCACCACACGTGTATAAAATAACTACCCCAGTACAGGTATTCCTCAACTTACAACTGTTCATTTAGTGACCGAAGTTACAGCAGCACTGAACATTTATGACCATTTTTCAGACTGCAGCATCCCTATGGCCGTGTGATTGCAAAATTCAGACACTTTGCAACTGACTCTTATTTATTTATGAGTCAGTTGCATATATTTATGATGGTTGTAGTGTCCAGGGATCATATAATCGCCTTTTGCGACCTTCTAACAAAGTCAATGGAGAAAGCTCGATTCACTGAAGAGTGTTACTAATTTAACAACTGCAGTGATTCACTTAACAACTGTGCCAAGGAAGGTTGCAAAATGGGCCCAAACCAGGGGTGGGATTCTACAGGTTCGCACCTATTTGCTAGAACCAGTTGTCAACATTCTAAGCAGTTTGAGGAACTGGTTGTTAGAAGAAATTACTGGCCTAATCCTGTAAGGAAAGCAGGAAGGAAACATTTTGGTGTTGCTTATAGAAACTGCCTCTCTGTTAACCCTTATTACATTCTTGGCAGGATTAGACTTCCTGTCTTAGGACCTTCTCTGGAGTTTTTTTCCCCCTCCTTTGCTGGTACTTTGCTTGTGTGGAGTGACCATTCAAAGTTACAATGGCACTGAAAAAAGTGACTTATGACCATTTTTCACACTTATGACTGTTGCAGCATCCCCATAGTCATGAGAGGCCAAGTGAGGAGATGCGTGCCTCGATGTGAGTGATGTTGAGTTGGCCATATCCAGCCAATAACATGACCACCAAGCCACGCCCACCATCTAAGCCACACCCACAGAACCGGTTGTTAAAAATGTGAATCCCACCCCTGGCCCAAACGCACTTACCAACAGTCTTGCTTAGCAACAGAAAATTTAGGCTCAACTGTGGTCTTAAGCAGAGGACCACCTGTATTTTTTAGAAGAGTGCTAAAAGTGTCTGTTCAAAATTAGCCCCAGTAACAGTTCAGCCGTACAGATGTCTATGCTTACATTCTGTCATTCAGACAACTTGCAAAGTGACTAAAAGCTTTCCTTTAAGTGCTTCTCCATAGTTGCCCAAATCCCATCCCATTACCTATTAAGCACAGCAATTGTGGTGGTGTTTCTGACTGACGGGTTCCACTGGCTGGGGAAAGAAATGTAGCTGAAGGCTCTATCAATTGGCAGCCATAAATGGCTCCTTAAAACTTTGAAGTTATATCCAGTCCCCAGCCTCATTGCTGTGGCCAAATAGAGCTCAACCATCAAGACAGTGCAAAGTGTGCCAAGTACTTCCTGCCAGCTCTCTCTAGGGGACAGAAATGCATATTAATAGGTTGAAAGATCCGATGCAAGATCATTTAAATTAATTAATTAATAATTAATGCAGTATTTCTGCTGTCCCTAACCTATGCATTTGCAAATGAGCACAAATACTTTTAAAAAATCTGCCAAATCCTTTAAAAGATCCATCCTTTACATCCAGTTTGGAAAGAAAACTATAACCACAACTTTGTTGCTTTCGCCTGTGAAGTTGATTTGATGTCCACACTGACAGATGAGTTCCATCTAGTGATCTGGTCCTAACTTTCTTGGTCTGGCTCTTTCCTATGGTTTCTCCTGACTTTGGTTAATTTTCTGATTGGTTCTCACCCTTCTAGGTTGATATTTTAATATATCCACTGTATTTTTGGATTTTGCTTTTAATATTTATGTTTACACTTCCGTAAGTCTCTATTGGAGTAACCAACTAGAATTTTGAGGAGCTTATTATTTTTATCTTTTACTCTTATTTTTTTTAAAAAATCAGCATTAGGTTAAAAAAAGGTAATGAATAATTATTACAGAACTCAATATTCCAGAAAACAGTACAAATTGAGTAAGAACTGCAACCTAGAAATTGATTGGATTATTGTTGTGATTGTTGATATGTGAACAGCATATTTGACTTTAATTTCTGTAATTTCATGCTATATATAACCAAGTCCATCTTATTTAAGTGACAGGGAGGTAGAATTATATCTATTTCATTTGGTGGAGAGGAGGTTTTCACACGATGGAGATGATGATGATGGTGATGGCAAATGACATGAAGATGTCATATAATGACATCTTCGCTCAAGTATGGAAATATCCTGAATTTGTATCAATAAAATAGCAAACAACAAGAAATGTTTCCATATCAAAGTTGCTTTCTTCTCTTTTTTTAAAAAAAAGGGTTCTAGGAAATCTTTACCTTACATATCACTTAATTTGAACGCAAAAGAAAGCCCCACCATATTTATAGGACTTTATTGCCAGGAAAGGTCTCACTGAATTGTGATGATTGCCAATTTATCTATTTTGGGTTACAAAAATATCCAGCAAAAACATGCTTGAAGAAAGCTTGCATCCAGCATCCTCAGCCATACATTGTTCTGCTGGTACCCAATAGACCATGTTTGAGGAATATGAGAGATGAAGGTACACAAGAAAAAAGAGGGGGAATAAATGTTTGTTGTTGTGGCTTTTATGAGTAAGCAGCCTTAGTGTGTTTGCAGCTATGAGAAATGGAGTGCCTTGTTCAGTTCTGTGGGAGGATCTGTGTTAGGCAGGCATAGCAATACGGCTGGTCTCTCTGTTCAGTGAAAGTGAATAGAGCCAATGTTATAAAAGTGTCCCATAATATTTATCATTGTTTGATTTACTATTTAGACATGGACATGCATTGGTAATGGCTGGAAATATAGCATTTATATTTGGGGGCTGCTCCTTTTATAATATTTCTGTAAGTACCAGTTTTCTTTGTTATCTTTTGTTAATTTGATCACTATTTGGCATCAGTTCTCAAGCTGTGATAAATTGCATGCCTCATCCACTTTTTACTGTTGGATAAAATCTTCTCTCTCCTGTCACTGAGATTAAGAATCACAACATTCTAGTTATTGTCTATTAATATCTCATAGATATGATGCTGCTTCTGTCTAGATAATTGTTTGGCTATTATTTCTAATGCAACTCCCTTAAGAGAGTTAAACTACACTTTAATTTTAAAATCTTTCCTTGTCTAGATGACAATATTGATGGCCTTTGAATAAAACAAGTTCAGTCTCTCTCTCTCTCTTTTTCAGGATGATCAACCAACATATTTCAATGACTTCTACATGTTGACAAGTGAGATACTATTCATCTTTTCTAGTAGGCAGCATGTTCAGAAGTTTATTTGTCTCTTTGGAGTTACACATCTTTCACTGTAATAGAGCAGTTATTTGTAATGCAGAAAAAGAGTTATCATTATGAAATAGTGGAATTTTAATTCTAAACAATAGAAGATGGAATAGTTTGCAAGTAATGCCAGTGTTTCTCCTATACACATTCCTAATATAAAAATTTATAAAAATACATCATGTGTCTGTAGACTGTCTTCTGCAGGTTTTTTGGGGGGAGAGGACTTGATTTGGTACAATCAAGAACTTGGTTCTTGACTCATATTAGTTCAATAACTTGTTCCTTGACTCACATTGTTTTAGCCAAGATTTTTTAAATAAACATCCAAAGCATGGATTAATATACAACATGCTCAACCATAAACTATGGTTTGTAAATATAATGTCTAGATTCATGCAGCATGTTAGGAGTCAATTGATAGAGAAATTAAATGAATAAATGCCAAGCTTAGACTAATTAAAACACATTATGCTTTAAAACAACTTAATTCATACATTGTGCCATTTATGTCATAGCAATGTGTTGCTGTTTTTGTCATTTTAATGAAAGATGGAACCTGCAGATGCCTCTGTATTCTGCTAAGTAGATCCAATATTTTTTTTCTTGAATATTTGATTGTTCAATGTTCTTTATTCAATATTTCATGAAACATGCCATGAATGTCACAGTACATGATAGGATCATTGCCTCTGAGTGATCTGCATGTCAACAAAGAATGTACATCACAAATGAGATTAAACTGTGATTTTGCCATTATGGATTGTTTTCTAACCACAGTTGTCTACATTATTACAACACTGTAAACCAAAACCAAAGAAGCCAAATTCTGACTTTGCATGATATATGAAACTAACCATTCATTTCCCAAATCTATAGTGAAAATATTTTCTCCTCTCCTTCTCGAATCTATTTCTGAAGCATCCATCAGTTTCTTTGGAAATCAGATAACTTTCTTCTATAAATAAGAATAGTCAGCCTTTTTATATACTGCAATATAATAATCAAAATGTGGATTTTTACAAATGAAACATTTACTCTTGCTTTCCTTTGAGGGAAATAACTGTGTGAACTTGCATCATAATCTTTTCTTTAAATTTGGAAATCTTATTTAGATACCAGCACTTTTTCTTGGTGTATACACCTTCACCTGTATAAATATATAATCATGTATTTAATGATGATGATGGTAATCTCATGTATCTCCTAATTTTCAGTTACTCTGACTGAGTTGACATGGGAAAAGATACCACAGGATGGTCACATTCCCTGCCCACGACAAGGGCATTCACTTAGGTAAGTCAGCAATTCAGAAAAAAAAAAATATCCATTTCTTGGTACTGAGATATAAAAATAAACTAGATTATTTCACAAGCTCAAAATAAAAGAGATTAGCAATGTGTGCCCTTTTTCGGATGTTTTATACATTCGGATGTTTTATACATTCTGAATTTCATACAAGTATTATAATAGCTCAGAAAATCAGAAAGTTTACTTTATATTGCTTCTGATTTAGTACCTTCTATTTAGGTACTGGTCATATATGCAGAAGGAGACCATCTTAGCCACACCTGGTTTAAAACGCCAAAGAGCTAGAAAAAAGTAGGTAGCAATTAAGTAGGCCACCTATTGTTGTTATACGAAAATTTTCCAGCACATTGAGGGCACTGCATTGCAGAAGGCTATCCTGTAACATTGGTTTCATGCAATTGAGTTCAACATAAAAGGAAAGCACAAATACTTTCTACAAAAGTAGTATTGAAGCTAAGATGAATTCAATTATAGGTAAACATAAATAAATAAATTCCAAGATGTTTCATTGTATTATCCATTCATTTGTACTGCCCCAAATAGTTTATCTCAGCTAATTAGTTCTTGGTAAGGAATCCATTTGGTGCAATACAAACCAAATAGTTTGTATTGCACCAAATAGTTTATCTCGGCTGATAAACAAGATAAACTTAGCTCTCAGTTTATCTTAGTTCTTGGTAAGGAATCCATATTTATGATTGTGCATGGATATCCACCCTTCATTGTCATCCATAATAGTACAATTTTAATACAATTTCCCGTATAGGAAAGCTCTTGTGGATTTCAGCTATGGGCATTGTACTGTCTCTGTGCTCAAGCTGGGAATAACAAAACTGCATTCCAATACCCCCAGTAGCCAGATTTTGTGTCAGATTGACTTCAAATCCCATTATCTTCAGGCAGCACAAAGGCTATTAAAATCTAAATGCCATTAGCTTGATATTGTCTATGTAATTTCTCTCCTATTATAATCAAGGAGAGAGGCAACTTTGAACTAAGGAGAAATTTCCTACAGTTAGAGAAATTAACCAGTGGAATGGCTTGCCTCCAGAAGTTGTGAGTGCTCCAACACTGGATGTTTTTAAGAAGAGATTGGACAACTATTTGTCTGAAATGTATAGGGTTTCCTGCCTGAGCAGGGGGTTGGACTAGAAGACCTCCAAGATTCCTTCCAACTCTGTTATTCGATTCAATTCATTTTTTTCAGCATTTAAATATGTAAAAACAAAAGCAAAAAATGCTAGTTACTGAATGGTCAGAAAATCCATAATCAGTGGTGGTCTATGTTAATTCCAATTGAATCTTGGTGCAATGTGTTGAAATGGAATCTATTCAAGCTTTCTCCAGAGTAATGCCATTATAATAAATGGAGCTTGTTCTTTGGTAAAGAGAACAAGGTATATTAGATTATAATGCAAATTGTTACTGGTTTGCTCTAATTGATTCATCTTACAGTGAATATGTCAATGTTGGCATATAGTGAAAATGAACTATTTCTTTAGAAGCTTCATGGAGTTTTTTTCCTCTACAAAAGCCCATTATGGATAAAATGGCTAGACTATATATTATTTTATGTGAATGTTTTAAAACATATCTTATTTGGCTTAGGAAATGTTTAACATCTAGATCCTGGAGTTATTATTCTCCACTTATGAATTTATTAGGAAGTATATGGATTTCCAAACATCATGCATTTCTTTTTGCCAACTCTAGTATGGCAAAACCAGGAATGATCAAAGTTCTATAAAGCTGTATGACATGGGTGTCAAGCTCGCAGTATCACGTTGCCATCACATAATGTTTTGCGATGTTTTTTTCCCTTCACAGAACTGGGTTGGGTGTGGCCTGCGCATGATGCATCTGGCTTATGGGCCACCAGTTTGACACCCCTGCTGTATGAGATAAGCCATATGAGGAATTTCATGTCCCACCCATCCCTCCAAATGAACTAGAAAAAAACAGTGGATATAGATTTGTATTTATTGATAGAGAAATTTAAAAATACCTAGGAAGGTATATTTAGAAATAACAATAAGCTGACCACTCCATTAAACACTGGTTGGCTTACACAATTATAAAATGTCCAATGACCTCTGAGGAATATTTCCATTATTAGATTTATATAGGTAGTTCCACATGACAAACACCATAAGTTGTCCATGTTCAGATGGTCTCTGTAATGTTTCACATCACTTCAAGCCTTTTTTGAACAGGTGATTGTGGTGTGGCATAGATCAAATTGCCTGAAACTGATACTGCTGAATATAAACTTTTCTTTTATTAAGGTGTTACACATTAAATGCTTCAAACCACCACAAAAGATCAGAAAGTAATTTTCATGTGTAATTCATCCCTGTTCCTTACCTCCAATTTTATAATTCTGCTTCCATTTGGCCTGTTTCTTTCAATACACAAGCGTAGCTTTATACTTTAGAAAATGTGTGAGGGTAAGGTGAGATAATATACAATTTAATATATTTATCCACTTTCTCAAGAGATAAATATTTCACTTCATCTGCAATAACAATACAGCTGTTTTCCAACTGCTTTCTTCATGCCATGTAATTCCTTATGGAATCAACCACCTTTTTTTCCCTTAATTTTTAAGAAAACATTCTCTTTGGGAACCCATTTACTGATCTAATTGTGGAGAGGAAATCTGTTACAGTTTATTTATGTATTGAATTAGCCACTTTTATTCATATATTCTGATTCTTCTGGAAGTCATCAAGATCATGCATGGGTGAACACACACCCAAACTATAAAAACACTATTTATAGAAATATAATCTGCACCAAAATAAAAAACAGAATGTAGATTTGAGTCCTCCTATGATCTACAAATGACCTGTAGCCCTCAGCTGGCTTCCATATAGCCCTTGTCCCCTCCCTGCTTCTCACCTGATTCCATTGCCTAGCTGATGAAATAGAAACAGCCTGGAAACACACCTATATTGTCATAATCCTCAGTTCTTCCTAACTTTCATTATCTGGGCAGCTTTTGGAGGAACATCATGGAATCCTGCCAGCACTTCTGGTTGTTGAGGTCCAAAAAGCTTCTCCACTCCCAAATTAGATTATTGATATAACTGTATGATGAAAAATGTTACAGGTTAGCAATACTCTTTTAAGAACCAAGGGTATATTTTTCTATAGAAAATTCTAACCATGGGGCGGGGAGAAGTTTTATGGATGACTTTAACATTTCAACTTTGCTTTATAGTGTAGTAAAAGGCAAGATATATTTATTTGGAGGTTGTTCAAGCCAGAATGCTGAGCATTGCCTTCCAGGAGTCTATGTCTTTGATCTTGGTGAGTAAAAACATAAATTTCCCAGGATTTATAGTTCATTTAGTTAATGGCTAGTCAGAAGAATTCTTGCTCATGTTTTGTAAAAGAAAAAACCATTTCTTATCCTAATACATTATTACTTAGGATCAGCAATGACAATTCAACATGTCTATAGCATCCCTATAGGTAATGATTCTTTGTTGAATGGCCTGAACCTTTTAAAATTAAAACAGAAGTTTTAAACCAAAATCTGATTTCGTATTGGGACCTGTTTCAAAATTTACAGTATCCCTCTTATTCTTTCTATTCATGGGAAATTGGAGCTCATTCTGCACAGATATGTTACAGAATGATTGAGCAAATGAAAGATGAATGCCCTTTGATTAGATCTATGACACAAAGCTTTGGCGCTTACTTTCTCATGGCACCTAGAGAGCTGAAAGGAATGTATCTCATTTAAAAACAACTCTCTTTTAGATATATCTTTGCTCACTGAAGGTGATTTGGCTCCAAGTTTAGATTCCCTACTGAGAACTTTTCAAATAAAAGGTTCACTCAGTTCTAAATGTAAGTTCATAATCCACTACCTTAGATCCAACTTTAGCCTGATTTGTTCCAGAAGAGAAAATGCTTTAATCTTCTATGGGCCTCATGCAGGTCCTAATTTTGGCAATAGTTGTCAGACTTTGCAATGCAAATAAACACCTTTTGTGCCAAAAGCTACTTTTTGAGAAGCAAATATAGATTCTCTCAGTGCTCTTATACAACATATATATGTGTGTGTGGAGGTTTTGACAGAACTTTTAGAGGAGCTTCCACCATCCTAGTGACATTAAGATATTTTGAAATTCAGCAAATGTAAAACTTTCACCATAATGGACTATGTTTTCAACATCCCTGATTAACAGCAGTTCTTGATCAGTTAGAAGAAGCAGAACAAACACAACCTGACAATTTGATAAGGGAAACTTATCAAATTTGCAGGTGATATTAAGCTGGTATGAACATGCTAGATGATAGGCTCAAGATCCAGATGAATTTCAGCAGACTTGAACACAGGGCCCTCTCTAATAAAATGAAATTCAGTGTAGAGAAAAATAAAGTCTTAAACTTAGGCAAGAAAAACCAAAAGTACACATACAGATTAGGGTTAGGGTTAACCTGGATTAATAGCAGTAACTGTGAATGGGATCTTGGAATCCTAGTGGACAATCAATTAAATATGAGCTACCAGTGTGCAACAGCAGCCAAAAAAACTAATGCAATCCTAAAGTACATTAACAGAGGGATTGAATCAAGATTACGTGAGGTACTCTATAAAGCCTTAGTAAGGCCACACCTAGAATACTGCATCTAGTTTTGGTCACCAATCTATAAAAAAGATGTTGAGACTCTAGAAAGAGTGCAGAGAAGAGCAACAAAGATGATTAGGGGACTGGAGGCTAAAACCTATGAAGAATAGTTGCAAGAACTGAGCATGGCTAGTCCATGAGTGATATAATAGCAGTATAAGGATCACGAGTGATATAATAGCAGTGTTCCAATATTTGAGTGACTGTCGCAGAGAGGAGGGGGACAATCTATTTTCCAAAGCACCCAAAGGCCAGACAAGGAACAATGAATGAAACTGATCAAGGAGAGATTCAACCTAGAAGTAAGGAGAAACTTTCTGATAGTGAGAACGATCAACCAATGGAACGGCTTGCCTTCAGAAGTTGTGGGTACTGGAGGCTTTCAAGAAGAGACTAGACAGCTACTTGTCAAAAATGGTATAGAGTCTTCTACTTGAGTAAGGGGTTGGACTAGATGACTTACAAGTTTCCTTTCTATTCTGTTATTCTGCATTCTGTATCTATATATAATTTTATTTGTATTCCCATTCATTTGCAGCCTAGCCCATGAGTACACAGGTTCATGTCAGCTATACCACAGTTACATAGTGTTTCTCACTTAAACTGGCAATGACAAGTGGCAGTTAAAAGATGTATACAATCTGTTATTCTGCATCACTCATTATACTAGAAGTGAATCAGATGATCAATAGCAGATGGGAACAAAGTGACATTTGTCCACTCATGCTGATGTGGGTATGTCTTCTTCTATCTGTTCTCTGATATCAGGTCCAGCCCAAGAACAACATAGAACAATCCAGCCAAAGTTCCATTCTTTATTTGTTTACATCCAATAGATAGATTCTTGCAAGACTAAACCCTTATTACTCTCACCCCAACATATATTTTCTGAGAGATTCTAGAGAGTGACTGTCCTAAATTTCTTCTTCTATTTTCTGTTCAGCTCTGGGTGGGGTTCCTCTTGTCTCAGCCTCTTCTTTGAAATGTGTTCTATTCTTCCTGGAAACTTCACTGGAGTCCATCATACTACATCCCCGTCCATAGACACCATTCCTCACATTTGACAAGTTTCATTTGCCCTCATTCTGCTAAGGTGCAAGTCCCAGTAATGGAGCTTTAAATATTCTAACATTAAAATTATGTAATGGTGTATTGCATAACAGGCTGAAATAGCATAACACTGAAAAGACAGGGCTAATTTTGCTCCACTGTTTCCTCCCAAACAAAATATGGGAGAATCTGGAGGTCATAATCTGTTGTCTAAATTATTAAAACTAAAACTGGTTAGGTAAAGACTAGACAAAACAGAACCACTTGTAAACATAGAACAAATGTATAATACATTACTGAACTTGTGCACATATGCTACTCTTTTCATATCTATAATAAAAACTACACAGTGTTCTTGGAGCGGCTGCAATTAGCTACTGAATACAGGGCTGGATTTCTGGAGAGAAGAGATTTATTGACATGTCTGATGTAAATATTAATGCATGTAAAGAAAGAAGATAAATTGTGCTGCTAGTAACTCAACATACTTCAAGATTGTCTCTCACACACACACACACACACACACACACACACCATTGCTTTAGTAGTTATGCACTGTGTAAGTATAATCACAATAGTACCTTTAAGCAAGAAGTCAGAGACAATAGAGGCAGGATAAGCTTCCACAAGGGGTCACAAAATGTCATGCTGGAGTAATTTTCTGTAGACCCAAAGAGGAGTGGATAATACTTTCACTCATCAATGGGGAGAGGCCCTCTAAAGCAGGGGTCTTCAAACTTGACAACTTTAAGACTTGTGGACTTCAACTCCCAGAATTCCTCCTCCAGTCATGTTAGCTCAGGAATTCTGGGAGTTGAAGTTCCTCCTCTAGTCATGTTAGCTCAGGAATTCTGGGAGTTGAAGCTCACAAGTCTTAAAGTTGTCAAGTTTGAAGACCCTTTCTCTAAAGGGAACAAGGAGATCAGGGCTTCTACTTTGAGGAGTTGCAGAACAAGATGGTATAATAAGTAGAGAGAAGGGGCAGACATGTAGATAATAGTCCCTGCAATGAATATCTGTGAATCATCAGAGAGTAATTATAAAACTTAATGTTGCTGAGTGTAGAACCTCAGAGTTCTTCATTGCTTTCTGATCCTTTTCATATTTTGTCTGGTAGCACTGCTTAACGGTATATCAGATTGCTCCTAATCCATAGTCTACTCCATGGGTATCAAACTCAAACGTGTCACATAATGTATCATGACATATCATGACAGTCCTACTTATGAAACCAAGTCTCTGGACCTCATTTTTGTGTAACCAACCCCCCAAAACCAACCTCTTTGCTTTTGGGAATAAATGAATCTCCTTCTCTCACAGTGTGTCTGGATTTCATTTTTGATTTGTTCTTGAGAGCTGGGATTTGTTCTTGAGCAACCCCAGCTCACAGAACCCCCCAATTATTCTTCTAACAATAGTATTCACCTTTCTTTAAAATTATACCTTTCTGGGGTATTTGGGCTTCTTTTGTAACTCCAGTGTTTCTGAATTATGTACAGTGATTTATAAATGATTAACACTGGCTTTCCAACTAAAGAATTCATTGATCCATTACAAATGCTACATTAAATAATGATTTAGCATTATATCCATGAATGGTGGCTATGCACACTTTCTTTACCCCTTTCTCTGGCATAGCTTTGAGGAAGAAATTGGAAGTTACGCTTCTGCTTTTAATTAACTGGGAGGTTTTTTTCATCTTGTCCAAACTCATAGGGATTGTTAATTTTAAAGTAAAATTAGAGCAGCCTTCCCTAATCTTGTGGCCTGGCCTGTACCACTTTACATTCCAAGTCAGTCTGATCATTATCCAATTTGGCCGACATTCAGTAAAAATAATAAGCTCCTGTTAAAAAGGAAGACAATGTTTCCAAACTCTTTCCTGCCCAAAATTTATCTACATAACAATAGCATAAAGCTACATATGAAAGAAGCTATTTTTGTATGAGAACAATAACTGAATATAGGGATGAGAGACTCTTTTCTCTATACAGTTAGGATCACAACACACATGAGCATGAATATATACTTTTTTAAAAAAATTAAAAGCTCATACATAACTTGGAGGATATTATTTTAAAACAGAATAGCAGTATAAGATATGAGGTGAAGATGCTTTTATGAAATGATCAGTGATTCCTTCACCTCCAATTTCTATTTCCACTGTGCATGGTGATGGATAAATTTAATGCATTGCTTTTATTTAACTTGCATTTCATGTTGCAGATCAAGAAAACTATTTATGTTCACAGCATGTATATATGTTTATATATTTCATTCTAGCATATGAAAGAATATGCTAGAAAAGTCCAGGCTTTAAGTAAAGAAAATGGATATTACCTACAGTCTCAGAAACAGATCCATTGGATGTGATAAACTTAATCTATAACTGGAATTATAGATTGGGAGAGAACTGCTTATTGTGAAAGTTCTACCAAACAGGAACAACTCAACTCTTCCATTATTGCAGATCATCAGGATTCATCCTCTTATTTTTTAAGAAGCTGCAGGAAGGCTTGGTTCACACAATCCACTTGGCTAAACTGTGGCTTCTTTGCTGTAATCACACAAGACCCTTATCCATGGATAAGATACCGATTGTTTTCTCAATTAACCCAGTTTTCTGAGTTTGTGCAACCCAATGAACCATAGGTTAAGTAAGCACAACATTCCAGAATAAAATGTAGTTGGTGAGGTATCTGTTTAGTTTGTGGTGGAATATATTATGCAAATCCAACCAGTATAATTAATCTAAGGTTCACTGGGTCATGCAATCCTAGGCAATTGAATTAATTTAGTAAACTTATGGTTCAACTAATCATGAATCCAAACCCCATATTTCTCAACTGAAATTTCAAGTCAGATTATTTACAAGTAATTCCTGCACTGTTTATACATTGCAGCTCCAAAACACAAGGTACTTGAAGATAAAAATGAACTTCAGTGTCTTTTTTCTCTCTGTAAGTAAATAAATGGCCACTCTACCCTAGATGCAAGATGATAGATAGGTAGATGCTGCTTCTAAGGATGGGCCCTTTATGGTCCACCAATTGCATGTGTCTTTCAGGTTCTTCTTTTGTAGCTCCAGAGCCATTTTAATGCCAAATTTCCACAGTATGGTTTTCTGCTGATAAGTGGTGGGAAATTAGTATTTAAAATGTAAAAAAAGAAAAAGCTTGTTTAAATATTATTTAATGCTTTTTAAAAAATTTGTAGAACTATTTGTATGGTGGAGGAAGAGGAGGGAGGAGGAGGATAGCTGAATGCAGGGCTCCTCTCTCCCCAATATTTTTATTCACTAGGCACAGTTTGAGAGCATGTTATGTTATGAGTTTCATCATGGTACCACGGATGGTAGAGAGCACAAAGTGACATATGCGTTCATAAAACAAAACAGTCGAACTGGGCATAGAATCACAAAATTTCTCCAAAGGAGTCCATAGTCCTATTGATGTCCATGAACATTATTTTAAGGATGCTGCTTTCAGAAATTCCCCTGCCTAGTCCTCCTATTTTCTTCGTACCTCTACATTCAACAATCCTGCTTTCTGTGGCACTGAAGAAAGAAATAATATATAATATGCCTGTCCAGAATGTAGACATTCCCCAGGCCTCCTCATTGGTAGCCTTCAGATAATAAATCAGCCAATCCTAATTTGTCTAGAGATGCAGAGGAAATACTATCCATTCTTGTCGTTGACCCTTTGATACCTTCAAAATCTCAAAGGACTTCAGTGAGGGCATTTACAAGAGGGGAGGGGTGGATAAACACATTCTTTTACAAAGCAGCTTCAAAGGGGTAGTTCAGTCAAAGCATGGTTGAAATGAAGTAGCCTTTCACTGATGCCTTAATTGAGAGTGCTAAATTAAAGAGCAGCTGTTTACCTAAAAAATACATTGTCAGTGAAAGGATCCAGCTTTTAAAACAGTAATTTTCAGAAGACATATGGGGAGGTAAAGAACAGTCTGCTCTGTAGCATTTCTTTCAGTGGTTGTATTCTGTGACAAAAGCAGAACAAGAAAATGGCTTTTGTCCAAGCCAACTTCAAAATAAGATAGTAATTTCTTTTTTTATTTCCTTTACCTTAAGATTCTCTAACCTGGCAGAAAATCACAACCAATGGTCTTGCTCCTCAAACTCTTGAACACAGTTCAGCTGTAGTAGGCGAAAACATCTTTGTGTATGGTGGCATGAAAAATGGTAAAGCAGTGGATGATCTCTATACATTCAATACAGGTAGGTGCAACTAAATCCTCACAGGACAAGGTAGTTTACACTATGTCAGTTACTCCAGAATGCAGCATATGTTCATAAAACAAATGCAGATAGAAATGCCACTTTGGCCTGGTGATTAAGGCACCAGGCTAGCAAGCAGGAGACCATGAGTTCAAGTCTGATCTTAGCCATGAAAGCCAAATGGGTGATCTTGGGCCAGTCATTCTGTCTCTCAGCCCAACTCACCTCACAAGGCTGCTGTTGTGGGGAAAATAGGGGGAGGAAGGTTTGGATATGTTTGCCATATTTGTAAAAATAATAAAAACAGATATAAATAATTTAAAAATACAAGTAAATAAATAAAATTAAAATATACCCACTTGATTTCTTATTTCTGTCAACCTGCAGTACAGGTTAGTGTAGATCCCATTATTACTTGCTATTGTTTATAACTTGGTCCAAGAGTTTATTTTATTGCAAATGTGTTGCTCCATTTAATTAAATCCTACTTTATGCAGCCTAAAAATGAGTCTAGTTATATATTCCTATATATGCTATCAGCCAATTATGTTAAATGTGCTCTACAACTATTTATAGGAAGCTATCAGGGAAATTTCTATGAGAAGTAGCTTTGTATGATTTTTACTCCCTATATCACATTTTCAAACATTTATAAATGTTTTACTATATTCCAGCACCTGTGTTCATTGTTGCTCATAGCATCTTACAATTATTCTTGTCATTCTAATATTTCATGTTGGCATTTAGTGTCTCACTGTTGGACTCCAGTGAAAACCTTTGCTTCAAACCCTGGTGCCAGGTAAATGACTATTTTATTCTTCTTTTAGCCTTTTTTGTGTTAAACAAGGTAACTTAGTCTGGTGTTCTTTTATTTTAGTTGTCAAATAAACTGTAAATGAAAATTTAAATCTCTAAAGCAGAGGTGGACAATATTGTGTGGTGTGAATCACACCTAATGTTTGGAGATTGCCTGATTCAGAAAGAGGCAGCAGCACAGGCATATATCCATGGGCAACAATGTATTTTTTTTTTCTTCTTTTCCATAGGTTTCCAGTGTAGAGTTGTGATTTTTACTTGTCCTTAAAACTCTATTAAATCTCTTTATGAAAACTTTAAACTTTTGTGTAAATCTTACAGTTTTGGCAACCATACAATTTTTGAAAAGGTGTAGAAGCCACAAATTGGCCACATCTGTTTTAAAACCTCATTCATGGATCAAATCACATACCATGCAACAATATTGATTTATCCACTAAATTAACAAAAAAAGGAATAAATTTCAGGTATCTTAGAGCCCCTGCACCGTTATTCCAGGACCTCACTTTGTAGTCACTCCCTTCACACTCCAGGTATTATTTCTTGATGTCCTTTTAAAGTACTGTTTTTCCACTTAGATCATGTTGAGCATTCATACCCTTCTGGGCTTTATTCAGGGGTAGAATTCTACCTGGTTGGACCGGTTCTATAGAACCGGTTATTACGATTCTGCACAGTTCAAAGAACTGGCAAATTGTGCCCCTGGCTGGCCCCTCCCCTCCCCGTGCACTCCTTACCTGGCAATTTGCCTGCCTTTGGTAAGTTGCTATTTTTCAGTGCAGACTCAGGTAGCAGATTGCAGAATGGTAGATCTCTCAGTGATTCAATGATTCTGTGAGCAACTCAATCTGCCTGATTTTGGGTAAAAGTTGCTCTTTTTTAATAAAAAAAGCAATATTTACATACATGGTGTGTTGTGGGTTAATTTTGTGAGTTTGCTTGCAAGCAAATTTTAGGTGACAGACTCAGCTAGCTGATGGCAGAAAGATAGATTTCTGAATGAATCAATATTCAATATTTAATCAAATTTAATAAATTCAATATTTATATAAATACTTATATTTACATACAAGCCATGCCCATCCAGTCACATGACCACCAAGTCACACCCACAAATTAGGCCACACCCACAGAACCAATTGTTAAGAAATTTGAATCCCACTCCTGGCTTTATTGTATTATAGGTTAACTTCAACAACTTATTGGTTATTACACAGCAAGAGGAGTATCCCCTCAACTGAATCAATGGTTACCATTGTCTTGAATGAAACCTTATAGTCATGTGTTTTCCAATAATATTACAGCAGCACAACTGTTATAACTCTCTTCTTGTAAATAGAAGATTGCTGGCTTGAAACCTAGCAGAAACATGTATGTTTTTTTAATTTAAGTTTTCCTAAGCTATCAAGTTTCCTCCAGCCTTTAAAAAGACAAAAAGTCCAATGGTGCACCATTTCATTATTTCTCAGGTCACTTGAGTCTCAAGTCACTTGAGATATAAAGATTTTATCTCCTACATGCTTTACCCCTCTGTAAACTAGTAATTTAATCCTCTGTCATTCCAGCCCACATCTGAATCTAACAGCCAAAACTCAGCAGGATTTTTCCCCCCAATAAAAGCTTATCTTGTTAGAGGTGACAAATTTCACAGTTGGCAATCAGTTGCTTGATTGAATCCTTGAAGTTAGTTCTCAGATGTGTCTCTTAGTATATATAGCTCTCCAAGTCTGAGAGCTAATTTAAACAAAAGGGGAAGAGCCCATTTTCTAGCTCCCTATATCATTAGGTTAATTAATAATAGTTTGTATGTTGTGTTGGTGAGGATGTTGTTTGGTTTCAACAAAATAGTTTAAATTGAGCAAGAAGACAGTTTGATCATTTGGATTCCATTGCATTTGTCAAGCAAAGAGGATATAGTAACAGTAACCCATTTGGCAAATATGATGAATTAAAATGATTAAAGTGAATTAAAATGATTGTATTGCCTCCTGTCATATTTATTTGCAGTTCTTTAGTCAAAACTAGTAGAGGAGCCATTGGAGATATATTCTGTCCTACCTGCTAATCCATGGTTTGGACAAATTGGTCCATTTGGGTCAAAGTTTGGTTCTGATTCTGGAGCAAATCACTCACAACTTCCTGGTTGGTTAGCAGAGCTGGAAAAGTTTTATAGCTACTGTTCAATCCTTAGTCTCTCAGCACTATTTTCTCCAACAGTGATGGTTGCAGACAAAACTAGCTATCAGTCTTCACACCAGCATGGCATAAACTTATATTTTAGCTCTCCAGACACTTAACCATTTATTTTAGGTGTGGCTTATTCATCAAAAACGCACAGGCATGATTCAGCAAGATTTGTCCCTTTATCACAGATAACAGTTAAGATATATATACAAACACACATAACCAAAGATTTTTTTAAATTGTAGTTCACATAAATCAAGGCCTACATATAAATCTGAATTCCGGGATTCAAATTTTAGTCTATTTTTCCATCTTTCTAAGAAAATAGATACCTGACCCTTTTCTTGATGATCTTGCAAAACAGCTGATCTATGTTATCTATGTTAACAGTTCATTCAAATCCAGGAAAAACTAGTTTAATGTCTCGCCTTCTTCAGTCCTTATGAAAGAGAAAAAATAGGATATTTGGCTCCCTGAAGTATTCAATTATTTCTTTTTTGCCATTTTATTGGAGACAGCTAAAATCATTTAAAATTATCAACTGCAGTCTCATAGCACATTGTTACAAGGTTACCCTTTTTTAAAAATGCAATATTTATTTCATTTACACTTGCCCCTTCCTCCAGCAGATCAATATAACATTCCTCCAATTATATCCTCAAAATATTCTGTGGCTTAAGATAAGCTGAGACATAATGATTAACAAAAACTTACTTAATCAAACAGCTATCAGTATGAGGATTTGAATCTGAGTCTCCACAATCCTAGTTTGACATTCTAATTATTAGGCAAATAATCATAACCAAGAAGATAGGGATAATAGTCAGCCCTAATGTGTCAAGCAGAAAGCTGATTATTGATACAACTAAACATATATTGCCAAGCAGGGTCAATAGAAAGTAAGGAAGGTGATTTTAGTGGAGTTATGAAGGTTTTGTTTCCTATACAATGGGGCTAAAGTATTTTTTAAGTCCAGATCAAGGTAAAATTCAGAAGTAGCTTTGGCAGACACCTCTCAAATTCACTGAAGAGAGAGGAGGTACAGCAAAACGAAACTAGCAAGATTTCAATAAAAATGCTGTAGCCTTTCTGTGGAATTAATTTCATGGTCTGGTCTACATGATGGGTTTGACAGGCAGCAGCACCTAACCAGATTAAGCATGATCTCAATGTTCTGATACATAAAAGGTAGCGATAGTCAGGAACTATTTTCTACTGTCCATAGAGGATAAGAAATAACAGGTATAAGTGGCAGTAATCCAGATTTTGTTTCGATATGAAGAAAAACCTCCAAACAGTAATATCTGTAGAACAGAGGAACAATCTACGTATGAAAGTTTTCTGAGAAGAGATTGCACAGCCATTTCTCTCAGATAATTTAATTGGTTTTCCTGAGGGTTGGATTCCTGCAATCCCTTCCAGCTCCATAATTCTGTGATTCTATTAATTCGTTCAAGTAGCTAAGGAGGTTAGATAAGCAGCAAGCAAATTAAACAAAGAAATAAGAAGGGTCAGGTTTGATTAGTACTTGGATGGAAGACTACCAGACAATGCCCAGTTTGCTGATTTAACCGGGAAACTGACCAAATATTCCAGAAGAATGCAATGGTAAACAAATTCCTACATGGTAGTATCCAAGAAGTTACAAGAATCAATCTTAACGTTTCTAACATTATCTAGCATGGGGGTGGGCAACTATGGCCCCTTTATGACCTGTGGACTTATGACCATGATGACTCAGAAATTCTGGGAGTTGAAGTACACTTACAGCAGCCATGTTTGCCCACCCCTGATCTAGCAGATATGCCTGTACTAAGACATATTTCTGTTAAGAATATAAGCAGCACTTTTAAAATTCAACTTTATTTTATAAAATGTTTCTCTGCTATTTTGCAAGCCAGAAATGTTGTTATCCATGTTCCACAATTTGGATGTTATTAGCTGGTCCCCTGAAATTTTATTTCATTAGGTACTATCCATAAATCAAGATATTACCCAAGAAACATAAATAAATTTAATTTTTATTATTTAGCTCTATGTCCCGCTGCCCTAGTCTTACCCAGTTCAGTGCTTAAGTTTTCATTCAGAAACAATTATCATGCACCTCAGGTTAGATGAATAGCATCATGTAAAATCATGTAATTTAAATAATTTTTCATCTGATCCATAGCTTTCAACAACAGAGCCAAAGTTAACATATAACCGTATTCAGAAATGTTCTATGTACGTTCCAAGTATGAAGAAGAGCACTTAGTTTATTAATATTTTGGTTTATACACAAAAGCAACAACACAAGTTTCAGCAAATCTAAAATCATTAGAGAGTACAATGCGCCAGCACAAAACTGCAAGGATGACAAATTTAGAGCAATTTATCTTCATGTTCAAAGAAAATGGAACCACAAGCTGGACAAGTAAAGGACACTTTTACCAGAGCAACATATCCAGAACATGCCATTCCTTGTAAGCCCTAGAAAGGTGAGAATGGGCATTTGATCAATGACTTCTGTGTATGTTGCTTGGAAAACAAATATTTTTAAATAATGCATCTGAAATCCATGAGGGATAGTAAAAGGCATCTTTTGATTTACTTTTCATCACACAAAATATGTGTCTGGAGCATATTATAATCCTTGTTTGAGGGTCATAGCATGAAGCTGACAAGATGCTTCTTGTTATGTCTGATATTTCTTTTAGCTGGACTAAATGCAATTCCACTTAAATTTAGGGCTACAAATACAGATATGACCTATGCTAGATTTCAACGTAATGAAAATGTTCAACTGCTTCATAAATCTGGAGCAAGATCTGAGCCACAAACTTGCAATTACAAAATTAGTGTATCAAACAGCCAAAAGGAAATGTGGGTTATATGAATCATTCTAGCGTTGATATGTTTGTTACTGGAATGCTTCACAGCAGAAATCTTTGGGCTATGTTTATAAATTGCAGTCAAGCAGCTTGGAATGAATTTTTGCATTGGCATAAGTATGCATATAAAATCATTATTATGCCTTGCATTTGCCAAGATTGATATTGAACTTTTTAGGACTATAAAGTAGTGTAATAAAAATAGCAAATTTTAAGAACTGAAAAATGTCATTCTCAAGAGCTTTTTAAGCTGTATATTTGAATGTATTACAACGAAGATAATAATATAATATAATCATTTAAAAATTACTTGCATTCTAATGTATCTTTTATTCATACAAGATATCCCATTCGGTTTTATGTTATTTCAAAAAGATCTCTTAATTTCCAAAAATAGCTTTTGGTGTACAGGAGATCATGTTATGGAAGAAAAATATACCAAATAATCCTGTTTTTCTCATTTGTATTTTGATCCAAGCCACTATCATTCATCCTTTAATCTCTCTTCATTTTACTGCAAGAAGAAAGGAATGAGTAAATATGTATTTGGTTATTATTTAAAAGGACAAACAGTATCACTTAAAATAAAATTTCTGCAAAAATAAACTATCCTGGGAAAACATGTGGCAATGGAAGCATGATACCAGAGCCTCAAGCACTTTTTAATTGGTGAATCCATAATGAGTTTCCTGTATTTAATATAGTTAGATAATTTAATGTCATATAATGAGCTGTTTCATTTGTTCTATGGAGTACTCTCACGGGATAAGGATTCAGACAACTAGATGTAGCCATCTCATAGCAGATAATTTTCTTCTAACAAAAAGCCTGCTGAAAAATCCTCCTGAATTTTTTTTTACCATTCATGTTCATATAACACGATGAAAGACAATTTTTGCATTAAGGTGCAAGACATGTGTGCATGTACATATATGAATACCCTGTTCTTCATTATACACTAATATTTCTAGTAACCTGCCATGCCATTGGCATCCCACTCTCCAATTAAACCTCAAAGGAAAACCTTACAAGGGGGCTTTTCAGTAGCTATGCTACTGTCATACTAGAAAACCAATTAAACATTGCAATGCAGGAAGTACAGTTAATAGGCTGAGAATAAGTGCTCTGATTCAAGGTTACTGGCAAGCACATGCAGCCAAGTAGTAGCCACTGCAGATAAACTGATACCAGCAGACAGGAATGTAGTTCAAATGCTTAGCAGAGAGTGTTTTCCTGAAAAACGTTGCTTACAGTCCAAGAAGCAGTAGCCTAGTGCAAATATGATCCAAGAGTTACAGAGAATCAGGTAATATGGTCAAAGGCTCACAAGACAGAAAACTAAGTGATTGTCTCCAACAAAAATTGCAAGCAAAGCAGCTATCTAAATCTTTCTCCAAACAGCTGGCTGCAATTATTCATGCCTCACTCTTTGCCTAGTAAGGAGTCTCATTGAGGAACATTGCTCTGCTCACCTCTGTGGATATCTAGACTTAAAGCTTGTGCCTTGTCATCTGATTGCTCCAGCTGAAAAATCGATGCTGTGGCTGACCAGCCTCAATTGAATCCTGCCTTACTAGTTTTTATTTTTTATTTATTTATTTAGTCAATTGCTTACAAGATAATAGGTATAAGTAAAAACATAGTTATGAATACATGGATACATATAAGAAAAATAAAGAAACAATAGGACAGGGATGGTAGGCACGTTGGTGCACTTATGCACGCCCCCTACAGACCTCTTAGGAATGGGGTGAGGTCAACAGTAGACAGTCTAAGGTTAAAGTTTTTGGGGTTTGGGGAAGAAACCACAGAGTCAGGTAGAGTATTCCAGACATTGACCACTCTGTTGCTGAAGTCATATTTCCTGCAATCAAGTTTGGTGCGATTAACCTTGAGTTTGTATTTATTGTTTGCTCTTGTGTTGTTATGGCTGAAGCTGAAGTATTCATTGACAGGTAGGACATTGCAATGTATAATTTTATATACTATACTTAAATCGGATCAAAGGCAGTGTAGTTCTAGGTTTTCTAGGTCTAGAATTTCGAGTCTGGTGGCATAAGGTATTCTGCAATGAGTAGAAGAGTGGAGAACTCTTCTTGTGAAATATTTCTGGACTTTTTCAACTGTGTTAATATCAGATATGTAATGTGGGTTCCAGACTGATGAGCTGTATTCGAGTATTGGTCTAGCAAATGTTTTGTATGCTCTAGTTAGTAGTGTAATATTACCAGACAAAAAGCTACATAAGATTAGGTTAACAACTCTTAATGCCTTTTTGGCTATGTAGTTACAGTGAGCTCTAGCACTTAGATCATTAGAGATGAGTACTCCAAGATCCTTGACAGAGTTTGGATCATCAACAAGATCTTGACTATTCAGCCTGTATTTTATTTTCTGATTTTTTTTGCCAGTATGTAGGACAGAGCATTTATTTGTTGAGATTTGAAGTTGCCATTTGTTTGACCATTCTGATACATAGTCAAGGTCTTTTTGAAGGGTAGCAGTATTGTCTGTGGTGTTGAATAGCTTTACATCATCAGCGAAAAGAACGCAGTTGCTCTTAATATGATCACAGAGGTCATTTATGTAGAGTATGAAAAAAGTTGGTCCCAGAACACCACTGTTGGGGGACACCACTGTTGACAGGTACAAAATTTGATAGGACACTCCCAATTTTGACCATTTGTTTTCTGTTTGACAGGAATGCTTCTATCCAGTTATGCAGGTGTCCAGAGATACCATAAGATTTTAGTTTTAGGAGTAGTTTCTCGTGTACCACTGAATCAAAGGCTTTACAGAAGTCTATGTAGATTGCATCTATTGCTTTGCCCTGATTGAATTGTGTAGTCCATATGTTTTTGCAGTCTAAGAGTTGAAGATTACATGATAGTTTTTTCCTGAAACCAAATTGTTTATTAGAGAGTAGGTTGTTTGTTTCTAAGTGGTGGATGATGGATTGTTTAATAATTGATTCCATGACTTTACAGGTGACGCAGCATAAAGAGATTTGTCTGTAATTTTCAACTAGGCTGGGGTGTCCCTTTTTGAAGATGGGGATGACCATGGCTTGTGACCATAGTTTTGGCAAGGAGCTGGTCCTGAAAGATTTTTCAAAGAATATGCTTAGAAGTTCAGCTATGGCAGTGGATATTTTTTTTAAGAAGTAGGCATATATTCCATCCGGTCCAATAGATAGAGATGGTTTTAGATTGCGTAGTGCTTTTTCAACAATGTCTTCTGTAAAACCGATATGTATTAGATCATTGTAGTTGTCTGTGGTTCGACTAGGAAATACTGGGCATGATCCAAGCTGTTTACAATACCGAGCCAAAGAATGTGTTAAAGAGATTGGCTTTAATAGTGTCGTCGTTGCAGTCTTTACCATTAGTCCTTTCAGGGGTGGGATGGACCTTGAGTCTTTTAGTTTGTTATTTATAAAATTGTAGAAAGCGCTGGTAGAATTGGTGCATAGAAGGTTTTCTTCTTGTTTAATGTGATAATTGGTGCATTCAGTCTTTATCTGATGGCATAAATTTTTGTATCGGCTTTTGAAGTTGGCAACGTGACCAGATTTGTTTTTCTGCCAAAGTGATTTCTTTTTGGATTGAAACTTTCTTATTGTTATAGGTAATTTGTTTTTTCTGGTTTGAGGAATTGTTACTGGTACATATAGTTTGATGACTCTTTTGACTTCAAGTAAAAATATGCTGTAATAGTGTTCTACAGTATTGCATCCAGTGAAACAAAATTGCCAATCTAGGTCTTGAAGCTGAGAATCCTGAAGTACAGGCTCATTAGAATTACATGTGGCCACTAGCCTACTTCTTCAGCTTGTTCATGGCTGCAATGGAGCAGGAGGCTGAGCAAGACATTGGTGCCACAGACACAAGGCGAGGCAGAGTGGTGGAGCTGCCCCATGTGCCCTGCACTGGCTTACCTCAGGGCCCCCATAGCCAGGCCATCCATGCCCCAACACCTACCTCATCTTGTGATCATAGCACTAGTGTGCTGCTCGTCCTCCTGGGCTCCTGTTGTACATGGCTGCTGGTGCTAGTGCTGCCACTGCAAAGCAGGTATCAGGGCATGAATGGCCTGGCTGGGAGGGCTCTAAGGTAAGCCAGTGCAGAGTGTGAGGGGAGGCTCCACCACCATCCCACCTTACCTCGTGGCCATGGCACTGTGAGCAATTAGACGGAATGGACAGGCATCTGGCTGTGCAGGTGCTTGGGTAGGGCTTATTTTGGGGGTAGAGCTTATATTAGGCATACACCTAAAACACGTTAGGGCTTATTTTTGGGATGTCTTATTTTCAGGGAAATCAGGTACATCATAAAATTCAAGGTCAGAGTCAGATTCTGAATTATGACTCATAGGAGTAAGGGATGCCAGGAATGAGAGTCAAGTTCATGGCTTGTATGTACAGAATTTCGATTGAGAGATGGGGGCATTGGACGAGCAGAAGTTTTTGAGGAAAGGACTTAACATATACATCAAGGAAGGGGCAATTAAAGGAAACCAGAGTACAATGGCTCCTAGTTAAATGTCTATGGAGATTCTCAGTCATCCAGGTCATGGTTGTCCCAAAGTTGCCTCTTGGGGAAAAAAGCACTAATGGCTCCTAGTGTTCTGGGATCACACACTTTTTCAAATAAGTTTAGGAGATATTTAATATTGCTGTTGTACATTTAAAAATGTCAAGAAGTATTCCAAAGGTTTTTGCAGCAGAGCCAAAAGCAATAGGGCATGCAGAAGAAAAAGTTATTGACCAGAGTTGTTGCCAGAGTAGAAGTGAGGTTTTCTAGCTGCACTTTTGTAGAAATTAGACTTGTTATGCAGTAGGTGTCACATTCTTAATTTCTTTGAGTGTGAGGGCAGAATTTGTGGCCAAGGGATTGAGCTAAAGATCCATATAGATTTCGTTTGACTCTTGACTTTAGTCTGAATTCATTAAGTGGCTTTAAGGAATCCACTTTGTCAGCTTCAGTCTATAATCTGGTTATAACATTATTCATTTGTGTGATTGTTAAATGCAACTGAATGCTTAAATATACACCAGATAAATTTTATGGGATTCTTATTTCTTATAGATTTAGGTGACTATTGACTTTTCATTCCTGGAAAATCTTTTTCATTGCTGGAAAATCCAAGCCTATCCATAAAAATTGAACCAGCTGATATTCAGCTACCTCCAATTCAGTGTCTCACCCTTAGAACTATATCTTCTAGCCAGTATATTCAATGCTCAATCCAACTGGGGATAATTAGTATTACAGTTTAACTAATTGAACTGTAACACCAGGTTGGGAAAGGGTGTCCAACCCTGTCCATCTGCTTGGAGTGTTTTGATCCGTTCTGCCAAATAGTCGTTCTTTCAGCCTTGTTCTCAGAGTAGGATAATCAGTGGGGAAGTGAAACAAATTGATTCATTTGCTCAAATAACTAAGCAGATGACCTCAAGAAAACTTCTGAAAATCCTAACAATACAAGTGTCAGTTTTGCAACCATGAAGATTTTACTGTAATGATAAGTCTCTGATTAATACAATCAATTTATAATTTTTATAAAATATGCTTATTTTGGAAAAGAGAACGTTAGAAGAAAATGTGAAAATAAATAATAATTGTGTACCCAAACACACTATTCCAGATAAAATGAGTTAAAATAAACTTAAGAGAAATAAACTTAAGAGTAAGTTTATTTATTTATTTATTTGTTTTTGAACAGTTTTGGTTTCCCAACAATCTTGCAGGAAACAGTTCATATAAAAAAGCATGGTCTAAAGGAGAACATACTTGACATCTTAATTAGACATTGTTAGTGCTACTGAGACTAAAAGTATAGCTACATTTTTATAGAAATCTGATTTCAAGGAAAACCAGTCTCTAAGCAGAGCATATCATGTTTTTCCCATTCATATGATTATCTCCTAATTTGCAGCTAGATCCAATTTTTAATAAATTTATATTAACTAAGGCAATTAGCTCCAGCTAAAAATTAACATAAATAACATCTTAACATGTTAAAACATTAGAAAATAGAAATGTTAACTTGGTCTATTCAGCTTTCTAAACCTGGTGTCATGCCCACAGCTGACAGGGAGTGGGAGTGTGTCTCCGTTGGCGTTGCCTCCGTTGTGGAGGAAGCTGGGGAAGAGCAAAGTCCAGCTGGGCAGAGCAGGGAAGAGATAGAACAAGGGAGAGGAAGTTCAGAGGAAAACCCAGGCCCACCCCCTCTTCATCCTAGGGCATGCAGGGGGGGGGGATGGAGAAAAGAGCAACTTGTTGGTTGCATGGCTTACGTGGGAGGAAAGGGCCCTGATTCCCTTCAATAGCCACACTTGGGAATGGGAGTTTAAAAGAAATGCATAATGAGTGTGGCAGTTGTTGGGAGCAAACATGAATTTATCTTGTGTTGACTTTGCTTATCTGTGTTCCTGGCGTTTCCCCAACCATGTGGAGTTATTGTTGTGCCTTCATATCTGGAATTCTTGCTCCTGCCCTGTCAGACCAATTACCTCATTTTGCATTGTTTGGACTTATAGTTACAGTTTTTGTTGACCACATTTTGGACTTGATTCTCTGCAGCCAAAGACTGTTCCTGGCAGAGTTTTTCTCCAGCCAGAAGGTAAACAGGACATTGGGGGCAAAGTTGGAGCTATAAAGGGACTCCTATTGATTATCTGATTGTATTGCCTTTGTGCCATGCCCCAGGTCATCACACGTGGTGACAATTTGTGAAGGAGGGGTCAGAAGAACCACAGAATATAATAATTTTTGCTAGGGAGACGAGGAAACCCTATAAGAATCCTTGCACCAACAGAATACGAGTAGATCATAAATACAAAAGCAATGAATGCATAAGTAAAGCAAAGCCTGAATGGAAGTCCTGAACAAAACAAAGCAAAAGAATAACTTTAATTGCAAGATATAATATTGACAGGAAATACCTCTCGGGAAGGCAACCAAACAGGAAATATTAACAATTTGATAGGGGAAAATAAATACAGAATAAAAAAACATGTTTCTTCACCTATTAGAAGCCTCGTGCTTGACAGATAAGCGTTCCCCAGCTGGGCCATCTGTAGGTTCCTGCTACTTCTATCAAAAAGAAAGTGAGTGACACAAACTGTATCCCTTTTGGACATGTATGCAATTTCTCAATGCACTGCAGAAGGCCAGGGCTTGTATTGTGATGGCATGATGCTCTTTTGTCAGATTGACTCACTTGACTCTCCCACAGAAATCCATATTACACCTGCTAGCACTCAGCATCTTTCCAGAGATTTAGATCTATAATAAAGCTCAAGAGAAAAGTCTGTTGAGTTTGGCTTTATCAGAAGATGAAAAAACAAATCTAACTATGAGAAACAGCTTAGGGTGAGGGGAGAAGGAGGGAATTCTAATCATTTTGAATAGAATAGAATAGAATAGAATAGAATAGAATAGAATAGAATAGAATAGAATAGAATAGAATAACTTTATTGTCACTTTGAATGTATACTATTCGGGATACATTAAAATAAAATGTCATTGCATACAGCCCTCAAAGGGTCACCACCTCCAATATATACTATATAATCATGACAGAATAAAGGATTACTTTTCACATCAATAGACCATTTATATGCCATGTTGGATCAGCATTTATCTCTTCTAACTCCAAATGATAGCTTTTAACTCTCACAGTAGGATGTAATATACAGTCCATTGCCTCTATAGCGATCTTAGTGCAACAGCTCTACAATGATTTGTTTCTAGTTCTCATGCCATGGTACAATATTCAGTCAAATTTTTGGAAAAAGTTGTGCAGTTGGGTATTCTTCCTTGTTCCTCTCCCCTAGTGGTAGAAGAAGAGGACATTCTGGTTCTGATTTGATTAACCTTTCCAATGGCTTCACAGTGTTTCTTGCAAAATATTCACCCATGTTTCATTCACTTTGAGATTTCTTAGTATTAAGTATTATCTGATTTAGTATTTAGTACTAAATACTAGTATTATTATTATTAACTGATTTAGTCAGAGTTTACTTCAAAGGCATTTGCTGCTGGGTTTTCCTGCCACCCATGTTTCAACCTCCCTAACGCAGGAAAAGTCTGCAGAGCTGAACAATGCATGGAAAAAGCAGTCACAGAGGATGGAAACATTCAAAAACAGAGAGTGATTTCATTTAGAATGCTCTTAAATGACTATCTGTAACAGATTTGGCAAATGGAATAAATCTTGCAAGTCCTATCCAGAATAATGGGAAACAAAACTTTCTGGTTGTTCTGCTCTTCTAAAGAAAAAAAATAGCATACTTATAGTTTGGAAACGCACAATATTATAGCCCAGTTGTCCACATCTGGTGAAAATCCATTGGGACTAGTGAGAGGATGTGTGTTTCAGTCAGAATGATTACAAGCTACAAATGCCAAGTGCCCTTATTTCAACTGACCATGGCTAATCCGCTGTGGCCAACTTGCCACAGCCAACTCACCATGGGACAATGCATTGTGCGAGAATTCAACAATTCAATTAAATTGTTTAAAATAATTACAAAATTATTTTAATTTTTGTCATTCACATTTTATTTTGTCCCTTCTTTGGCATCCTTTCTTTAATGGTTCTATTAGACCAGTGTAACTCTTGTCCCACAGAGAGTAGGTCTGTGGTGAGTTGGCCATGACAAGTTGTCCTATGGTAAGTTGGCTGAGTCGAGTTGACTGCAGCCACTTGTCCATAGCAGGTTGGCTGTGGCAAGTTGTCCTAGACCCCATTCCAGATGTGTGGACGTCTGTCTCCCAAATTCACAGCAGCATGACTTTCTGAGCATTCTGGGAGTTTAAATTCACACATCTGAGGAATGTCCAGATGAGGAGGCTCATTCAAATTCATTGTACACATGTTGTTCATTGACAATAAAGGTTTGAACTGAACTGATAGGGTGGTACATAGATTCAGCATATTCCAAAAGTACAGAAATCTTCTCCCACGATTACCTACAGGATAAAACTTGGATGGGAATCCATCAAGAAATATAGACTGGAAGGTTGACAAATATCTAAGAAAAAGACCAGAAATCTATATAGGTTTATCTGTGAAGTGACCAGAGTAAACTTGATTTGAAGAAAATATCTTTTATGGCCAACAATAATAGTTTCAGACTAATAGCTTCAGAAGTCTCCTTTTTAAAAACCAGAAAGTAGGAATTATGTGACTTAAGTGAGCCCAACCATTATTTTTAGCATTTAAAGCACATTCTCTTTGACATTCTTTTACTTTGAGGAACATTTCTTTCTCAGTTGGAAACACAGCATTTAATTCAAATGGATTTGAACTTTTTAGGACAGGCCACGCTTTTGCTGCCATTGGAGAAATCATCTATATGTTTGGCGGTCGTTCCAATGAAGATGAATATTATACTGATGTGTATGCACTGGACACAGGTGCTTTTCATTATATATAATCATTTTGTTCGATTTATGAACTGCTGTTGTAAGTTAGCAAAGTAATGATTCAATGAAGAAATGAAAATAAATGTGACAATGTGAAGAGATGAAAATAAATGTGACCATTTAGGGATATGTTTCAGGGCCCAAAAATTCTGCTACAAAAGAGTTCAGATAGTTACCTACTGTATTTGCCAAAAAGGAAGATAAGGGCTTCCCATTCCAAATAATTATCTGTAAATGGGGCAAAGTAATCTTTCATTTACTGAGAATATGGTATTAAAGAATGCATACCTTTCCTTCTAGAAAGAAAGATCTGTCCCTTTGTTATAAAAGGAAGGGAAAAACAGCTCAGTGTCCAGTGATTTATTCTCCTGTCTCTGCAAAATGTACATGGAGTAAATTGAGGTAAATAGATCTATCCCCCAGCACAGAATTACCCTACATATGTTAATGTGGGAGAGAAAGCCATTGAACTCACTGAAATTTACTACAGATGGGATGCCTTTTACACTCATTTTAATGTGGGATGCCTTATAAATAAATAATTTGGCAACCAGACAATTCATTTAGCTGACAAAGACCTGATTTCTTAGCAACCAATCTTCCCTAGGGGGTGAGGGTGTTCTCATCCTTCTTTTCAGATAAATATGGTACTCAAGAAAAGACATTATTCTGAATTCTTTGGCAAATGGAGTACAGCAATATCAAAGGGGGATACACAAGGGAATATTTTAAAATATATATCCAGGTAATGTAATTTTCACTGATTTTGGTGGAATTTAAATTCAACTCACTATGAAATCATGGCATAGTGCAGAGTAGGCATTTTTGGGTAGCTGAAACATATCTGGGATTTTGAGAGCATGTGCTAGGTATGTTTACAAAATGGCTGTCAGGTTAGGCATAGTCAAAAAGTGAAGTTCTCTACAATTTGATAGGAGTCCTTTGTAGGATCCTAAAGTATTCCTGCAGTCAGCATAATGCTAGAGGCAGATGATTTTCTTTACAGCAGTCTAACTTCCAATTTAATGTTATTATTAAAGGAATATTTTGTTAAAGTCACATAGGTTAGAGAAGACACCAGAAGCAGTGTCTGGGGACACCTTGATATCTGCTTACCCCTAGCTTAGCTTGCTGCTCAATAATTGCTCCCTGTTTGTTTTCCATTCTATGTGGATGTTTCTTGTTGTAAAATAAAGGAGAAAGCTTGCCACACATCTGGGGCCTATGAGCCTGTTTAGATCAGGGTTGATTTTTTTTAGTGTTTCCCAAAATAAGAGCCCTATCTAACATAAAGCTTACTATAGGATACAATCTGGGTCAGTCACCAGGACCAGAGGTTTAGTCTTTTGGCCTTCAGACTGTCTACCAAAATGTAGAGAGAAGTTCCCTGAAGATGGGCTCCAGCACAAGTCCGAAAACTCAAACAACTAAAACTTTGGTCCTGGTGACCGACCCAGATTGATCAACATTATCCTGGGACACATATATTTGTCTTCATTCAACAAAGGCTAATAGATGTGGAGCCTGCAAGGATGACAAAAAAGGGAAGATGGCAGACAAAGTCCTACATCTTCTTATGTGTATGCAATGTTGTCACATCTATAAAAAGGATGGGAATTTAATTGCAATGACATAACTGCCATCTTGACTTTTTTATCTTATCCCACTAAGGGCCACAATGCCATTGGTTGCTGAGATTCGGATAAAAAAACCCAGCAAACTATGACTGATTGCATGTTATTACGTTGTGTGGGGTATGTAGCCTTACCCTAAACTGCTTCACTAGCCATATACTGTAGCTAGGATTTAAGAATATGTTTCCGTAGAACTTAACTCTAAGAGGAATGTGAAATCTTCACCAATGTTTTGAAACTCTGATTTGGCAATGTTTGAGTTTTTAAATATTGCACTACATTTATGAAATATATTACGACTCTTGTCTAAATTTGTCTAAATATGCAAATAGGTGCCATTAATAATGTCTGTACTGATGGGGTTGCTGGTTGTTTCTCTTGCAATTTTCCACAAATCATCACCCTTATGCTACTACTGCAAGTGATGTAGGTGTAAAGTTAAAGATAGTGCTCATAAGTACTGTGAGGAGGAGAAAAAAACTGGAATCACATCAAAGAATCCAGTCTTTGGACAGCCTGGTGAATTAATACATTTTTATAAGTAAATAAAATGGATGTATATGTCAAAGGATTGGAATAGTGCTATTTCCAGATACTACAGAACAAAAGCAAATGAAAAATGTTTTTGTGTTATTTTCTATTCTCTCCTCAAGTATCTTTAATGTGGCAAAAGTGTGAAGTAAAGGGAGAAAAGCCTTTTGGAAGATCACATCATACATTCACAGCACACAGTGATAAGGTAAACAACTGAAGATTTTATTCTCCTCTTACAAATTAAAGTACTTTTACTTCCATTGTATTTGAGAACAGAAAACTTTGACTGCAAAGATTTAGGGCAGACATGCACTCTCTGCTTAGCACATTGTCAGTGAAGCCCATTCAACACTTCCTGACTGTAGGAATGGGTGGCATCCTCCTCCTTTCACTTCCTGTCCTTGCAGATGTACCCCACAACCATATTTTGCAGCTATGATTCAGAACTGCTGTTCTCCAACCTGAGCCATCTTCAACGCTTCACAATGGATGATCTCCAGTATTTTGGTCTATTCTAATAGCAGCCACTGATTGGTTCTAGTGCCTGCCATGCTCCCTCTATCCCCCAGATGCTGGTCACTACCATATGCAACCCTTTTGTCCTTGTTTAGGTGAAATATGTTTCCCCTTTTTTCCTACCCCTTGCCCAGAGAATTACGAAGACCTCCCTCCCTTTCTCCTTCCCTCATTTTTAGATTGCAAGGAAAGAACAGTGCTACTTGTTTTTGTTGATCTGAATCTTCCTTGCACAACTTTTTCATAAACCTACAGAGGCCTATGGAACATAGGGGCAAAAGAACAACCAAGTTTCCTATTGCTGTAATTACTGTAGTATTAGAACCAGGATGGTGTCAGTCACAAACAATCAGAATTGAATTGAATGCGCACATGCAGCATTCAAGTTAACTACTTTATTGTTTTCAGCCTATAATACAAGAATCTCCCCATTCTTGACAATATTTAAATAAGATTCCAAGGAACTTGGGGGATGGGGAGAAAAAGACACTCCTATCTCTTTTGCAGTTGTGCAGTGACGTCAGGCTAACTACATGCTTGATCCTCCTCCCTGCCAGGCTGGGTGCTTCCCAACAGATGGAATCATAAAAGGAACAAAGGATCTGGGTTAGAGTCAAAGAAAATAATGGGTAAGAAAAGGTGAAGGCATCCATGGCTGCAAATATCTGAAAAGCAGAGGAAAGTTATGGGGACTAGGGAGAGGAAAACAATTCTGAAAAGGAAAATGCCGGCAGTAGACAGTCAACCCAGGAGTCATCCAGTGAAGCTTGCCTTCCTTGCAAGGATGGGAAAGGCAAGAATCTGGAGAATAACCAATCAGGTTCTCTGGTGGCCATGTTCAAATTGAACACAAATGCCAGCCTAAATGCCAACCCACCCCAACACAGAGTGGACTTTCTGAAGCTGGCATAAGAAGCAATCAACATGAGCATGACAGAGAAGCAACTTAAGAGTACACAATTGCCCTTAAAAGGATTGTTGAATCAACTTCTGTGAGATCTACCTACCAAAATCTTGACAAAAATTGTGTATCTTGAACTTTTTTTTTTGATAACTCAAAACATTTCTGCAGAAAAGCATATTCATATGTAACATGAGTTACTTAAAACATAATTAAAAAAAACCATATGTAAAGTGAGATTGCCAAAATGTTACATTTTACTTAGGCTTAACCCTAAAGAGAAAATACACATTGTAGTTTAATTTGTTAATGAATTGATCCTTTTTTGATGATTTTATTGCTAAATAATTGGAGATCAATTGCTATTGTAAGCCATGTGAGGGGGACATGCGAACAGGGACAGCAAACAAACAAAAACAACAACAACCCTGCATTGAATTGCATAATTAAATTTTTTGGACAAGTTCTGCAAAGAATCCATTCAATATTTTTATAGGGTGGGAAGAAGTTAGTAGAAATTATGTTAGAGAGCAAAGAGGCTTAATTCTCGCAGTTCATATTATGATTTTTTTGAAGCGGGTATCTATTTTGCCTTTGCAGCTGTATAAAATACTATGTGCATCATGCCATTCAAGAACTTAATCTGTTTCCTATATTTTCCAATACTTCCACTATCAAGAGAATCTTCAGGAAAATTGTGATGGAATGTCTATCAAACCCTGAGAACATGTAGGAGGAGAAAATTGTGGCAGAATGACAATTGCTATTATAGAGTATTAATACAATACACTGCTAGCAACATCATCTTTTCCAGATATCCAAGTTGTTCTTATTTGCCAAATTTGCCTGCTTTGAAGGGGTTGACAGAAATATTGAAAGAAAAGGATGAAATCTTTTTGCATTTTTATTCATCACCCACCACTGTCATCCACAGTATCAGTGATGTTTTCCATCAACATCTCACTGACAGATCCATTTCAGAAATTCTCCACTGAGCGCTTTTTTGTAGCATTCTCAAAAAATGAGAGGATATCAAAAGAAATGTTGCAAGATCTTGCTTGCTCCACAAGGTGGGGAACCCTGAGCTTCTATTCGACAGGCAGAAGTAGAAAGTGTATAATCACCTGGTATCCGGCTAAATATTCCCTTCTGAATATTAGGGTTAAGAAGATGGCAGGGATCTAGAGTCTGCCCTTATGGCTTGGTCATCATCCTAAACTGTCCCTTTAGGTTGAAATGACAGTCAGGGAATGATGGGAAGACTTCAATAACAGAATGCAATTGCTTCTTATCCATTCCTTCCATCTCCCATTCTATCATATGCACAGAGAGTTTGCTTAGAGTTGTACAATGTGTTATTCAATCCTGTTATTGAGAGTTAAATGAAGCCTCTGTGATTTAGCGGATCACACCTATCATTTGGAGTCCTTTGAAATGTGAGGTGGAGAGAAAGGAAAGGGAATTGGCTGCATTCCAATCCAGCTTGTTTTAAACAGATTGCTAATTAGTAGACATTGGCCATTTCCAAGGCAACCAGCAATAATAGTCCACGTGTATCCCCAGAGCTTCAGTAAGGTGTACAGGGCAAGACAAAGGCTTACAGAAGACTCCCAGACATCAACAACTGGAAGCAATCTTGGTATCCTTGAGCAATATGTATCTAATTTAGGAAAATCATTCTTTTATATTAGTATAGGAACACATATTAGGAGATAACTCCTTTGCAAAGCAAAGTGGACAAATAATTACCCTATAATACTGGGATTTCTTCTGAACATTTTCAAGATTGAAAAGAGTTTTATTTTTAGAGATGTTTGCCACATTACAATGTGCTATTGATGATCAATTAATGGACAAATCTTTTAAAAAACCATAATTGTGACAGATTTGCTCAAGAAAGATATCAATAAAGAACAAAAGGTTGAGTGCAAAATAAATTAGTATGGTAATATCTGCCCTTGTTCTTTCATTTTAGGACATATATCTGTTTGGAGGAACTTTTGAGTTCAAAGATGGTAAAATCATTTCAAAGAATGATATTATGAAATTAAGTTTAGGTGAGTAAGGGAGAGGAATGAATGAATGTTCTGTTTGAACTTTGGGGAAGTTGTTATTTATATATTTTGAATAAAAATCATCTAAGCTTTAATATAAATATAAATTTCTGCTCATCAGTTCTGAATGGTTATCCTTTGTACTAAAATGTTCTCCCTGAATGTTCTATATTTCATTCATGCTTTTTAATGTAGTAAACACAAGTCAAAACTGCCTCCTCAAAAACAGTTTGCAAAATAAAGCTGATATTGTCCCCTTAAACTCAGGGGAATATTATTTTTAATGTTTCCTGTTAAAAAAAGTTATCAACTGCTCATTCTTCATTCTTCAGCAAAATTGTCTGTGTGTGTGTATGTGTGTGTATCTGTATGTATGTATGTATGTATGTATGTATGTATGTATGTATCTATCTATCTATCTATCTATCTATCTATCTATCTATCTATCTATATTTGTTTTCTGAGGTTTTCGCAGGTATTTGTATGTGGATCTTTGGTAATTCAGGTTTTCTCCCACGTAAAATTAGTAGTATCTAGGCAATGTTTCGATGAAGTCTCATTCATCATCTTCAGGCTTGTGTCTTCGGCTTTGTGCTTTTCGGAGTAATGTGAGCTTGCAGCTGTTTCTTCATTTTAACTGTCAGTGGGGGTGGCTTGATTGGGTGGGGGCTTGGCTGTGTTCTGATTGGTTAGGGGGTTGGCTGTGTTCTGAATTACCAAAGATCGATATAGATATAGATATATAGATATATGTTTTCACGGGTATTTCCTCTGTCCTGGTCCTCTTAGATCTCTCGGCGGCTTTCAATACTGTCGACCACAGTATCTTATTGCAGCGGCTGGGGGGGTTGGGAATGGGAGGCACTGTTTTGTGGTGGTTCTCCTCCTTCCTCTCTGACCGCTCGCAATTTGTGTTGGCAGGGGGGCAGAGGTCAGCCCCGAGGCCCCTGGTTTGTGGGGTGCCTCAGGGGTCGGTGCTCTCGCCCCTTCTGTTCAACATTTATATGAAACCACTGGGTGAGATCATCCATGGCTTTGGGGTAGAGTTCCACCAGTATGCTGATGACACTCAGTTGTACATTTCTACCCCGAGCCACCTCAATGAAGCCGTCGAAGTGATGACCCGGTGCCTGGAGGCCATGCGGTGTTGGATGGGGTGGAACAGGCTTCAGCTCAACCCATCTAAGACTGAATGGCTGTGCTTCCCGGCACCCCGGTACAGCCAGCTGGTTCCATCACAGAGAGGGCCCGCAATCTGGGTGTCCTCCTGGATGTGCGGCTGTCATTGGAAGACTATGTGGCGGCTGTCGCCAGGGGGACTTTGTGGCCCTTTCTGGATCGGGATGCGCTTCGCATGGTCACCTCTGCCCTGGTGACCTCCCGCCTAGACTATGCCAATGCTCTCTACATGGGGCTGCCTTTGAAGAGCATCCGGAGGCTCCAGCTAGTGCAGAATGCAGCCGCGAGGGTGGTAATGGGAGCTCCTCGGGGCTCCCATGTTACACCACTTCTACGCGAGCTGCATTGGCTCCCGGTGGCCCTCCGGGTGGGCTTCAAAGTCTTGGTTACTATCTTTAAAGTGCTCCATGGCTCGGGACCAGGATACCTGCGAGACCGCCTCCTGCCATTATCGGCTTCCCACCGACCGGTATACTCCCATAGAGTCGGTCTCCTCGGGATGCCGCCGGCTGGACAGCCGGCGACCCCGAGGATGCGGGCCTTCTCATTAGGAGCACCCCCTCTCTGGAATGAATTACCCCCAGAGGTGAGGGCCGTCCCTGATCTCATGACCTTCCGTTGTTTACTTAAAACTCATCTATTTCAGCAAGCCGGACTGGCCTCGGGGTTTTTAAATTTTAATTTGGTTCTTAATCTCTTTTAACTCCTTTGTTCTAAATTTTAATAGAGCCAACTTTATTTAATTCTTTTAATTTTTAATATTGTAATATTGTATATGTGTTTCGTATGTGTATTTTTTACCCTGGCTGTTCACCGCCCCGAGTCCCTTTGGGAGAGGGGGCGGTATATAAGTTTAACTAATAAATAAATAAATAAATATGGTATTTAGGTTTCTTCGGGTATTTTCCCACGTAATATTTGTGCAAATATTACGTGGGAAAATATCCGAAGAAAAATACCATACATACATATATACATACATACATACACACTATGTATATATACATACACATACACATACATACATACATACACACTATCTATCTTATCTATCTATCTAATCTAAATCACATGGCATAGCTGATAGTCAGAACAGCTGAGGTCGGGGGGAAAAAGGAAAAATAGCAACTTACCAAAAATTAGATGAAGGCACAATGCAGGCAATTTGAGTGGCGCACATGCGAAATAAGGAGTGACTGGGCAGGGCGGGGAGGGGCCAGCCAGT
The DNA here is from genome assembly GCA_023653725.1 of Bungarus multicinctus. Taxonomy (NCBI): domain Eukaryota; kingdom Metazoa; phylum Chordata; class Lepidosauria; order Squamata; family Elapidae; genus Bungarus; species Bungarus multicinctus. Next base: position 215,935,229 of record CM042834.1, read on the forward strand.
GGCACAATTTGCTGGTTCTCCAAACTGCACAGAATCGTAACAACCAGCTCTATAGAACAGGTTCGAACTGGTAGAATCCCACCCTTGCTTACAGCTGTTCCTTTTCCTAATGAAGAAACTGCAAGACAGCGATCTTGGAGGTGGGGGAATTTTCCATAATTCCTCCAGTCACAAATTGAGCCTTTTAAAGTTTGTGGACTTTACTTGATGTTTTGGAAATGCCCTATTCACTGACGCAAAGAAGTTTCGAAGTGACAAGGCTGGAAATATTACACAAGTGCCTTCAATCCTCAGTATAACATTGTGAACATTTATTTTTATAATCCATATTTTAGTTAAGAATTTTAGTTAAACAGCAGAAAACAAGACAGGTTATTGGCTACAAAAGGTTTTAGAAGCTCAGAAAACTTCAAAAGGAGTTTTGGAGTTTGAATATTAACACTCTGAATCTATTTTTATAGAAATAAAGGTATGTTGTGAGAAAGAAACATTGTTTTTGACATTGTAGACATTACAAGACAAGGAACTTAAAATGGCATTCAGAGATATTTTTGAGAAACTGTACCAAGGCCTGTGTTACAACTTTGATTCAATTAATGCCAGATATGTGGTGACTTTTTGAGAACAATCTGTTCCCAGATGCATATCTTGTTAAAGAACAAGATATGCAGCAGTGTGAATTTGTCAACAAATTCTGGGTGTGGCTTTACAAATTAAAAATGAAATCAAAATTAAAAACGCAGAGAAGAAATTATATTTATTTTTGTTGGATTCATAAAAGAACACTTTGCTTAAAAAGCTAAAGAAATTTGTAACAAGGATCAACAATGATTTCAAGGGATTACGAGAAAGATTGTTCTATATAGGAGAAGAAAGATCTGCAAAGCCAGTATGTTTGATCAGGGATAAAATGTGATATGTTGTTATTCTGGATGTCTCTTTTTGGATTTATTGAGTAGTTAAACTGGCTTTGCATTTAATTGCTTATTATTCTTCAGAGGAAGAAAGTTCGGGGAACTTATCTTTTTAAAGGACAAAGTATTTTTCTTTCTTATATTAAATGTCAGTCTCTTGTTTATATTAGGAGACTAGGATTACTTTAAATTTGTAAAATGTTAATGTGTTTATAGATTAACGTGGAGGTATGGAATGGATATTTTAATAAGATGAGTTGCTATATGCAGTGCATTGGGGGTGAGTTTTTTTAAAAAATATTTGGAATGGAGAAAATATGTATTGGAGATTGCTTTTGTAAAGGGGAAATGGTCTTTTGGTCAAGTTAAAATTTGGTTGGAATCATTTTATGCCTTTTAAACAGGAATTTTTCAGAGATAAGAATTGAAATGTGTATTGTTGAGTTATATACATATTAACTAATGTTAAAATTATAGAGTATTTGGTGATAACTAAACTAAGGAGGACATTACTTATTTGATTTATATTGCTAAATGATGGTTTGTAGGAGGAAGAGTTATATATTCGTTAGTGAGGAAGAGGTGAAGAGATGGTGGCATTGATTATACTTATGAAAGGAGTTAGAAGTCACTCTCTTGTGGAAGAAAAAGAGGGTTATATATAGTTTTTTCTTTTTGCTTTCTGGCATTTCTGCTCTTTTTCCTTTTAGTTGGTGCTATCTTTTATTGTTTTATTCAAAACTTCTAATAACATTTTTTTAAAAAAAAGGAAACAATGAAAGCAACACAATAACTTAAAATGAAAACAAAATGTCAGTAGAGAAGATTTGCCTCCAATTTAGTGTGAATTTTGAACATTCTTGATATAGATGAGGTTCACAAAATAAAGGGAGGGAAAAGTTCATGTACATGCAATGGGAACCATGAATCCATGGAATAACCCTACACCAGGGATGTCCAACTATGGCTGGCTAGGGAATTCTGGGAATTGAAGTCCACAAGTGTTAAAGTTGCCAAGTTTGGAGATCCCTGCCCTACACTGTGATACCTACATACCTGGCAATTAAGTGGTAACCCATCTTCAAGCTCAATTAGGTTTGGATTAAATACATCAGGAAGACAATTTTAAGTACACTACAGCATCATAATTAGATGCCACTTAGTGATTCCTGTTCATAAACTGAGATATAGCATTTTGAAGGAAATGACAACTGAAAAGTAACATGCATGGATTTCAGATTCATTGTACTGATTTACTGTGAGAGAATTGGGATCATTTGCTTGCATTGTCTGTTCTTCTCTCCTTGTTTCACAATAATTTCTTGGATTATTTTGCAGTATATCTTTGATTTGAGATAGTAGATTGCTTTTAGTAATTTTGAATTAATTAACAAGCTTCTATAAAACAGAAAACAATCTCTTTAAAAGGGTATGTTTTTTTATTTGCCTTTGTTCTTGCTAGTCAGTGGAACAATTAGATTAGTGTTTTTTATGTAGCTTTTTCAGAGCTTTTGAAATTAAAATTCTTTTTGTAATATATCTTGCTATTATATAAAAAGCCTTGTATATTCAGTCATTTTTCGTATTTAGAATATTGACCGTAACTATGTAATCTGCTGCAGAATCTTTTTTGTAGTCTCCCAATGAAGTTGCGTTATTACTATTAATATTTAAAATATTTATGATATGTTATATAGCTCGGATGAAGTGGAAGAAGCCACTTTACATAGGAATCCCTCCAGCCTGCAGGTGGAATCATGTTGCATTTATTCTCCATAATCAAGTAAGTGAAAATAATTTTAAAGTGAGAAGCTGCCATCCTTGTTCTGTTTGAACTTGTCTCAGTCCAGTATGTCCAATAGTCTACTTTGATTTGTGCTTCCCATACATTGTTGAATTTAAAACTCTTAGCATTCTTAAACAACATGGTTTTTAGAAAAAAATGAGCTGGGAAAGCTATTGTGTGTCCTTATTTTTAAAGGGTAGTAAGCATAACAGCAAAAGCACTTAAACTTATATACCGCTCCATCATGTTTTACCATACTCTCTGGGTGGTTTAAAATGTCAGCATATTTTCCCCAACAATCTGGGTCCTTATTTTACCAACTTCAGAAAGATGGAAGACTGAATCAACCTTCAGCCCCATTAGGATCGAACTCCGGGCTATAGGCAGGGTTAGCCTGCAATCCTGCATTCTAACCACTGCACAACCAGAACTCCTAAGCCAGAGGAGGTATTCAGCAGGTTCTGACCAGTTCTGGAGAACCGGTAGCGGAAATTTTGAGTAGTTTGGAGAACCAGCAAATACCACCTCTGATTGGAGACTTTACAGTATCCTTGCCCTGCCATGTCCACCAAGCCACGCCCACAGAACCGGTAGTAAAAAAATTTGAATCCCACCACTGTCCTAAGCCAATAGATCACAACAAATATACTATTAAATATACTAATATACCCAACAAACATTCTAAGTTTACAAAGATGGTAGAGGTGATTAGGGCATTTTCAACATCTCCCATGTCCTTATAACTGCTCAGGAGTGACCTTTGTCCATTCCCAAAGATCCTCTAACAAAGACTTACTCTTCTAAATATCTTAATAGTTGGGCAGTTTTCATCTGTGTAATAAACACTTTTAACTTATTTTTATTCTTTCTGTTGTTTAATGTTTACCAATTAGAAAAATTGTGATTGTTAGTACAACTGTATTTTTAGATTTTGAGATTGGATTTTGAACTTTTGTAAGCCAAACTGAAGGGCAGCCTGGAAATTTTAAAATATATAATATATATATATATATATATATATATATATATATAATATAGATCTAGTCTCTTCAGATTTTCCAGCATGAAGTCAATTTAGCAATTTAAATTAAAATATTTTTAGGCTCTCTGAGTAAACTTCTCAGCTTCCTTGTGTCGTAGCATAAGAAAGGAAGTTTTAAATAAAGCCATGTCATGTTTATTAACATTTGTTGAAAATGAAAATATATAGGACAAATTTTGCTTTGGAGCTAATAAAGGTGGAACATGATCTCTCAGAATTCTCCAGAATGATGCTATGATCTCCACCAATGTCTGAATGTCTATTTGGGGGCTATCTTGAGTAGAAAACCCAAAGAAAAATATTTGACCAATGACTGCAAAATTGGCCTGCCCACTTTTATTTCAGGCCATGGATCCTCTCTCCCTCCCTCCTTTCCATTTCTGAGTTTAAAAAGCAGAAACTGCACAGTTTGTTCCACAGATATACAATCTCTAAGAAATGTACAGTATATTAGGAAAGAAGTGTCCAAAATCTTTTTAAAAAGAAAAAGCTATGATACAAACATTTTCCTATATGTGATTTCTGTTCATTGCTTTTTAATGCATTTTAAATGAACGATTTAATTAGAATTCTTACATGTTTGCATTGGTAGCTCTATATTTTCGGTGGAACTAATGGGAAAGAATTCAATGACCTCATGGGAATGAAACTGATAAATCCTTCAGAGAGACAACTTTGTAAGTTTATTTAAACGATACTAATTAATTGCATTTACTATTTAGAACAGGGATCTCCAAACTTAGCAACTTTAAGACTGGTGGACTTCAACTCCCAGAATTCCTCAGCCAGCAGATGCAAAGTTTTGAGACCCCTGATTTAGAGGTCAAATTATACTTATTCCAGATTTCTGTAAGTTATCTGTATTTATCTTTGTATTTTACTTCAGTTATTATTAAACACAAATTATTGATTTAGCCTCTAAAATTGTCATATAAGATACTCAAAACAATAGGTGTTTCCAAGGCTGCCATTGTCACATTCTTTTTAAAATCTATCAGACATCTTATCTGTACAATTATTTATAAACCTATCTAAGAAATTAACCCCATTTTCTGCTCATATTTTTAAGTGTATATATTACTGCCATCCTTAAATAAGAATTGTTGTAGAAGTAAATTTTACATGAGACAAGAATTTTAATTTATGTTTTAGTGCCATTCAAATATGTCTCATTATCTTTAAATGATGAAAATTAAATTTCAAGATCCTTGCAAATTCTTTGATTTGCAAAGATACTTTTAAAAAAATATTTTCAGTCCCACATTTGATATAATTTGAATATTGTGTCCTGCCTTTTTTTAATCCATACAGTTACACATAAGGATTGGTTTCAATATGCTACTATTATGTAGCATAAACATATTTTATTACTTTTCTTATATGCATGATCTTACAAATCTTTGACTGAACTCTGCAAATATCACTCAGCCAAATCTCTTCTCAAGACCCTCAGTTCAAAAACATTATAGCCTGAGCCTTGATTTTCATCTGTTTTGAATCTCATGTATCTTTTGATAGCCAGCTATGTTATGGGACCATTTTAGTTCTCACATAGTAGTCCCAAAGATGCTTTTTCAAGAGGCAACTGGACTTTCCGGTTTTTTCTTTGAAGATGTTTCACTTCTCATCCAAGAAGCTTAGTTAGCTTTAGCTTCATAGATATTTCTCACATGGTAATTTGTTCATGTACTAAAAGCATTTTCTCTGATATCTTTAGTATCAGAGTGATAGAGGGACACAAATGTCTAGTTCATTGAACAACTCTTTGCTTCTCTGTAAATGAAGAATAATAAATTATTACAGAAAAGGGACCTAAAAGATTTTTTGCTGAACTATAATGAATACAGTAATTTTAGAAATGCACTTTGACCAGGAAAAGTGCTATAGAAATGATTAATAATAGAGATGAATTTTAAAATCTATTATATAGTCTATGATAATTTTTAATCAATGGGATTTTATAAAATAGAAGCTCAAAAAGTTACCCATTTTATTGTACTAAGAATATTGGAAGATATTAAATACTAAATTAGGAAATAAATGTGAAGTTATCATTATATATAAATATGCAAATAAGTTACACTCATTTGAGCTCTTCAATGCCTAAATGCAAGTTTTGCTCAAAATATACTTTCTAAAAGAAGACACTTCTATAGAACAGTGAATAGAATAAGGCATAAGATACAGAATTCTTTTAGTTCAACATTTTCAGTTCTAAGAATCGGTCCTACTTATAGATAAGTTGTTTAATGTTAAAATATATGCTTTTTGCCCATATTCTGAGATTATACTTCAGAAGTTAGGAAGAAATTCTCACTATTTTCTATTATATCTGGCTTGTGAGTCCTGTTTGTATAACTGCATTAAACAACTTGCCTGATGAGTATCTTTTCCTAGCAGCATCTGCTTGTGATTGGTTACATACAACCACAATCTGGTTTAAATTTTTAAATAAGCTTCTTCTCTCTACCTATATCTGAACTTCTTTTCCCCTTTAGGCAAAGTCCTTTCCTAAGAAAGTGAAATGTTGTCAAGTATTCTTCTTAATTTTGAATTTTTAAAGTCCCATGTTTGTAGTTCTGAGGTCAATCTATGAAACAATTTTGCCCTGTTATTTGGCCCACTTGCAGTCTATATCAGGGATCTCCAACTTTAGCAACTTTAAGACTTCTGAACTTCAATTCCCAGAAATTTGACACAAGTAAAACAAAGAGTTAAATAACTTCTCCCTTCTTTCAGTCCTCCACTGAAGAAATAAAGTCTGGAATCTCTTTGTAAGCTTTCTTAATTACCTGCCCTACTTCTTCCTCCTCTCTTTCACTCATGTCTACTCAGAAATAGAGTGAAAGCTGAAAACATATTTATTCTCTCTAAAGTTCCACTGCCTACAAAATTACTTACAACCCAAGAACAAAAAAGAGGGAAGACACCATAACTGGAATATAGCAGCATATAATACTGATGTTTTTTTTCATTCTTTCTTTCCATTTATAACCCAACAAAATCATGTTATTTTTCTTTAATAAAAATATGGTACCATAGAAATGGAAATAAAGCAAAAATGAAGACTATATAAAATAAGTAGTAACAGTAGCTTCTTGGGTGAGAAGAGAAATGTCAAGCAGAAACAAAGAAAGTCCAGTTGTCTTTTGAAAAAGCCCCTTTGGGACAGTATATGACAGACTTTTTAAAGAGGAGAAAATATCTTATAAAACAGCAGAGATGAATGGCTTTCCTTCTCATGCTGTAGAAAAGAACAAAATGGCTAATGTTTCTCAAATCCTTTATTACAGGTCAGCAATCCACACTAAATAAAACTTACTAAATAAACTAGCAGAGTAAAGCTACAAAATATAATATATAAAAGAAAGCATGCAAGACAAAAAAAGTATACAATCATGCTTGCATTCTTTTGCTATCAGCAATGTACAAATTTTACAAGCTACAAAAACAAACTTTGCAATGGGCACGAGTTACCTTGAGGTCCTTATCTGCTACTAAAAATTGCAGATAAAATTCAGTCCATCCAACCTGGAAATAAGAGTTAGAGGCATCAAGAGCATATATCTTAATTGAAATTGCAATATAACAGAAGACTCCAACATTGCTGATGATATATTTTTCTACCAGAGCAATATAAATGCTCATCAACATTTATTTTTTAAGTTAACCTAAGGGGGCACAGTAGCTCTGCAGTTCAAGACACTGAGCTTGTCAGCTGGAAAGCTGCCAGCCTATGTTCAAGACCCAAGTGCCATGTGATGGGTAAGAGTTCCCATTCTTGGTCCAACTCCTGCAAATTTAGCAGTTCAAAAGCATGCAAATGGAAATAGATAAATAGGTACCACTTTGGTGGGAAGGTAACAGTGCTCAATGCACCTCGGCATATAGTCATGCTGGCTACATGACCCCAAAAGTGTCTTTGGACAATGCTGCCACAAAGAAACATTTGAAAGAAATACAAACAAAGCTGTGCCTCTAAAGCAGTCTCTTCTTCAAAAAAACCTCAACAAAACTGGGTTTTCATTTTCCAATACAATGGAAAATGTTCAACATTATCTTTCAATTTGATGAAAGTTAGAACCTACTGAAAGGGTGGTTGTATTGTTTTAAACACAGATTCACCTTCCAAGTGAATAAAATCATATCTGAGCTACTCAACATAGCTTATATGTGTATGGTATCCACCTTCCATCACCCTTATCATATACCCTAAAATATCCAACACTTATTAATTTATGTTTTAACTAAATCATATTCATGAGCTAAACTTATGTTTCTGACCTTTGTTTTTTAATTCTAGTTATGAAAGAGATTTTTTCAGAACTGGGGATCGAAGGAATAAGCAGCAGGTATTTTTTTTCCTGACATCCTGTTTTTGCTTCCTACAATTTCTGAGAGAAATGGGGGGAAAGGAAAGGCTTTTTTTTTAGCATCAATATTCAAAAAACCTCTGCAGTCTGCTAACAATAAATATTTTGAGTTTATTCTTAACAGGCTTCTTCTGTCCCACTACTTTAGGACTAGATGTAATTTTCTGCACATTCATCTATTAGTAAGTGGCACTGAACTAGCGCTGGTTACTTCTAAGAGGATACAGCATATGCGAACTGGTGCTGCATTTTTTCCCTATCATGCTTCAAACAAGGTGATCTAAGAGATTTCAGGCTGAAATGTTTTCAAATTTGAAAGATCCTTTTCTGATCTCAAAACAGACCATTTCCAGCTCAAACACAGCTGATTTTAGTTCAGAACAGTTGTCTCATACTTGTTTTGTGATAAGGTGTTTTAATTCAAAATGAATCCAAATGATTTACCCACTGTGACTTTAAACATTTTCCTATAACTATTTAGTGATATTGTAGTTATTCAGCCCATCCTTCAAAGCTATTGATAATAATGGCTGCTGACTGAATTGCATACCTAAAATCAGAGGAAATTCCTGAAAATAATAATGAAATGGTTGGAGAAAGCAAATTCATATGTATGAGCATTCCTGGCAGGCTAAATCTCACCTGAATATGGATCAGTGATACAGATTTAATAGGAAAGAAAGTTTATTTAAGGCAATACATGGAGAAGGATGGACAAAGCTGACCACCTATCTAGGATTAGGTAGAGTCAGCAAGTAAAAGACTGTGTGTGTTGGAAGAGCAGCAGAAGGAATAAAAATAGGGCATGCAGTGTAAAAGACTAGGGAAATCTATGTGGTCAGTAGGCCATGAAGAGTTGAAGAATCAGTGTCACTGAATTCACACATCATCATTATCATCATCATCATCATCAATTGATTTTGCAAAAAAACACATTACTTATAACTGCCCTTATATTCAGATGTTATTTTAACAGCTTTTAAGTTTTTGGTTAGGACTTGAACTGTTAAGTTTTTACTAATCCCAGACTGTTAATCAAATCGAAAGTTAAAATAATAAAATAATAATAATACATCAAAAAATTGCAGCTTCCTGCAATAACACCAGCGGAACTGCAAAAAACTGTGCTACTTGAAACATCGTATATTTTAAGAAGATACTTGGTTGATACCTAGGACACTGGCAGCAACCCGTATCAACCATTAGCACCAGTCACTGATATTTATGATACATTTTTAAATGTTCAGTTGAGCTGAGTTTCATGTTTAATAAATAAAAGGGATAATAACAATAATAACAATAACTATAATGATATTTTAATGATAATAATAAAGATAATAAAGTAAAGCATCACACAACATTTATACAATCATTATAAAAATAAATTGGAAACATCCAATGTCAAGACAGAAATAGCAAGCTAACTATAACTTATAAACAAACCATTGCTATAATAGTACTATAATTTGGTAGAATCATAGATTATTTGTTTAGTGATTTGTCTAATAAGGATTATTGTTACAAAACATAGTTTCAAAGAATTGTGTTTCTGCAGCAGACAAGTCAGGCTCACATAATAACTTATATTGGCATTAGCAAATTTGGCACCTCGTGTGATGCAAGTTATTATAACAAATTAAATATATGAAATAAAGTTAATGACCAAGTTTACTTAAATGTAGTTCATAAATGGAGTACAAGTAGCTGTACAAGATTCATAAAATAAAAGTCTCATTTATGTGAAACCATAAAATAACAAATTCATACCTATTGAAAATTGGAGCAAACTCCATTTATGATGGGGCTGCAAAAGTATCTGGAAATTACAACCAGTGCAATATGCAACAACTGTTCCTAATGGATGTAAATCTAGGTTTCACATAATGTGTATCCTAACAGATCTGCCCTGGTTGAAAATTGGACATGGGGCACAGTTTAACTATTAACCTATAAGGTTAAATGGACCTAGCGATAGCAATTTTACAAAAATGCATATTTCGTTTCCAGACTACAGAAATTCACAATACATATTCCTATGAGAAAGATAGATCCTTCATCATCTATCATAAGTTATATACCTCTAACTTCTCCCTCTGCTGGAGGTAAATAAAGTTTGGTCCTTTTCAGATTAGGGGCATAATTCAAGAAGAGAAGCTGAGGGCTATGGTTAGGCAAAAAATAAAAGTTTTATTATTCCTCAATGAAAGTGCCAATGTGGTGGGGCAGTTAAGGTGTTGGAATAGGAATAGGGAGACCATGTTCTAGTCCACCTTTAGCACAGAACTCAGCAACTTTGGGCCTAGTCCCTCTCACTCAGCCTAGGACTGTAAAGTTGAAAGTCCAGTATGTTCACGTGTAATGTATATTCTGAAATTTCTTCTCAGTTCTTCAGCTAAATAACAGTCTCCATCCAACCCTGGCTTATTTTGAAAAGCTAAGCAAATTATATCTATTTAGTACTTAGATAGGCAACTATCAGGAAATTTGCAGACTACATTGGAGAATCCCCCCCCCCAAAAAAAAACAGAAAAAGACAATGCTTAAGCACTTCCAATCTGTTGCCAAGAAAATTACACACATCAATCACCAGACGTCAAGTGCAATACAAAGATATACAGACAGCACATGTTCTATTGAATTATTCCTTCAAGCAGTTACATTTCCAAAATCCAACACACTGATGTGTGTGTGTGTATGTATGTGTGTGTATGTGTATGTGTGTATGGTTAGTAAAATGAGAAATCATTCCTTCCTGAATAACTAATGTGACTCATGTAAGTTGAACTTACACTGGCTTTTAATATGCTGTGTTTGACATACAGTTTCACACCCACCAAAATTCCTAAGGTGAAATATGAATTGACAGAATATTCTTTGCTGCCTGCATCAGTTTCGCCACCGTCATCAGCTGCAGTAAGTGACTTACTTCAGTTTTGCAAGCACATACATTTTATTAGAATAAAGTAGTTACTGGACAGAAGATTTTTTTCAAAAAAATAATCACAACAAGGTTGTTCATCTGTTAGTCGAACTCTTACAAAGTGGCAGGTTACGTTTTATGCTCCAAGTGCATGCCTTGGGTGTATCTGAACACTACAAACCCAGCAAATATACATATCTATCCAGAATTTCTCTTTTATTAGTTTTCAAGGTATTTTGCTACAAGAAATTCCTCCTTGCTAAGGATTTTTTTTTCTTTTGCATAGATACATGCACAGGAACATAGGTTCCTGTCTAATGTTAGTTTTGAACTATTGATTCACCTAGATTGATATTTCTAACACTGCCTGGTGAGAATTTTTGTAGAATTGGGTATAGCAAGGCTAAGATTAAAGCTAAGATTTCCTGCCTGGAAACATTTGCTTTACAATGAGCTACAGTCATGACATACAAAACATCACTTCAGCAATTCTCCCATGGTTACTCAATTACTCAATTCTGGGTATAGAAAGATAATCTAACTCAAGTGACAAGTTAATGACATCATGGACATTTATGGTACTTTTCCCACTCCAACGGTTTGATTTTTGCTTCGGGGACAAAAATGGGAAAGGTTATATTTCTTGTTTGTTAGTTTTCCAATATCCTGGGACTTATCTACACAGGAGAATATCTTAAATAACTGCAAGGACAAATACTGTCAAAGTGTCCTTTTGATTAATCTGTGCCTCGTCCTTCTTTTTATTTTATGAAACATTGAGAGAGTGGAAACTGTATCATATAAAAGGGAAAAGGGGCAGTGTGCACGAGTATTTTATCCTATCATTGCAGTCTCTGCCTGATATTTCTCTCTCTGAGCATAATGACAATATATTTGCTGAACAAAACTCCGCATTGGTGACAGGAAAGGAATCCAGCCAGTAAACACTCTCCTAGCTCCATTCAGTTGCCCAGACTCCATCCTGCAAGGTAATATGGGGTTATGAGGAAGAGGAGGAAGAAGAAGATTATTGCAATCTTCCTCACTGATGAGTCATATGATCCAGACTCAATTTTGTCTTTTCCCACTTTAATTCTTTTTTTTCCTGACTGCTTTTAAAACTTGGGGAAAATGGGCACTTGTTGTGGTTACAAGTGCTACTGTAGTAGCTCAGGTTATTAACTATTGAGGTTAGTAACAATTCTAACACGAATTACCAGGGAAAAGGCAAGTTATTCTAATATATTCCATTTTTAAAATATTTTTTATTTTATTTTAATACAAACAATTCCATTAAACAATGTGTCATCTAGGTACAAATGTCTTGTGCAATGACAATTAAAATTTACAGCCATATTCATTATTTGTCTACTCTTAATTTAATACTGATATACATAACATATCTAATACTACAGCAATACTGTAACAATAACAAAAATAAAAGCCACATCTTAACCTATTTAATTCTATTGATATATTTTCTATATTTCACTAATCTACTTTTATTTCTAACTTTCATATTTTTCCTCTAGCCATTGATAGAACAGTGCCCATATAATATTCAGTTTGTTCTTTCTCTTTAATTGCAAGTGTTAACCTATTTATTTCTGCACATTCTAATATTTTCCTAATTACATTCTCATCCGTAGGAATCTCTTCACTTTTTCAGTTTTGTGCAAATATAATTCTAGCTGCAGTTAATACATGAATAATCAGATATATTTATTTATATATCTGTATCTATATCTATATCTATATCTATATCTATATCTATATCTATATCTATATCTATATCTATATCTATATCTATATCTATATCTATCTATCTATCTATCTATATATATATATATATATATATATATATATATATATATACACTCATTCCCCTGTATCGCTGATCTGGATGAGAACCTGTGGCCTAATGGCAATTACAACTGCCTCACATGTAATACTTCCCAGGTTCGAATCCCAGCAAGGGTATGGCTAGCTGATGAGAGCTAAGTAGCTCGAAATAGATCAATCCTAGTCTCCCTTGTTTAATTATTTATCAGCTCAAAACCTAACATACACACGCACACACACACACACACACATATATATATACAAATAAATTTGTGTAGATATATATATATATATATATATATGTTTTCTGAGGTTTTCGCAGGTATTTGTATGTGGATCTTTGGTTCTTCGGGTTTTCTCCCGCGTAGAATTGGATTACTCTGAGAAGCACAAGGCCGAAGACACAGGCCTGAAGATGATGAATGAGACTTCATCGAAACATCGCCTAGATATTTCCAATTCTACGCGGGAGAAAACCCGAAGATAGATAGATAGATAGATAGATAGATAGATAGATAGATAGATAGATAGATAGATAGATAGATAGATAGATAGATAGATAGATAAAACAAATAAATGCTCTGTCTTACATATTGGCAAAAAAAATCAGAAAATAAAATACAGGCTGAATAGTCAAAACCTTGTTGATGATCCAAACTCTGTCAAGGATCTTGGAGTACTCATCTCTAATGATCTAAGTGCTAGAGCCCACTGTAACTACATAGCCAAAAAGGCATTAAGAGTTGTTAACCTAATCTTACGTAGCATTTTCTCTGGTAATGTTATACTAATAACTAGAGCATACAAAACATTTGCTAGACCAATATTCGAATACAGCTCATCAGTCTGGAACCCACATTACGTATCTGATATTAACACAGTTGAGAAAGTCCAGAAATATTTCACAAGAAGACTTCTCCACTCTTCTACTCGTTGCAGAATACCTTATGCCACCAGACTCGAAATTCTAGACCTAGAAAATCTAGTACTACACCTCCTTCGGTCTGATCTAAGTATAGTATATAAAATCATACATTGCAATGTCCTACCTGTCAATGAATACTTCAGCTTCAATCATAACAGTACAAGAGTAAACAATAGATACAAGGTAAACAAGGTTAGTCGCACCAAACTTGATTGCAGGAAATACGACTTCAGCAACAGAGTGGTCAATATCTGGAATACTCTACCTGACTCTGTGGTTTTTTTCCCCAAACCCCAAAAACTTTAACCTTAGACTGTCTACTACTGACCTCACCCCTTTCCTAAGAGATCTGCAGGGGGCATGCATAAGCGCACCAACATGCCTACCATCCCTGTCCTATTGTTTCTTTTTATTTTTTATTTTTCTTATATGTATCCATGTATTCATAACTATGTTTTTACTTATACCTATTATCTTGTAAGCAATTGACAAAATAAATAAATAAAATAAAATAAATATACATTTTCTTTACTGTAAGTTTCTGGTAAAATCCCCAGAAAAAATATTTCTGGTTTCATATCAATGTGCTATTGTATCATCTTGTCCAACCATATATATATTTTTGTCCACTATTTTTTGGCTTCTACACATGCCCACCACATATGATAATACGACCCAGGGGTCTGGTGGCATTTCCAACATTTAGCTGATTTGTCTTGAAATCTCCTTGCCAATCTTGCCAGTGCAAAATGCCATCTATAAAACATCTTGCATAAGTTTTCTTTATATGAAGTTGACATTGTTAATTTATAGTTTCTATCCCATAGTTGCTGCCATTTTTCTAATTCTATTATATAACCCAAAATTTTTGCCCATGCTATCATTATCTCCTTCACTTGTTCTTCTTCTAATTTGATACCAAATAAGTAACTATACATTTCCTGATAAGATAGAAAAGGAAGAGAAGAGAGAAGAAATAGCATAGACATATGTCAGGAGTCTCCAAACTTGTCAACTTTAAGATCTGTGGACCTCAACTCCTGTAATTCCTTAGCTGCCAATGCTGGCTGAGAAATTTTGGCAGTTGAAGTCCACAAGTCTTAAATTGCAACGTTTGGAGACCTCTGACTTATGGCAATCTTAAATCTGCCCTCAAGATGGAGGAAAATGATTAATTTTCTGCCTAAAAGCATTTTTGTCTCTTTTCTCTAGGAAAAGAGACACTTCGAGCTGTAACCCTTATATTTTCCATAATTCTCAATCAATGCAAGCAGCAAAAAGGTTGATTATTTGCTCATTTTGTTGAGAACAAGGGGTATTTGGAACCTTCCTGGGCTGAAAAATAAAGGTTTATCTGCCCAAGATCTCCTTGAACATCTAGATTTGTACATTACCTGTTAGTGTATTATACACCTTCTGGTCACCATTTAAACACAGTTAATATTAAATTCACTACCTTTGCTTACAGAGCAATATTTAAATTTCCAAGAAACCTATCATTAGAAATGGTAGCTCCTGTGCCACTCCTTTTCTCTTTCTATAACTATCCTCTGTTCTACCCTGCCCATATCACTACAGTTGATATGGCCTCTAAATGTTAGTTTCGTTCAAAAACATTACTTTATTCTACATAATTAGTCATTAGTTTACATGAAAAGGAATGTGCAGATTTTTTTTTAAAAAAGGATAAACAAACCCAAGGATTGTATAAAGGAATTTTCATTAGACTGTACTGATTTTTCCTATGTACATCCTATAAAATGTGTCCAAGCACTGATTCGGTAGAATGAATGTTGCTTATGTACCTAAACAGAGATAATGGTCTTTGTGAAGGTTAATAAACAAATATAATGTTAAATAATTGTTAAATATTGTGAACTCTTTTGAATGCAGCTGCACTTGAACTGCTTGTGCATGGTCTGTTTTATGTATTTCTTTCTGCTTATCTAGCATTTGACCTACATGCATGGTCTCCCACAGAAGCTGCCCGAAAATATTGCAAGTCATTTCAGAATAAAATGTTTGCAGGAGGGACCCATTTAAATGTTCTTTAAATCATTTGCTTATAAAGATTTTCCAGATTAACTTGGTATCATCTTTACTTAACAGATTAATTACTCTGTAGTTAGCTATTAAACTAGCAATTAAATATTTGTCTTCATGATATACTCCTTGGCAAATGAATTAATTAGCACTGAATGTTGAGAAATGGCTGCTAAATAGCAGGCATTATGTTGTAACAGAATAGAGTAATTACATTTCATTATGACTATTATTAATTTTATTAACTGAATAAATGTCAAGAATTTCCTCAACTCCTACTCCAAGCTGTATCATATTGTTTGAGAATCAGATACAAAAGTAAAATGCACTCACTATCTCAGTACAATTGCTAAATTATCATGTCTGGAGTTAATCACAGCGCAAGATGATGAAATACTCATCTTCAAAACTAAATTGTAACAGTTATCATCATCATCATCATCATCCTATCTTCAATGCTGTCATCATGCCAAATAGTTAAAAAATGCTATGAAAAAAGATTGACAATTTTTTAAAAAATACTATCAGGCATGGATATATTAATTAATTATTACCAACATTGTCTTTGATGGAAGTTGATGCACTGTTAATTAATACTTTCCCATATAGATAGAAGAGCTCCAGGATTTCCATTCTATATGTAATCAAGCAATAAAAATGATTACAAAGGCTTTCGGATTATTGGACTCTGAATTTCAAAAACTTAACATGTAAGTATTTTTTTATTCTACAATTTACTTAGAGTAAAATCATTTCCTCAAAAATCATAAAGTTAGGTTTACCATACAAAAAAATTCATAAGCTTAGTTATTATTGTTTCAGAATATCGTACAGACTGCTTGCAAATGTAATTGTTTCATCTTCATCTTAATTAACTTTTAGTCAAAGAATAAAATATGAAGCATAACATGGTGATGATTGTTATCGCCATAATTTTTTAATGGAGGATTAGAAACAAACAAAAGAGAAACAAAACAAAAAAAGAAAAACCATCAGCTTCCCTAGCTGTACAGAGGAAATTTGTCCATGAGAGGAAGAGGCTTTCTTGGACTGAAGTCCCATATATACAATATAATTATTCATTTCCAATAAAAATTGTAACTCATGGGGGTGGGGGCAGTGTCAAAATTCAAAAGAAGTATCTCGGCTTTTAAGAAGAGATTGGATAAGGGTTTAGGGTCTCCTGACTGAGCAAGGGATTGGACTAGAAGACCTCCAAGTTCCCTTCTAACTCTGTTATTTTGTTATTCTGTTAGCTGCACAGACAAATGCCCTTCCCTTTTTATGTGTGTGACAAAAATTGAGGGCACATGTAACAAGGAACAGGCCTTCAATTGTATGGGCTTGGTTACCTTTTTGATTTCCATCCCCCTTCCCAAATTCAATTGGAAATAGGCAACACTGACCAAGGTAAAATAGCCTTTTAATCATTCTCAACTTCTGGTATCTTATAAGACAGATCCATGTTCTTTACCTGACAATAGTATAGAAGCAATTTGTCATCATCTTCTCCATGATATATTTCCCAATGGAGACCATATTTTGAAGTTATTTTCTATTTTAATTTGACAGGTGAAAAACATAAATAAAAACAATATTCCTGATCAATTCCTGTTCTTAGTTATCTACAGGCTGTATTCTGGCATTCTTGCTGGGGAAGATTCTTGTTCTCCCAAATAAAATAACATTAAAACATGAGGTATATGTATCGAGTTTAATCAACATAAAACTATAGCAATATAATACATGTTTATGGTACTTCTTTCAATTATGGTATGTGTATGAATGGATGTATATAACTATTTCTATATATTTGTCCTGTACATATATTTATTTATATTTGCTAGCTTGCTTTTTAAAATAAAATGTAATTCTTATTTTTGTGGATGTATCATTTCAGGATAAAAGCTGAACTGGCTCAGGCAACCAAAGCTTTTCAGCATGAAAAAGAACAGTATGACAAAAATCTGAAAAACCAGCAGAAGGTAGGGTTTTGGTTATTTCTGTTAATACTAGTGTTGCAAATTGGGCCTACCTTCATTACCAATTCTGTCAAGACCTTCAACAAGCTAATACCTTCTGGGAGACCCAAAATAAAATTATACTTAATAAGTAATGCAATTGATTAAATATTTCTAAAGTTGGTACCATTCAAGGCAAACAAATAAACACTTGACATTTAATAGTTAAAATTAGTAGTCATGCAGAACTCCAAGGCAATTAATAATCCATGGGGAATTTGATACATTGACTTCAGTGAGAGATAAGACCTGCAGTGAACTCATAGAAAAGTATGGATCACTTTTGTGGAGTCTGCAGAATATTCAGTTATTATTATCAAGTAAATAAAAAGAAAAAGATGCAAAAACATCTTGCCATAGCAAAGGGTGGGAAAAAAGTTTAAGGTGTCTTGTTATAGCAGAGAACAAGAAGTTTATAACATGCAGCATTCATAAAAACCTACATGCACTATGAGTTACACTTTTGTACAGATACCACCTCTCTTGGGAAGGGAGAATAAAAGAGAAAGAAGGTTATATTCCTGTGGGGCAAAAGGGAAGAATGAGGATTACTCAACCAAAGGTGTCATAGGTACACTGAAAGCTGGTGTAGTAAGAAAAGAGGTATTGATTGTCATGATCTCTCCTGGGAGGAAAGGGAAATTTGAGTCTGTGGATACATCTTCCCATTGCCTTTATCTCATTATCAGTCACTGAATTCCTAATTCTTTAAGTTCAAGCACATCTGGTCATGAGGTAGAACAAGAAGGAATAATTTAAAGGCTGTAAGAGAGCAAACCCCAAAGAACTGAGAAGGAAAATACAGTACTAGAAAGATAGAAAAAAGTTATATTTAAAAATATTTCAATATAACATTAAAATTACAAAAAATACATATTAATAAAGGAAAATTACAAACTTAAAAGGGTCATATTATAGCACATGCAAGGAATAGAATTTGGTGTCTGGACTGGTGAATGGCTACTGCCAGGCAGTATTGATCTTTAAGTGTCAAAGAATTCACTAGACATATCGATTTTTTTCTTGTATCTGCCATTCTATTGCTCACTCCAATAAACAGTTGTGCAAATGTGGGAAGGGTAAAAGAATGTTTTCAACAGTCTTAGCTAACAATTGTTTGGATAGATCATTCTTGGATCCTTTTTAAAATCTTGGGCTTCCTCTCTTTGACTAGAGTAAAAAACTGAGACAAACTAGTGGAGCCAGTTAGGGAGGATAAAGTGACTAGGAAGCATTTGTTTAGCACTACTTACAGCTGCATTCCTTTAGATAGCCTTCACTTGTTACAATTTCTAATAAAGCTTGGAAACCAATGTGAATTAGATAGTGTGTTTATGTAGTTGGTAGATTGTGATAAATATTCTTAACTTTCTAATGAAGATTTTTTTTTCTTTAACTCAGGAATTACAAGTGATGCTAGAAAAACACAAAGTCCAAAATGAAGCATGGCTCAAAGCCAGAGCTGAGGAGAATGACAAGGAAAAAGAGGAACTCTTCAAACTGAGAGTAAATATTTACAAAACTTGAGAGAAGGGTAGAGACTGGCAGGTTCCCCAACATTTCCTTATCCTCTTTCCTCTGAGTTGCTTTTGATGTTTGACATAAAACAACTCCTTGGAACAGAATTTCAGCCCTGTAAGATAAATATAGTACCCATGTTTCAAAACTAAAATCACTTTGATAAAGCTGCTGCATTTGCTGGAGCTTGGGAAAATTAAGATAGTGTTTTCAGAAATAATATTTTTCTTTCTGTTCAGTGACTTTGAACAGAACTCTTAGTGCCTTCTAGATAAATAATTTTGGCCTAATTGCAATGGTATCCTTGAAGGATCTATTAAGACAATACTCAGAAAATCTCTGCTCCTATGTTGTAGAGTGCACTCCTACGTTAAAAAGAGCTTTGTTTCAGTGTAAACCACAAATTTTGGTGAGAATGGGGTGAGAGAGAGAGATTAATGGTATTTTCTGAGTAATATAAACAATAATATTATTTATATCATTTTTATGATTTCACTATTGTTAAGCAGTGTTGCAATCTGGCCAGAACACATCTAGTTATTAGACAGCTAAAATATTTAAATACATGGATATTCACTAGGGGGATATTAAATTGCCAAATTGTTCCATTCGTGTATTGAGTTGGGCTGGGGAATCTATTTTGGATGCAAACTGAAAGAGTGGAGCAAAATATTCCAGTCTTTTTAAATTATACAGCTTTAAAGTAGTTTTCCCGAGTTTGATTCCAGGGGTGGACATGAAGTGAGCAGAGAGAAAAGATCTTAAAACTATATCATGCCCTATGGAAAGCTGTCAGGTGAGTCTATGAAGGTACATCTCAGCCCTAGTTTATAAGTGAAAAGATTTTAAAATTTAATATACATTTAGTAGTCCCAAATTTCAAATATAATTCTAAGTCTATTTTCCATTTTTGCTGTTCCTAAATACATTATCAATTTTTCATCGTAACAATAAAAGTGTATCACAAACAATTTTTACTTTTTAAAGTAAAGATGATCTACCACAGCTTAAGCCTTAATAAAACTCTCAAACCTCATTTTCCTCTCACCAGAATCACTTCTAGCTGCATCACAATATTTCAATTCCATGTAAATCAGCAGCAACATTTTCTGCCATTTTGAGGTTGGCAGACTCTGAAAAGCCTTAGTGCTTTCTTTAAAACAACAACACTCCAAAAAAAATTGAATCCTAGGGTCATGTATGTTTGATATGGCCTTGCATACTGTTGCCCTGCTTTCTTTCTTCCCCAAAGTACATAATCTTTTTAGTACCCTCTACTTTTCCAAAGTTATGATACCTTAGTTTGGTGTGGACTACATGTTTATTTATTAACAACAACAGATATTATGTTATACTTTTTTAATCACATAGCTACTGAGCAGCAATTGCATCTCAGAAAAATGGAGCTAACATACAAAATGTTCTGGATTGGTTATATTTGAAATACTTACTGTTCATTGGTCTATATTCCGGTGGGAGATCCTCGCCCCGTCATTGGCTGACTTAGGCGCGGGAGCCCTTTAAAAGAAGGGCTGCCGCGCCGCCGAGGCAGTCGGTGTTCCTGTAAATAAACAAAAAGACTGAATCACTAACCGTGTGTGCCTCGTTATTGCCGCTACAAAACACTGGCGACGAAGGTGGGATCGAGGCAACACGTTTAGAGAGTGAATAGCGGCGGAGAGCGAGCGGCATCATGTCCGGAAGCAACGCCCCGCCAGAGAAATTCAATCCGGCAAAGGAGGAATGGCAGACGTATGTGGACCGCTTCCTCATGTTTTTGGAGAGTAGCGATCTGAGCGGAGTGTCGGATCATCGGAAGAGAGCGGTTTTCTTGACCCACTGCGGCCAAGCCGTTTTTCGGATGGCAAAGGCATTAGCGTCTCCAATCGATGTCAAAACGCTAACCTGGCCCGAGCTAGAAAAGATCCTGCGAAAACACTACGCTCCCACAGTCTCCTGCCTGATTAAGCGCCATGAGTTTTACCTCCGGAATCAAAAAGAAGGTGAACCTATCGCTGATTTCATGGCAGATTTAAGAGAAATAGGAGGGGAGTGTGAATTCTCGGATTTCAACGAGGCTCTGAGAGACCGGATCGTATTAGGCTTAAAAGATCCAATATTGCAGAGTAAGTTACTAAACCGACCCAAGATAACAGCCACAGAGGCCATTGAAGAAGCCACCGCAGCCGAAGCTGCTCACAAATCGGCGGCAAGAATGAAACAGATTAATCAAGCTGCACACCACAATCCCAAAGAGGCCACCAAAACTGAAGACGAACGGGGAAAAACCTCAACACACTACGAGGATCTGGAAACTGAGACCAGTAGTGAAGAAGACGAGGTTTGCCACCTAAAAGCCACGAGAGGGAAAAAAGAGCGGGCAAACAGGCGGTTTGATTTTGAATGCAACCGTTGTGGTGGAAACCACCCCAGATCAGAGTGCCGTTTCGTAGACGCAATATGCAGAAAGTGTGAAAAGAAAGGGCACATCGCAAGAGTATGCAGAGCCAGATCAAGCTACAGCCCCAGGCGGAGAGAAAGTCCTCCTCCAAGAGAGAGAGAAAAGAAAACAAGCAACCGTTGGAGCCAGGAAGGAAGGAATAGAAAATTTAAAGAGTCATCTTACAAGAAAGAAGAAACGCACCAAACAGTAATAATTGGACACTCTAATACTAAAAACGTTAAAAAAGTCCACGTTCAAGTAAGAATTGAAGGAAAAAATTGTGAAATGGAAGTGGACTCGGGATCATTCCTTTCCATGGTCTCGTGGGACACTATCAAAGACTTGATCCCAGACATACGGCGAAGCGAACTAGACAAACAGAACTTAACGCTTAAAGACTACCAGGGAAACAAAATTCCGGTAGTAGGGATTGGACATTTCCAGGTAACCTTCAAAAACCACACCGAGATTCTTCCCCTAACAATTGTGGACCGGAACAGACCAAGCCTATTAGGACTGGAATGGTTCGAACCGCTTGGAATAGGGATGACCGGTATCAACCATATTACAGACGCTGACTGGGAGGCAGACCTCATTCAAGAATTCCAGGACCTGTTCAGCGAAGAATTAGGCAAGTACCGGGGTAACCCGATATCTTTTAACATAGACCCTAAGGTAGCCCCAATTAGACTAAAGGCAAGACGGGTACCTTTTGCTTTAAAGCCAAAAATAGAAGAACAACTGGATAAACTAGTCAAGCAAGGGGTCCTCGAACCAGTTGACCACGCTAAATGGGAGACCCCTATAGTGACCCCTATAAAAGCGGACGGGTCGGTTCGTATTTGTGGGGACTATAAGGCGACCCTTAACCATGCATTACAACAGAGCGCATACCCCGTGCCTGTCGTACAACACTTGTTACATTCTATCAAAGGCGGAAAAATTTTCGCTAAACTCGATTTGGCTCAGGCTTACCAGCAACTGCCCGTTGACGAAAAAACAGCTGAAGCCCAAACTATTGTAACACACCGGGGCACCTTTAAATGTAATCGCCTCCAATTTGGCGTTAGCGTGGCACCTGGCATTTTTCAATCTCTTATGGAACGCCTCCTTCAAGGAATTCCAGGGGTCATCCCGTATTTCGATGACGTCCTGATTGCAGCTAAACACAAATTGCAACTGCGAGACCGCCTAAGAAAAGTGCTTACCAAATTTACTGAGGCTGGTTTAAAAGTCAAAAAAGACAAATGCACCCTAATCACAGACAAAATAGAATTCTTGGGATACCAAATCGATGGCAATGGCATCCACCCAACAGCAGGAAAAACCCGTGCCATCAAAAATGCCCCCACCCCAACTAACAAAGCTGACCTACAAGCCTTCCTAGGGTTAATAAACTTTTATCATGTCTTTTTGCCCCAGAAAGCCACGGTGGCGGAACCCTTGCATAGACTTTTGGACAAAGACACGTTGTGGAAGTGGGGACATCGGGAAGAAACAGCATTTAACAAAATTAAAGACATGATCACTTCAGCAAAGGTACTAATACAATATAACGAGACTTTGCCATTGTTATTAACTTGTGATGCCTCGCCTTTTGGGATCGGAGCTGTCCTGAGCCACCTTCTACCTAATGACAGAGAGGCTCCGATTGCCTTCTATTCAAAAACCCTGTCTAAAAGCCAAAGAAATTACAGTCAACTGGACAAGGAGGCACTAGCAATAATTTCTGGTATTAAACGTTTCCATGAATACCTGTATGGCCGACCATTTTCTATTATCACCGACCACAAACCCCTACTAGGTATTCTGGCGGGAGACAAACCAACTCCTCACATTTTATCACCCAGAATGACAAGATGGTCAGAGTTCCTTGCCGCTTACAATTACACCTTGTCTTACCGTCCGGGTCCGTCCATCACGCACGCAGATGCTTTAAGTCGTTGCCCGTTACCAGACACTGATCCTGAACCAAACCCCAGCACCTCAACATTTTTGATTGAAACCCTGCCCAACCTCCCGATGACAGCAGCAGACATCGCGCACGAAACCTCTAACGACCACCTACTGCATACCGTGAGTAGGTGGATCATAAAGGGATGGCCAGACTCTGATTTACAAGAACATTACAAACCATTTAAACAGAGACAAATGGAACTTTCCGTGCTAAAGGGTTGTGTACTATGGGGGGATCGAGTGGCCATTCCACTAAAACTTCGAAATCCCATATTGAGACTATTGCATGAGGGACACCCCAGGGTGGTGAAAATGAAAAGTTTAGCCAGGAGTTATGTATGGTGGCCTGGGTTAGACAAGGATGTTACCGACTGGGTCGCGGGTTGCCAGCCCTGCCAGACATCCCGGCCCTCACCCCCAAAGGCGCCAGCCACTGAGTGGGATCTACCTAGGGGCCCTTGGTCTAGAATCCACATAGATTTTGCGGGTCCGACTAAGGGGCATACCTTCTTGATTCTGGTAGACGCTTATTCAAACTGGCTAGAAGTAAGCCTAATGAAATCAACCTCTTGCGAGGCTGTCATACGACAGCTCAGTAAATGGTTTGCCACCCACGGATTACCAGATGTTCTGGTATCTGACAACGGCCCTCAATTCACGGCTACAGAATTTGAGGGTTATTTAGCAAGCTTGGGCATACGCCATGCCCTAACCGCGCCGGCACATCCGGCAGCGAATGGACGGGCCGAACGCATGGTCCGGTTTACCAAGGAGACCCTTCTTAAGTTAGACCAGGGCCCTATACAAGCACGCATCGACAAATTATTATTTATCCAACACACTACACCTAGTAGCACTACTAACAAAACTCCGGCTGAATTACTTATGGGGAGGAAATTACGTTCCCCTCTAGATAGACTACACCCTACATACTCTACAGACAAGCCTCTAGATTCTTCAACCAGAGTCCGAACATTCCGAATTGGAGATTTAGTTTACGCTAAAAACCTGGTAGGGCACCCCTTATGGGTGCCAGCCACCATCACACATCTAACCGGACCACGTTCTTACCGGCTTACTACTTCTGATGGCAAAAGCTGGAAGCGACACATCGACCAACTTAGAACTCGCACCCTTCCCAGACCTTGCGATTTTCCTGGGGGGGAAGGGGAGCAACCACCAAGCAGTCAAGATAAGGAAAGCCCACTACCAAACAATGACGCCCTAACTCACACACACACACCCTCAAATCTAGCTCCGGTCGGGTCTCGCTGCTACGCACCTGATCCTGGAGAACGTCCCGCTGAAACATCTGACAGGACCGACGATAATCCAGGCCGGGCAGGGAGCGGCATGGCCACGTCAACTAGCCTAGCTAGGCCCGTTGGTAGTGACGCAGCCGGCTCGACCTGCTCGAAGTTTCCAGGGCCGGAGGCGAGAGGAGCAACAGGTCCTTCTTCACCAGCCGATAGCAACGACGCAACTGAGCCGCGCAGGTCCAGTCGGACCCACAGGAGCCCCGCCTATCTACGTGATTACGTGACATAGGCGCGGCTCCTGATTGGTCAGACTGGACCAAGGAGGGAGGGGTGTTCTGGATTGGTTATATTTGAAATACTTACTGTTCATTGGTCTATATTCCGGCGGGAGATCCTCGCCCCGTCATTGGCTGACTTAGGCGCGGGAGCCCTTTAAAAGAAGGGCTGCCGCGCCGCCGAGGCAGTCGGTGTTCCTGTAAATAAACAAAAAGACTGAATCACTAACCGTGTGTGCCTCGTTATTGCCGCTACAAAACACAAAAGGACTCAAATAATCAAAATATATCTTGTGTCACCCCTCCTGCTTTTCCTCTTCCCATTCCAATAGTTTTATTGTCCACATAATTTCATCACCCAGGAAAATCATTAATGTCTACATTAATTTTTTTTCCTAGTATTGGGGTGCATTCTTGTGTTAGTAAAGTTAATTAATCTGGAAGACTGCAACTGAGATCAGTAACAATAATTTTTCATAAAGATGTTAATCTCATTGAGTTAAAACACACTCACTTGTCGTGTAACTGGTGATTTATGTTTTTCAACTAACTATTGTCAAGCTCAAAATCAGCTTTGAAAGAGAGAGAATGGAGTTCAGTTGAGTGCAAGGTCCTTATTTTTTGTCCCCATGTGAGGAAGTGATGCAATAATAATAATAATAATAATAATAATAATAATAATAATAATAATAATAATAATAATAATAATAATAATAATAATAATAATTTTTCATAAAGATGTTAATCTCATTGAGTTAAAACACACTCACTTGTCGTGTAACTGGTGATTTATGTTTTTCAACTAACTATTGTCAAGCTCAAAATCAGCTTTGAAAGAGAGAGAATGGAGTTCAATTGAGTGCAAGGTCCTTATTTTTTGTCCCCATGTGAGGAAGTGATGTAATAATAATAATAATAATAATAATAATAATAATAATACAATGATGATTCTCATATCTCTAGATCTAATTAAGCAGCATTACATTCTTTTCAGAACATAATTTTCTATAGCTTCCAGTTTTTAATACGTATATGTGTGTTATGTACACATACATTTTTTCTGTGAAATGTTTCAAACCAACAACTGATTTTCATTGGAGCAATAAATAGCATTTATTTCTCTGTAAGTCCATTTTAATTACCAATTTTTATTTCTAAAAATCCCCATGGTGAGCATTCACTTCTGGAAAAACCATATACAAAGCAAATAAAACCTCTTGCGCCATCCACTGCCTCAACTAGCTAAATGAAACAGTAGATGGAGCAAGGCATTTTTTTAGGCTAATGCTCTATATGTGCATATTATACTGGTCAACTTAAAACTGTGGTGAATATTAAACCAATTCCATATTTTAACATTACAGAAAAATCTGTTACAGTTTTCCCTTTGTTATTACAAATCCTTTGCTCTAGGTGGTTGATGCACCAGGGTAGAAACCACAAGACTGTATTTCTAGTCCCATCTTAGGCATGAAAATGACTGAGTGACTTTGTCAGTCACTCTCTCTCAGTCCAACCCAAAAGATGTGGTGATTTAGTAGCTTAATGATGCTGGAGATGGTTTCTGTCCCTGTGGTTTGAGTCCTAGTGCTGCATATTGGAGTGAGCTCCTGTCACTTGCCTCAGCTTCTATCCACTTAACACTTTGAGAGCATGTTCTACGCAAATAGATAATATAGGTACCATTTCAGTGGGGGAAATGACCCGATCTATTTCATATTATGTGTTTTGGTTGCTTGCTTGCTTTTTTCTTTCTTTCACACATTATACAAATTAAGCCATTGTGGTTAGTAAAGTAGAATTTATGGCTGAATGGAGGAAAGAGGCAAATCTTTTGGTATCCAGAGCCTACATTAGAGCTCAATGAAGGTCACAATGGATGAAACACTGATGCAAATCAAGAAAGCTTTGGCAAACATGTGAGCAGAACTGTGAATGTTTTTTCCCATAATTTTGGGGAGGGAAGGAACTTGAGAGTCCTTAAACTGCTATTTCAGAGCATCCAAATTATAGTTTTCATGCATTTTGTTTTTCAACCAAGACAAAATAAAGACAATAGTCCAAAGTGGATCATACAAAAGGAGTTTGGAAGTTTCCCATCACCAATTGTCATCTTAACCAAATGAATGATAGTTTATGTAACAAATCATGATTAAAATGAGTCATTGCTTAACACAACGCAGTAAAAAAAAATTTCACGTGATTTTATTTCCCTCTGGACAGGGTGGTTAGAGATTTAAAAACATGTATTTTACTTACCCAAAACAATAATTTGCTCATGAAGATTGTATAACACCTGCTCAGATTCTGGAACTGAAAAACTTTATGGAAAGGTCTGGAAGAGAGATATGGTTGTTTTTAAGCTTTGCACTTGTCTTGTGGTTCAGAATTTTAATCCATTGTACCTTCTGACTTTTCTCCCACAGGAAGCAATTCTTCAAGATCAAGAAAGGCTGAGAGATGAACAGCAAAGTGTTCAGCAGTGCAATCAGCAGCTCATTTCTGTAATGCAACAACTCAAAGGAATGTGACTCATTTGCTGAATGAAGCCTGATCACACAACACAGTGTTGCTTCAAACGGATGAGCTGTTATGTATACTGGGACAAAGATCCTGCTACACTACCAATTAAAGCTCGATCTTGCTGAGGTTCATTCAACCCTAGGATTCTGGTTCCATTAAATTCCCACTTGCTTTTAAATACATTATAAATAATACAGATATGTAAAAAAAACCAGATATGTAGACAAGAGTGCCTGAGGTGTTGAATAATGAGTAGGATAAATATACTGAAATACTGCTTATGCGTTTTGTAAAAGTATGGATCGTGTTATTTCCATTCACAAGGCTAGAGGCATATGCAGCACACTTAAAAGGGGAAGGAACTTCAGTAGTTCAATCATGGCTTCCAATTTGTCTCTTCTGCTGATGCCCCTAATTTTTCTTTTAAAATATGTCTAAAGAATATGCTATCATTCTTTAATAGCCACATTTCTGATTATCAGAGTAATGGTAAGCAACATTTTGGCTTAGGGTAAAAAAAATGGATATTAGGGTTCAATTCTGTATATAACAACTCACTTCCCCTCCCCCATATATAGCTATTCAGATGTCAATCCCATTGAGATATCTCTAATGCTGCAGAATTAGTAAATATACCCTTATTATTTTATCATCACATTGATCAACTGATGAAAACGTATTGCTTTCCTGTTTTGCAGCTGAAAGTTGAAATTAAAGATATAATGTTGTGATAAAATTTACCCAATAAACAAGTGGCTTAATGTGTCCTTCATTCAGTCACCTCGACACTCCTGTATCTGTAGTTCCTTCACTGGACTCATAGTGGCTTGACTCCAGCTTCAAAAGTCTTCTAAACAGTATAAAAGATGAACCCATAGATGAAGGGAAGATAAGGCTGGAGAGTACTTCAAATTTAATCTCCACTTTAGAACATGAATGAATCACCTGTTTATAGCACCTTAAAGATGTGGCTTTGGCACTGCACAGCCTCAATATGATGTTCGAATTGCTAAGAAGGGGTGGAATAGATACCTATCTCTTTTGGCATAAATGTCTTCTCCTTTCAACAACTAAAATATAAACATCCCCCTAAAGTATTACTACTATTTTTTGTTTTTTTTTCCTCCCCTTCCTCCTCCACCCTCACCACCTCCTCCTCTTCCTCCTCTTTCTCCTCTTCCTCCTCTTTCCTCTACTTCTTCCTCTTTCTCCTCCTTCTCCTCCTCCACCCTCTCCTCCTAGGATTTGATAGATTGCTTGATTTACCTCAAATCTCAACATAAACATAATTTCAAAAAAAAGAATGCCACCTCATCAGTATTCTATATTGAGCCCCAAAAAGCTATAGCTAGAAAGAGTTTCCTTGGATATGTATGAATACACCAAATTCCAGCTAGCATGAAAAATGGTTGCCATAGCACTTAGCCCCCCTCCTTCTTTCTCTACCAAGCAGATCTCTATTCAGTTTTGGTTTTAGCATCATGTTGCTCAAATCCTGGGAAACCTCAGTATAAAATTGGCAAACAAAAAAAAGCCAATATATACAGATGGTTTGACTTACAACAGTTCATTTAGTGACCATTCAAAATTACAATGGCACTGAAAAAAGTGACTAATGACTGTTTTTCATAGTTACGACCATTGTAGCATCCCCATGGTCACATTAACAAAATTCAGAGGCTTGGCAAGTGATTGATATTTATGACAGTTGCAGTGTCCTGGAATCATGTGATCATTTTTATGACCTGACAATGTCAATGGGGAAACTCAACAGCCATATCATTAACCTTACAACTGCAGTGATTCATTTAACAACTGTGGCAAGAAAGGTCATAAAATAGGGTAAAATTCATTTATTAACTGTCTTGCTTAGCAACAGAAATTTTGGGCTCATATATCAAGGACTGTATTGATACCTTTCTTTTTTTTTTAAAAAAAAAAAAAGCAAACTTAAGGTCTGAAACACCACCAAAACATGTGTTGGCAAAAGCTGTATTGAAATCTGGGCCTCATCTTCATTTGTTCCTGAACTTCCCCCGTATTTCCAAGGGCTGTTAGCTTATGACATTAAGTTATTGTATTCTTGAGTGGTTAGCCAACTCTGTGTTTCTATTTTTATGCTGCAAGTGATAAATTAGGAGATAACCTTTTTAGTTCATTCAGGACCTAATAGGGCTGTTTGACCTGAGCATAGACCAGTGTGTCTCAACCTTGGCAACTTGACTATATCTAGACCTCAACTCCCAGTAGGGCTGGCTGGGGAATTCTGGAGGTTGAAGTCCAGATATCTTCAAGCCAAGGTTGAGAAACACTGGCATAGAGTATTTTGCAGTATGTTGCATAGTCATGTTTGAGAGATTTCCTCCAAGAGTTTCATGTGCTTTCAATCATTCAACAGAAACTATATGCCTATAGTTTAATTGTCCATAGAAACATGAATTATATTGCAGCATTGAATACAACCATGCACAGGTTCTGTCTCAAATGATAGTTGGCCACTGGCAACATAATTAAATTAAAGAAACTTAATTAAAGAAATTTACATCAAAGGAATTCAGCATACATTATGTTCATAAGACGTTCTGAGTTCTAGTGTCAAGCACTTACGTGCTGGTACAACACCAATGAAGTGGGCTTGCAAGAAGCCACAGTGTGTTGATTCACCTCCTATAATGTATGTGCTAATTACCTTTTGCATGGGTCCACCTGGCCAATATAAAGCAACCACTATGCTTTAAAAACAAGCAAACAAATGCAATACACAGTGGCCCAGTTGGAAATTGGATCCATGTTGGCAAAGCAGAGCTGTGGGAGAAAGTTTCTCAATTCTCCAATGTATCTCCTACATACTAAAAATATTTTTTTAAAGATATTGAAGTAGCAGAGACACTGTGTAACTGCTTTGGCCTTATTTGTTGATTACTCCTTCCTGCTATCTCTCTGTTCACAAGCCAGAAGGAGGAATTAATCTCAATTTGACCATATATACATACACAAAAACACATTCTTATAAATACACACACACACACTATTTAAATTATATGCTAGGGCTGCTCCATAGTTTAGAAGTGTGAGCCATTTCCAGTTTGGATCAACACTTTTAACCATAATTTAATTCATACTAGGCCCAATCAAAGCATTGCTTGATATAAAATGCCAATATTGTCATTGGCTTAACAAATAAATGAATAGCTTTATTGTGTTTTGCATTAGGATATACTATACCTTTAGCCAGTTTTGGCTATTCAATAGACAATGGTTAAATGAACCATGATTTAGCAATTCTGAACTTCTAATACCCTATGCCCATGAAAAGTATTCAGAAGTTACAGCTGGCACAGAGTGTGGTGGCAGCACGGCAAAGTGCCCCATGTTATATCACTGCTTCATGAGCTGTACAGTACTGATTGCTGGTTTGCTTCAAGGTGCAATTTAAAATGTTGATTATCACTTTAAAGCCCTGCATGGCATGGATCCCAGCTACTTGAGGAACCTTCTCACACTGATGGGAGTGGCCTGCCCCATTCATGCTGGCAAAGAGGACATATTGCAGATCCCATCAACCAAAGAATTTTGGCTGTCAGGATCCAGAAGAAAAGTCTTCTCTGCCATGGCTTCTGCTCTTTGGAACATTTGTGCCCCCTGAGTTGAGATTGGCTCTCCCCTTCCTGACATTTCAAAAGAGCCTTAAGACCTGGCTCTGCCAGATGGCTTGGGGACCCAGTGTAAGAGCTTCTTACAGAGGATGGTTGATAAATTAAAACTTAATTCCATCTCCTCACCCACCCACCCATCCCCATGTGTCTGACTCCTCCTTTCCTATCTGGTGTTAATAGTTCCATTTATTTGTTTAGGATTTTATCCATTGTGTCTCTATAATTGTTGATTGTAATACTTTTTTTAGTGCTTTAATGCTTTTATGCTGTAAGCCACCCAGAGTAGTTGGATATGATATGGTAGCAAATACATTTAATAAACAGACAAATATTTTACAATTATTCATACTTGGTTTCTTGCAACCAACGTAACTGTTGCTTATTAAGTCTGCACTGAAAACTGGAATCCTTGGCTGGTTCCTTTTCTAACAAGCAAAACCTATTATATTCCTTTCCTCAGGGGCAGAAATTATTCTTCTGAAGAATCCTATTTAGTAGATTATATTATTTCTGTCCCAGACCCTCATTACTGCATCCTATCATTTATGATATCTAAGCAGCATCTTATTTACAATATTAATTTCTCATCTATGCATTTCTTCAAAAATACAAGCACAAATATATTGCTTTAATCTTCCACCAGAATTGAATCCAGATCCCTGGATGCATGCTGCAGGTATAATCACCCTTGCAGACTTAAATCAGGAAGCGTTTGATAGCACCTTTCCAGACTGACACGTTTTATTAAAAGACATAACCCTTTTTGAGCTACACCTCATGTCATCAGATACCTGCAGACTTTGTAACCTTATAAATTTCTCAGACGCCACTACCAGTCTGGCTGAGTGTTACTTTTCAGATGATTCAGTTGTCCGGCCACAACCCTACTGAAGCATCAGTGTGGGTAAGATAATATTGTTTAAAGAAGTTTAAGTCCACCTCATCCAATTTGCTGAATGTTACTATGTGAAGCAGCTGCTAGCAGAAAATAGAAGCTTGGAATCAGGGTTGGGATGGGAACAGGATAGGATTCCTAGTAAAGAGGAAGCATAGGAAATAGCAGTCAACTTTCTTCCTTTATTGCAGTTTCATTCAGGAGAGGGAGAAAGAGAGAGACACCAGGAACAGGACATAAAATCATGTCACAGGGTCACCTTGGACGTCTTCCAGTCCAACCCCTGCTCAAGCAGAAACCTCATACCATTTCGGACAAATGGTTGTTCAATCTCTTCTTTAAAACCTCCAGTGCCAGAGCACCCACAACTTCTGAATTGTTATAATTGTCAGGAAATTTCTCCTTAGTTCTAGGTTGCTTCTCTCCTTGGTTGCTTCTTGTCTTCCCAGATGCTTTGGGGAATTGATTGATCCCCTCTTCTTTGTGGCAGCCCCTTAGATTTTGGAATGCTGCTATCAGGTCACCCCTAGTCCTTCTTTTCATTAAACCAGACATGCCCAATTTCTGCTACTGTTCTTCACATTTTAGATTTAAGTCTCCTAATCATCTTTGTTGCTGTGGTCTGCACTCTTTCTAGAGTTTCAACACCTTTTTTATATTGTGGTGACCAAAACTGGGTGCAATATTCCAAGTGTGGTCTTACCAAGGCACTATAAGGTGGTACTAACACTTCACGTGATCTTAATTCTACCTCTCTATTAATGCACCCTACAACTTGTTGGCCTTTTTTTTTTTTTGGCAGCTGCACATACTGCTGGTTTATATTTAAGTGATTGTCCATTAGGATTCCAAGATCCATCTCACAGATACAACTGTTGAGCCAGGAACTGACTATTCTATACATCTGCATTTGGTTTTCCTTGCCTAAATGTAAAACCTTACTTTTCTCTACATTGAATTTCATTTTGTTAGATAGGGCCCAGGGTCTTTCTAGATCCTTCTTGTATCTTGAGCTTATCTTCTGGAGCATTGGCTATTCCTGCCAGCTTGGTGTCATCTGCTAATTTGATGAGTTCCCCTTCTATCTCCTCATCTAAGTTATTATAACACAGCTTTACCCATTTTTGATTCTCGCATAGCTTTTTTCATCCTGTTCCAGTAGTCTTTCTTTAAATAATATCCAAGCCAATCTATTATTTTTTTACAACAAAAGTAACATTTCTTATATTTTTCTGGGTCTTTCTCTGAATACAGTAATGTATTTATTAGCTTCACTCTTTACGGGAGTTCGTTCACATAGAGGCTTCATGATGCTTTGCTACTGTCTCAGAGTAAAGAGGAGATAGTATTAGCCTAAACTGTGCTATCTCCATAGTATGACATGCCTCTGGAACAGGTCCATATTGTGGTGTTATCAGTACAACTCCTCTATGAAACACTGTAAGATTAGCAATCGGCCTTTTTTTGTGGGTGAAATTCAAATGTCAGTAACCATGGGAATAGCAGTCAGTAATCTCTATATACAATGTCTATTGGATGGTACCATAGAGAATAAACAGGATGGCCTTGAGAGAAAGAAGAAGAGTATAGATTAGGTCTGGCACGTACAGAAAGCATGCACGAACATCTCAGAAAGACACCTTCCTAATTCATATGGTTATAAAAGCAGAGGGGTGAGAGCACAATCAGACTGACAAGCTCATGTCACTATAGTCAATCTAAATAAAAGTAGTGTTTAGCCTCCTGTGGAGTTTATTCCTGCTCTGGTTTCCTCAAAGGGCTAACAAGTAATCTGTACTGGTCCAATATTTTTTTTATTTTTCTCCAAAGGACTTTCTCTTGATCAACTTAACACTAAAAGGCAGCAAAAGATTTGTGTCTCTTAATTTTAGCATTGTGGTCATCTGGATGTATGCTACAGGCATTCTTGCAAGCTTGAGACTTGTGGACTTCAACTCCCAGAGTGGGGTTGGTTGAGGAATTCCGGGAGTTAAATTAAGAAAGGGTTTATGAGGGAAGTGTTCGTCTGTCAGGTACAGCAACACAATTATATCCAAACTGGTTATAGATCTGTCAACCAGTTGGCTTATCAACTTATCTACCACTCAGTGGCACTAAAGAATCAGAGGTTTTTTTTTCTTACAGGTAGCCCTTGATTTACCATCTTAAATGAGATCAGAACTTCTGTCACTAAGTGATGCAGTCATTAAATGAATGACACTGCATTTTATGACCTTGTTTTTACCACAGTCATTAAGTGAATAACCATAGTTGTTAAGTGAGTCAAGCGGTTGTTAAGCAGATTTGCATCTCATTGGCCTCCTGAGAAGTTCATAAACGATGACCATGTGACCAGAGGATGCTGCAAGTGCCCCAAATTGTGATCATGTGACTGTAGGGATGCTGCAATGGATATAAGTGTGAGGACCAATCATAAGTTACTGTTTTCAGCACCATTGTAAGTTCAAATGGTTATGAGCCAAGTATTACTTATAATTACCACCTTGTGATGATTTGGGTTTACCCAGCTGAGGCACAGTTGATGGGTATAAGTTGTTGAAAGCTGATATTGAGAAATTATTTTATTTAGCCTTATATCCAATTTCAGCCTGCAGGTCACTATGTTTATCCAAAAGGGTAGTAGATAAAAAAATGTATTGGTAAGTTGAAACTGTATTTGTGCCTTTTATAAAGAGTAACCAAACTATCTTCTCAGATCAGTGGTTACAGGAAAAGGAATTTAGCCAAACTATAGAAGTTCAAGAGTCAATACCAATTACTTTTACAACTATATGTGTTAAGCCAGGGACAGACTAGTCAATTGGCAGCAGTGGCTAGACAAGCCAAGATCTGTTGCTAGGATTCAAAGGCAATGCCATATTCAAGGAACACAGGCATTGCAGCAAAAGATTATCTGCTACATGATTTAAAGTACAAAGTATTTTAAATACAGAGAGAAACAAAAGAAAAATGTTACCCAAACCCATGCCTGTTCTGCCTCCAGAGGCTGCTTCAAAATAGCAGACAACATCCTCAGCCTGTCCAAAGGAACATCTCAGTGATCTACACCAGGAGTATCCAACCTTAACAACTTTGAAATCTGTGGACTTCAACTCCCAGAATTCCTCAGCCAGCCTCATTGGGAGTTGAAGTCTACAAATCTTAAAGTTGCCAAAGTTGGACAGTTCTTTTAAAAATTATGTCTTATCTCCTGAGTTTGGTCCTTGGGCCAAGTGCCAAGGACATCCTTATCTGAGTATGTTTGGGTCTTTGCAGATTTGCTATTAGGGAGTATCCAGGTACTAGGCAGAAGGTTCATATACACAGCTTTCTATCAGTTTTTTACATTGCGAACCATCCAAGTACGAACAGACAAGTGGGAAAAGAAGTCAACTACTTTCAACCGGTTCCTGGGAGTAAAAAAATATTGTACCTCTTCAACCAATGTGCAAATATACTAGGTCAACCAGTTGACTGGTCCACCAACTGCTTTTTTTAAAAAGGGCCTCCACACCCCAAAGACAGCAGAAACAGAAGTTGCCATTCCATCAGAACCAAAACAGCAATATAGAATAGGAACCAGAACACCTTGGATAGTGAACAGTGACTTCTCCATTGACATTGCTTGTCATGTCACAAAAATGATCACATGACCCTGGCACACTGCATCTCTCATAGATATATGCCAATTGCCAGGCATCTGAATTTTGATCATGTGACCATGTAGATGTTGCAACAGTAGTAAGCATGAAAAATGATCATAAAGCTCTTTTTTCAGTGCTATTCTAACTTAATGAAGTTATAAGCTGTCAAGTACCTGTATAGAGATCTTTTTTTAAAATTGGGAATGCCCAATTGTAAAATTATTTTCCAATATTATCTACAACATCATAAATAGAAAAAACAATAGCATATATCACTTCACTGCTTTACAGCCCTCTCTAAGTGGTTTAGACAGTCAGCATATGTCCCCAACAATCTGGGTCTTCATTTTACTCACCTCAGGAGGCTGGAAGGTTGACTCATACTTGAGCTGATGAGAATCGAACTGCTGAACTGCTGGCAGTCGGCAGTCAGTAGAATTAGCCTGCAGCACTGCATTCTAATCACTGCGCCACCACAGCTCCTATTAGAGCTGATATTATTCCCATTTCAAAGCTGCCTTCCAGCTGATATTCCTTGCTTTACCAACTTGTCTCAATTTGGCGTAGTTCAAGTGGAATGTTTTGCACCACTTTGAGCCTGTCTTCCTGTTCTCATGATGTCATTTGTTTTTAGAAGCTGAGTCAATATATCTCTGACTCTGTTCTAGTTTATTAGAAAATGCTGCAAAAATTTGTTTCCACTTCACTTTCCTTTTGAATTGCAAAGTTTCCAAGAATCTCCTGCTGAGTTTCTGTTTCCCTTTTCATTTCTTGTTTTCCTAGCATAGAAAATTCAGGCCTCTGCCTGCCCATTCCTCCCTGCCCAGGCCATTACACACCGGCCCCCAAGGAAGCTTCCATCTTTTCAATCAATTTCAGCTTATGCTTTCATAGATACATGCTTTAGAACACATCCACTTTCACTCCTGAACTAAGTCACTATTGGAAAAGTGTCTGGTTGCAAATTCCTTGGCATGACGTCATGCCACCTTCACAAGTTACAGGGTTATTTTAATGTAGCAGTGAATATCATCATGGGAGTGGGAAGCTTTGGGGAATTGTTAATGGATTGGTTTTACTTTTCTTTTTAACTTCTACCTTGCCTCACATAATTTCCCTCCTAGCAAGTTGTCAGCTGTTTTCAAAACATCAGACATGTATAATAAATATAGGATTCTACAGTTAGGTGGGCAAAAATACAGTTTAGTCTAGGATTCTGCTTGATTTCACTTTTGGTATTCCATGGATTCTTTACCCAGAGTTCTCTGAAGGATCTAAATTTGCAAATACATAAACAAACAAACAAACAAATAACTGGCAAGTCCTCGAAGAGACACAGACAACAACTAAAACTATATCTTTATGATACTTAAAAAAAACAATAGCCATAGGAGCCAATTGGTAACTTTTCAGTGAGCAGGAATCATAGTGGAGCTCTTGGTGTGCTCTGAATTTAGTTGTTTGGTTGTGTAGGAAGTTAAAACCCACTCCTCTCCTTAAAAAATGAACTATTTTAGGAAATATTAAAAGGGCAGAATATTTCCACTAAAAGGGAGGCAGAAACTCAGTTATTCCTTTGTTAATGAGCCATTAAGGCCTGGGCCAATCTACTCTACATAACAAAGATCCACCTCCTTCATACAGAACCATTTAATTGCCCTTCATTGCATCACCCAGCAAGATTCAACAAACTTAGCACACAGATAACCTACAAAGCTAGTTATGACCTCTGACAGCAACCAATCAGGATACTCTTCCTGTGCCCCAGGAAGTTCAAAGCCAGAGAGGTTATAAAACTCAAGGACTCTCAGCATCCCACCCCTTTTTCACCCAAGTTCTCCAAGGCATGTTATCCTGTTCATCAATAAATCTTCTTTCCAAGCAACTTCCATGAATCCAGTATCTTTTCCCCACTTGGAACTGTACCCAGATGGACATTTCTTCCAACAGTTGCAGAGATTTCTTTACTTGGCTAGGTAAAAACCACAATGCTAGAAATGAATGGGGCTTACTCTCTGTTTATATTTTGCCCCGGCAGTGTTGATGAGGATGCTGTTTTCTTCTGAGTAGTTCCAAATTTGGCTGTTGTTGTTTTATTGCTCAATTGTTTGTCTTGTATTGATCCTGATATTAATCCCTAATCCCTTCTGAATGGTCATTCAGAATCTATAGTTAATCTGATCACAAAGCTTTCCTGCTCTCTTGCAGTGTTGCCTTCTTGGAAGGGAAGATCTTATCTCTAGACCTCACAGTGTCCACTGATGACACGTTAATTTATGTCCTCTGCATTCCTGTTCTCCCATTCAAATAAATCCAGCAGGTTAAACTGGACTCTTCTAGCCACTAACAGCTTTGACATCCTGCATGTATTAATGTCAGCAGAGAAGTTCAAAAATAGAGAGCATCTCAGGTCATATTCAAATGTTTTGTGAAGAATTACAAGGTAGAAATGCAGTGGTTTAGAAGTGCCCTTTCTTTTTTTTTCTTTTTTTTTCTTTTTTGTTATTATTTTTTAATAGCCAATAACCTGGCGATGCCCAGGTATTTATTTATCCCAATCCTATATTAGATGGGAAAATCCTGTAGTCGGGACTCACACTGTTGTACTGTCTCTCGCGCAATGTCACAAATCTTCTATTCCTGTCTTCAGGAATTTCTTGTCTATGCTGGTGTTTCATTTTTTTTTTATTACAGGGAGCCCCCTTGGGGAGTACTGTGAAGTCGTTACCATGGCAAGTCCACTGTGCTGTACAATAGAAGCCATTTTAAGGCAGACACACACACCCTGAGGGGTGTTAGGGGTGTCTTACCCCCACAGCATTTGTTTCCAAAGGTTATGTCATCTGTGTAGCAAGTTTGGTTGAAATTGCTTAAGGCATTCAGAGTTATGTTGGAACATACACACACACACACACACACACACACACACATGCACGCATACAAACACACTTTTATGTACACAGATTGTGCAATTTTCATTATTGTATATAAAATTTCCATATCCATAATGGCAATGTACTGTCTGGATACAATTTCTATTTAAATACAAATAACAAGCCTTATACACACATTAATTATAACCATTATTCACTCAATCTATTCACCATAATCTTCACTTATCCTTGTTAAACAATTTTCATTATTTAATTAAACACTCTGTTTTATTTATTTATTTATAAAATTTCTATACCGCCCTTCTCCCTAGGGACTGTTTGGTTTTATCATATAATTAATTAATATCAGACCTTATAAATATCACATTTATCACCATTATCCTCCAATTCTAATAATCATATTTCCTTATCCTAGTTATTCAACATACATTTACTTCATTTTTATTTACATATCCTCCTTGATTTTAATTTTCTAACTTATGCTTCCATTTTCTAACCATTGATAAAATAGTTCCCAAGTTAAAAAGTATTCCGTATCCTTCTTATCCTTGATCTCCAAAATTAATCCATCCATTTCAGCCCAATCTAATATTTTCTTTATTACATTTTCCTCTAATAACCAATTTTGTTGTATACATGATGCACAAGGACAATAATGGCTATTATTGTTGTTGTTGTTGTTATTGTTGTAGGTATATTTTCATTTTTCCAATTTTGTGCATGCACAATTCTCGCTGCTGTTATCACATGTAAAATTAAATATGTGATTCTTTTGTAATATTATTCCGGTAAAATACTCAACAAAAAACATTTCTGGTTTTAAGTGTGTTTGTTGATTTGTCACTCCTTCTAGCCACTGTTTTATTTTTGTCCCATATTTTTTTGCCCTTGGGCAAGTCCACCACATATGATAATAAGAACATGGTATCTGTTTCCAACATTTGTCCTTTCTTTTTCTTAATTATTCAGTGACTGAGTTCATACTGTCTCATAGGGTTAGAGACTAGGTGGTCAAAAATGCTGGGAATTGCCATTGATAAACTGATTCACATTAACTGTTTGAAGTAATAAAAATATTGTTTCTGTGGATGGAAGTCAAAAAGTATAGTGGTATGTGGGAATGTCGTTGGCAGACAAAGAGGGAGAGCCACAGACTGGACAACTGTCATGTAAAAGAAATATCTGTCTAAAGAGGGAGGGGGGGAGGGGGGGCTGGAAATTTTTTTAGAAGGGACCCTCCCTAGTTTTCCAGAGAGTAAAACAAAAGGAGGAAGAAACAATTTCAGTCTTGCAAGATTCTGTTAATAAAACCTTACAAAAAATAGATGGTGATAATATTCAGATTTGTGTTTCTTTCTTGTACTATCTCCAAGAGTTACACAAAGAGACACAAGCTGCTTTGTGAATAATCGTGGGGAGTTATGGCAGAATCCAAGAGCAGAGAAATTCTAACTGTCATAACAGCCAAGATGTGAACTTTGAGAAAATAGTTCAGAAGACCCAAAGAATCTGGAATGCAATAATAATAAAAGCGGAGCATCAAGATAACATCCTTGAAGAAATATAAATAAACAAGAAAATCGATGCTGGTGAGAAGAAATATTACAGATCATATGATAAGTCTGACTGTCCAACAGTCAAGAGTGAAATAATGATACAGAATAAATAAAAAGATAATGAGAAATAAGCAATTTGCAGCTAAAAGGATAATATTCTCTTAATTGTTCACCTCTGTTAAAGGTGATATTAGGATATCAGAATGAATAATGCACATTTTAAGGATAAAGTTTTAGTATAAATCACCAAGAGAAAATGATATGTTAATTAGACGTTAAAAATTGTTGACCCATTTTAAAAGGTTTTATGGGCTGAAGTTAGCAGTAAAATGACCTCTTTGAAAAAGTAAACAGAAATCTAATACATTCAGACCAGATCTTATTGCTTTTGGTGAAAGTAAATTATGATAAACCTACATAATATTATGCTGGTCTCTGAATCTAATACTTTGGTACAAATACGATATGACTGATCTTGGAATCCTTTTGTGCTCAGTAAAATGGGGATGGAAACTTTATTTTACTTCAGAGAAACATTTAAATTTATGTTGTCATAACTATGTTTTTACTTATACCTATTATCTTGTAAGCAATTGACAAAAATAAAATAAATAAATAAATAAAATTTGTAATGAGATTTAAAAACAAAATGTGTCCCATCACTTATCAATTCATGGCTTAGCTGAAACAAAATCACTGTAAATCATTTTATTGATTAATTAATTGAATTTATATGGCCACTCATCTCACTTGTATGTGACTCTGGGCAGCACATACAATTAAAGCACAACTAACAATCATAAAAATCAACCATTAAAGTCAATTAAAAACAGTTAAAAACTATAATAACAAAAAGACAGGGGAGTGCAGTCTGAACTTGTACACAGTACAATCATTTAGAGTGTTCCACACTGTTATGGGACCCCCAGACCTGATGGTAAAATCAAGTTTTGATTGCTTTCGGGAGGATCAACAGTGTTGGGTTTAAATTCTCTTTATCTTTAAGATAAATAAATAGCTCACAATGTTTTCCTTAACCATGGGTGGTATGCCAATTATATACTGAATAAGCTACTATACAAATTCACACATAATTATAAACCAAGTTTTACAAACTCCACAGGTGATATACAATATTATGATAAAACCAAAGAAATGCATTATGGATTACCATGATGGCTTTATATTCAACACATTTTATTAGTTAGGTGCTGGCACACAAAAGAGAAAGTGTAATGCAGTTTAATGATCAATAGAATTCTCAGAATTTGGCTAGCATCTTTTATTTAAAATTTAGCAATTGTAGCATCACACAATAGTGGTCATATCTAATTGCAATCAGAATGAATTCTTTGTACCTTGCACTACTTCCCCCTTTCCTGTCCGAATTTTATTTCCGCTTATATTTTACAGTATATTACAACAAACTCTAATAAAAATTATAGTGTGTCTCTGTGTGTCTTATTAGAGTTTATTGCATATATGACTGCATATTGTATTAGAGTTTGCAGTAGATATGAGTTTGTTGTGTATGGCGGTGAGATCTGCTCCTCCTAGTGATACTGTTGGATACTGCCCATCCTCCAGGATGGTGCTGAGCTGAATACAGACCCAACCAACATCAGGCCCAGATGACAAGCCATCAATCAGGTTATTTTGTCACAACCATAGATCTATAGCCATCTCTGGCAATATGCAGACATGACCCGGATGCTGTGTTTGATCATGCAGAATGTTATTCCTTGATCCAAAAAGTGGGCTCTGCTCCTGCAGGAAAAGTGAAGAGGAGGAGAGGAGGAAGAGGAGGAGGATTATTTGTTGTATATATGATGATCTTCCTTTTATTTACTTGAAAGTAGTTATCTGGAGTCCCACCCAATTCAGTTCAGAACTCTATTGAGATTGTAAAATTTAATTCTGAATACCATAGCTCAGAGTCTTTCAACCTATGAATTAAAATAAAAAAAAAAATAAAACAAAACTCTGA
This sequence comes from Bungarus multicinctus, assembly GCA_023653725.1. Classification (NCBI taxonomy): domain Eukaryota; kingdom Metazoa; phylum Chordata; class Lepidosauria; order Squamata; family Elapidae; genus Bungarus; species Bungarus multicinctus. Next base: position 215,977,701 of record CM042834.1, read on the forward strand.
TGCCAACAGGATAGGTTGCTGGTTTTGTTGCTTTTGTTGGTTTGTTTTTGCTATTTTAATCCTACATGAGATAATAAATTTCAGAAATAAAGTGACTGGCAAGTTGCAACTTCCCATCATTGTAGGTGGTGGCCCTAGCATATAACTTGCTTTAGAATATAGTGGAACATCAAGTAAGTTTGTGGGAAGGCTAACCTTCCATTAAACCCAGGAAATAGAGCTAGATATATATACTGACTTCAATCCAATCTAAACTTAACTTAAGAATTTCATTCTTAACTGCCAGTGAAAAAATAATTGAATATGTGTGGGTGATAAAGGATGGCAATGAAATGAGGCATTCTAGACAGCTGGATTTTAGACTAGGTTTGCCTTTGTCCTTAAATCCCCAGTTTAGCTGGGCAGCAATAGCAAAAACACGCCACTATCACTTTAATGAGTTTTCCTCTGGGAGTAGTATTTTAATTCCTTTCTCTGACTTTAAAAAAACCCACCACAAAACTAAACAAAACTGACGCCCAGTAAGCATATAATTTTCCCAACAATAAATAAAATTTTAAGTTATTAACTACATATTTGTCTTGAAGTGATTTTTTTAATTTATTCTTTTAAAATAGTGATAAAAAACAGAAAAGCAAAATAAAGCACAAAAATAAAAACACATACATTGGCAAAAACACAACAACCACATAGAAAGTGCTTTTTAAAAAAAGAATTAAAAAACGTAAAAACTGCCAGAATGCTTTCTTTGTATAATAAAAAACTTCAGTGTTTTCCATGAAAAAAAATGTGACTTACACATACAGTATAACAATAGAAAAAACATTTTACATGCTATTCATCTATTGCATGGCAATATACTGATACAGTAACTCTTCTAGAGGTAAAAAGAATCCTACAAAAATTAATAAATAATGACTTCCACAGAAGGCATGGCAAACTGAAGACATCTCCACAAAAGCAGAGATGACAACCATGGCAAAGATTACAGAAACTATGAGTAGATTAGTTCTTCAGAACCTCTCTGGACATGGAGAGGACAGGAGCTCACCCATATGTCCTCCAGATGGCTGTTGCTCATGAGGAGATTTCAGGAGAATAGTTTTCCGTGAGTTTGAGTATTGAGAGAGACAAAGGGATCACCCATCTTGCTGGCAACCACAATGGAAATTTTTAAACAACACCAAAATCACAAGCCTCAATTTTTAAGCACTTCCTCTTAAAGCTATTAAAGCCCTTTGGAACAGTAGGTTTGAAAAGTCTTCATTGGATGTTTAGAGTCTTCAACTCTGAACAAAAGAAAAATTTATTATAAGCTTAAGAGCTGAAAGAATTTGAAATAAATAGGTAAAAACTAAATAAGATTTTGATATAAGAAAGGTATAAAAGATTAGAGATCAGGGTAAATTTGGAATATATTTAACTATAAAAAATAAAATAGATTCTTGTGGGAACCAGATTTATTTTGGCTATCTTGACTACTTTAGGTCATAATAAAAATAAACAACTTTATGATTTAGAAACTGGATACTAGAGAAGACTAAAGAGTCTCAATAGAAGGGGGGAAACATACAAGCCTGCTTTTCAGGTCCGTACTAGGGCTTACAAAATGTCATGACAATGGATTTATTAAAAGAGATCTTGTAAAAAAAAAAAAAAAGGAGCCACAAATTAGTAGCTACAATATCAACATTGTCAGTAATGATGTCTGGCTCTATAGATAAACTATGTCCAAAAAGGAATGACGGAATGATAGATATGGTGCAAATTTTGCCTAATAAGATGGAGAAACTGGAACTACTAATCACAGGCCAAGGCAATGATTTGGAAAAGTATCTTTTATTGGATGTGCAAAAGAAACTGGCTGAAGTTTTAAAAATTAAAGAGGAAATACAAATAACATACCAAGAAAATGCTCTGCAAAATGTTTTCTTATTGGACCTTTTGTTGGAAGTTAGCACCTGTTGAAAGAAATATCCTTCTGGGTTCAGTTCCAAGTGGGGAAAAAGACACTGGAAACATGGAGGCTATTTGGAAAGATGGTTTAATAGTGGACAGCAGGACCACATGGCTTGGAGCTCCAAAGTGAAAAGGAAGGATGATCACATGCTTCAAGGTGAGAAGAGAAGGTCAAGAAGGAGAGACCAAGATGCTGAGAGACCCTTATATAACCTCTGTTGGGCCCCACCTTAGTGTTTCCTGTTCCTGTGCAAGAAATGTATCCCATTGGCTGTCAGACTCCCAGGGGCGGGAGTCTTAGCTAACTTTGTAGGCTTTGTCTGGACCACATGACTTCACCTGAGTGTTGGCTGATACAATCTTCCCAGGCCAGATGGCGAGATGGATAGACCCTTTATTATGTAGAATACTCTGGCCTAGGCCTTAATGGCCCATTAGCAAAGGTGGGAGGGGTGAGTTTCTCTTTCTCTGAGTTTCTACTTTACTCTTTTTAGGGGAAATATTCTGCCTTTTTAATATTTTCCAGGATATTTCATTTTTCTAGGAGGGGGGTTGGTGCTAACTTCCTATACACCCACCCCTCTCTGAGAAAAATGAACTTTAGAAAATACTAAAAGGGCAAAATATTTCCCCTAAAAGAGAAGTAGAAACTCAGAGAGGCAGATACTCAACCCTCCCATCCTTGCCAATGGGGCTATTAAGGCTGGGCCAGAGTATTTTACATAACAAAGGTAGCCATCTTACCACATGGCCTGGCAAGATTACATCAGCCAGCAAAGCCTACAAAATCTTACAAAGTTAGCTAAGACCCAATCCCCTGGGAGTCTGACAGCCAATGGGATACATTTCATAGGAACAGGAAACACTAAGGTGGCACCCAACAGAGAGCATAAAACTCAGGCACTCAGCATTATAGGAGCCTCTATGGTGCAGTGGTTAGAGTGCAGTACTGCAAGCTACTTCTGCAGCCAGCTGCCTACAATTTCATTTTACAATTCCATCCATCCGTGGTGGATAAAATGAGGACCCAGATTGTTGGGGGCAATATGCTGGCTGTAAACTGCTTAGAGAGGGCTGTAAAGCACTATAAAGTGGTATATAAGTCTAAGTGCTATTGCTATCTCAGTCCTTTTTTTTTCTTCACCCAACATTTTGAAGCATGTTTTTTCTTCACCCAACCATGTAGTCCTGTCCACCATTAAACAGTCTTTCAAAACTGTGCAAAACTTTGGAGGATTGTCTAAATAATATAATGCTGGAAGTATTAAATGAAGTACTGTTGGAGGCAAAAATACCCAATTCATAGATGGAAGCTTACATTATTTTCATACCGAAAGAAGATTCTGACCTACAACAGATTAAAAATTATAGACCAATATCATTGTTGAATTCAAATTACAAAATATTTACTTTAATAATGGCAGAGAGACTAAAAAGATTTTTAAACCAATTTATACACTCAGACCAAACTATTTTTTTATCTAAGAGACAAATAAAAGATAACATGAAAACAGTTCTGAACACTCTGGAATATTATGAAGCGCACCCAGAAAAAAAGATGGCATTGATTTTCTTAGATGCACAGAAGGCATTTGACAATGTAAACTGGCAGTTTATGTTGATACAAATGGAAGAAATGGATTTTGGGGAAAGGTTTATTAAAATGATTATGACAATATATTATAAACAATATGCAAAAGTTATGATTAATGGAGAATTGACTGAAAAATTAACAATAAGAAGGGAATAAGACAAGGGAGCTCCTTGTCACCATTACTATTTGTACTAACTTTAGAAGTATTAAATAGAAGTATTAGGAAAGATAAGGAAATAAAAGGGATGGAAATAAAGGAAGAATATAAACTACAGGCATTTGCAGATGATTTGGTTTTTATACTAGAAGAAGATAGAAGAATATGGGAAAGCAGCAGGATTGAAAATAAACAAAGGGGAAACTAAGATGTTGGTAAAAAAAACATGAGAGAGAAACAAAAAAGAGAGTTAATTGATAGATTAGATATCCAGGTCACAAAGAAAGTGAAATACTTGGGGATTCAATTAATGGCTAGATGTGGAACAATTAAGGAAGATAACTATTTTAAATTGAAACAATAACTTAAGACAGATTTGAAAAAATGGGGTAGCATGCAGTTACCATTAACCGAAAGAATTGCAATGATTACATGAATATACTACCAAAATTATTGTATCTGTTCCAGACAATCCCGATAAAATTGAAGAACAAATATTTTGATGAAATTAATAGAATAGTACTGAAATATGTATGGCAAGGAAAGAAAGAAAGAATTAACCTTAAAATGTTGTATAATGCAAGAACCAGAGGAGGGTTTGGGTTACCTAATTGGGAATTACATTATCAGGCTGCGGTATTAACATGGATGAAATAATGGATTAATTTAAGAAATACAAGATTGTTGATGTTGGAGGGGCACAATTTGCAATTGGGCTGGCATGCTTTTCTATGGTATGGGAGAAGTAAGATATATGGTTATTTTCAAATACACTATTGTCAGGAATGCTTTATTGTCAATATGGGAAAAAAACTAGAGAACAACATTGTTTGAAAATTCCAGTCTGGTTATCAACAATGGAAGCACTCATATATCCAAATGTTTGTAAAATGGGAACTATTGTTAGATGTAAGGATATATTGAATGAAAAGGGTGAGCTCAAAACTAAACAAGAATTGGATGAACAAGGGGTTGATATGCATTGGTATTCATATATGCAAATACAATCAAGATATGAAAAAGATGCTAAAGCTGAAGGTATTTATAAGGATTTGACAGAATTGGATAAAATATTAACAGGAATGGAAGACAAGTTGATTAAAAAAATTGCATTGTTATCTATTATGAGTCAAACTAGAAGAAGAACAAGTAAAGGAAACAATGATACCATGGGTGAAAAATATTGGGTATACTATAAAATTAAATAAATGGCAGAAGCTATGGGAAAGAAATTACAAATTAACAATATCAACAGCATATAAAGAAAATTTGTATAAGATGTTTTATAGATAGCACTTTGCACCAGCAAAATTGGCAAAGATTTTTAAAGACAAATCAGCTAAATGCTGGAAGTGCCATCAGATACCTGGATCATATTACCATATGTGGTGGACATGCGTAGAAGCTAAAAGATATTGGACAAACACACATGGTTGGAAAAAATGATAAAGCAACATATAGTTTTGAAACCTGAAATATTCCTATTAGGGATGGTGCCTGAATGTTATGGCATATTTAATTATTCATGTACTAACTGCAGCTAGAATTGTATTTGCTCAGACTTGGAAAAGCTAAAAAATTCCAGTATAGGGAAAGGTGGTTAAGAAAATATTAGAATGTGCAGAGATGAATAGATTAATGCTGGCAATCGAAGAAAAAGAAGAAACTGAATATTACATGGCATGGGATTTATTTTATTAACGGTTGGAAAAATAAAACAAGTTAAAATTGAATAGATGAACATATAGAGAAATAAGTTAAGATTGTTATAAAAATAATAGAAATAATGGTTTATAAAGAAAATGTGATTATTATTGTATTGGTAAGAAAAGTATTAATTATAATTGTTAGCACAAGATATATGTACCCAGTCGACCCACTGTTTGAATGAAAGATGTATTGTAAATATAAAATAAAAAACTTATTTCCAAGCAACTTCTATTATTCCAGTGTCTTTTTTCCCCACTTGGAACTGAACCCAGAAGGATATTTCTTCCAACAATTTATAAAGGAGGTTGCTAAACACATGAAATGTATGCAATGGGATAAACAAGAATTGAAGAAAAATATTCAATTCTATGACAATATTTGAATGAACTAAAGGTTAAGATGATTAGAAGTAAAGGGAATATACATTTGATTTATGTGATCAAGATTAAAATAAGACTCTTTTTTTTTTTTTTGCAAATTTCTAGCAACCATTTACAGACTTTTTCCTGGCACCAGGATTGATAAGCTGATGTTTATGGATGTATTTATAGATGAGATATGGAATAAAGAGATATTTATTAGTAACCTTATAGGTATGAAGAGTCACTAAATTTGTTTACACTTCTTGTAATGACGATCAGAAGTCAATTCTTTATGTTTCCTTTCTTTTTCTTTACTCTTTTTTTGCATTTTCTTTTTCCTGGCACTTTTTATTTTTCTATTCTCTTTTCTTACTTAAATAGAATACAGGTAGTCCTCAACTTACAACTATTCATTTAGTGACCGTTTGAAGTTACTATGGCACTGAAAAAAGTGACATTGCCATTTTTCACACCTATGACCATTGCAGCATCCTCATAGTCATGTGATTAAAATTTGGATGGTTGGCAACTGCATACTTTCCTCCATGTAGATGCAGTTCCATTAAGGACTACACATTGGTCAGCCAGTTATGAATGCACCTGGTGGTGATGCTGTCTAACCCACTTTTTCTATCTTATCAAGTATTAGGTTGTGGTCTACTTTATCAAATGCCTTACTGAAGTCCAAGTAAATTATATCAACAGTATTCCTCTGGTCCACTAATTTTGTCACTTTGTCAAGGAATGCAATAAGATTAGTCTGGCATAATCTGTTTTTGACAAACTCTTTTGTTTGTTGCCTTTTGGTTATTACTTTGTTTGCTTCTAGGTGTTCACTAATTCATTGCTTAATTATCTTTTCCAGAATCTTCCCTAGTATTAAGGTCAGGCTGATAGGTCTGTAGTTTCCTGAATCTATCTTTTTTTCCTTTTTTGAAAATGGGAACTACAGCTCTTTTTCAGTCCTCTGGCAGTTCCTCAGTGCTCCAGGATCTTTGAAAGATATAGTTCAGTGGCTCTGGGATCTCATCTGCCAGATCCTTCAAAACCTTGGGGCGTAATCCATCTGGTCCTGGTTATTTGAACTTGTCTAGGGTAGACAGATGTTCACTTACCATTTTCTTCCCTATTTTAACTTGTGTTCCTAATCTGTTTTTTGTAGTGCTATTTTTGATAGGTTGGACTGTTTTTCCCCTTTGTGTAAAGACAGATGCGACCGTCTGGCTAGTGGATATTGCAAATACCAAGAGATAGAATAGAGGAGAAGGAACTGGAGAAAATAATAAAATCAAAGACTTACAAATAGAAGTAGAATGACTGTGGCAAAGGAAAGCAAAAGTAGTACCAAGAGTAATAGGTGCAATCCCAAAACATCTGGAGCACAACTTGAACACTCAATATTAATAAAATCACCACCAGTCAATTGCAAAAAGCAGCTTATATCTTGTGCCAATTCCTTTCACACCATCCAATAACAACATCTACCTATCCCAGATCCTTAAGAAAGATTTGATAGTGAATGAATATATAAAATCCAGTCTAAACATATGGCTGACTATGCAATCAACTAAAATACTTTTATCTAGAGAAGCTCTGGTGTGGTTAGCACAGAAGACAATCACAGTTTTCTTGTTTAAAAAATCCAAGATTAATTATGTAATCAAGGACTACAGTTTCTATCATTGTCAACTAACTTACTCAGCTACTATCAGGCATTGTGGTTCAACATCTTTGAATGATTAAGGTTGGGGTGTTCAGCTTGATTTTCCCAGATCTCAGACCAGAAAACCTTTGTATTATATACACAAGGATGGAAGAATAAATTTTGAAGTGTAGAAGACTCAAAATATTTCCTTCACAGTGAAAATACAGAGTAAGATTCTCCCTCCCCCTTCTGGAAAACATATATTTTTCTTTTCTATCATTTGTACTCTGGAAATGACCACTTGGTTTTAGACTTTATGAGGAACAGCATCCCAAACAAGGAAGCTTGCAGAGGGACTAAAATCATATGCATCCTCCTGGATGCACGGCTGTCTTTAGAATATCATATTATGGCCGTCTCCAGCTTTTTATCAGGTTCGCCTGATTCACCAGTTGCGGCCCTTTCTGGATCAGGATGCCTTATGTACAGTCACTCACGCCCTTGTCACCTCTCGCCTGGACTACTGTAACACTCTCTACATGGGGCTCCCTGCGGGGAGCACCCAGAGACTCCAACTGGTACAAAGTGCGGCCACGCGGGTGGTTATGGGGGCGTCACGAAGCTCCCATGTGATGCCTCTCCTGCGCAAGCTGCATTGGTTGCCGGTGGTTTTCCGGGTTCGCTTTAAGGTTCTGGTTTTCACCTTTAAAGTGATCCATGGCATTGGACCAGGTTATCTGCAGGACCGTGTTCTGCCGGTAATCTCCCACCGACCTGTACGTTCCCACAGGGAGGGCCTTCTTCGGGTGCCGTCGGCTTCTATGTGTCGTCTGGCGCCCCCTAGAAGTAGGACCTTCTCTGTGGGGGCCCCCACCCTCTGGAATGGTCTGCCTCCAGAAATACGCAATAATATGGACCTGAGAGCTTTCAGACATGCATTAAAAACCTGGCTCTTCGAGCAGGCCGGCCTAGGCTGAAATGGGATTTTTAATTTAGTATTTGCGTTTTAATTGGGATTTTAAAATTTGGGTTTTTAATAACTTATTAGGGGAGGGTATAATTTTAGACAGCCTAAAATATTAAATTTATTTTTAACTTTTGTAAATTGTAACAAAGTCTTATAGTTGGCTGTGCACCGCCCTGAGTCCTCCGGGAGAAGGGCAGTATATAAATATAATAATAAATAAATATGTATTATTACTGTTAGCTTATCTTTAGAAATGTAAAGACTCTTAATCACTTCTATCACAGTGATTAATTTACTATTAAATAATAGTAAATTATTATTAAATAATTTACTATTATTTACTAGCTTTACATAGTAAAAGTGATCCATATTAGTTTATGGAAGTCAACAGGAGTATGGTCGTACTTTTTCAGACTAATACATTTTATTTGAAGACTTTGTTATGATTTTAATAAAATAGGTTAGTCTGAAAAGGTGTGACCTGTCTCCTCCTACGTTTTAACATGACCTAATAGAAACCTGCAGTTTCTAGAATCCACAATGGATTCACACATTGTATAAAAGCTGGTTATTAAGCCATCATGGCTTAGTGTCAGGTTTCCAAGTGATGAAATCCATTTAAAAAGAAAAGAGAAAAGTCCATCTTCCAAAACAATTTCTTTTATTTAGAAAAGCATCAAATTGCCAAAGTCTGTTGTAATTCCGGATCAGACACAACCTGGAATTACACCACATAATATTGGAAGTTAGAAACAGCCCCCAAAAGTCACATTCTCCAATAGAAGTAAATCGCTGTTGCCTGGTGTCCTAAATCTCCACATCAAGGCCTCAGCAGGGTCAGCTCGTGTTCCCACGGGAAGAAGAACCACCTAGTCAAAACAACTCTTTCTATCTCCACTCTTTCCACCTTAGGAATGTGGCAAGCCTGAAACTCTTCCCCCCATAACCAGCAAAGAGAAAGAAAGAAAAGGAATATATAATAAGGCTAAATAAAATGGCTACGCGTATGTCAGTTTCGGGTTTGACACTAATCCACAGAACATAGCTAAAATCAATCTTGGTTTATATGGCACAAGAATACAGACTTTGACTTTGTTTACCAAAATTGGGCTGCAGAAGTGTCAATCTTGACTAGTTGGGAACTAAAGTACAGAAAAGGCTATCTTTTTGCTATCATCTAATGGACATCTAGATTTTTGCACCCTAGATCTGCTGGCTCTTTCTAACTGGAGTCTCTTCTATGTGTTGAAAAAGACCTATTGGGAAAAAACCTACCCCACTTCAAAAATAAAAAATAAAATCTAAAACATTGGGAAATGACAGATAAAGGAAGGTGCTACTTAAATTACGTAAGGATAGTTAAAAGTAAAAAAACTATCTCATACTGAATAAGCTAATTTAAACAATGAATAGCAAATTAATACATACTGTATATATCACACTAAGCCATAATGTATTTGTCTAACTACTCTATTGTGTGTATGAACCAACCGATTTTTCTCTCAACAAATTATAGCTAAATAAATCATGGATTAGCATGATATAGAAACTCAGTCAAAATCTCCATGCCCTTAGAACCTTTCACTTTTATCAATTATGCTTTTTCCTGGTTTGTGTTCTTTAGCTGCTGCAAACTTGCTATGCCATGCTACTCATGGTGCTAGTATCCAAAAGTACAGTAGAAAGCAGTTTTGTGACCCATGAGAGAAAACCACAGGCTGATTAAACAAACCTGACATTTACTGTCTGGCTATTAAGCATTCTGGGAAGCAAACAGCCTCTCCAGTGACACTGAAAGTTGCATTTTGTTTCCTTCCTGACTGATTTTAAAAATAAGTCTAGAGGGATTGGGGAATATAAATTGGTTTTTGTTTCCACATTCTTGAATGTAGCAAAAAAATGCAGGGTGAGTAGCTGATTAATCTTCAAATGTAGCATTTTAATGTTCTGGAAAAGAAAATGCATTAGTGATAAATATAGATTAAAAAGAGAGAAATTATGTGGAAGATAGAGGCTGCTATGGCAATTGAGGTGGGGGCAGGAGTGGTTTAAATTGTGAATAGCAGGATATCATACTATAGAAATAGACTGCAATTGAATAACTTAAAAATCCTGTGCTTTCCCAGGCTACTATCTGCACATACCATCTCCATAATAATTGGAGGAAATTCTGTCTAATTTTTACACTATTGCATTTCAATGTCAGACCTTCATGACATAGATCCAGACTGAGTTCAGTCATAATTTAATTGTGTTTTACTGAATGCACTACAATTGACAGTGTACCATTGAACTATAAACCACTGGTTAAAGAAAGTAGTTGCTGAGATAAAATATTGAATTAACCCAAAACATTGTATTGGGCCAAACAAACCATGTTGCTGCAGAGTGGTCATGAACCCTTAACTTCAAAAGTACTACACAGGAATTGAGGTTAGACTACAGGAGCTGACAATCTACAGCTTAAAAACATTTGTAGCCTCTGGTCTCATTTTAGAGCACCTCATCATTATTGAAGAAGCTTTTTGAAATTATTTAGATCCCTTGCAAGAGATTCTTCCTAGCAGGCTGTAGAGCACAGCAAGAGAGAAGGGACAAATAATGTTAATAAATAAAACGATCAAAATAAAATAAGATGACCAAAAGCAAAAACAATCTGGGTTTTGGTAGTGCATTAAAACTATAAATCATATAAAGTTTTCATGTTATTGTTTAAATATTCTGGAAATTAGCAAATTGGGCCTGATCAGGTACAGAAATGGGGTGATGTTATGCTAAAGTCCCTCCTCCCCTCTCCCAAATCTTTGGAAAACTGCTTGGCAGAGACACTTATAACCAGAGTGGTTGGGGATGACTAGCGAGTTACAGAAAGAAATCCAAGATTCTCCAAAGATATAGAATCTCCTGAAGTGTATTCTTCCAGTCTCTTGAGTATTCAGGGACAGGGAATGAAAACAAAAACAGACTCTTCAGCTATCCAAACTCAAAGATATGTTCCAAATAAAGTGCCCAACTACAGAGGTAAATGTCTATGGAGATTCTTGGTCATCCAGGACATGGTTGTCCCAAAGGTGCTTTTTCAAGAGGCAACTGGACTTTCTGGGGTTTTTTTTGACATGTTTTGCTTCTCATCCAAGAAGCTTCTCTGGCTCTGGGAGCTTCTTCTTCCTCAGAGCTAAAGAAGTTTCTTGAATGAAAAGTGAAACACCCTTAAAAAAAACCAGAAAGTCCAGCTGCCTCTTGAAAAAGCACTTTTGGGACACAGAAGTGTGGCAATTAAATGGTTAACCCGGCAAATCAGGAGACATGGAAACAGGGTATTTCCTCGGGATGAAATGCCCCGAACCGAAGTCCAAAGCACTCTTTTATTTAGAAAAAGCAAGGTTACAGAATTCTCAGCCAAGCAATAATAACACAAAGTCAGTTCATTAAAATCAGTTCATTCCGTTACCTCATGGATCCAGATAAGACCACATTCCTGACTCTCTTTGAAGCATCTCTCTTTGAAGCAACTCCCCTGTTCCAGCAGCCTACTGATAATAACTTTCACCAATTAAGCATGAGTTGAATATAAGTTGAATATGTCATAACACATTGAGCATCATTAATCAGAACAATTAATCCCACATCTCCCCCTTTTCTATTTCATGACCATCACGAGCATAATAAGTAGTAACATGAATTTCTTGCTTAACGTGAAAAAGTCCTTTAGCCATACCTATTAGAGAAGGCAGGCATTGAATACAACAGCAAACACTTACTAGAGCAACCAGTATCAAGATGATCGACATAGCCATCCTTCGGATCCAAGACCCATCCGGCAGCCAGGACCACATGGCTCCCCATATGTCTACAGTACCAGAACCAGTCCCTACCAAAGGATTCTGAGCAATCATTTCTTCCATAGTGTGTACTGTGTGAGAAATATTGAGTTCATTATCATGGATATATACACAACAATGTGAATGTAATAAAGCACAAACCCCTCCTTTAGAAGCCAGAATAATATCTAAAGCATAACGATTTTGCAAAGCTACTTTTCGTACTTCTGAAAGTTCCTGATTAACCAGTTTCAAAGCAAAGATAGTTTCATTAAACATAGCCATAGTCCAGTTATTGAGTAAATGTAAATCACGGTAGTTCATAGCCACACCCAAAGGTGGTAGTATTCCACGACTGAGCTGAGTGTCCCAATGGAAACCAATCGGGCTAGCTTCAACATCCCGACGATTTCGCAGTCGACCAGCAGGTAATACATCAGTCTTATAGATAGCAGGAATCACATAACCCATGGTGCAAACACCAGACCAAGTTTTTGGTAAATGTTTATATGCTTTAGTGCCACACAGAAACCAAATTGGACCGGACCATTCCACCTGTTGAGCGGATGTCAACTCTGCTAATGTCTGAAGAAGTGCTACTTTCTGACATGCAAATTTAATTGTGTCCTGAAAGGCATTACAAAAACCATCACTATTATTCCACATAACGGTTTGATTGCACAGCTGGTAATCTCCCATGTTGGTATCATTTGATCGATTAAAACAAACCAAAGCAGCTTCAAAAAGTACTATGTCCACAGCCGGGGTAGAATTAAAAGAAACGTGAGAGATATTGTAAATTGTTGAGTTATCGTTCCACCCAGAATCATTAAGTGGGATGGCATGCAAAGGTAGTCCCCCACGAGAGGTGCCCGGGATATGCATGCACAGCCAACATCTAGTCAGATTGAGGTCTTTCGCTGTCCTCGCCAGATCGTTCAGGAATACATTTTTCCGCCATATCTCCGTTCCCAGCATCCCGGGTCTTTTGATCTGGCCCACAAGGTTTTGGGTGGTAAGGGCGAACACAGCGGCCAGGCACCCAACGAATACCATTTTCATTTTCCACTGCAGCATATCCGCGGCCCCACGTAATAAGTTTAAATGGGCCGCACCACGTAGGGTCTGGGAGAAACCGAGCCCAGACCAGAGGGCGATTTTCTGTAGAAGAAACAGAAGAAGGGAAAAACCGGTCTGCCGCTGTAGCTGGAGGCGAGCCGGTGGGAGTTAGAAAATTTAAAGAATATAAAGCAATATTAAGAGTGTCTTGTATTCCCGGAAGTCCCGGGGAATTCCCCCTTTGTTGTTGTTTAAATTTTTCGAGCATGCGTTTTAAAGTGCCATTTGCTCGCTCGCAAATAGCCTGTCCTTGCGAGTTATAGGGAATGCCAAATTTATGACAAATTGACCAACGATCACAAAATTGAGCAAAGTTTGAACTAGTATAGGCAGGACCATTATCTGTTTTTAGCTCCTTAGGTGGCCCTGAGGAGGCAAAAGTGCGAAGACAATGATTAATGACATGCTTAACAGTCTCCCCCCTTTGTGGGATAGCCATAATAAACCCAGAAAATGTGTCAATACTAACATGTAGATATTTCCACGGGGCAAAGGAGGGATACTGCGTGACATCCATTTGCCAAAGGGCATTACGGTGCAAACCCCTAGGGTTTACTCCCATGGGTATAGCTGTAGCAATTTTACTACAGGTAGGACATTGCTGGACAATTGCAGCAGCTTCTGTAGCTGAGAGGCCAAATTGTTTGATAAGGGCTTTTGCCCCTTGATGGAAGTAAGAATGGCTGTCCCACGGAGTTGTTTTAGATAAATGTAAGTGCTCCACACGTGTGGAGGCATCAGCTCGCTGGTTTCCTTCAGCAAGGATTCCAGGTAAATTGGAATGACTACGCATATGCCCAACAAAATAAGGACATTTACGCTGTTCTAAAATTTGTTGGTACGATAAGAAAAGAGCAAGTAGCCCTTCCTCCGTTCCTGGGGATACATATGCCCCTTTGAGGCATATAGTTAAGTTGTAAACATATTGACTATCCACAATTAGATTAAATGGCGTGTCAGTAAAAGTTTGAAAAGCCAACATAGCAGCGGCCAATTCTGCTCGTTGAGCTGATTTTTGAGGGGGGGTAATTTTCGTATGCCACTTCTCGTTTAGTTTCCATACGCACGCACCATATGTTTTTCCTCCATCCACAAATAAGGTCAAAGCATCTGGGAGAGGAAAAGAGCAGCGAACTTCTTCCAAAATTATATGTGTATTGGTGACAATGGACAATCTATGATCTGATGGTAAATGATAAGCAAAAGTACCTTGCCAATTTGCTAAAGACAATTGAAGTAGCTCAGAGGTAGCCAAGAGTTTTTCCCATAAGTGAAGCCGAAAAGGAACATAAATAATAATAGGTTCAATGCCCATTAATTTAAGGCATCGGAATCGACCCCTTAAAATCAAAGTGGATAAGGTATCTTCTCCTGTGGAGACAGATTTTTTCCCAACATGGCCTAAGTGCAGCCACTCAAGAAGCAAGGTTTTTTCTGACGTTATCTGCAAAATCACACCAGTAGGCAATCGACCAGGCAATAACGCTAAATGAGGAGGGGCATTTTCCTGACATCTATCTGTCCATTGCTCAGTCAGCCGACGTTCAACCAACCGAACAACTTCTAACTGTTTCTGACTAATTGATGAAGATTATATAATTTTTCACTGGATAAAGGCCACTGCTCTGTCCACACCGGGACAGAGAATAACAAGCGTAATTTCAAAAGAGTCTCCATAATTCCAACACTATCAATCCTCTACTGTAATGACAGCTTTCAGCTGACTCATCAAATCTCTCCCCCACAAGTTGACATGTAATTGCATGACAATAGGTTTAATTTTCGCTATTGCACCCCCCTGCTTCAGCGTAGCCGTGAGCCATTTCTCGCTAACCTGAGCCTCTTGGAGACCACCAACACCTCGTACAGCAGGAGTAGCCACTAACGGCCAAAACTTTGGCCACTCAGCCGACCGAACGACTGAGACATCAGCTCCTGTGTCCAACAAACCAGAAAAAGGTTTGCCATTGAGTAAAATCGTCATGATTGGTTTATAGGCTGCTATCTGTTTAGTTACTGTTAAAACAGAGCTCTCAAAACTGTTCTCATCAGTAGATCCAAAACCTCCCTCCCCCCTTATTCTAGCTGAATCTCCAGGGGGGGTTACACAGGGCAGCAATATTAACTGAGCCACTGCCATCCCTTTAGGTAGAGAAACAGGAGTATTTGCATGAAGCTGCACCTTGATAATTCCTTCATAATCAGCATCTATCACTCCTGGGACTACAAAAACTCCTTTCTTCCCTGCTGATGATCGTGGTAAGACTAAACCAACCGTACCCTCTGGCAAAGGCCCTTTCATTTCTGTGCTAACTACTTCAATTAAACCTGGAAAAGTCAATGAACATGGGGTGGCAAGCGGCAAATCTATGCCCGCAGAATGAGCAGTTGCAGGTTTATGGCTTAAGCAACCACTATTAGACTTATCTTGGCAGAGTTCCTTATTTATTCCTGGATTTGTTTCCGGGGGCTCTGCCACCTCCCCCTGAGTCAGTTTTTTTGTTGTGACATTGAACGACACTGATTCGCCCAATGATACCCCTTCTTGCATTTTGGACAGACTGTTTTTGGCTTACTTAGTTGTCCCTTACGACCTCGATGTTGGCCACCACCAGGGGCCCGGCACTGAGCCTTGAAGTGACCAGGCTTCCCACAATTAAAACAATTTCCCTTCCCTTGCAAGGTTCCTCGAGTCATTGCTGCAGCCAGGGCATCCATTTGATGGAGCTGGCTTCCTACAGCAGCACAAGCTTCAATCATCTGCGCAATTTCCTTCGGTCCTGTAGCTATCAAGGGCTTCAAAATAGCCTTACAGTCTGCATTAGCATTTTCTACGGCTAATTTTTGGAGTAATTCTGCGGCTGCCATATCATTATCCACCGATCTTTCAATTGCAGTTTTCAATTTAGTAATAAAATCCTGAAATGGCTCAGCATTTCCCTGCTTAATGGTAACAAAACTGCGAATGGAGCTACCTCCAGCCTCATCTACTTTAGTAAACGCAGCCAACACACAAAGGTTAATCATAGGGAAAACATTATTTGCCAAATTATCTTGTTGTGACTCAACTGTACTAAACTGACCAACACCATATAACTGATCGGGTGTAATGTTTGCTGTTCCCCTAGCTATTGCCTGTTGTCTATATTGAAAATCCCAAACAATATATTGGCCGGAGGACAAGATCATTCTGGCCAAAGCTTTCCAATCCTCCGGTATCATCATTCGACCAAATGCCAAAGCTTCCAGCAAAGCAGTTGTATATTTACTTTTTAACCCATAATCTTTTACTGCTGTGGTAATTTCCCGGAGAGTTCTTAATTCTAAAGGACGCCAGATACGTTCCTCATTTCCGAGTCTATCCATTTCTACAACAACAGGGAAAGCTGAGACCGGAAGATTGATTAATTCCTCCGGAGACAGCTCCCCATTCTCCATTGCCTTTTCAAATCCAGCGTCCACCGCATTTTTCACTCCGCGAGGGGCTAGCGAAGGCTCACTAAGAGCAGGGGCAGAAGGAGGGAGCAGCAGCCCATGATTACGAACCGCTGTGGTAGCAGCTGGCTGAACAAGAACCGGTTGATAGGGAGGTGGGTGCATGACAGGATCAGGAGGGGGTTGTAACAAAGGATTATTTTGAATTTGCAGTGCCTCAATCAAAGAACGCCATGTACAGAGTATGGGTGCAGGGGCGCGAGGCGCATTATGCAAATCCTCGCCTATCTTCCTCCATGTAGACACTTTTGTGCTGCCTGACAAAGGGTAATATGACATATGTTCCCATACATATTTCAAAAGTTCTTTGATCTCTTTTCCCTTAACTTGCCGAGCTTTCCCAGCTGAGTTAAACTGAAAGTAATTTCGCTTAACTATCTCTTTCAATTCCCTGACGTGCTCTTCTTGAGCCTGAGATAGATCATTCCCCATACTTACGATGAATCAGACGCGGTCCAGCCGTGTACCTGATGAAAGCGCTTAAGCCAATGCCTGGCGAAGGATGGGGACAAAGCGGACGTATCCTTTAAGAATCACGTCGGGGTCACCACTTGTGGCAATTAAATGGTTAACCCGGCAAATCAGGAGACATGGAAACAGGGTATTTCCTCGGGATGAAATGCCCCGAACCGAAGTCCAAAGCACTCTTTTATTTAGAAAAAGCAAGGTTACAGAATTCTCAGCCAAGCAATAATAACACAAAGTCAGTTCATTAAAATCAGTTCATTCCGTTACCTCATGGATCCAGATAAGACCACATTCCTGACTCTCTTTGAAGCATCTCTCTTTGAAGCAACTCCCCTGTTCCAGCAGCCTACTGATAATAACTTTCACCAATTAAGCATGAGTTGAATATAAGTTGAATATGTCATAACACATTGAGCATCATTAATCAGAACAATTAATCCCACACAGAAGTAAGGTGACTTGGAGCACAAGGAAGCACAAGTGTAGCATCTATCTAGGACTTTCCAAATCTTCCACATATCATGCAGTTGTACTCTGTTTCATTGTCACAGTGTGACCAAGTTCCTTTTGAATGAAGGTACAGTATATTTGACACAAAGAAAAAAGACAATGGGGGCTTTTTTTTTACTATGTACAGTAAAGCTATTTACAACAGGCATTTACAGCAAGTATATACAACATAATTCTGTTAACAGGCTTCCTCCTAAGCTTCTCCCCCAGAAACTATTTTTCTATAACTCTCCTGCTAACTGCTTTGCTTCCTCCCCCTTTCACTTCACTCCTTCCCATTTCTGGGCTTATTAATAGAAAGAATGAAAATAAATGAAAGTGCTGGATGTACTATGATGGTCAGCATAGCTTGACCTTCTCCTAGACCAGCTCAACTGAACACTTTCTGCTTCACTATTGGTGAAAACAACTTCTTTCAAAGTCTACTCAGTCCAGGGCTTTCCCAATAGCCAATTTCCACCTTTCCATCTTAGTTAAAGATATCACCTCTCTGAGATTTTGTTCCTTCTTCTGGGGAAGTCACCTGTAGACTTTCCTTCTTCTTCTCTGACTGGAAACAATTGTTCTACATACAGGGGTGGGATTCTACTGGTTAGCTAAATACTCCATATGGGCTACATAAAGTAAGTTTTACAGAAATCAAATAAATGCTTTCAAAGTAAATGTAGACTGGAACCTCATAGCTTTCACTATTACCATGATGGCTTAGTTTACTTAGTTTACTGTAAGAACTCGGCCATAATCACTTTTTAAAAAAAGACATCAAGTAAACATTTGGATTTGTCTCACCAAAACCATGACTTTCTAGACACTAAAATCAATCTAGCAGCAGGCAAAGAACAAGCCTTTTGTTAATTCAGCTGCATAATTTTGATATAGAATAAGAAGACCATTTTTTCAAGGTAGACAAATTCCTATGATATCCTTCCTGATCAAGAGCTCTTCTGCCAAATATAAATGTATAATGATAAAGTAATTCTGATGACCTCGTAGTAGAATACTAATGTCTATGGCATATCTGATATGATAGACAGCAGCCCTTATTTAAAAATCAAGTTGTCTTTCTCTGCATTGCCCTTTTTCAAGTGCTAAAATGCTAAACAACGGAATTCTGCTTCCCATTAGACTGTGAGACTCCCAGAAGACTAAGGTTCTTTATTTCTAATGCACTTTAACATCATGGCAGGTGCACATTATGAGAAAGCAGGATGTATTTATTAAAGACACCTAGAGGTTCATTTTAAAAGAATTCAATACGAACCAGTTTGCGCATTCTGCCTCCCCTTTAGCATTCCAGGAAGGATACATGGATGTTAACATGTTGACTTTAAAATGTTTCAGCAAGTTCTGAAGCAGGTAGTATTAAATTACATTTAACTGCCCTTTCCAATGCCCTAAGGACAGTTCTCGATCTCCACTGAATGTTTTGTACCCAAGAGGTTGAGGAATCCCAAACCTTCTGCAAAATGTGATGAACTCTATTCCAGTGCACTTGCTGATAAGGGGATTGTGATCTGACAGCTGAGTTTGAATGGGAAAGAATTGGAATAGGCTGGAATCAGGCTTAAATTCAGCAGCTAAATATGTGATCCACATCCTTTTCCATGCAAATGGTTTTACCTATGTGAGGTTTCTTTCTCAGTTTGAAAAGACAACCTGTGCTAAAATTAAACAATCCAATAAGGTATCCAGATGCTTCTGGATGAGCAAAATGTAAAAAACTGACTTTAGCTACCATAATCCTTGGCTCTTATCTGTCATAAATCCTAGTTCTCAACTTCTACCTAATGCAGATAGTAATATCTTCGTCAATCCTATCACTGTTTACTTTTATTTACTTTTTTACTCAAATACAATCTGTGCAGTCCCAGATTAGATAGGAAATCAGATGACTATTAAGAGACAGAAAGATAGAGTGTCTGTATTTGTTCAGCAAAATGAGTGAATACGTTCGTAAAACTTACAATAGGATGTTTATATATCTATCGTTTCTTGTAAATTGAAAAATATATAAAAACCAAAATAGGTCTGCGTGCCATGTGTGAACCTCATCTCTCTCTTTCTTTTCCTTCCTGAGATGTCCACATTTCCATCTCACCTCCTCTGATTAGTTTACTGCCAAAACTAAGAGCCAGTGCATCAGTTAATTAAAAATGTCTAAAAGTGATATTTTATTTATTCATTAACTTTACTGGATTTTTAATTCCACTTTGATAATTGGGAGAGGAGAAACAGGGGAAAGGCCTTGCCCTAAACTAACCTGGCAAAATGTACAAGAAAAAAATTTGGAAGAAAAAAGAAAATGAAAAGTTAACTTTTCAAGGCCACAAGTGAGTAATAAATTCATTCACAATGATAAAATGTAACAATTTGCTACCCAAATTAAAGTGACTAGAAAGTGGAGAAACAAACTTACTTACGTACTTACTTACTTACTTACTTACTTACTCCTTTTCTTTCCTTCCTATGCATGTTGGCATTTGTTGACTGCATAAATTATATGGATGAGCTGAGAACAAATCTCATAGGGATTATTTTTAACTTTTACAGCTATGATCACTAGTATTATTTTGTTTCATTTAATGAGGACTGACACCACTCTAAATTCCAAGTTTCAGGGTAACAACTGTTTATGCAAGATGTTCATAAATCCTCAGTTGTTTCCCATCAGGCACAGCCTCCTTCATTCTTCACTATTATTTTTTTCATTCCAATAGTCACAAACCTAAAAAAAGGAAAAGAATAACCTAGTATATTCCTGTGGTGATACAAGTTGCAAACATCTGAGGTACTGACTTGAAATGTTTTAGAAAAAATGCCAATATTATGAATCATGGAAGAACTTCTCTCAACAAGAAAACTCTTTCATGGGAAGAAAATGTCATGGTTACATAACCTTCCCTAATTTAAACTAATTTTGGAAAGATACAGCACAGTCACAGGTCCTTTCAATTGTAGACCTTGTCTGTTTATTGCATTGGGAAAAAAAAAATCTGCAAATTCGGGGCCACATTTTTATTAAACAGGTCATGTAACTAAGGCCTGGATCTAAAGAACCCAAGATATGAATCTTAAAAAAAAAAAAACCAATACTGCAGTGGTATTGTTGAAAGAAATTTCTCTGATTTGTTCCCAGCTGGGACACACTACAGATGTTAAGAAGAAATTGATGCAGAAGCAGCTGCTAGAAAGTAGAATTCTTTTAAGGTAGGAAGGCAAGAAAAGCAGATATAGTTTGAGCATTTCTGGCTTGCAAGCAGAGTGGCATGATAAGTTTATGGATTTTTATACCCATTTTCCCTTGAAGTTTGTGTGGCTTTAGTTAAGGTGATTGCTCTGGACTCTGTCTTCCTGCCTTAATGAGTTAATCCTGTTCCTGAGGCTTTGTCTTTCCTATCCTGGGGGTTAATTCTGCCAGGAAAAAGGAAAAGGAAAGTTCCAGTTGAGTTACTTTTAGCCTGATTCCCCTTTTCTTAAAGGGTCTACTGTACAAATATTCTAGTGTTTCTGTTGCCAGCTCTGTTAGCAGGGCTGCTCTGAGTTTTTCTTTCAATGATGATTCTTGGTTTTCTTAAAAGGGGAAGGGCTGGCTTGAGTTTCTTGGCATTGTTTTCTGAGGTTTCTGGTGCTGTGAGGTTACTGGCACTGTCCTTTTTGGGTGTACATCCCACAGTATTTTCCAACTGTATCATATGGTAATAGCCTCCATAGCAATGTTCCACTCATGTTATAAAAGTCACATTTCACAGAATAATAGAATTGGAAGGGACTAGATAGATGATTTGAGCAATCCATTTATGTTATGAAGGTTTTCTTAAGCTAACTTTCCTCAACTAAGGTTGTCTAGATCAACAAGACTACAATTTACATAATCCAGAGAATATGATCCAAAATTGAAAGTGTAGGGGGCAATGGTGTGTCATATTTGGACTCTGTTAGCCCGAGGAAGGCTGCCTTACTCAAATCTATCTCACACCCAGCCACAAAAGGAAGGGGTGACTACTTATTCCTAAAATGGCCATATAGCTTCTGCTGCAAATAATATGCCTGCAGGAGTTATCATCATTCTTACAAAGCTATCACTGGCTGGGGATAATGGGCATTACTGGACAGCATCAGAATAGAAAAGAAATAACTAGACTACAATTTCCTTTGGTTATTGCAATATCTTTATAGGATTGATTTTTTACAATTCCCAGTCTCTTTTTTTCTTTTTCTGCTTTGATCATTTAATGAGGTTCTCTATATTTAGTGTTGCTTGCCTGCCAACAGCCATGTCAGATGAGAAGCTGATGAGAACTGTATTCCAACACTTCTAAAAAGAATCAGATTGAGAAAGATTCTGCTGCAGAGCAAAAATGGAGTCCTGTTTGCAACCAGAAGCCCAGGTGTGCACCAGACAAACAGTAGGTTATGCCTGTAATTATAGATCTGTGTCGTTCCCAATGGAATCTCCCTGTGGATGCACTGCGGGTAGCTTTTGGCACTGAATGCAATAGTAATCAGTCAAGAAAGAAGTCAACATAAGGTCATCCCATTTCACCTTCCTCCATCTTAAAAGGCAACCACACACTCATGCTCCAGTAGAAATGAGACCACTTGATCTTGCTTCAAATACAACAAATTATCAGGGTCCCACCACCACAACAAAACATCTTAAATCTATACTGCTTTGTGGCCTTTATTCAGAACAACTGCTGCAAAGACAGAATCATGGTTCAAAAAAAAAGAAAGGTAAGTAGTGGATACAATACATTTCTAGTGGGTTTTTGGAGAAAAATATTATTAAAGCTCTTCTTGTTTATTATGTTCATGGCATTTGTGCACTGCAAATAAAATAATCCTAACCACCTTGATTTTTTTTCTTCACCATAGTTCATGAACATACCTATGCAAGGTAAAAGGAAGTCCCATGTAGTCTTATTTCCTTTTTTTTTTTTTAACAGCACCAGGGCACCCAAAGGCACTAGTATATGTAAAAAAAGGGGGGCAGGGTTTCAGTTACATAGTTATAACTGCCATTTTAACTTTTCCGACTCTTCTGAGAATTCCATACAGCATGTTAATTTGTGTTTCCAGAGAATGACACCAAGAAGAAGTGGAGAAAAAATAGAAAGAAAGGAGAAATGTGACAACATCAGAAAAAAGGCAATGGAAAAGGCAGGCATACCGGTAGTCATACTTTCACCATGAGGATAGCACAATTTAGTTGCTGTAAAACCAAAATAGACTAAAAAATTTGAATAGCCAAATGTATGTTTTTTTGCTGACAAAACAAGTAGTGAGTGGTGCTTTAAGCTACAACTAGGGAAGCAATTGGGTTGGAGGTCAATTTTTTTAAATCAATGTTTTTTAATACAGAGAAATGAAAAACAAACATAATAAACCAACTTGTTTGCTCACCTGACCAGAAAACAGTATTTCGTTTAATGCACTATATCTGCACTCCGATAATACAAGGTTTTCTTTTCTGAGTCATTCTGGTATTATTTTATGCATAAACTGGGGGGGGGAGGTTTATCATAGTGGAGAGTGCAGACAAAAGGCCATTTAAATAATTTAGTCATTGGTCATTGTATCAACAAAGACACGATCAGCTGAGAGACCAGAGTTCATAAATATATTATAAAAATGAGTGATTCTTTAATTTTAAGTAACAGTTTTCTGGGTTGGATTTCATATGTGAAATACTGTGCAAACTCAGTTTCTGAAAAGAGATGGGAATTATCATAGTCCAAATTCTGACACACCAATGCTTTCTAAGTTTATTCTATGGGGTCAACAATCCTGGGACAAGATGAAATAAAGAGTAGTTAAGTCATTCTATACAAAATACAATATAGTCTTATATATTTTTTCTTTTTACAGCTCCTTCCTAGGTGGTTGGGGAGCTATTTTATAAAATAGTTAGAAGCCTTTGCAAATAGGTGCCCATTTTGGGGGGTTCACAGAAAGATTTCAAACTTTGAGAAAACACTGTAGGGCTTTCTAAACCTTTGTTAACATAGGTGCTAACCCATTTACCAAATGACTCTATTATCAAACTTTGTATTAAGCATTGCAATGAAATAATACTCCGGATGCTCAACTTCAGGTTGAGATAAAGCAGAGGTTTCACAGACATAACATGGCTAGATAAATTCCTTTATTGCAAATAAGAAAGAAAACCTGTATGTGCAGAAAATCTGCCCACTACAGTGTCTCTATAATATGTCTGCTACAAGGTTTAAATTCTAGCCCTTTCGTTCTCTGGCTTCAAGTCAAGAGACGTTTAACTTTCTCTTGGCCATGAGAGACAGAAGTTCAATGTTGATGTAATCTTAGCTAAGAATCACTGACTCCTACCTCATCAGTTTCAGCCTTACACCATCTTTCTATATCTTATCCCATTCCCTTTAAATTGCTGGTCACAGGTCCATAAAACATTTATAAATTTTCTTCCTTAAGGATGAAAGATTATATTAGTCATAATGATCCAATTCCAAGAAAAAGAGACCATGGGAAAGAGATGGGGTTTCTCCCTTAAAATGAAATAAAATTAAGGATAGTGCTCAAGATTTATAAAGGAGAAGCAGCAAGAAATTCCTGCCTAAGAACATTTAATTTGATGGACCAGACAAACGCTCTCCAACCAGCAACAAAATGTGAATGTCTCCTAAAATCCAATATCATAGCTAAACATAATTCAGTAGATTGGTTGTACTGATTTTTTTTAATTCTGTGTGTGGGGATATTGTCTTTTTTTTTTAGAGCATTCTTCAGCATCTAGAAATTTAGTTTTATTAGTTTAATTAGAAAATTTGTTCTCCATATGCAAGTTATCCTTATGTTTCAGAACTGAAATATTTTTTATTAAGTTCATTACTTCTGCTTTGGGCAGGGAGGTCTGAAGCATCATCCTTTCTATTTTTAAAAAACTGGGATGAAAGGAGAAATCCTTGATAGAAAAGCTGAGCACTCTAAAACTAAACAAATTAGATTGAGGCTGGAAGTTCAGCTGGACTACTTTATAACTATGTACCTTAAGTATCTTTTACTGTGAAATTTTTATAAAAAGAAAAGAAAAGAAAAGAAAAAAGAAAAGAAAAGAGAAGAAAAGAAAAAAGAAAAGGATCTACCTGTGAGATTTGCAGTCTCAGGTGGGCTGGGCTCAAATAAAACATGGAGTTCAATCCACCTGAATTTTTATAGAATGCTCATGGAAAGGATATCACGTCTAGAGATGACCAAGAAAGCAATAGCAAACCACTTCTAAAATTCTTGCCTAAATGAATTGCAGGGACTAGTCCAGGTAGTTTTTTTTATTTTTTTTATTTTTCTTATATGTATCCATGTATTCATAACTGTGTTTTTACTTATACCTATTATCTTGTAAGCAATTGAGAAAAATAAATAAATAAATAAATTGACTCAAAGATGGGGAGGGGTCTATGTGCAGGGGTGGGCTGCTGGGGGTTCGCAGGGGTTCGGGAGAGCCCCTAGCTAAGTTTCTGTGCAGTTTGGAGAACCCCCAAATCCCACTCCTGATGGGCCCTACCCGCCCCTACCCGCCCCTCCCAGGAGATCCCATGAGGCCTATTTTGGATGCAGGTAGGTGCAGGAAGCATGCAGAGACTCAGGCCCAGGGAGAACGTTTTCGCCCTCCCAGAGGCTTGAGAAAAGCCCACGGAGCCCAGGAGGGCAAAAACGCAGGGTGTTAAACTCACATTATCACGGTGATGTCACATGACATATTGGGACTTTTTCCCCCTTCGCTAAATTGGCTGTGAGTGTGGCCAGCATGTGACGCATCCAGCCTGTAGGCCAGGAGTTGGACAGCCCTGGTCTAGAATTTTAGGTAGCGATACTCTCTCTTGCTTCTTATGATGTTCTTTTTATTAGTGAAAGGCTAAACCTTTAGTTGTGAGTTTGCCTAAGCTATGGGTTTATTGAAGAAAAAAAATTCCTAGTTCTCACAATATACTGCCCATTAATTTACAAGCTGCAATGGCCACTTCATACAGGATGCTAAGCCTAAAACCAGCCACATTATGCAAGTTATGAACCAGCCAATAATTTTTAAAAATCATTGAACAATTATGTTGTCCTACTTTATAGTAAGGCAATAATAAGTGTTTTTGAATTAAAGACATAAATTAACATAATTGCTGAAGATTTTTTAAAAATCCTTTAACTGTCCTTATTCTGTCAACAGGAGAGAAATTTTGAGTTCATAGGTTAACTTATTTTATTCATATGAAAACTGTGTTGGAAGAAATATCCTTCTGGGTTAAGTTCCAAGTGGGGAAAAAAAACACTGGAAACTTGGAGGCTATCTGGAAAGATGGTTTAATGGTGGACAGCAGGACCACATGACTTGAAGCTCCAAAGTGAAAAGGATGATTACATGCTTCAAGTAAGAAGAGAAGGTCAAGAAGGGCTGAGATGCTGAGAGTGCCTGGGTTTTATAACCTTTGTTGGGATTTGAATTGGAGCTTGTATTCTGATTGGTTGTCAGACTCCCATGGGGCCCTGCAGGGGCAACTATGTAGGCTGTCCTGAGTTCCAGGCTTGGTTGAGCCTTGCTGGATGATGATGCACTGAAAGAGCTTTGGGTAGTTGCTATAGTTTTATCTGGAGATCTTTGTTATGTAAAGTATTCTGGCCCAGGCCTTAATAGCCCACCCATTAAGCAGTCATTAAGCAGCTGGAGGTGAGCTTCTGCTTCTGAGGTCAGTTTCTGCTCTTGAGTTTCTACTCCTTTTAGGGGAAATATTCTGCCTTTTCAATATTTCCTAGGATATTTCAATTTTCTAAGAGAGGTGTGGGTGCTAACTTCCTACACTACCATACAAAATCACACATAACTATAAACCAAGGTTTAGGAACCCTAAAGGTCATATATTGGGTGGGTGCTAACTTCCTACAACTGTTAAAATAATTAGGCCATAAAACGCTTTTATATGTGAATATTGGATGAGTCATGGATCATTGTGTCTTATCACTTCAGGCAATTTCTTTAAAAACAAAACTAAGCCTGGTTTTGATGAATCTGTTAAGGGTCAGTTTAAACTGTCATGCAGAAGCTTTCCTTCGAATGTGCAAATTGGCTATTGTGCTTGGATGAAAAGAACATTGACATTAGGCTGTCCTCACATCTTCACCAAGTCTTTACTCACCATATTCAAACTTTAGTGAACAAATATGGAGGCAAGGCCATCTTATGTTTCTTTCCCATCAAACATGAAACCTTAAACATGTTTATTGTATTATCATACTCACCTGAAACTTGCTTCTTCCTTTCTTCAAACCTTCATCATTATTTTCTATTCCAATTCTCTTTGTCTCCTTTCCTTTGTTACTCTGTTCAGTTTTCATCACCCATTAGGTATTTGGAAACCTACCCTGTGGAGTTGTATGTCATTTTATTTTAAATGTATCCAGAGTGCATGTGAGTATTGGTTAATGGGCAGGGCATGGAAGAACCAGGTGGGACTTGAATTCACTGTCACCTACTTTCTACATTGGAGTGTTAATCACTGGACCAAATTACAACAGTATCTTAAGAATTTATTATTAAAGGTCGGGTTGGTTTCACTTACAAAGTATACAAATGTGGCAACAATTATCTTTTCTATGTTTTATAGGTTATTATTTATATATGTTCTTTTTATGTTGTAGGAAGTTAGCACCCACCCATCTCCTAGAAAATTGAAATAGCCGAGGAAATATTAAAAAGGCAGAATATTTCCCCTAAAAAGAGTAGAAACTCAAGAAGCAGAAACTCACCTCAGAAGCAGAAACTCACCCCCAAGTTTGTTAATGGGTGGGCCATTAAGGCCTGGGCCAGAATACTTTACATAAGAAGGAACTCCAGGTAAAGCTATAGAAATTGCCAAAAGCCCTTTTAAGGGCATAATCACCCAGCAAGGCTAGACCAAGCCTGGAACTCAGGACAGCCTACAGAGTTGCCCCTGGGAGTCTCACAACCAATTAGAATACAAGCTCCAATTCAAATCCCAACAGAGGGTATAAAACCCAGGCACTCTCAGCACCTAAGTCCTTTTTTCTTGCTCTCTTCTCACCTTGAAGCATGTGATCATCCTACTCGGGAGCTCCAGGCCATGTGGTCCTGTCCACCATTAAACCTTCCAAGCAGCCTCCATGTTTCCGGTGTCTTTTTCCCCACTTGGAACTGAACCCAAAGGATATTTCTTTCAACAATGTTAAGCATTTTTAAAGACCATTTTTTTCCAGTATTGCATTTGGATTTAAATTAGTCCAGCTTTGACAAAGCAAATGGAGAATAAAAGTAGGCCAGGTAGTCTGTAAGTTCTTAATAAATTGTATGGTCAATACACTATTTTTTTAAAGAAAAATTTCTACCTAACAGAGGAATGTTAGACATTATTTGGACAATCACCAAACCTGAGAGACTACTCATGTTTAAGCAAAAACTAATTTGCAAGCGGAAACAATGGTCATTTACTAGATGATTGACAATAGGCTTAGGGCAGTGATGGCTGACCCTTTTGTCATCATGTGACAAAAGTGTGCACGCATCCCCCCCCCCACACTTTTCCGCTCCCTGAGCATACACACATGACCCCCTGTGCTCCTCTTACTTCCTGTGCATGCGCATGAGACCCCCGCGCTCCCACACATGCTTGCGTGCTCCCCTGTGCTCCTACGCATGCGCACATGTCTCCCTCATGCCCCCCGCCCCAGCATATGTGCAGCAGATACCTCAAAATCAGCTGGCTGGCAGGAGATGCGCGCACATGTGCAGTGGAACTGAGCTGGGGAGATGGCTCTGTCTGCCACTTCCGGCACGTGGGCTGTAGGTTTGCCATCACGGGCTTAGAGAGTCCTATTAAAACCATCCATTTGTTTTATTTATTTTTATTTGTATTTATATGCCGCCCTTCTCCGGAGACTCAGGGTAGCTTACAGTCTTTAGAGCACCATGCTAAGTGCTCGGCAATAGCCTTCATTCCACTGTATATGCCTGCTTATTACTAGGGCTTTTGGCACCCCCCAAGTGCCATTTTTACAAAGTCAGATTATTGCCCCCAACAATCTTGGGTCCTCAATTTACCTCCCCCGAGAGGATGGAAGGCTGAGTCAACCTTGAGCCTGGTGGGATTCGAGCCTGCACTAATTGCAGGCAGCTTGCACCAAGTGCTAGATGATTAACAGCCTGCACCACCAAGGCCCTTGCTTGCAAACATAATTAAGGAGTGTTGGAAGAAATATCCTTTTGGGGTCAGTTCCAAGTGGGAAAAAGACACTGGAAACATGGAGGCTGTTTAGAAAGATGGTTTAATGGTGGACAAGGCCACATGGCTTGGAGTGCCTGAGCAAAAAAAAAAAAAAAGGAAGAAATGCTGAGGGTCCCTTGGTTTTATGCCCTCTATTAGCATTTGAATTGAGCTTGTGTTCTGATTGGTTGTCAGATTCCCATGGGACCTTGCAGGAGCAACTCTGTAGGCTGTCCTGAGTCCCAGGCTCGGTTGAGCTTTGCTGGATGATGATGTCCTATTATGGCTCTACCTGGAGTAGATCTTTGTTATATAGAATAGACTGGCCCAGACTTTAATGGCCCATTAACAAAGGTGTGGTGAGAGCTGAGTTTCTGCCTCTCTGAGTTTCTATTTCTCTTTTAGGGAAAACATTCTACCCTTTTAGTATATCCTAAAATATTTCATTTTCCTGGGAAAGGGGTGGGTTTTAACTTCCAACAGGAGAGGAATCATGACAGAAAGAACAGGAAAATGTTGCATTTTAAATCAACATCTTTGTATAAAAGAAGGGCATAGAATGGTTGGGCAAACATAAAAAATATGAGCCCGTGGATGAAAAACGAAAACACTCATTCTAATGAAAATATTATAGAATATTGTTATCTGAATATAGTGTTGAAAGAAATATCCTTCTGGGTTCAGTTCCAAGTGGAGAAGAAAGACACTGGAAACATGATTACTGCTTGGAAAGATGCTTTAATGATGGACAGGACTACATGGCTTGAAGCTGCAAAGTGAAAAGGATAATCACATACTTCAAGATGTTAGGTGAAGGAAAAGAAAAAAGGGGGGCAAGATGCTGAGAGACCCTTAGTTTTATACCCTCTGTTAGATCCCACCTTAGTGTTCCAAGCCATGTGGTGTGATGGGTAGAGGGGTTTGTTATGTAAAATACTCTGGCCCAGGCCTTAATGGCCTGCCCAATAACAAAGGTGGGGGTGAGTTTTTGCTTCTGAGGCGAGTTTCTGCTTCTCAGTTTCTACTTCTCTTTTTAGGGGAAATATTTTGCCTTTTTAGTATATCCTAAAATATTTCATTTTCCTAGGAGAAGGGTGGGTTTTAACTTCCAACAATAGCATTCCAGATATCAGAAGAAAACAATTCCCTTCCAAACAGGGAGTGAAATTATAGTAATGTATAGATTTGGATTAATTGGAAATTGCTGTTTAAAGCCCAACATATGGTACAATTGAGTAGTATAAGGAGCAGGAAAGGGGCTAATTAATTCAGCCCTTCACTCAGCTCTCAACTTCTTCTGCAATGACATCCTAGCTCAGGGATCCCTAACCCCCCAGTCCGGGGACTGGCACATGGCTACAGCATGCCAGAAATGGGGCCATACAAACAAGTGAAGTCTCATCTGTGGGATGCAGGCAGCACACAAAACTGTGTCCCCTCCAGTCTGCGGAAAAAACTCTCTCCATGGAACTGGTCTCTGATGTCCAAAAGGTTGGGAGCCACTGCCTGAGCTGATAACATCTTCCCATCAGCTTTCATTTTCATGACTGCATAAAAAGTGTAAGACTTATGAGAAACAGAAATGCTATAGTTATAATGTAGGTATGAGAGCTGGATAGCCAATCCATTCTTCCTCTGATGACTTGTGAAGAAACCAAAGGGAGACTGCCTGGATTATCAATTCCCTGATTCTCACCAGCTCTGGTCCCTTTCTGCTATTGGTTCTTTGGCATGGCAGATTGGAACACTCGGTAGTTGAGACTGGATTTTCTAGGGCAACTTTCAATCTGAGGTGTATCATGAATGGCAGAGCAAGTGCTGTAACTCCTTGACACTAAACACAAAGCATAAGGCAATGAGTTGTGACAGTCTATGCCACTCAGCATTAAATTATTGTCCCATTAGCGTCTTGTGACATTTTCCAGTCTCCAACTCTTATCTCTTCTTACTTCCTGAGATGAGGCATTCCAGCATGTTTGGTTAATGGGCAATAAAAGAAGGTCAAAGAATATCAACAAAAGAACAGCAACTATAAACCTAGTTTGTTTCTCTAATAGAGCAGCTATTTCATGCAATCAAGATTAACAATCTAATTTGAAGATAACAAATTGCTAATGTAAGTACAACAGTATCATATTCTGTATCTAATAGATCCTGTGAATACAGCTGTTTTCTGTTATAGAAGGTATGGTAGCAATAACTCTTTTAACATTTCTGTCAATCAAAGTTACATACCCCTACCAGGCAAAGGCAAGCAACAAGAAGGTAAAAAGTTCAGGATGAAGTATATTTGGGACATTCAAATTAAATGAAGGCCCAATATCAACAGAATAGTTGACTGTATTCCAAAATATGGTTTTTAATAGGCTCTCTCATCAAAAATAACTGGTCTTTTGAAAGGTGGGATTAAAATATTTAGTTAAATGCATAATAATATTACTATTCTATACTACAGGGGAAGTTGATGACCTTTACAATTGTTTGAAGAAATGTCCATCTGATTCAGTTCCAAGTGGAGGAAGGACACTGGAAACATGGACGCTGATTGGAAAGATGGTTTATTGGTGAACAGGACCACATGGGTTTGAGGTTCCTGGTGAGCTGAACACATGGGGGAGAGACAGATGTAGTTATACCTTCTTGGGCCTTGCTCTTGAGCTTGCTGTTCCTGTGCAAGAAATGTATTCTATTGGTTGTCAGACTCCCAGGGGGCTATGAAGGGGTCATAGCTGAAGTTGTCTGAGATAAGTTTGGTTGAACTTTGCTGGGTGATGCAATGAAGGGGCTTGGTTGTGCCATGTGGTGAGCTCTGCTGATAATCCTATTAAGTCATAGAGGGTCATGTCTTAATCCCATCACCCTGGAACTGGAGGCCTTTTGTCTTGTAAGTAGGCTGGCACAGTACTTCTCAATGGGCACCAAATATCTGCTGGGACCATGGAGCTAAAGCTCTAAGTTTCTGTCTTTAGAAACATGTTTCTCCATTAGGGAAATATAATATTTTGCCTTTTATAATATTTTCTAAAATATTTCATTCTTCTGGGAGGGGAGTGGCTTCCCACACTATTGTTTAATAATTTTTGAACATTACCTTTGTCAGATTTTAAAAAAAACATAACATCAATCCATATCAAAAACTTTAGCTCAGCCTGTGGGTTGCTAATAAGTAATGAAAAATGTTGTAATTTTCATCTTTTCTGTATCAAAGCTATCGATGTGGAGTGAGAGATAAGACACAAAATACTCAATATTGGTAAAGAATTGGAGGACCTGCTTGCTGGAAATTGGCAATTACCACCTAATTATTTGCTATCCAATAAAATTCATACAGGATAAAAGCTCCAGTTTACCCACAGTGAAACTAATAGTAGGCAATGACTTAAAAGGCCACACGTATATGAAAATCTGCAAGCTAAGCAATAAAATGGCCATTGCTCTTGAAATCAGGTTACAGGCTAAACAATAAACTCTTCTCAGAATCCACTTGAAATGATTCCTTGAAGACCAGAGCATCTTGTGAATAAGTGTTACAATAATTACTTCACATTCAAGGTTTTATTATGGGCCTGCTAGGTTTATTATTAAACTTGCATTAGTCTATGAAATACTCAATGCCCCATTTAGAAAATGTAATGAGACAATATTCAGAGTGATTCTTATTTATTTCCAAGTATTATAAATTACTAGCAATTACTTCACTATGAAACTATGTGATTGGGCAAGTTTTTGGGAGGAAAATTAGGGAAGGAAATTGTGCCTCTGCCTACCAGCATCCATCAGTATTCATCTGGCTAGCGTCCTGTTAGTGTGTGAGAGAGTTCAAGGCTGTTTGGAAAGTTAAGCAGTATTTGCCTGAGCGTGACTTAGCTCAACTGCAGTTGGAACAGATTTCTTTTCAGGTGGCGAGAGTTGAGAGCTGTTTGGAAACTGAAACAGTATCTGCTGTGCGAGCAAGGAGACTGCAAGGAATCTGGGCGTGGTTTAGCTGAACTGCAGTTGGAAGATATTTCTTTCAGGTGGGGAGGGGAAGTAGAACTCCTTAGTATCAGAGTGTGTTAATAATAATATAGGAAATACTAATGCTCTGATGGTCATTTTGAAAAATCCTTTCTTATTGAGCACCTAGAAGCCAAAAGGAACATACATACATGCCAAATTTCAAGTTTGTAGGCTTTGCGGTTCTGGAGATTTTGTGATGATGCATGAGTGCTTTTTCCCTTTTATACATATAAATTAAAACCCCTTCAAGAATCATGAGATGTGGTAGTGGCAACTAATGTGTCAATTTTAATTGTTAATATTAGTAAGTATAACACATACAAACAAAAGCTTTTTAAAGGTCCTCTACAATTTTGAAAAATGAAAAAGGGTCCTGGGATTTAAAAAAATGTTTAAGAATCATATTACAGTAGCATCCCTAGAAAACTGGCAATAATAATAATGGTTTAAACAATTGTCTTTCACAGTGATTTTCTGACAGATCACCCCAAAAATAGAAACATGAGGAAACCCAAATACTAAACTAAAAGCATTATTTCATGAGATAAATTACTGACATACTTTAGATACAACAGCAGCTACCACAAAGGTGTGTGTGTTAAAAAAGCAAGAGGATAGTTGCAGCAAATGAACTGAACTCCCACCCTTTTGAATGTGTGTGCCACACTGATGCATATGCAAAAGGAATGAGATTTACTTGTGCATCACCAGCTACTGTATTGCATGCCTTGACTTTCTCTGCTGATACTGATGGATAAGGAGTGATATCACATATCACTGATGATATGTGAGGCCCATGGCAATTGCCAACTTCTTTAGAAAAGCTCTGTGAATAAAGTGCAATTAATTTTAGAGAAACTGAATAAATTATGGAGCAGGAGCTGAATGAGATATTGAAGTTAACCAGAATTGACCAATTCACCACCAAGATGGAGTTTTTTTAAAAAGATAACAGTAAAGTCATCTTCACAGTCTTATCTACATTGTTTCCTTAGCAGGGGTAAACAAGTTTCCAATTGCCTTCTTCAATGATTTTTTTTTAACTTCCCAGACTAACCAATTGCTTTGATATTCTGCGGAAGTCTCTCATCCAAGGACTAAACTGGTCAATCCTGCTTAGTTTCCAAACCTAAATACAGCAAAGTTGGCCAGCTACTGCCACCTGCTGAGAATAAACCCTTTATCTATATTTTTGAAGCTATAGCTTGTTACAAAAGTTACAATTTTGTTAGTATGAGAAATGAGTTTTAAAAAATAAAGTAACAAGAGCCACTTTTTTTCCAGAGGAAGCTTCTTCCCAACACTTGTTCACAATTATTGCCAGTAATTTCAGTTGAAGAGTATGAAGAGATCATCTGTTTGGGTGTGAACAAGATTTACTTAGTGGGATTGGGATGAGAAATCATCTAAGAGAAATCCAATGAATTTTATACAACTCATGTTCATTATTTCTGTTTTCATAAGAATTTACCTAAGCAATATTTGTATGCATCTTATAGGCTTTGTGTCCCAGATCTTTCAAGAGCTTAGCAACACAGAGAAGGACATCTTGACTAAGAGAACAATCTGGTTCTGTCCATCAAACAACAAGTAGCAGCTGCAAAGGGTTTGCTTTGCTGCCAAAAATAATAGTCAAGCCTGGGACTGAAAGAGGAAGCCCATTCTTGCCACATCTGTGAGCCACAGCAGTTGCGTATCGATACTAGTTGGCACTCTAGGCTTTACCTGCCACACTTTCTAGTCCCAGAGTAGGGAGTTGGAATAAATTCTTAGACGTTTGAGGTTAATGCTGATGGAACAGAGTGCTTCCATCTGCCCCTCAATCGCCAACTTTTGCACACATCATTTCTGCCCGAGAGGCTTCCCCATCTGCGCTGAAAATGCGTGAGCCTGCAGAAATCACAATGTACTTCAGCTTTCTATGGGAAATCCAGGGTACCACTAAAACGTGTTAGCCCCTTGGATTGGGCTAACACGGATTTTCTTTTTCTTCGCTGCCTGAAATAAGACCTAGAAAGAAGGGACGCCAACACGAAGTTAGCTGCGTGGATTGCTCCTGGGGGGGGGGGGGGGGAATGCCAGAGGTCTCGCCTCACACAAGGGCACCCCAGCCTAGGCCCAGCGCCGCGGATGCTATCCAAGCCGGGCAAGTTTTCCCCGCCACAGCCGGGCAAGCATTGAGCTTCCCGGATCGGGGAGTAGGAGGGAGGTGAGCGAGCTCCAGGCGCTTCTCTCCTGTCGCAGTTCAAGGCAGGCAGTGCGCCTGCGCGCCGCAAAAAACGGAGGAGGGCGGGGCCGCGTGTTTGGAGCGGCTCATTATTTGGCAGGAAGGTGCGGAGGCCTCTCTACTGGCAGCGGCTCGAGCGCAGGCAGAGGGGAGGCTCCCAATGTGGCAAGAGAGAGGAGGGCTAAACAGCGGCGGCGAAGGAGGGGGCCAAGCGAGACAAGGGGAGCCGCCGCAGCAGCCGCCGCCGAGGAGCTGAGCGGCCTGGACGGGCGAACGGGGGTGGCGAAGCTTCTGCAGCTCTGGCCCCACCGCCTACGCCACCCCCCCGCCGGGCACCTCACGCCTGCCCGGGCGAAGGCGGAGGCGGCGGAGGAAGCCGCCAAGGACGAGGCTCCGGCAGCAGGTGAGAAGAGAAGGCGAACGCGGAGGAGAAGGGAGGGGTGAAGCGGGAGTTGCCGCGCCGCCCTTGGCTCGGCCAGTCAGTACCGGCCACAACCGGAGGGAGTCGCTGTGGGGGAGGCGCCGCTCCCTTCCCCTCCCCTCTCCTGGGGCTGAAGTTAATTTATTATTCATTCGCGGCGGGCCTCGGCCGCCGCTCCTCCTCCCCTCCGCTTCTCCCTCGGTCCCCCCCTCCCTCCCGGAAACTGTTTTCCCCTCCGAAGAAAGCGGGAGCGGAGCCAGAGGGGAGCCCTCGGCGGCCTTGGCGGGGGAGCGGAACAAATCCTCCGCCCCCCCCTTCCCTCGCGCGGCGGCTCTAATTGCTCCTCCTCTGGGGGAGGCGCCAGCGCTGCTTCGGTCTCCCCCATTTCCCTCCCCCCCACCTCCCGCCCGCCCGTCGCCTCGGCGTTCTGGTTCCTCCCCGCTATTGTGTACCAGGCGGGGGCCCCTCGAGGGGCGCCCAGATTCCCCGCTTCTTCTGCCCTTCCCCACCCCCGAAGAGCCGTGGGAATTGTCTCCCTCTTGCCCGCGGGGGTGGGGTGGGGGGTGGACAGACGGGGAAGGCTGCCTCGGGCCGGCAGCGGGGGCGGGAGGAGAACTGTTGGTGGTAGTGCCCGGGAGAGCGGGCTTGCTTCCCCCCTCCCCTCCCCTCCCCTTTTCCATTCCCCGAGTAAAGGAGCTGAATCGCCGTGTCAGGAAGCAAGCAGACGTTTCCACATTTCCTCACGCTACGGCTGTCGTGTGTGTGTGTGAGTGAGTGTGTCTTGTCAGGCTTTGCCGAGTTCCTTTGTCTGCTTGTTGGCTTTGCCCGTCTCTCCTCCCTTCGCTCTTTCTGCCTTTCTCCCTTCCTTCCTGGTGGCTCTTCCTCTCTTCCCCTCCCTCTCTTCCCCTCCCTTCTTTTTCCTTCACAGACTCCATGAGCTGCCGCAGCTGCAGGTTTGTAAATACTGGGGATGGACAGGCACATACATGCTTATGCATACACACAAGCAAAAACATGGCTGACATGGCTCCCCTCCTCCCCCCACCAAAAATTCCTTTCTTTTCCGTATCTGCATCTTAGTCTTTGTATTCTTTGCTTGTATCTTCTATTTCTCCTCCAGCTCTGTCAAAGAGGGAAAGGAAAGCTGGTCTTCTCTCTCTCCTCCCCCCCCTCCCGTATATTTTTGTCTGGTTGCTTATCAGGCGGAAGGATTTTTCCACTGAAGCTTTCCCCCCCTTTGGGTTGGTGTAAAAGTATGATGAACTGGAAGCCCAAGAGAGGCCTGGGGGGGGGGGGGGGGCGGGACGACGGCCGACCTCTGCCGAGAAGCTGGGCTGGAATGTGTGTATCTGTTTTCCTAGGTATGGGGGAAGGGAGGCCAATGCACCAAAATATTAGTGATGGTTAAATGGGTGTTATGTTAGCAAAAATGCTCAGGGCTATTCCATATCTTGCAGGTGGGAGAGATAGGCCTCATTACTGTATCCTGTAAAAGGCAACACGCATAAAGCATTTTGTTAAAACAAGCTATGCAGTTTTTTTTATTCCCCTACTAATTAATGTAGGTGTTAATGTCTTAGCTAAGCCCTTGTGAAAAACAAAACTTTGAACTGCCACTACAATAGTTACTTCTAAAATAATTTTCAACCCTTGTGGCTCTGGCCTGAAATAGAAGCCTGTAACAAAGAATTGTGCCACATATCTTAAGTGTCTTCACCATTCTATGTTACATACAGTATTGAAACTTTTTATCAAAACTGTTTTGCCCCTTACCTCTAGTCAAACCTTGGGCAGATAACAGCACCCCCTTCTGGTTTCCATAAAACTTAATAGAACAGTTTTGAGCCAAACATTTAAAAAAATCTTCTGTCTATCCCTCTTCCCACCCCTGTACTTAGCTAACTTTTTTTGAGGGGGATAATGAAAAGACCTTGAGTATAATCGCTGTTTAGTTTTAAAGGATGACTGCAGGAATTCATTTTGTTCTTCCCGTGGGAAATTGTGACTGATAAAAACTATTTTGCTGTTGTTTGTATGGATCTTTCTCAATCTTTACTGTAATAGGATAATTTTCATGCCTTTATTTGATTCAATTTTGCATAAATGATTTATAAGGTGAATATTTTTTAATAAAAAGATTATAACCATTAGGAACTTAACTCTATTTTTTGTAGTGATCGATAAATTCAAAATTGGAAAATAAATGTGTAGGACTTTTAAACTGTTTTAGGAATTTAAGCTTTTGGATTAATTCTATTATTTAAGTGATACATTTTTTTAACCAGGAGCTTAAGTAGTGTGTATTCATATCATTTTATAAAACATTTTCAAAGTGATGTTATAACATATTTCATAGGGCCTTTTCTCCCCATTTTCAATATTTTTGATAGAGCCATCAATTAATTTTGAAGATCACAACCATATTGTGCTCTCATATTTTTTTTGGAAGATTGTTTATCATATTTCCTTTTAATAAAAATTCTCATGTCTTCTAAAAATATAGAGTGAATAACATTAGAATGAAGTCTGTAAAATAGAATCTCACTGTGAACATATTGTGAATCTGCAGATGAAAAACAATTTTATCTAACATGGCTGTAGTGATACAACATGATTTACAATTTGTAATTTGATTTAAGGGTTATTCTGTAATGGACAGCTTGATGTTTCTGTAAAGATTGTATCTTTTAAGAAAGTATGATTTATGGCTTGTTTATATAAATATTTGCTACTTATGAGTTAAGGGAGACAGCAGAAGAATAGATTTAAAATTATAAAGCTTAGCAGGGTGGGTGCTGTTTCTTCAACAGTTGGGCTCAATTGAGAACCAAGCTAAAGTATTTGCTCAGTAACTATTCTGACTAAATAAGAGCTTGTATTGTTGCTTTTTGTAAATTTTGTTAGTGACTGTATTCTTGTCTAGCAATTCTGAGGTGCTGTGTAGAAGTTGCATTTATCCAAATAATGCAAACAAAGGTTAACTATTAAGAGTACATGTTGGGCTGGTTGGAAGAGCAGTTTAAAATTGTTTGTTCCTACAGGTTCTGTTAAAGCTACCTTTTAGGTATCACTGCATAAATTCCCTTTACCAAGTCACCATTTTACTTTAATAAGTTAGCCCAATAACTTCATTGCCCTGTTTCTATTAACTATATTATTTAATAACTTAATTAAATAATTTCCAAGATTTACAGTATTTAATATAATCCCTAAGGCAAGTTTAAACCTCTACAATGGAGTACTCCTGTTCTACTGTCTGACTATACCCCAAAATGAGCAGAACTATATATCTATTAATCTGTTACTTCCTCACTTGAAGCCAATGGGACTTCGAGGACAGAGCCAGGAGTGGCATAATACTAGGAGCAGCCCTTTTATTGAAAGGCATATTGAGGGAACAGACACATTTACTTACCAAAATTCATATGTTTTAAAGGAACCAAAAGATATCAATCACCATAAAGCCACAACCTTTCACATTGCTATGTTCTGATAGTAACACTATTGAGATAGTTCCATACAATCATGAGCCAACTTATTGTTTTTAGTAGGCCTCAGAATTATTCAAATGAGTAAGAAGCAATGGCATGGCAAAGATTTTTGTTTCCTATGAATGATAGGAAACCAACTCTGGGATATTTCATATTTATTTAATTTATATACAACATATTATAAACAGTAAAGAATTTAGTCTCTTCTTGAACAGAAGAGTGCACCTTTTAAGACTCTTGAGATTAGTTTTAATGCTTTATTCATGGTGCTTCAGGCAGTGTTTTTAACTCTGCTTATTACTTTGGTCATAATTTCATGCTACCTTATTTTCACACATCCTTATTCGCATGCTAGACAAAACTAGCTTTAAATAATGTTAAACAAAGCCTTGAGTTGAAATACAGTGTGTTCCTTTTGTTCTCTGTCATCCTGATAAGTTGCTAACAACATTGCAATTGTCAGATTTCATGGCTCCCAGTAAAAAGTATCTCAGTCATCCTCTATAAGCTCACCTTTTGGGTGTTATTTTCCCTCAGTTAGGTGATGGGGATAGGGTATAATCAGAGATACGGGAAGATAAGGACATTAAGGCTTTTGACAAAGAGAACACAAGACAGTTTCTAGATCCTTGTGTACAGCACTAAACCTCTGAAATCGGGTGTAATGGAACTGAAAATAACCATGGGCAATAGACTGAATAGCTTCAAGCTAGGCAAAGGAGAGATGATGATGGAGAAAGTGGAGAAACTAATGACTTTCCTTAGTTTTCTGGATTGGGGCAATGCTTTCAGATTTGCAATATTTTGTTACTGTAACCTTACAGTAAATATAGTGTTGATACTCAGAGCTTTGGTTTGCTGTCTGAACTACCTTAAAAGGGCTAATACCAATCAACAAACAATTTTAAGAGACATTTATTTCAGCAGCACACACTTTCTCCTTTTTAATAAACCCTAAGATATAAAGGTAGTCCTCAATTTACAACAGTTCATTTAGTGACCATTCAAAGTTACAATGGCACTGAAAAAAGTGACTTATGACCATTTTTCATAGTTACAACTTTTGCAGAATCCCCATGACCATGTGATCAAAATTCAGGTGCTTGATAACTGGTTCATACTTACGACCGTTGCAGTATCCCGGGATCCTTTGCAACATTCTGACAAGCAAAGTCAATGGGGAAATCAGATTCGCTTAACAACCAGTTTACTAACTTATCAACTGTAGTCATTCACTTAACAACTGAGGCAAGAATTGTAAAAAGGGGCAAAACTCAGTTAAATTCTCATTTAACAACATAAATGTTGGGCTCAGTTATGGTTGTAAGTCGAAGATTACTTGTAATTGTGTTACTAGGTAATGAAAACAAGAACAATTTACAGACTTGTTCAAAATCACTACTGTTTGTATAGAAGGGAAAAGTGGACCTCTAGATTCCAAGGGGAATTGCCTCTTTATTAATATAGGATTATCAGATTTCTTTTTTCTAGAAAACAATAAAATGGATGTTGATTGTTTTGTTTTTTTGTAACAACCCCAGAGACCCCCTTCCTATTCCATGCATATTTAGATTCCTTTATTATGCTAAGTTGCTCTTTGAAAGAAGGATGGTAAAATCTAAAAAGTGCTTTACCTAGCTAGGTCAAGTACTTGAGCTGTTGAAAAGTAGATGAAAAAGTTGTCCTTCTACAATATCAAAATTGTTTAGTTTAAAAATAATGATGGGAGAAAAAAGGAAATCATAGAATGGTTTTGATTTTTATTTTGAATCCATCCCTTTTGGAGGGTGAAGATGTGTTGTAATGTTTATGTGCATGTCTTATAGCAAGTATACTATATACCACCTTGATTTAGTAATGCAAACAGTACATGTGCATACATACATACATACTGTTAAGATGTTTTTAACCATGGTGGTGCAGTGGTTAGAGTGCAGTACTGCAGGCTACTTCTGATTGCCGGCTGCCTGCAATTTGTCATTTCAAATCTAACCAGGCTCACGGTTGACTCACCCTTCCATCCTTCTGAGGTGGGTAAAATGAGGACCCAAATTGTTGGGGGCAATATGCTGACTCTGTAAACTACTTAGAGAGGGCTGTTAAAGTGGTATTTAAGTCTTAAGTGCCATTACTATTTAGACTTTGAAAAGAAGAGAGGGACATGGTTTGGTTACCTGTTCTTGTAAGCTTGATTGGCTTGCAGATTGGAATGAGATCAGATTAAACATATAATTTGATCATCCAAAAGTGGTTTTTCAAAAATGGTTTTCCTGGAGCACACTAGTATACTTTCAGGGCTGCAGTAACATTTGTATTTACTTATAAGACAGGGAAAGAGATCTCTGAAAGAGCATGCTAAATACTATTTTTTTAATCATGATATAGCATCTAGATAACCTGAGGAACTAATGCAATTCTATAATTTTTTTTCTAGATTTGTACAATATTTTTCAAAGTGAGGTTTTCAATTGGCCTTGGGAATGTATCTTATTTTGTTAGTGCTCCTGGCAAAAACTACTTGTAATTTCATTTTACAGAATAAATTTCAAAAAGTAGTTGTTGCACACTCATTCAATCATTTTTGTCATGAAGCAATATTATTGGAAATTACTGAAAGGCCCTTAAAAAGTAGAGGGATGAGTAAACATTAACAAGGAATGTGACCATTTCCTTCATGTAAGTTGTTATGTAAACACTTCAGTAACATTTAGATCAATTTCTCACCTAATATATTCTAAACATTAGATAAAAAGGAGCATCAGGTTGACATATTTGATGAGATGTGTTCATTGATCCAAAGGCATTCACATATAATAGCATTGGGATTAAACTATACATATTCTCACTTGTAGGTCAAAAACGGGAAGCAAATCCCAGGCTGTCCCATCTAATGGAGGTCAATGTGTTTTTTAAGTAAGTAAAATGCTATTCATAATTTTTTTAACTAAACTTTAAAATATGGGAAATTATTACATTCTAACTTAAGTGTGATGCTTTGTGGTGGTTCTGCTTTGACTGGATGCACAAGGAAAGCCAATATAAAGGGAGAGATCAAGAGGTCTATGGACAGACCAAGATAATATGAAATTCTGGTACTTTGGTTGAACAACCATAATATAAGATTTAAGTGATACCCCTAAATACCTGGTATCATCCTATAAATTCAGATTTATAAATCAAAGTTTGACACTCTTACTCAAAATACATGAACAGTGCTAATAGGTATCTCCTTAAAGTGAATTCTGCTTAGGAAATATTCCTCCTAGTAGAAAGTAAGATAAAAAATCTCATTGTGTCAAACTCTTTTTCTCTCACAACATTGCCAGTCTGCCTCCAATGTGAGTCATGGTTGACTGTAGGCATCTCTGCAGATGAGAGAAATGATGACCACTTTAAAGGACAAAAGACTGGCAGATTTGTCTTTCAAATCTCTCAGGAGATTTGGAGATTGCCATTAGTACTCTGCATGGCAGCTCCTAGTGAAGAGACCCTAAAACAATGGTGGATTTGAGCACAAGGTTCCAAGGGAGACCTCATCTTTGCTTTCATCATCATCGTCAGCAGCAGCAGCAGCAGCAAAGCCTTTCGTAAGGACATTAAACTAGACACTTTTTAATAACATTTAGAAATGTTCAATTTAAACATTTTATTACAGAACTTCAAAATGGAAGTTTAATATCATACCTGTTGAATTTTACCTTCTTTGGATTTATAATTTTTAAATAGAAATAATTTAAAATAATGTGTAGTTTTTTCACAAAAGGGATTTTGATTTAAGAATAACATACATTGGACACGTATTTGGATTATTGGTTGTCTTTGCTTTAAGATTTGAAAAGCGAATATAGAATTAAATAATATGCTTGTGGAAAATTACTAAAATGGAAATAAACCCATATATTAGGGACTGAGTCTTGATGAAAGTTGCAAATGGACAGTAAAAGAAACTAAAGAACCAGGCAGAAAAAGGTTAAAATAGATAAGCCAGCTATAACTTTTTTCTTACCCTAAAAAAGTTTCTAGATACACAGACTGAACTATTAATAATTAATGTCTCAGAATGGATGTAGATTTTAATGAAGATGGTGAAAACATTTTGAAAAAAAAAATTACCCGACATAGATGTTACAGAGTCTGAAGGCATGGAAGACAACATAATTACCAAAATAGGAAAATATAAACTCAAAGAATTTGGAGATGGAATAGCTGCAACAAGAAATCCTGGATGATGGCTTTTTATGTAGTCTAAAGTAGTCTTGTGAAATGTAGTCCAAAGTAGTCTAGTGAAAGTTTCAAAATCTTTTAAATGCTAAAGAGTAGTGAAAGATCAAAACCTGGGATGCTGTAAGAATGATTTAAAGGTCCAAGTTGTGCAGAACAAAAAGAAGGAATATAAAGGTAGATAGTCTATTTGACCAAAAATAAAATATTTGATATTTCTTATAACTGCTAATGGACTTTTTGCTGAACTAAGATGGAAAAGAAGATGATTTCTGGATTACATATAGATAAAAGGCTATGTAGAAAAAAAGGAGTATTTTTTTTGTAATTTTAAAAGTGTTAAAAGTACTGTATATTAGCTTATACTTAATGTGATGAAGGGTAAAAACCAGTTCTTTATTAATGTCTCTTTTTGCATTTTTCTTTTACACGTGGTCCCTGGGTTAAGAATGTCCACCTTACTGACAACTTGCACTTATGAATTGGCTGTCTATTATTAAAAACAGCATATTTGGTGTGCAGTGTTTTCATGAGCTGTTGAAGCAGTGTGATTTTAATATATGGTCTGTTTTCAGCACTTCATGAAAAGAGAGAATTCTATCTGGCATTTTTTGTAATAGATAGTCTGTTCATGTGTTCCAGCTTTACATACAAATTCAATTTAAAGGCACACTTAGAAGTGGTACTTGTTCTTAACCCAAGGACTGTCTATAATTTTTTTCTTCTAGTTTCTTCTTTTTGTTCTTTTCTGTATCTTTTGAATTTTAATTGTTTTTTTTTACTTCTAGTTTAGTTTGTATTCATTTTTACTACATTCATTAAAATCTCAATAAAATTATTAACAAAAAAACCTCTTTGCCAGTGTGATATAATGGTGAAGTTGCTAGACTCGCACTTAGAAGATCATCAACCACTTAGAAGATCATCAATGCATTACCTGGCACCAGGTACTTTGACTCAGCCCAATCTATCTCACAGGGAAGTTGTGAGGAAAAATAGGGGGGAAAATACACACAGCCTTGAACTCAAATAAAAAGGAGCACACAAATTTAACTAATATTGTTTTAGCTTTTCAAAAATTTCTGCATGAAATTTTAGGAGCTTGAGAAAATCAATAAATCTTTTTCTAATTCCAATATTGTGAAGCAAAATCATTACTGCATTATGCATTTTCCTTTAGGAAGGAGGAAGTTTAAGAGAATGGGAATCTCAGAATTAATGCAGTGAGAATTGAGGATGCTTGATTGCTATAGATGGGTGTAAAAGAAAACAGTACCAGATGGGAGAGTAAAATCAAATGTATTGTTTCAGAGGACTTGACTGGCTCACTGAAATGAACTTTCTCTACAACAGGGAACATTATTCTTGTCCAATAATTCTCTTGAGCCTGAAAGTTTGAAATTACTCTTAAGCT
The DNA here is from genome assembly GCA_023653725.1 of Bungarus multicinctus. Taxonomy (NCBI): domain Eukaryota; kingdom Metazoa; phylum Chordata; class Lepidosauria; order Squamata; family Elapidae; genus Bungarus; species Bungarus multicinctus. The sequence goes on from CM042834.1 coordinate 216,022,521, forward strand.
TTCTATATGAGCAAAGAGACTTGACACTTTTCTGGCTTTAATAAACCTGCTGGTCACATGCATGTATGTTATTGAAATAATGCATAGCTTACATGGATGAGTGGGTGAATGAAGTATGCAGTTAATTCAGTACACAAAGAGCAATATCTCCTAGATAAAAGCTGGGTGATGGTGATATTTGCCAGCAGTAGCATTTAAATAGTTCCAGTAAGAACTGTGGTTTCTACCTGCTTCGCGCTTAACACCAAAATTCTGCTTGGTTTCCTAAGGAAGACTAAGCAGCAATAAAGGTTCTATATAATGATCTATATGTGATTCATACATGTGAGTTCTATTCATCTGCAAAGCCTGTTGGGAAATTTGTAAAATAATTTGGTATTCTGCCTCTTGGGCAGACACAAACCAGTTTGTGTTCAACTATAACAACGTTAACACATTTATATTTGATCCAATCTTCCTTTATTATTCATTATTCATTTCTCATTTTTGGCCTTTACCCCAAACTCCCAAATTAGGAACTAAGTGTAAATGTTACATGCATTTGTTCAATTTTGATATTCTCAAGACATGATAGCAAACTGAGATGAGCAGCATATAAATTTAATAAATAAATGATAAACTTGAAATGTGAATATTAATAGTTCGGGTTGCTAGTTAGGTTGTTGGTTTGAGCTCTGAGCTTGGCAATTTGTTTGCAAATGTTCCCTCACCATTTGAGGAAACATTGTCAGTACTTTTTAAAGTGTGCTTGTCTGTCAGAACACAGGCTTTTAAATACCTTTTTATGAGATGCAGATTAGTCTGTTGTTTGTTCAGATAGTTCTGACAGACAAACACAATTCAAAACGTACTGATGATGTCTCCTCCAATGGTGATGAAACGTTTGCAACAAAATTGCCAAGCTTGGAGCTCAAACCAACAGCCTAAGATGATAATCTTGTTCTAAATATTATAAAACTCAGTTTATAAAATTAAAATTGACATTGCTAAATTATGCATTCCTGTGGCAAGCTCACAAAACCAGTTCACGAAACTGGTTGAATTTAATCTCTTTAATCAAGGTATCGGTCTGAAAGGGATGCTTGGGCAATAACTCATTTAAAATATATTTTTCCAAAAGTGTACAACCATAGAATATGTATTGATAAGGGTGTTTCTGAGTGTACCCCTCCACCCTTCATTAATACACATACATGCAGTGGCCATGTTGTCAATTAAAAATATTAGTTATGATTACCATTATACATGCACAAGAAAAATGTTTCCTCTTTCTGGGGAGCAGAACCTGTTTCTGAAAAAGAATACTGGGAAATTCTGTTTTCCATTCGGTTAACTGTCATCACAGATAACACAGAGGTAGCATATATTCTGTTTTGACGTTAGAAATAATGATGTGCAAAAACACTAGGTAAGAGATTAAAATTATCTTAATTGTATAAAAGGTAATCTAGCATGGATAGCATGATATAAAACTAAAAATCTAACATATCTAGACATAAGTTGAAAAGGATGCTATGTTAAAGACAGCACACGGACAAGAGAATATCTTCACAGACAACTATGGAAAAAATATATGTTGCATGTATCTTAACAAGTCTTTGGGAAGCCAAGTATAAGGGCGAACAAAAATAGTTTTTATAGAAATACAACTTTATATAACTTTTATAGAACCAAATATATCAAGAGAAACAGAAAATGGATGTAAATAAAACTACCAAAAACTAAAGGATGAAATCTTAACTAGGATAGAAGAAAGCCAAGAGCAAAGGACTGAGAAGAGGGAAGAAAGTTGTATAATATCAAATGAGGCTCAAATTGAATCCTGATATATTTGAAATACAGTTTGTATAGTAAATATTTCAAAAAGAAATCAGGTTTCTGTAAACCTGGACTTTATTCTGTGATTAGTAACTTGAATTATTAGCAGGTAGTATTTTGCGTTCTAAAATTGCCAAAGAATAAACAAAGTAGAAATTGCTATACAACTAGTCCTCCACTTATGGCCATAATTGAGCCTCTAATTTCAGTCATAACTTGTGACAGTGATAAAGCAGATCATCATGTAATCACACCCAACCACCTATTTTTGCGGTGGTTGTTAAAAAAACACAGTCATTAAGCAAACCCATTGTTTGCTATTGGGCATTTTTGCCAGAAACTGGAATAAATGCCGGTTTCTGGTAAAAAATGTAAATTGCACTTACATGACAGTGGGACACGGAAATGGCTGTAAATGCAGGCTGGCTACCAAGTGCCCAAAGTGCAGTCATTTATGGATGGGGGGACAACTGTCAGAACTTTGAATGTAGATCATAAATAGCTTTTATGGAGTCCGTTGTAACTTCAAGTGTTTGCTAAATGACTAGTCATAAGTCAAGGACTACCTATATACTGCACAAGATACTAACTCAAGTTTTTCTTTTGATAAGAGTACAGCATTGCCTAGAACTAAAATCAAATAACAGACAGCTATCATGGTAAATGTTACTATCTTATTTTACTTAAGCCTATTGTAATCTTCTATCTGATGTCTTTTTAAAGTCTGGTTATGTGGTTCATCCTCTGTATGTCTGTATTCTCAGGTGTTTTGTCTTTGAAATAACTGATCTCTAATTTGCCTAAAGGCTCATTAAGTTTATTTCTAGAATGTTTCAGTCCTGAACTAATACATATACAGTGGGGCAAAAAGGTATTTAGTCAGCCACAATTGTGCAAGTTCTCCCACTGAAAAAAATGAAAGAGGCCTGTAATTGTCATCATAGGTACACCTCACCTATGAGAGACAAAATGTGACACAGCCAGACAATCACATTGTCTGATTTGGAAAGAATTTATTTGCAAATTATGGTGGAAAATAAGTATTTGGTCTATATCAAAAGTTCATCTCAATACTGTTATATATCCTTTGTTGGTAATAACAGAGGTCAAACGTTTTCTGTAAGTCTTCACAAGGTTGTCACGCACTGTTGCTGGTATGTTGGCCCATTCCTCCATGCAGATCTCCTGTAGAGCAGTGATGTTTTGGGCTGTCACTGGGCAACACGGACTTTCAACTCCCTCCAAAGGTTTTCTATGGGGTTGAGATCTGGAGACTGGCTAGGCCACTCCAGGACCTTGAAACACTTCTTATGAAGCCACTCCTTCATTGCCCGGGCGGTGTGATTGGGATCATTGGCATGCTGAAAGACCCAGCCACGTTTCATCTTCAATGCCCTTGCTGATGGAAGGAGGTTTGCACTCAAAATCTCATGATACATGGCCCCGTTCATTCTTTCCTGTACACGGATCAGTCATGCTGTTCCCTTTGCAGAGACACAGCCCCAAAGCATGATGTTGCCACCCACATGCTTCACAGTAGGTATGGTGTTCTTTGGTTGCAACTCAGCATTCTCTCTCCTCCAAACACGACGAGTTGTGTTTCTACCAAACAGTTCTACTTTGGTTTCATCTGACCATGTGACATTCTCTCAATCCTCTTCTGGATCATCCAAATGCTCTCTAGCAAACTTCAGACGGGCCCAGACATGTAGTGGTTTAAGCAGGGGGACACGTCTGGCACTGCAGGATCTGAGTCCCTGGTGGCGTAGTGTGTTACTGATGGTAGCCTTTGTTACGTTGGTCCCAGCTCTCTGCAGGTCATTCACTAGGTCCCCCCATGTAATTCTGGGATTTTTGCTCACCATTCTTGTGATCATTTTGACCCCACGGGGTGAGATCTTGCATGGAGCCCTAGATCGAGGGAGATTATCAGTGGTCTTGTATGTTTTCCATTTTCTAATTATTGCTCCCACAGTTGATTTCTTCACACCAAGCTGCTTGCCTATTGCAGATTCAGTCTTCCCAGCCTGGTGCAGGTCTACAATTTTGTTTCTGGTGTCCTTCGACAGCTCTTTAGTCTTCACCATAGTGGAGTTTGGAGTGTGACTGTTTGAGGTTGTGGACAGGTGTCTTTTATACTGATAACAAGTTCAAACAGGTGCCATTAATACAGGTAATGAGTGGAGGACAGAGGAGCCTCTTAAAGAAGAAGTTACAGGTTTGTGAGAGCCAGCAATCTTGCTTGTTTGTAGGTGACCAAATATTTATTTTCCACCATAATTTGCAAATCAATTCTTTCCAAATCAGACAATGTGATTATCTGGATTTGTTTTCACATTTTGTCTCTCATAGATGAGGTATACCTATGATGATAATTACAGGCCTCTCTCATCTTTTTAAGCGGGAGAACTTGCACAATTGTGGCTGACTAAATACTTTTTTGCCCCACTGTATGTCTTTGGCAAAGTTGTCAAAATATGAAATATGGTTAATATGTTAAGTATAGGCATCCTATATATGAAATTAAATTTAATATGTGAAATGAAGGGATTTTCCCTGATAGACAAGTGCTTCCATTTTGTTATCTGAATAGCAATCTAACTTAATATTATCTAAAATATTTTCCAAATATTTTCCAAATATTTTCCAAAAGGTACATCTGTCTCTTTCCTTCAACATATAAGGTAGAATAATGAATCAATGAGAGTTGAATTAGGTTTTTGTTTGTTTTGTTTTTTCTTTCCATATATACTCGTGGTTTTTCATGCTTCAAAATCACCCTTTTTCTTTAGCGAAGCTCATATAAAACGGAACCATTGTGGTTCTAACAACTCAATTTAGAAACCCCTTATGGTAATATTTAACTTAAATTTAATATATGAAATGAAGGGATTTTCCCTGATAGACGAGTGCTTCAGTTTTGTTATCTGAATAGTAATCTAACTTAATGATATTATCTAAAATATTTTCCAAATTTATTCCAATATTTTCCAAAAGGTACATCTGTCTCTTTCCTTCAACATAGATAGAATAATGAATCAGTGAGAGTTGAATTAGATTTTTTGGTTTTTTTTTCTTTCCATATATACTCGTGATTTTTCATGCTTCAAAATCACCCTTTTTCTTTAGTGGAGCTCATGTAAAACGGAACCATTGTGGTTCTAATAACTCTATTTAGAAACCCCTTGTGGTAATATTTGTTTATTTTTGTAACTGTTCGGTCATGTCCAGCTCTTGACGAGTTAATAGGCAAGTGCTCACTACGTGCTACCCTGTACAAGCACATCTTTCAGTTGTTGGATGTTTATCTTTGTATCAGTTTTGATTTTACCAAGCCATCTTCTTTGCCCTTTTTTCTTTTCTTGTTCCAGTAGCCATTCCTAGCATCATTGATTTCTCCAATAAATTGGCATGCATAACATAGTGTTGCAATCAAAGACACGTACACATGATCTCTGAGTCAAATGTCTTCGAGACAAGAAAAAGTTCCTCTTTTCTCGGTCAACCGTGTTTATTATATATTCTAAATACTGAAATTTATTTATACATACAAATCCAATGATTGGTTTACCCCAGGGAAAGCAGCATAGTAACAATGCGGTAATTGGCTAATGTAAGTAAGCTTCAAAATATGCAGGTGTGTTATGTGAAGCATATAGTTGACTGCGTATTAGTTTCTTGAGGAAAAATCTTTACTCTAAAATAGCACAGACCAGAATCTGAAGGGAAAAACCTTTTTCTCCTCCATGCTGCTGCGAGAGCCCAGAATGGATATGATTCCTCCTGATGACATCAAGCTGGGTCCGTCTAGTATAAAAGTAGCAGTCTGTGGGAGAAACCCCCCAGCTTTGACTCAGCTTCTTTCGATGACATAAGCTGGTGTCTCTGAAAGCAGTTTAGTTAGAAGCAAAAGCTATCTTCATCATTGCATAGCTCCCGGGAACCGGTGCAGCTGTGCTTTCAGGAGAATGGGGCTCCACTCTCCTGCAACACCGAGGATTCGACATTTCTTCATCTAAGGGAGACTGTAAGTAGGGAGCAACCCTTGATCCTCCCCCACAATCTTCCCTCAGCGATTTCAGCCGCCACGATCGTAAAGATCGCATCGGCAACAACAGCACCTCTCAGCTGATCGTTAAAACTGCAGTTTTCACTTTATTGCCGATTTCTCCATTCGGGGTTGTTTACAGCCTAAGGAGCGATTTAACCCCTGCATAGCCTGTAGCTCTTGCGAGCTGCCAGTTTGGAAGCTTCTTCAACCGCACATGGCAAGCAGCCATTTTGAAAGCTTCTTCTAAAGAAAGTAGCGAGCGGCCATTTTAGGTGGCATCATCCCCCAAAGGCCAGCTTCTATCATTCATAAGCTTCTATTCAGGCTACTGCATAGACAACACATAGTGAGGATCGCTTCCAGCACCTTTGTGTCTGTTTATGCATACTGTGGATCAAGACAAGGTCCACACAGAGCCTTCAGGCCTGATCTCTCAAGGCCCCCAAGCTGGCAAAAGAAAGAGAAGGAGACAACGCTCCCAGTCTGTTCAAAGGGAGGTGGTGGCCAAGATTAAAGGCAGAGAAACGAAGATATGCAGCCTTAGAAAGGCAATTCAACAAAACTATTGAACAAATGAGGGGTCAACTACAACAGGCTTCCCAATCAGCCAATCCTCTAGTTGTTCAGCCAGCTACTTCTAGGGAGAGGGAAAATACCTCAGCTCCTCTTAGCCACTTCCAATCTTGGTCCCCAGAGTGATCTGAAATCCAACCAGGACCTCAAGACCTGAGCAGGTCAGGTCCCAACTTCTCCCAGACTCCTTGGGATCTTTCTTCATCTATCCCATCGTGGCCCAAAGCAACTCTCGATCAAGGCCAGAGCCCACTTTTACTCCAACAGCAGCAGGTCTTCGGTCCCCAGATCCTCCATTGAATGGCAGATCTTCTGACATCAACAAAGTAGTCTCCTTAACCATCAGACAGGGTCTGGCAGAAGGGCTTCAACACATCTTCAGGCCTTCAGACAGACCTCAGCCTTCCTTTCCGGCTTTTCCTCTAGCTCAGATTCCCAAAAGGGGACTACCTCACCATATAGAACAAAGGGCCTATCTTAACCTATGTGAAAGGAGTGAACCTCACTCAAGGAGAGTATGAGGAACCATCTGAGCGCAGCCCCTCCCCTGATTCTGATCTGGAAGAGGGAAAAATCTGGGACCCCAACCTCTCAGAGGAAGATCAGCCTCCTTCGGCTTCAGTATTCAAATCCGCTTTATTCAAACCTCTCCTATACAAGGCACTGGTAACAGCCCAATTGTCAGTGGAGGAAATTGCCCTCAAGCCTCAAATGGTGCAATCGGGGCATGGGGATTCCCTCTTCTCTAAATCCATTGTTCATTCGGAGGTCCTTCCCCCATCATCTTTCTTGACTTAGTCAAGGAACAATTTGCCTTCCCTACTGCAGGCCCCTGCCCATCGTCCCAAGATAGGTGGTTCTACAATGTGGGTCCTTCCTTAGCTACGGCTCTGGCAGTTCCCCCGGTAGAAACCCCAATTGTGGCTGTCTCTTCAAGCACTCCAACTGAGCCTGAGGATGTACTAAAGGCAGAGGACAAACACTCCGAACAAACACTGAAGCGTAACCATCAAGCCTCGGCTTAGACCATCCGGGCCTGGACTGCTGCATCATTTTTTACAAGGTCTTCCATCCGCTGGCTATGCCAACTTCAAGGCCGCATACCTCCATCAGACTGTAGGTCGCATCAAGACCTCAATAAGATCATAGCAGCAGCAGAATTCTCGGCGGACGCCACCCTCAGTGCCGCCAAGTTCTCTTCCAGGGCCATGGCATCATCAGTGGCAGCTAGGAGACTGCTATGGCTACGAAATTGGCAAGCGGAGTCTCGATGGAAATGGAAACTAGCTTCTGTCCCATGTACCAGTGAGAAGCTGTTTGGAGATGCCCTTGACCCATTTGTTGTTGAAACAAAAGACAAAAGGAAAGTCCTTTCATCAAGAAGAAAGAGGACAGACTTCCACCCTATCCCATTCAGGCCCAAAAACGCTTCTCGCTTCTCCAGACCCCAGAGAGCATATTCTCAGCATCAAGGTCAACGCCATGAGGCTACTGGCAGACAACAAGCTGCAGGTAAACAGCCCTTTCGTGGGGGAGGGGTCACTACTTCTGTCACTCTAAATAATCTCTCATTCTCCCCTCCCATCAGAGGTCATTTGGCCTCTTTTGCTTCCAGATGGGACAATACAGTAAGGTCGGGGTTACAATTAGAATTTCTATCACCACCCCCAGATAAATTTCTACTGTGCCCCATTTCCCAGGACAGTTCACGTAGGGCACTTATGGAATCGGCCATTAATCACCTGGTCGATATAAGAGTCATTCCATCAGTCCCTGAATTACAACATGGACATGGGCTTTATTCTTGGCTTTTTGTGGTCCATCAGGCCTTTTGGGGGGGGAGGGGTGGCATGCCATTCTTGACCTAAAATTTCTGAATGAGTTTATCCCATATAGGCGCTTCAAAATGAGGACTCTGCATCCTATTCTGGAGAGTGTTTGGGAGGGCGATCTCTCTTCCATTGATCTCATGGAGGCTTCCCTCCACATTCCCATCTGGCCTCATCATCGCCAGTTTCTCCGTTTCTGTCACCAGAATTCCCACTTCCAGTATCGGGCCCTTCTTTTCAGGCTCTCGTCTGCCCCAAGAGTCTTCACAAAGTTACTGGCGGCATTGGTGGCTTCGCTCTGGTCTGTTCCAGTGAGGATCCAATGCTACTTAGATGACATTTTGATCCTGTTGTCCACCCACTCTGCCCATCAAAATCTTCAAACCACTCTCTTTGCCTCCAGTACCACAGTTTTCCCATCAACTCCAAGAAAAGCCATCTTCTCCCAATGACCAGATTGCTCTATCTGGGAGCCATCATCAACACAACTGTGCCAAGTTTTTCTATCTCCAGCCTGAGGGCAGAGCCTTATCGAGATCATTTGACAGGTCCAATGTCAACACACTCCCTGTCACTGTTGTTCAAACTTTTGGGCAAAATGATCTCATGCATAGGCATTGTTCTGTGGGCATGGCTACACTCACGGGCTCTACAATGGTTCCTGCTCCCCTTTCAACAAGCAGGAACCAGCCACACATCTGCCAAAGTCCTGCTCTCTCCAGAGGTCCACCATTCCTTCAAGTGGTGGCTTTCCCCAGCCTTTTGAAGGGTCTCCCATTCAAGGAACCGGACAGACTGATCATCATCACTGATGCAAGTCTCCTGAGTTGGGGAGCCCACATGGAGGGTCTCATGGCTCAAGGGATCTGGTCCCAGTTAGATAGGACTAGTTAGACACATGGGCCCATAAACTGGCTAGAACTCAGAGCCATTTATCTAGCCCTGAAACATTTCAGGGACAGGATAGTGGGGTCCCATGTGCTAGTGTTGACAGACAACATGGCTGCAAAGGCGCACATCAACCGGCAGGGGAGCACAAGGTCCAGGGCCCTCATGAAGGAAGCCGAAAGGTTCAGGAGGTGGGCAGGCCGATTGGCTGAGCAGGAGCCCAGTTGACCATGCAGAATGGTCCCTTCCCCAGTCCATTTTCAGGGATCTCTCCCTTAGGTTCGGGACCCCAGAGGTAGACCTCTTCGCCTCTCCCCAAAACACTCAAACATTTTTCACCAAGTTTCCTTGTCAGGGAGCGGAGGGGATCAATGCACTTCAGAGCAGATGGCCCACCGGTCTCCTCTACACCTTTCCCTCTCTTCCCATCATTCCGGCGGTCATTCAGAAGGTGTTGGAGGAACAGACAGAGCTGATTCTCCTAGCCCCCCATTAGCCCAAAAGACCCTGGTTTGCAGTTCTGGTGAACCTGTCTGTAGCCATTCCCTGGAGGATTCCAGATCACATGATCTCACTACATCAGGGGAAACTGCTCCACCCAGATCCCCAGTGGTTCAAATTGACCGTGTGGTGCTTGAGCAACAACTGTTAAGAGAAGCCAATCTCCCAGACCAGGTCATCCTTACTATCCAGGCATCTCGTAAATCTTCTACGACGCATATGTACAATGCCACCTGGAGGGTTTTTTGTCATTGGTGTCACAGGGAAGGTGTCTCTCCTACAGTAGCGGGGGTACCATAGGTCCTCTGTTTCCTCCAGGATGGCCTTGACAAAGGTCTGGCTCCTAACACTTTACGCCGTCAAGTAGCGCTCTTGCTTCAGTCATCTCCTGGGATTCCTTTCCTTCCTTGTCCCATCATCCTTCAGTTCAGAAATTCTTAAAAGGGGCTTCCAATCTCTGCCCTCCTGTGGTTCACAGGTTCCCATCCTGGGACCTTCACAAGATCCTCCAGGCCCTAACAGAGCCTCCCTTCGAACTCCTCAGAAAGGTGTCCCTTCAATTCTTGACCTTCAAGGTGGTTTTCTTAATAGCCATCACTTCCGCTAAAAGGATGTCAGAGTTGGTTGCTCTCTCTGTACGGCAGGACCTCTGCATTTTTCATGACAATAGAGTTGTTCTTTGTTTAGATCGTACCTTTGTACCCAAAATAAATTCTGTATTCCACAGATCCTAAGACATAGTAGTTCCTGATTTCTGTTCCCATTCACACCACGCCTTAGGGAGCAAGTGGCACGCCTTAGATGTTAGAAGGGCTCTTAGAATTTATATCAAACGCACTTCAACGTCTTAAGACAGAGACAATGTTTGTATCCTTTTCCCCTTCCCACTGGGGGAACAAGGTCTCTCTTGCCACCTTAAGCAGATGAATCAGGGCTTGCATCGCACAGGCCTACAAAGCCAAAGCTCTGCCAGTACCACACGGCTTGACTCCACTAGAAGTGCTGCAACTTTGGCTGCCTGGGCCCCCCCAGGCACCCTTAGAGGAGATTTGCAGAGCGGCTACATGGACATCCCCGTCTCCGTTCAACAGGAACTACTGCCTGGATTTCTATGCCACCACAAGCGCGGCTTTTGGCAGACGGGTTCTTCAGCGAGTGGTGCCTATTTCAGAGTGAGAGACCGGACAAGGATCCTCCCAAGGACATGAAGGTTTTGGTATGTCCCATCCTGGGCTCTCGCAGCAGCATGGAGGAGAATGGGTATTGGTAAATTTACCTGAGAATGCCCTTTCTATGCTGCTAGAGAGCCCCTCCCCTCCCTTCTTGCGTCCAGATTGTGGTGAGGTATGTTATGGTTCACAATTCTGTTTTGGCTTTCAGAGACACTCATTAAAGTGTCAAATAGCTTCACCAAAGCTGTGGGGTTTCTCTCACAGGTTGCTACTTTTATACTAGACGGATCCAGCTTGATGATGTCATCAGGAGTTGTCATACCCATCCTGGACTCTCCAGCAGCATAGATAGAAAAGCGTTCTCAGGTAAATTTACCAACGCCCATTACTTTCAGTAGAACATAGAAAGGTCAGTGATAGAACAAAGAAAGGTCAGTGTCTTCAGCCAAGATTGGTGTGCCGTATCATTGGCAGTTTCCTACAACATGGCCAAAGTAGTCTAGTGATTTTGGCTTCTAGTGAATTGACTTGCTTTATATAATTCAGCACTTCTCTTTGATTGCTCTGGCTGTCCATTGTATGTGCAATAATTTATGCCATCACCATAGTTCAAAGTGTTAATTCTTCGATCAGCCATTCTTGGTGTCTAACTCTCACAACCATATATCATTATAGGAAAGATTATTGTCCTAACCACTCTGCTTTTTGTATTTATATCAATACTAGCTGGACACCCATGCTTTGCTACAAAACTATATGATCAGCTTAGTTTTTGGGAAAGAAAATAAATTCTGCCTCTGCCTATCAGCATCCATCAGTATTCAGCTGGCTGGCGTCCCGGTCAGTGTGTGAGAGAGTTGAGGGCTGTTTGGAAACTGAAACAGTATTTGCTATGTGAGCAAGGAGACAGCAAGGAGCCTGGGCGTGGCTTAGCTCAACTGTTGTGTACTAAAGCTGATTACTACTGTGAAAGTAAAACTGAAACTGCTCTCCTCTGCTTGTGTTTTGCATTTGGAACAGATTTCTTTTCAGGTGGGAAGAGGGAGTTGAATTCCTTAGCATCAGAGAGTGTTAATAATAATACATGAAATACTAATGCTATGATGGTCATTTCAAAAAATCCTTTCTTAGTAAGCCAAGAGGAACATACATGCCAAATTTCAGGTTTGTAGGCTTTACGGTTCTGGAGATTTTGTGATGATGCATGAGTGGTATTTCACTGTTATATATATATGCTTTTCCAGATCTTATTCATATTAACCATTGCAGTGTGGCCTAAGGTTATCCTGTTCAGGAGTAGAACAGTTTTTGATTTAAAGAAGATAACTTCTCTAACCAATTCAATTTCTTCCTTGTTCATTTTAAATATCACATGTCTGCAGCTATTGTCAATATCTTTGTTTTCCCAAAGTTAAGACTCAATCCTATTTTTTCACTTTCATCCTTGATTTTCCAGATCACTTTTTCCATTATTTTCAACTAATGGTATTACATGATTTGTGTACTTCATTTATTGTTCTTCCCAAAGTCTTCACTCCAACATTAGGCAGTTCCAGATCTAACTTCTAAATGATCACTTCAGCATACAGGTTGAACAAAATTGGAGATAAAATAAATCCCTATTTCCCCTGCTGATCCTAAAAATCAGCTTTATATATTTGCTTAAATTCTGCTTTGCTAGATATAATATAATTCATAGATATAAACCCTTAGCAGTATCTCGGCCACTTCTGGGATGCAGTAAAAGGTCTCTTTTGTAGATCTTAATGAATAGATAGGAATACATTAGATAGTATGTATTATATAGTGAGAATTTGGGCGTTAGAAATAATATCTTTTTAAAAATAAAGTTTATAAATGGATTGGAAATCAATTGTGAATATTAATAATTTAGAATTGATTGAGAATAATTGAGAATATTAATAAATGCAAATTAATTCCAAAGATACATTTGGTTACATAGGCTGCATGAATTCAAGAAAATAAATCTTACAAAGAGTAACAACAAACTGAGAGAAAACATGTGATGCCTAGTTTCAATGAAGGCAAACAAAACCAAAAGTCAACATGGCTTTGTCAAAAACATCATGCCAGACAAATCTTATTGCATTCTTTGACAAAGTGACAAAATTAGTGGACCAGATAAATGCTGTGGGTATAGTTTATTTGGACTTCAATAAGGCATTTGATAAAGTAGACCACAACCTCCTACTTGATAAGATAAAAAAGTGGGTTAGACAGCATCACCACCAGATGGATTCATAACTGGCTGAACAACCACACTCAATGTGTAGTTTTCAATAGAACTACATCTACATGGAGAGAAGAATGTATTGGGGTCCCCAAAGGCTTATTTTATTTTTTTAAATAGAATTTATTTACAAAAGATTAAAACATGAACAAACATACAAATATGTAAAAATAGAAAGAATATAAATAGAACAATAAACATATTTCTACTGTATTTGATATTAAGATTGATAGCTCATAGTAAACAGTAATAAGTAATCATTGGCAAGTATTCCTTTTCCCTTATCAATTACCTATTAATTAATAAATAATATATTATTCTGCTATTACTATTGGATTATAACTGTATTGGTTAATCGAATGGAGCCTTCATAATGTTTATATAATAGACAAGAAGCTTGAAATCGTTATTATACATTCAATATATACAACTATATCTAGTATGTATCCTGGGTTCATTTATCCTGTATACCGTTTTTCTTGCGCTCTACCCAGCTGTACCACTTATCCCAGACCAAGTAATACTCTGACTCTTCCTTCCCATTTAATTTGAGCATGAGCCTCTCCATTTCGGCGCATTCATAGCTTTTTTGAATAATAATGTGTATCGGCGGTACATTGGGCATTTTCCAATATTGTGCTAAAGGGATTTGCGCCTCTGTTAATAAGTGGATGATCAGATATCTCACTTTGGGAGGGTATTCCCCTTTAATCATTCCCAGGAGGAACAGTTCCAGTTTCCACTCCAGTCCTCATTCAGTAATTTCTTCTATCCATATTCTTATCCTTGTCCAATATTTTTAATCTCAGGGCATGTCCACCAAAGATGGAAATAGGTACCAAGTTTCTCTTTGCATTTCCAACACCTTGGATTTGCTGTTGGATATATTTTAGCTAATCTAGAAGATGCCAGATGCCATCTATATATCATTTTATATAAATTTTCTTTATATGGTATTGATTTTGTAAATGTAAGATTTTTTTTGCCAAATTTCCTCCCAATCATCCAAATCTATATTATAACTGAAATTTTTTGCCCAAGCTAACATTGGTCCTTTCACAATTTCCTCAGTTAATTCGTGTTCTAATAGGAAATTATACAATTTGGATATCATATTTTTCTCCAGACCCAGGAATATTTTATCTAATTGAGTATCTTTTGTTTCAAATCCATGTTCTTTTGCATCCCTAATATGTCTCATTTTTATTTGAAAGTAGAACCAATTGTCAATTATTCCTTTAGTTTTTAGCGCCTGAATCGATTTATGTGATCCCTCATTATATAGTATTTGGTGGTATTTGAGCTTTTTGCTAATGTCCATCGTGATAGGATAGAACATCGCCTCCATTGTTGAAAGCCACCTCGGGATTTTAGTATAATGGTTTCTTCTAATATCTGTCCAGATTTTAATCAAAGATTTACATAAAGTGTGTCTAGAGAAATATGAATGACTTTTGTTATTTGGTTCCACAAAAATGCGTGCCATCCTATTTGTAAATCATGGCCCTCATGATTTAATCCAGTCTTTTAGCCACAATAATGCTGTCACTTTGTAGTAGGTTTCCCAGGCAGGGATCCAAGGCCACCTCTGCTTTTATTGTCTTGTAAATAGATTTTTTTAGTCTCGTTTTTTTTCCTGCCCAAATGAATTTCATAATGATTTTGACCACTTCTTTAAAAAAAAAATATCAAATAGTACCAGAATTGTTTGAAATAAATACAAGATTTTGGGTAGGACATTCATCTTAATCATTGCTATTCTATCTAATAGTGAAATTTGCATTTTGTTCCAATTTTCCAAATCGTTTGGAAAATTTGTTGTAATAATTTGGTATAATTGTCCTCCCTCAGGGATAATGTTCTAGGTCTTGGCCAAATGCCTAGATATTTGATCTTATTCACGATTTGTAATCCCATCTAGTTTGTATTATTCACGATTTGTAATCCCCTCTAGTTCTTTTTACTTGTTGTTTGTTAGGTTTTTAATATTTTGGTCTTTTCCATATTAATTTTTAATCCTGCCAATTTACCAAATTTATCTATTTCATTTAATAATACTGGTCCCAAATCTATTGGTTTTTCTATGACAAATACCATGTCATCCGCAAATGCTTGTAATTTGTACTCTTGACTTTTAATTTTTGTTCCCTTAATTCCTTTGTTCAATCTAATTCTGTCCAGTAATGTTTCTAGAATTGTTATGAAGAGCAGAGGTGACAACGGGCATCCCTGCCTGACACCCTTCTTTATCTCAAATGGTTTGGTAGTTTCTCCATTTATCAGCACATTTGCCTTTTGTGTGGTGTAAATTGAATTTAGCATATTTCCAAAATTACCATCAATTTTCATCAGGTTGATCTGGTGTTTCATAAAATCCCAGTTGAGGTTATCAAAGGCCTTTTGTGCATCCAGGAATGCAAGGGCCACTTGGTTTCCTGGGTGCAGTTCATAAAATTCTAATATATCTTATTATCATTCTCATACCAAATCTGTCTCGTGGGAAGGAATCCGTTTTGGTCAAGGTGAATTTTGTCGTTGAGCACTTTCTTTAGTTTTTCTGCCATTATAGTCATGAAAATTTTATAGTCTGAGTTTAAAAGAGATTGGTCTATAGTTGTTTATTTGATTGGCATCTGCACCCTCTTTGGGGATTAGTGTTATATACGCTTCCTTCCATGATTCTGGAATTTTAGCTTCCAGTAATATCTCATTGCAGATCTCTAGCAACACATTCTCTAATACCTCTCCTATCTCTCTATATAACTCACTTGGAAGACCGTCTGAGCTTAGGGCTTTATTGTTCTTTCATTTTTTGATCACCTCTTTTAGTTCACTAAATGTTATTTTTTTATTAAGTAACTCCTTTTTATTTTCTGGTAGTGGGTGTACAGTTCCTTCTTTCAAAAACTCTTCTATTTTGTTTAAGTCTACTTTATCTTGTTTATATAAATTCTCAAAATGCTCTCTTATAATTACCTTCTTTTTTCCAGATCAGTTTCTACTACTCCATTTTTGTTTACTAATTGGTGTATTATTCTTTTCTAATTTTCTTCTTTCAATTTATACGCTAGCCATCTACTAGGTTTATTTGCGTGTTCAAATGTGCAAGTGACACCAAGTTGGCAAGAATAGCCAACATTCCAGAAGATAGGCTTAAGATACAGAAGGACCTTGACAGACTTGAACACTGGGTGCTATTCTAACAAAAAGAAATCCAATGATGGAAAATAGTAAAGTTCTACATTGGGCAAGAAAAACCAAATGCACAGATATAGGTGGTACCTTGTTCAATAGTAACTTGAAAGGGATTTTGGAATCCTAATGGACAGTCACAGTCACTTAAATATCAGCCAGCAGTATGCTTCAACTGCCAGAAAAGCCCACACAGTTCTAGGCTGCATTAACACAGGGATGAATCAAGATCGTGAAGTTTTAATATCACTTTACAATGCCTCTGTAAGACCACACTTGGAGTACTGCATCCAATTTTGGACACCCCAATGTAAAAAGATGTGAGACTCTAGAAAGAGTGCAGAGAAGAGCAACCAAGATTATTAGAGGCTAAAAAAATGAATAGTTGCTGGAATTGGGTATGTCTAGTGTAATAAAAAGGATATAGGGTGACATGATAGCAGTGTTTCAATATCTCAATAGCTTGACTCCCTCTTCTTTGTGAAGAGGCAAATAAAGCTGAGATATTGGAACACCTCAATAGATTTGTAATATACTCTGTTAGTCTGTAAGTCAACTTTGTATACCTTTTTTCTATTTTCTTTTTATTCTTCCAATGCTGTCCAAAAACTGTTCCTTTTCTGATCTCATTTCATTTTGTTTTTATCTTTTTTCAGTGCATGAACGGGTCTGAATTAGTGCTGCTATAGTGTGTATGTGCATGAGAGAGACTGTTGTATTTTCTGCAATTATAAAGCACATACTTCCAGACTTTAAAAAGAAGTTGCAGAAATAGGATAAAGCAAGTGATTCTCTGAAAGTTTAATTGTGCTAATGAAGTATATTTTATATTAGCAAGCCTATTAAACATCCCAAAGGCTAGAGAACTCTGCAGTTTTTCTGTGTTTGCATTTTAAACAAACTTGAAAGTCATTAATTTCCAAGTGAAAGGTCATTTTATGTAATAGTTCAATCAATTACACTGTAGATATTTGTTGGACAATTTGGAGGCTGTGTGCTTTCTTCGTTTCTGTGATCTCTAATAATATAGTGTCAGGGAATATTTTAAAAAAGGTATTGCATTGAAACTACCCTGCTAACATTTTTTCAAGATTAATGTTCTACAAAGAACCTATCATTGCTTATATTTTAATCCCATTTTGCTGAATAATAAAACATCTGTAAAAGTTATGTTTTTCCAATGATTCAATTGGAATTGAATCTCAGTTTATTAATCTCTTTATACCCTGAAAACCTGGATTTTTAATAGAATCCTAGCTTCCAAACTTCAATACCAGCACATGTTGAATAACATCAAACATAACCATTATGGACTTCAATATTTCATATTAGTTTCATATTGATAATGTTGGCCCTGATAGTTCACAATTTTGTATACATACTCACATAAGAATAGACTAGCTTTTGATACTTAGTTCCAAGTGTCTTGATACTCATTTTATGGTGGAGTTAACAGATTTCATCTCCTTTCTTAAAAGCAGTTGCAAACTAGTTTCTCTGATACTGTGTGATAGCATTTACTATATTTGCCTTTGTTTTCTGGAGCCCTGAAGTCTTGCTAGGAGGAGTTACATTAAATGAACACTGCAATTTTATATTATTCTGAAGTATTCATTTCTAAACTTGCATCCCTCACATTTGAAATTTCTTTTAATACGTTGTTGCAAGTTTTTACTATTTATTTATTTATTTATTTTTCATATTTCTATACCGCTCCCTCTCCCAAAAAGGGACTTGGGGCGGTGTACAACCTAATAAACACATAAAATAGATACAAGTTAAATAGAATTTAAAAACAAATTAAATACATATATGGCTGCATCCCGTCCAACTATAATTAAATATTTAAAATCCGGGATAGGCAAAAATTTAAAAATCAAATTAAAAATTAAAACCCTTATTGAATTTAAAACCCCAAAAACCCTTACTGGGCCAGGCCGGCCTGTTTAAAAAACAGGGTCTTAACTGCGCGCCGGAAGGTCAGGATGTCTGTCATGGCTCGTATCTCCGGGGGGGAGATCATTCCACAGGGAGGGGGCTCCCACAGAGAAAGCACGCACTCTCGGGGCCGCCAGCCGCCAGCGATCAGGTGGCGGTACCCCAAGAAGGGCGACCCTGTGGGAGCGTACTGGGCGGCGGGAGGTTGTTGGTGGCAGCACGCGGTCCCGTAAGTACCCAGGTCCCGAGCCATGGAGCACTTTAAATACCATCAGTACCACCTTGAATCGAATCCGGAAGGCCACAGGCAGCCAGTGCAGCCTGCGGAGAAGCGGTGTTACGTGGGAGCCCCGAGGGGCACCCACGATCACCTGCGTGGCTGCATTCTGAACTAACTGCAACCTCCGGAGACTCTTCAAGGGGAGCCCCATGTAGAGAGCATTGCAGTAATCCAAGCGAGAGATAACGAGGGCAGAAGTGACTGTGCGAAGTGCGCCCAGATCCAGAAAGGGCCGCAACTGGTAGATCAGACGAATCTGATAAAAAGCCCCCCTGGCGACAGCTGCAATATGTTCTTCCAAAGACAGCCGCACATCCAGGAGGACACCCAAATTGCGCGCCCTTTCCACAGGGGTCAATACCTCTCCCCCCACGGCCAGCGAAGGAACAAGCTGGCTGTATCTGGGCGCAGGAAACCACAGCCACTCGGTTTTGGTCGGGTTGAGACGAAACCTGTTACGACCCATCCAACCCCGCACGGCCTCCAGGCACCACTTTGACGGCTTCGTTGGGGTGGCCCGGGGGGAGATGTACAGCTGAGTATCATCAGCGTACTGATAGAACTCCACCCCAAAGCCACGGATGATCTCACCCAGCGGCTTCACATAAATATTGAACAGCAGGGGCGAGAGCACCGACCCCTGAGGCACCCCACAAAGCAGGGGCCTTGGGGTCGATCTCTGCCCCCCTGTCAACACAAATTGCGAACGGTCGGAGAGGAAGGAGGAGAACCTCCGCAACACGGTGCCTCCAACCCCCAACCCCTCCAACCGCCGCAATAAGATACTGTGGTCGACAGTATCAAAAGCCGCTGAGAGATCTAACAGGACCAGGACAGAGGAACAACCTCTGTCCCGCGCCCTCCAGAGATCATCCACCAACGCGACCAACGCCGTCTCCGTGCTGTGCTCGGGCCTGAAGCCCGATTGGAGGGGGTCGAGATAACTCGCTTCATCCAGGTACTGCGGGAGCTGACGTGCCACCACACTCTCTACAACCTTCGCAACAAAGCGAAGGTTGGAGACAGGACGATAATTTGATAATAATGCTGGGTCCAGGGACGGTTTCTTGAGGAGGGGCCGCACCACCGCCTCCTTCAAGGCGGCGGGTAAAAGCCCCTCTCTCAAGGAAGCGTTTATAATACCCTGGAACCAGCCTCGTGTCACCTCCCGAGTGGCCAAGACCAGCCAGGAGGGGCACGGGTCCAGCAAACAGGTGGTGGCATTCAGTCCCCACAGTATCCTGTCCACGTCCTCCACGGTAACAGGATCGAACTCAACCCAGTTGACCTCACCGATATCCACCCCGCCCCCCCACCCGGAGATGCCCAGTCGGAGTCCAGTTCATCCTGAATCTGAGCGATTTTGTCCTGCAGAAACCTAGAAAACTCCTCAGCCCGTCCCTGCAAGGGATCCTCCCGCGCTTCCACCTCCAAAAAGGAGCGGGTCACCCTAAACAGGGCGGCTGGGCAGTTTTCTGCGGACGCAATAAGGGTGGAGAGGTAGGTCCTCCTCGCCATCCTTATCGCCACTAAATACGTTTTAATATAAGATCGTAATAGTGTTCGGTCAGACTCAGAACGGCTAGCCCTCCAACTACTCTCTAGGCGTCTTTTCCGGCGCTTCATCTCCCTTAGCTCCTCAGAAAACCAAGGAGCTAATTGGGATCGGCACCGGGTCAGAGGCCGCAAGGGCACGACCCGGTCAAGGGCCCCAGCAGCCACCTTATCCCAGGTGGCGACCAAGCCCTCAACCGAGTCGTGTGTGTGAGCTTCGGGAAATGGCCCAAGCTCCATCAGGAACCTATCTGGGTCCATCAGGCGCCTGGGGCGGTACCATTTTAACGGTCCCGCCTCCCTGTAGTCGTGGGGTGCGGAACGGAAGTCGAGCTTCAGGAGCGAGTGATCCGTCCATGACAGGGGTTCTATAACTATATCCCCTACATCCAGATCACTCTGCCACTGATCAGAGACAAAAACTAAATCCAGGGTGTGACCTCCCACGTGAGTAGGGTCCCGAATTAACTGGGTCAGGCCCATGGCTGTCATGGAAGCCATGAACTCCTGAGCAGTCCCCGAGGCACCACCGGCAGAGGGCAGGTTGAAATCCCCCATGACCATAAGCCTGGGGGTCTCAACCGCCACGCCAGCTATAACCTCGAGCTCAAGCAGGGCCGATGCCGCATAGCAGGGAGCCAGGTATGCGACCAACAAGCCCACCTGTACCCTGGGACCGAACTTCACGAAAAGAGACTCACATCCGGTCGTCTGAGAAACAGTGGATTCCCTCGGATACAGATCCTCCTTAATAACCACCGCAACACCCCCACCCCTCCCCTGGGCCCTCGGTCGATGAAAAACCCGAAACCCGGCTGGGCACATCTCCACAAGAGGGACTCCCCCCTCTAGGCCCAGCCAGGTCTCGGTAATACCTACCAGGTCCGCTCCCCCCTCACAGATCAGATCATAAATGAGAGGGGCCTTATTAATGACGGACCTGGCGTTACATAACATCAGCCGAAGCCCCAGGGCCCGATCGCTCAAACCACCTGGGGAACGGGACGTAACAAGGGGGGCGGAGCGCGCTACAGCAGACAAATAGCGGAGGTGCGCTCCCGAAACAAAATGTGGCCCCCTATACCCGCCAAATCTGCCTCTCCCGCTCACCGTACTAATAGCTTTAATATCACCCTCCCTGGGACAACCCCCCTTCCTCAATACAGCCCCGTCCGAACTCAAACCCTCCAGCAGCGCTCAACCCGCGGCCCGGTCCCAGCCCCAGGCGGGTTGTCCCCCAACCCCCACCCGGCCAACTCTAACCCCTTTAAAAATCTAATTAAAAATTTTAAATAACCTCCCTCCCACGCTTGTAGATCTTGCATTCATTCTATTACTTGTAGATCTTGCATTCTGACTACAATTGAGCCCGAAATTTCCATTGCTATGCAAGACAGTGAGTTTTCCCCATGTTATGACCTTTCTTGTCACAGTTAAGTGAATCACTGCAGTTAAGTTAGTAACAATTGTTAAGTGAATCTGACTTCCCCATTGACTTTGCTTGTCAGAAGATTGCAAAAGGTGACATGAACCTGAGACACCGCAATCATCATAAATACATGCCAGTTACCAAGCATTCAAATTTTGATCAGGTGACCACAGCGATGCTACAATAGTTGTAAATGTGAAAAATTGTCATAAGGCATTTTTGTTTTAACTTGAAACTGTCACTAAATGAGTGGTTGTAAGTCAAGGACTACATGTATTTAGAAATGTTTACATTTCTGGTGTATTAGTAACGGAGATGCCCTGTTCTGTTGGTACATATAATTGTTGAGAATATTTCTTTTGCATGTTCTACAACAATTTTCCTGCATTACATTCTCTGTTCAGTGGACTCTATCCTAAGCCAAATTAATGACAAAGTAATATTAATAAAGTTTATGTTCTTAGCATGTGGAAAAGAGTATTTGTTCGTAAAACAGAATTATTTATTTTTAAATAAATTCCTTCATGCTGGAATCTATATTTTAACTACAAATGGACTGTTTATTTAACTATATTTCAGATCTAATTGAAACACTGCTGTGAAGTAATTCTGAAGTAGTGACTAATGATGACTGAAGTAGTAGTGACAATGATGACATTGAAGTTTATACAGTTACAGAGTCACCAAGTCTTGTAGTATAGTAGGTACATTAATTTAGTGCAGTTTGCATATCTTGTAGTATTCTGTATGCATACAATGCATCAATAAATGTAATTAACATTAATAGCTTTATTTTTATGTAAGTAATTATTTAACAGCTACAAATTGCTACATTGTAATAACAGCTACAGTTTTTGCTTAAAGATGAGAATTCTAGCAGCAGTTTCAGGAACTGAATTGAGCTGTGAAGGTGGTTTGTCACCTGGGGGAGGGGGACCTTTGTTTTTAAGTATATTTTATGGATTGTTGTGAGCCACTTAGAGTCATTGTATGAGATGAGTGGCCATATAAATCTTGTAAATGAAAACAAGCAAATAAATACAATCAAAACTGTGATCAGAGAGGATCCTTAATAAAATCTGACAATGACATAACATTAATTAACCTTGGGGCTGCAGTGATTCACATGGTAATTATAATGGTCAGAAGCTTTTCTATACATAAGAGTGATGGTAAATTTAAACCTATTCTTGGATGCATATTTTAAGTTATTTGTTTGGATTGTTTTAGTTGACTTCATATGATTCTGCTGGTTCAGAATGCTGCATGTTTATGGTAAGCAAACTATTAGAGCAATTTCATCAGTTACTAGTTTGTTCTTTGCCATATTTTGAAAGTCTCTTTTCATAACCTAAATTGTAAATATGTTGTCATTAGTTTTAGTTTATTAGGGTTGCCTGGATTGGATTGGATTGGTTTGATTTTGCTTTATTCTTAATTGTATTCTATTGTATATTGTTTATTATTACTAGCTACTTTGGGTACTATTTAGCAGAAAAGGGGATTTAATCAAATGCAGCATTGAGACTGGGTGTTTCTGTCCAACATAGTTGACTTATCTATATCTTGTGCAATTTATATTTAGTCTGAGAGAGATGGTATATTTTCAGAAATAATTTATAGCTTGATTTGAACTATTTGTACAAAGAAACCTGTGTCTTATCTTTTAAAAAATTCAGATAAATTTTGCTGTGCAAACTTAAAATACTTGAGATGATGCTTGAAAGCGTTATTGATCAAAGACATTGGCTTATATGGGCTATGGATTTTCAAAGAGGAAACGAACAGACTGCTGTTAGATGGTCATAACCATATAACTTGCTTTTATATGCCATCCTCTTCATATGAAAAGAAATACGAAATTAGTATTGCATTTTGAAATAAATTCATTTTGGAGCAAATTCAATCTTCATACTAGATTTTTATTTGAAAATGTTTGGTTATCTATTTATGTTGTCAGACAGATTTTAGAGTCAATATAAATTATACATTCTAGTCATATGAAATTATTGTTTCCATGTTACATTTATCTCTGTAGTATTACTGGTCCATAAAGCCCCAAACTATAGATATTTGTAGTGGAATATGTGGATGACCTTGGGGGATAAGGGAAAGAGATGCAGACAAAGAAAGGGGAGCAGCACCCAAAGGTTTAATAGTCAGAGAAACATAGGAAGCACCTGGCCTAATAGATCAGATAGTTAACCATAGTTGAGAGAAATTTGTACATTCAGACTTGTAAAATTCTGTTAAGTAGCCTTACAAAAAAGTTGATTTAGGTCATAGTCTTGTTTCCTGTCTGGTATACCTGGGAGAGCTGACAATATTAAACATTCTTTCAATTTCCACAATTCAAATCTTCTAAATCCATATTATGTTTCTAAATCTCTCAGTCCTAGGAAATGCACTAATTTATATCATTACAAAAAAGAGCTTTGTTACATATTAGACAACCCATAATCTTTTGAGTCAGAATTTCAGAGATATTTCTATAATAAACAAAAAGAAAACTAAAATGATCACGGGTGGGTAAAGTGGGAATTGGAGGAAATCCCAACTTCCTTATGGCTTCCCCATTAATGTTATTTCTGGGTAGCTGGCAGGGAACATTGGAAATTGCCCTTCCTCCTCCTTGGCTGATGAGTGGATTGCCTACCACGTTGCTGAGGGAAAGTAGAACAAAGTAAGCAATGGGTCATGAGGAAAACTGCACCCCTTCTTCCCTGACATGCTTGCAAGAACACCCTCCCTCTAGAGGGGAAGAGGGCTCACTTGCCCATCACTGACACACACCCTGCCAGCTCTATCTCACAAGAAGCATCCAAGTCACTCCCTCATTCTTCCCTGCTTGCCACCATTAGATTTCAAGTTTCAGCCTTGGTTTCAAAGCAAATGCTTGCTGCTAGCCTATCAAGCTTTGCTACCAGCCAGGTGCAGGGTCCAGAGGGAAGCAAGAAAAAGAACAGAGGTATGCTCCACCCATCTTCCCTTGTGCTAGACAACCTATGGTTTCTGGGAAGTATAGTCAGAAGGTGCGGGGGAACTGAAGTGGTCACAACTTTCCCAAATTTCATTTCCATAGGAATCATGAGTTACAGCATTCTGTTTGTTAGCCCATTTATGTTACCTTGGTTCAATAATTGTTGCCTTGTAACTGAAGTTTACAGACAGGCACAAGCATTTTAATAGTATAGCAGTTCCTATAGCTAGCATATTCACTAATATAGTGGCCTCAAAGAATGTTAATTCATGTTCACATATACTACTGTATAGTAGCCATAGCTCTTAGAGCAGGGGTGAAAAACTCAATTTCATTGAGGGCCACATCAGGGTTGTGTTTGACCATGGGAGGGGTCAGGATGGTTGTGGCGAGCTTGATAACACTTGTATCAAGGGAGGCTGTGGTGGCCTGAGTGCTTTGCCAGTGAAAACGGGCTCCTGAGCTCCATTTTTGGCTGTGACAGCCTCCTGCAGCCCTCTGCCAGCGAAAATAGATCTCGGGAGGGCCACCCACAGCCCTCCCAAGCTCTGTTTTTGCTGGCAGAGGCACCACAGGCCAGGCCTTCTCTGTTTCCAGAGTGGTCCTGAGGGCCAGATCTAACCGCCCCTAGGCCGGATCTGGCCCCCAGGCCTTGAGTTTGATACCTCTATCCTAGAGGAAAATATAGCCATGGTTTCTTTGCTTTTGAGGGAGAGGACAGTTGATGATCGGAAGATCCTGGATGCCCTAATATCACGTGAGTTCAGGCACCGATCCTCTTTTGCAGAGACTGGGTGCCTGAATTCTTGCGAGATTATGGACCGTAGAAACTTTCATTCTCAGCATGAAAAGTGTTTCTGGTGCCTGTCTCCTGCTCCTCCCCCCAAATCCTTTCTGACACTTTTCGCCCATTTTGAAATGCTCCATAGGCACTTATGAAACCTTTGAAAACGGATTTGTTCCATTTTGAAATGCCCCATAGGTGCCTATGAGGCCTTTCCATTTTCATAGGCCACATATGCACCTATGGGGTGTTCAAAAATGGAGTGAATCCCTTCGTTTTCAAAAGCCCCATTTGCATGCAGATGAAGCCTCCAGTCTCAGTCTGAGCGAAAAGTATCCCAGTAGTGGCGGAAAGAAGTTGTGGGGGGAGGAGTAGGGGACAGGCGCCACAAACACTTTTCATGCCCAGGAGCTTCTATCGCTCTCCTCCCTTAAAGGGAAAGAAAATTTGTCAGAAAAGAAGAGACAGATCTTTGTAAGGTAAGTGAGTCTAGCGCAGCAGGGAAGAGGAAGCATGAGGTATCTTAGTGGATGGGAGAGACCTTGGGGGCCTATTCCATCACTAGCCCCCCTCCGGCCTTCCCTACCCTGAGATACCTTATGTGCACTTAACGAACCACGCATTCACCCAATGCATTAAATTAGCGGATACATGGGGGATATTTTAGCTTAAATCTTACAGTTGTTCACCTATACTGCTATTTTCTAAGAAAAAAACAATCCAGTTACTGTATTGACTCCAAAGTTAGCATATGTGTACATCTTGAATCATGTAAGAAAGTGGATTATTTATATTTATTTTACATATTTGCATACAACATACTAGGTTATGCACGTTAGGCAGCATGTAACATTATGTTACAGCATTTAAAATATCACAAAACATTAAATGAGAAGTCTAAAATGTATAAAATGTGACCATGTTTAATAGTACTGTAAAAAAAATAAAAATCATACATAGAGGCCAGAAGCCATATGCCCTGACAACCATAAAACCCTAAGGCCACAGAGACCATGAGATACTAGAAAGATCATTGTCTAAGGAATGCTAGGAGATTCCCCTTTTGGAAAAGTTTAGCTGATATAGCTGTAAAAAGTTGCCACAAGAGGGTGCCCAAATGCTATGTATTAAATATATAGTTTTGAGTCAAGGATACTGTTTTTATGTACTGCCTATGACTGTAAAATACTAAATATCCTCAAATACTATATGTCGTTTATATGCTATCTAATGGCTCTCTTCCACATTCCATGTCCCTTGCCCCTCCCTTGTTGGTTATCACAGGGATTCTCCCCTTCTTTTCAGTATTTCTATCAAACCATTATAGGTCGGAGATCATCCACCTATAAGGATGCTGATGGTACTTGTGTCTTTCAACTCCAGGCTGGTCAAGTGAGGCTACTGAGGTTCTTTCTCAGTGCCTGGAGCCTGTTTTAAGTTTGGCTGGGTTGGAATCACATCTGACTCAATCCTTCCTTCTCCTTCCTTCCTTCCTTCCAGATGGATGCCCATCTCATTGCCTTGACTTTGAGCACCTTACAAGGTTAACCCCCCCCCCCAAATAGTTACATAACTAAAAAATAACCAGAGGAATCCGTAAAATCATTTTAAAACTATTAAAAAAAAAAAAAACCACACAATCTGAGAGAGCACCATTTGTTTTCCCAGAAATACAGCCATTTAGCAGGCTCTTCACCCACATCACTGGATCCCCATGATGTCATCAGGCTCCTTCGAAAAGCCAACAAGATCAGGGCCAGTTTCATTCAGGAGATGATGTTACAAAGGATGTGCCCTGTAGCAGAAAAAGCTCTCCAGGGTCTTGCCAGATGACCCCATTATAGACAGGACCCATAACATTTCCTTTCTACCAGTTCTGTTTTATTTTGCAGCTTGAGTACTGTAATACACTATATGTGAGGTTGCCCTTGAAGACCACTGAAAATTTCAAATGGTCTAGAATGCAACAGCACAGGCAGTGATTGGCATGTCTCAGTATGCCCAAGTTAATTTCTCTGCTTTGCAAGCTGCACTGGTTGCCATTTTATTTCCAGGAACAATCCAAGGTTGCTATTCATAAAGCCATACATGCCAAAAATCCTGGTTACTTGAGGGACAGAATAGGTACCTTGATTTTAGGTTATACTTTCTTGTTCTATCAGAATAGATTTCAGTTATGCTTTTTTCCACAGATGCTCTTTTTGAGCAGTTTCCTTGCAAAAATCCAGAGGAATTCTATCAACTGCACAATTGTTACTGTATGGTAGCTTTGGGCGCCATGATTTGCTCCTCTGTTGCATTTTACTTCTTATTTTCCAAACCACTTCTACCCATTAAGAGCAAATGGATCACCTGGATCTTAACTTCTCATATTGCAAGATGGATTGAGTTGCTCATCACCTCAGAATTTAATCTAAAGAAGGTCCTCATGTCTTCTCATCTGTCCTCAAGGAGTTTCTTACATATTGATTTCTGTGCTATCAAGTCAGTTACTACTTTTAACAGTCACATAAATCGGTTTTCCCAATGACTATATGTAGCTAAAAGTAAATCCTTTGAGGACTTAATACATAAGGAGCATTGACTCTTTACAAAGCCAGATTCACCAAATTTGGGTGCGTACTTCACTCATAAGATAACATGGCTCCTCTCATATAAGAATATACCTCATAACCATTTCTTCTTCCCACACTCCAGCAAACAATACCGTTTTTTTCCAATAAGTAATAAATTGCTTTATGAGTTCTGACTTGCATATTTCATCATTCTGTTTGGAAGGTCCTTTCCATCTTATCAAATCTTTCAAGCCTTATCTGTATGTAGTCAAAGCCCTTCAGATTGACCCCCAAGTGAATTGCCATCATAAAAGATGGCATTTTAGCATCAACTCACCAACAGAGAATATTATGTGCCTTGCATAGATGTGATCCTTCTTTTACTTTCATGGGGTAAGATTGACATTTGCCCAAACTTTTCCTTAAATCTGCTTTTGCTTGGATTGGGCCTACTTGGATTGGGCCTACCATGGTTTTCCAATTCTTCAAAACTGAAAGAAAACTATTTTATTGATGTCCAAATGGTGACTGACTTTCATTTGAAACTAAAATGAAAGACCGCTTTTAAAAATTGTCTTTCTTCACAATGTTTGTCTAAAAGGAGAAATAGTGCTACCTTTCAAAAAGACCTTGACTATATATCAGAATGGTCAAACAAATGGCAACTTCAAACCTCAACAAATAAATGCTCTGTCTTACATATTGGCAAAAAAAATCAGAAAATAAAATACAGGCTGAATAGTCAAAACCTTGTTGATGATCCAAACTCTGTCAAGGATCTTGGAGTATTCATCTCTAATGATCTAAGTGCTAAAGCCCACTGTAACTACATAGCCAAAAAGGCGTTAAGAGTTGTTAACCTAATCTTACATACTGTAGCTTTTTCTCTGGTAATATTACACTACTAACTAGAGCATACAAAACATTTGCTAGACCAATACTCGAATACAGCTCATGAGTCTGGAACCCACATTACGTATCTGTTATTAACACAGTTGAGAAAGTCCAGAAATATTTCACAAGAAGAGTTCTCCACTCCTTTACTCGTTGAAGAATACCTTATGCCAACAGACTTGAAATTTTAGACCTAGAAAACCTAGAACTACGCCGCCTTCAGTCTGATCTAAGTATAGTATATAAAATCATACATTGCAATGTCCTACCTGTCAATGAATACTTCAGCTTCAATCATAACAGTACAAGAGTAAACAATAGATTCAAACTCAAGGTTAATCGCACCAAACTTGATTGCAGGAAATACGACTTCAGCAACAGAGTGGTCAATGTCTGGAATACTCTAGCTGACTCTGTGATTTCTTCCCCAAACCCCCAAAACTTTAACCTTAGACTGTCTATTATTGACCTCACCCCTGAGGTTTGTAGGGGGTGTGCATAAGCGCACCAATGTGCCTACTGTCCCTTCCCTATTTCTTTTATTTTTTATTTTTCTTATATGTATCCATGTATTCATAACTATGTTTTTACTTATGCCTGTTATCTTGTAAGCAATTGACAAACCAAATAAATAAATAAAATAATCATGTTTACTGTGAATTGGCAAAATAATAGTGATCCTTTTATATTAATTGGAAGAAGAAAGTC
Source organism: Bungarus multicinctus (assembly GCA_023653725.1). Taxonomy (NCBI): domain Eukaryota; kingdom Metazoa; phylum Chordata; class Lepidosauria; order Squamata; family Elapidae; genus Bungarus; species Bungarus multicinctus. The sequence goes on from CM042834.1 coordinate 216,051,918, forward strand.
ATGTTGGCCTACAGTGATAAAAAAAAATCAGAAGGAACATGGTATCTTTTTGACTAATACAAGTTTATGAAAAGGTTTTTGTAAGCCTCACTTTAGTGCATCAGAAGCAACTGGAATTTTTCAGTAATTTTCTGTGAATGGTTTATAGCCATTCTACATGTTTGGTGTTCATTCTGTTGCTTGTAAAAGCTGAGGAGAGTTAGCATAATCAAATCATGCTACAAATCCATGGTACAAATTGAGCAGGGGGAAAGATTATAAGCCAGTGGTTCTTGACCTGTAGTCTGTGGACCCTTGAGGGTTTGCAAAGTCTTGAAGAAATGTAATTTAAATCTTTAGTTAAGCTTGGTGGTCTGTGGCCATGATCTTTGACCATAAAAGGTATGTAAAGGTCTGTGATGAAGAACAGGTTGAGAACTATGACTTTAAACTATAAAATATATTTAATGAACTGTGCACAGGCACATGATCTGTGTGTTTGCATTCATAGATTGTCACTCCCAAGAACACCACCCTACCCCACCCCACCCCAATCAGATAAGTAACAAGCCCTTTTGGAGAATCTCTGTTCTCTTTCCATACAAATTAAAGAAAACATGACTATATTTTAAGAATTACATGGTTTTGAAAATATTATGTATGGAGGAAGTACTCAGCAAGACATTGGAAATAAAGAAATTACATTTTTGTTGGTCTAAACTTTAAGAAAAATAAGAAATCAGTTTTTTTTTAAAGCTAGATTAGTGAGAACTGCTAACTTTGTTCAATCCAAAGAAAAATAAGTAAGAATGATGACAGCCTTACTGTACTACAATCCTTAGTGATTCAACATGTTGGAAAGAGGTTGTTGTGTCTAGAGGTCCTTCAGCAGTGCAGTTTGAGGGAAGGAACAAGGAAACCAAGTAATGAAATGTGTCATGATGTCACAACAGAAACTTTGCAACTTATGTCTTTGTCAGGCATCATAATGCATATGTATAAGAATGGAGCTTTCAGTGTGGAGACACATGCAATTGATTTATCATTGTGATTTGGTGTCTATATCTTTCATTGGCCCAATTAGATGCACAGAATCTCTTACAATTCTATAGACTTTTTACTAATTATTTTTCTCATTTGCAGAATATTATAATTGAAGATCATCAAGGGAAAATAATCTCATTTTGGAGTTTGGTATTATTATTCCAAGACAGAGAAACCTTACAGCTCCACACAGAACTGGATTTTCACCCTAGTTTAGCAGCTTTGCTGCTCACTTAAATACTGATGAATGAAGACCCCATTTGGAAAGGCACCAGGTCAGCGATCCAGAGCTGATGCAGGTAGGTAATACTATCCTACATCCCAACAGTGGATAGCAAACATTGATGGCTGCAGATCCATATCTTGCATTGTGGTGCTTCTAGGTGTTGGAGGCCAGATGCCTGTACCTGAGAGTTCTGCTAGTTTCTTGCGTTTGTCACACTAGACATCCACTGCAAATGTAGACTGGCACATTCATACTGGAATGCTCAACATGGCAAGAGGGACGTAAGAGGGTAGGTGATGTTCCTGCTGTTCCTTTAGAACTGTTGGCTACTAAACAGAAGATCTAGATCAGAAAGTCTCTTCAGAAATTCTAATCAGTTTAAAACTGATTGTCCTTACTCTTTTCTTCTTTGTATATTATCTTGCATGTGCAGGTGTCTGCCTAAATTTGCTTTGTCCTGAAAAGGCTTTGGTTCTTTTTAATCAAAAATGATGTGCAGAAATATTTAAGCAGGCTTTGCTTAACCATGCTGAAAAACGTAGGCCAGCTGTGCACAGTTAAGAATGTTTGCATTGAGGTATAGAGGATTTAGTTGTATTTTTTTTTTGCTGTCTTCATATTGACATAATTTGACAGAATTCTTTTGCTGTTTATATCATCCCTTAAATCATTTCAGGCAGACTTTGCATTGTATAGTGTAATATACTGCATATAAATATTAGGTTATTGCAGAGTGTTGTCCTACAATAAATTTAAAACATAGGACCAAGAATGGTGCTGGATTGTTGACATATATAGGTAAGGAGTGTCTCTGTGTGTCTCTCTGTGTGTGTTACTAATATGATGTCTCTAAACTGGGCAAAACAAGGTGTCTCATAGGGCAACTATTTTTGAACCAAGATATTTTAAATAGATGAACTTAAAGAGTATGTCTGAAGGCTAGTATCTTAATTCCAGCTAAATAAACAAACTTTTGTCAGGTTACTCCATATGCAATTATCTATTTCTGTTAAGATTTAGCAACCTGAGTCTGACAAAAAAGAAGCATGCTATGTACTAAACAACTTAGATCAGATAAAAACTTGCCAGCCAAAACTGATAATGTTAACTATGGATGACAATTGGCATAGATAGGGGTTGGTCAATTAATTTTCCCAAAGGGCCACACAAGCTCAGATTGCTTGAATATCTACAGTGAGGGGCGCAAAGAATAAATCACTGGAGAAGGGAGACTAAGTCTCTGGGACAAATTGACAGTCCAAATCATGAAAAGTTTAAGTGCTGTTTTCAGTTTCCCCATATAAGTCTACCTGAAATTCAGAAAGATTCAAATTCTGGATAAAAGAAGCTTCAGGGAAGCCAACCCACTAACTTTCAAAAGGAAGCCTTTGGGCCCATTTTGGACCAAAGGAAAGTCAGGACCATAGACAGTGGTGTGGGTTTTGCTGGACTAAAAAAAGGAATGAAGCCCCATTGGATTGTGTGTTAAAAAAACTGAATGGAGGGAGACTCCCTAACAAAGATTAAATTGATTCATTTTTTTGAAGATGAGTATTAATCAAAGTGATCACCAAAAGAAAGCCTGGACTATAACGTAATGTTGCAATTTCTACTTTGTTGTAGGAAAAATATATTTATGAACATGCGTTTTTAAGGAAAGAAACCAATTTGCACGATAAATGTTGTGTAATAGTGACAAAAGAGAATGTAGCAAATATGGAAAAGTTTTTAGTTGATAGTGAAAATAATGTCACCATCCTATATGATAATTTCAATTCTAGGAAATCATGTCCAGTTTGAAGGTGGAGACAAGTAGTTTATCACTTTCATATTCTGATTTAAGATATGTCCTTGAGACCCCCAACCAGAATAATATCAAAGGAGGGGTGAGTTAAAAAGATGAATTGGAAAGTTAATGAAGACCCTAACAAAAATAACTTCACAGCATTCCTAACTCACATAGATTTAAACAGAAAAAGGTTAATTACCTTTAAAATAAAATAAAGTCCAAAATCCCAAACCTCATATCTTCCATTTAATTGAAATTGGCAAATTTTATAAAACATTTTATGACACATAATTATTATAAAGCATTTTATGAGATAATACAAAATGTCATAAACCTTTTCTATGGTCATATATATATATATTGTGTGTATGTGCGTGTGTATTGTAGTGAATATTGCATGTGGCTATGGCTACATTTTAATAGCATTAAATTTTGATTATTACAGGTTTAAAATGTAGCATTAGAGATAGTGCTAAATATCTGACATCACTACATAATTGATTCTTCAGCTACACTGCAGAAGAGCTGCACTAATTAGTTTATTTTTGGGTTCAATTGAAAGTGTTAGTGTTATCTTAAAACAATTTCACCCCATAGCAGTATAAATTTTGTCTGAGGTTGTTGTCTATTTGCCTTGTCTACTCTTACTAGCTAATTCTTATTAGAAATGTGTATATATACTTTTAAGATCTTTTTCCATTTTTAATTTGTATGTTTTTAATGTTATAAGCCATTCAAAGCATATATGCACGGGATATAAAAATTAAAATAAATATTCCTTATTGGTCAAGGTTATTCCAGCATTAAGTTATCAGGATAACCAAGTTATTTTTGTAATAATTGATTGTAACCTGTTGTAAGCCAGAAGAAGAAATCACCATTAGTAAGCAATTATATCACAAGAGATAAAGGCACTGACATTTTAAATGAGGGAAATGTTTGTGATTTATCATGAATATTTACTTTGATCATAGCTGCAGTATACATCAATATAAAACAAGAACATAAAATACCAAGTTATAATGTAACTTCATTATAATAATTTTTAAAAATTATCTCAAAATTATAATCCAGCGTTTAAATCTTACTGTTAGGTTTGTTTTTAGTTTCCCAGATCCAGCAAATAAATGCACAGAATTTAGCTGCTTCTATACTGTCCAATCAACCTGGCAAAAAAAAATTATATAAAGATAGGGAATTGCGCAGCAGCTGTCCAGGTGAAGTCGGAGACACTGACACAAACTTGTAGTCTTTTGTATAAATATATTTTAACATTCAAATTTGCAGCACTTTGTCATCATCCAGAAAAGAAAGAACACAAAATAGTCAGGAATACAGGAATATCATGAGGTAAATCTGAACAGTATATAGAACAGACAGAAGAAAAAGGAGGGAAAAAAGGGACAATTCGCCTTTACACTTACTGCAACCAATCATAGTGTAGATTGCATCATGCATGAGTCAGCACTCTAGCTAATCACCTACAACTGTATGTTAGGCCTACTGTACACTTTATTGTTCCGCCTACTAACTTCAATATCCTAACAAAAGACCACTGCTTAAGAAAACTTGGTCCACTGATTTTCCTGCTCTAGAACCAGAAGAGAATTTCTGATAGAAGAAAAAATGCAGTAGGTTTGTCTAATTTTTATGAATGACAGCATAAAAATCTGCTGCTATTTGGTTGTTTTTTAATTATCAGAATACAATATAAATATATCTGGCTTAAATAAAAATTGCATGGAATAGGAACTGATAGTCATTGAAACCCAATAGTGGAAAATGAAATATAATTATATTTTGTTAGATTGGCAGTTAATAGGTGATAAAATAAGTTAAATATTAAAATATTATGTTAGAGACTTAATCTGTATAGAAACTTTTATGTTTTATATTGTGTATCAACATACATATTATTGCTTAAATTAATTTATAGTTTTGTGAATGAAGATAAAGATGCACATATTTACTGTCTTCGAATTATATGACAAGCTCTTTTTATAATAGGATCTCCCTTATTGTGTTGTTGCTACTAAATCTTCTAGGCTTCTTCTAAGTCTTTTTTCTGTTTTACAGGAATATTAATAATGTGTTTTTCATCACATGGCCCATCGTAAACTTCCAAGTAGCTATATATTACTTTCCAAAGCTGTATTTTGGGCTATAGACTATATCTTAACTGCAATGTTAGGTATTCAGCAACATGTCTGACACAATTTTAATAAAAATGGTTCTATTAGTAGTAACTATATTAGAATATCAAAGCTGTGGCCCTGATATCTTGCTTTGAAAAAGTAGGCAGTGAGTTGTTTGCTTGCTCTTCATGATTTCATTTGATTATAGACCAGTATCTTAATATATGCATTTCAGCATTTTTGTCCTAACTGATCTTATATTTGGGTTTAGCCAGTCTTTGGGGATAAAAATGAAAATTCTAATATTAAAAAATGTGTTCCATATTCTAAATTGTACTGCAGCTGATGCCCTTGATAACATTAAGGGTTTCTTTAGAACAGTGTTTTCAACCTGTGGGTCGCAACTCCTTTGGGGGTCGAATGACGCTTTCACAGGGATCGCCTAAGACCATTGGAAAGCACATATTTTCGATAGTCTTAGGAACCGAGCCATAATTTTATGGTTGGGGGTCACCACAACATGAGGAACTGTATTAAAGGGTTGTGGCATTAGGAAGGTTGAGAACCACTACTTTAGAAGGTTCAAGAGCGTATTTTCTGAATGCAAGTCTGTTAGCTCCCAATTTAGGTAAAGGAAAAGGATTACTATTCAAGCAGATACTTGGCCTAACTCAAGCAGACTTAATTATTGGTGTTTAATAGCTTGTCAGAATACGTTAATACATTTCTTGATATCATTAATTTCATTTAATATGCTATTTTTGCCAATTTTGAAATGCTTGAATATTTTGTGCAACACAACTTAAATATTAAGCTATTAGTAGTGTACTCAACAAATGCCTATGAGTTTTACCGGTAGTCCTCAGCTTATGACCACCATTGGGATTGAATCACTAAGCAGTGCAGTTAAGTAAGTCAGCATATGACTGGACCCAGTTTTAAGGCCATTTTTACTGTGGTCTTAAGCAGATCACATGGCTGTTAAGCAAATCTGGCTTCTCCTACTGACTTTGCTTGTCATCTGGGAAAGTCGCAAATCATGATCATGAGACCTTGGGACTCTGCAAGTTTCATAAATGCAAGCTGGTTGCCAAGCGCCTGAATTGTGATCATGTGACTGCAGGGATGGTAGGATGGTCTTAACTTCAAGGTTAGATTATAAGTTACTTTTTCCAAGGCTGTTATAACTTTGAACCCACTAGGCTCAAGCCCAAGAGACCGAGAGATCCAATTTGTCCAGTCCTTTATTTGCTTATACACAATAGGCAGAATCTTGCCCAAGTAAAGCAATAATTTTCTAAGCTACTACATATATCCTGAGAGGATGAGACTATTCTTAACCTCTTTCTTTCTCACCCCTCCATCTCAGGATTATGCAGTCTCTTGATCCAGATCTCAGTCTGAAAAAGTTCTGAATTGGCAAAAATCCTCCCCCTCTGCTGCTGCAGGTCCACATTCCATCACAGAACCATCATTAAAATCCTAAGTGGAGAACCACCTGTCAAACTATTTTATATTTGCAGCACCCAGATAAAGAATCTAAATTATTTGTAAATAGACCAAAAGATCAACAAATTCTAACAAGTCTGGAATAAAAGACAAATGGTAAAATGGATAGAGTTGCATTAAAACATCTCTTTTGGTATAATGACTAGGTTGGTATGCCACTATGCCAGTATTTAGCAACTACACGCAGGTTACAAAAACAACAGTATTTATCTAAAATGGACATTGTCTTTCTCTTTTCAAATTAAGAAAAAGTTTTGACGGGATAAATGCTTCTCTATAGCTGGCTTGTTCTTTTATAGGTGAGATTTATATGGTCAAGATCTATAGGGTATTAACAATGCATAGAGTTCTAGAACATGATCTCCATATACATGATAATCATCACCATATATAAGACATATTTGGGATATGTTTTAAAAATAATTTCCTATAATTTCAGGTGTTATCAGATATTTTCATTGTGATCATGGATTTAGCCCAAAATATTCTTGAACTGCAAAAAATGATACAGTGGAACCTCAGGTCACGACTGTAATCCATTCCAGGACTACAGTCGCAACCCAATTTCGGGCACAATCATCTGCACATGTGTGGACCAAAAAAAAATTGGTGCCGAAGAGGAAATTGCTGCGGCAATTTTCAGGTTTGCTTGGTTGCACCCAAAGGTTTGTTTGCAACCAGAAGCAAAACAAGCAAAAAATCTGGTTGTCACCCGATTTGGTCGCGAACAGAAGCGTTTGTGACCCAAGGTTCCACTGTACTGTTTTACCTTTGATAATTAGTTCTTTAACAATATGAGAACCAAAACAGCTGTGTAACAAAATTGTCTAACCAATAATGTAAAATATTTTTTTTTAATTTGAGGATCTAAGTGAACCTCGTTACAGATTCTGTCTTCTGTCATTGGAGACTGACTATATTTAGGGAGAGACAAATAACAGACTAACATTATCTGGCAACATGAATGTTAAAAAACCAAACTTTATAACAATTTCATCTGATAATTCTACAATTTCTAAAAAGAGGGGAGGTTATTCATAATGTTGGGATAGAAAATGTATGCTCTTATTCATGCAAGCCTAATTTTGAATTATGAATACCAAGTATCTTTGGGGACAGAGGTAAAAGTTTAATTCACTGGGACTGGTTTAAATTAGGATAGATTAGATTTGATTGATATGCTCTATGTATAACCACAGCAAATACTCTGTGAAATAAGAATAAAGTTTAAACTTTCCCATCATGCAATTTTGCCTCTTAGTTCTTGTTTGCTTTTTTTCTTGTAGGGCATGCAGGTGTCTCTGCCAGCATGATGAAGAAAAGAGCTTCCCACAAGTAAGTAGTGTTGTCATTTTAATCTCACGCTTTCCATTTTTATGAGGGAGCTGCAAATGTAGAGTTTCGTGAAAAGTAGCTGTTCATTGTGTGATCTGCAAATCTTCTGCTCCTCAAAAAACTAAATTATCTGGACATTTTAAGACTTTATTCTTTATCTAACTTGGGAGTTATGAGAAGACTTATCTCCTCTTGTGTTCTCTTCTACAATATACCAGTGTTATCATGTGGAGAAAAAAGTGCTAAAGAATGTAGACAATAATAAGATGGACAATGATATGCTTATAGAGTTGAAAGGTATTTTTATCCCATCTCAACTTACTGCTATATAATAGTTTTAGCAAGAAATAAAAACTATTATATGACCCACACTGAATTTGTGTTAAGCAACATTAGTTAATCATGGTAAGAATGGTAAAGTTTTTCTACACTTCTAAAATCAAATTTCATATATTCAAGATTAAGGAATTTTCAGCATGGAAATACAGTATAAGGCTGTAGGCTTTCCAAAGCCTTGCCTGTAATTTCTCATATACCCAAATTGTCTCAAGTGTTCCCCAGCCCTGGAGGCTTTTTTGATAGAATACAAATCTGTCAAGTTGCAGGGGAGAAATGGGTGTGGGGGGGACGACATTGTTTTTAATAAATACAGAATGTCATGCTTTGGAGCCAAAGATTATACTGGAATGCATATTGTTGAAACCAGATGGGTAAAATAAATTTACGTTACTTACAAAACATATATTTCTAAGAAAAGACTACTGTTTCCTTGGCCAAGATCAGAGTGCTACATTAAAGTGGAAATTTTCTGGAGTTCAGCCAGAGTCTACTTCTAGGATAATTCTAGAATCACATGAAATAATTTTAGAAAGTTCCAAAACTTCATCTCTCAAATAAGGATATATTTGGAAGTAGATACAGCCATAATATCATTTACTGAATGTATTGCAAGTGTACTGTGGACTTGATTCCTTGATGAAAATTGTGTCCATGTATGTGTATTAAATAACTACATTTCCTGATAGAAAACAATACTTAAGTATTAAATACTTCATATTTTTATTAAATTGATTTGCTGCCAGTCATTCAGTTCAAAGTGACTCTGAGCAGCTTCTGCAACATAATAGAATTTTTCAATATATTTAATCTTAATGGCTTTATATATAAATACAGAAAGCATCGAAACAACGTGGGACCAAGTAAACCCATTTCTCAACCCAGAAGAAATATTGTAGGCTGCAGAATACAACATGGATGGAAAGAAGGGAGTGGGCCTGTGACACAGTGGAAAGGCACAGTCCTAGACCAGGTTCCTGTAAACCCCTCTCTCTTCCTTATTAAATACGATGGATTTGATTGTGTCTATGGATTAGAACTGCACAAAGATGAGAGGGTTTCAGCACTTGAAGTCCTTCCGGACCGAGTTGGTAAGTATTTTGATGGAGACTAGAAGCATTGGGTGTTAATATTCCACACTTGTGTTTACTCACGCATAGGTATAAGTGGAATTCACATATATATTTCATAGAATCACTTTACTATTCTTCTCAACAAGACTCTCACATTAATAAGCAGACTATTACATTTCAAATTAATTTTCAAGTACTCTTCGAAAGTAGATATATATATATAGAACACATACATCCTAGAAGCTTTAACAGACCTATTAATATTTTTATTCTTACTGTTAAAAAATGTAAGCCAGCCTATCTTTATCTACATTATAAAAGTAAGTACTATATATCAATAAAACTTAAAAATGAAGAATTATAGAAATTTAATCAGGATGAAATATTTGTAAAAAAAGCCAATTTTGTATAGTGATGAAGATACTGGCCTATAACCAGGAGATTGTGGTTTCTAGAGATCCCTTATACGTGAAAGTTGGCCGGGTAACTTTTCAGTTTTAAAATCACTCTTTTTCAGTCCAATCTATCTCATAGGGCTTTGTTTTGGGGAAAGCAAGAGTATTAGATATATTTACCATCATGAGTTAAATATATAAAGACAGGATATTGTTATTGTTATGGTATTGAAAAAAAGCTAATCTACTTTTCATTACAGCTATGCATATCTTTGAAAGTGTTTATTGCATTGACAGATGTTCAGAAAGGCCCTCCATGAAAGCTATTTCACAAACCATCCCTAAGAGCAAAGTGAATCAACCATAAATAGCCCCAATTCCTAATTTCCCCCCACCTTTGCTCAGTCTGAATTTATTGTCAGTGTTCTAGGATTATTTGCCATGCAAATAATAATTGAAGTTTTGGTGGAACAGTGGCTACAACCATAAATTGCCAAATCAATAGCTGGGATTAGCAAATCCTATATCTGGACACAATATTATGATTATACAGTTTCTAGTCTGATTAGCTACTCTGATGCCTTCTATGATGAATATGATTTTCCAAGATTTCTAGATTTATCTCTACATATGATTACCTATATGTTAAGTTTTTCAATGGAATCATGATAGCAACCTTCCTTCCTTCAGCCAATACCAATACCCATGGCAAGAACTATATATAGATTGTATCCCAATAGTCTAGTACAGGTAGAACAACAGACTATGATATATTGAAAACACAGCCTATCTTTGTTTATGGGAAATCACTGCCAGAAGATTTAATGATGGTGTCTGCATAGAGGCCTTTATTAGAGGCCTAATAAAGACTCCCTGGTAGATGATTACTTAATATGAAGCAGGATGGAGATCTATCAGATGTGCTGCTATATATTTATGGGATCCTGAAATCCGGTTAACGTGCGCCCTTTTTCAATTCACTCAGTAATGACTATTGCTAATGAAATGACTCAAAAATACATTCATCAATCCTTATTGAATCTTAAATATTGATAATATAATTCAGTAAGCTGTTATAGATTGTTTCCTAAAACGTTTATGCAGTCTTGTTCACTTTATTTGAATTTCACACCATTTTGCCCCATCTGTACAATCATTTTCATTCAGCAGCAAATGTTTTAATAGGCCTAAACTGTTGTAGAGTGGGATGAATACTTACTAACAAATCATTATTAAAATTAAATTAAAATTCAATATTTTTTCTTTTTTGTTATTGAAGTCAATTTTAAAATTGAATCTTATTCAGTGCTTAATGCAAAATTTTACTTTAATCTAATTAGAAGTGCTTTCTTCAGCTTTTAAGTGTGATTGCTGAATATCCTTCTTAAATCCCATACAGAGAATTTTTAATTATGTTAATCTTGAATAAATTCTTGAGTAAAATCAAGTATTTATCTAGTTTTGAGGTTTGCTAAAATGCTCAATTGCTGCATTTATACTATTTTTCTGGCATCTAAGTAAAATGTGTATAGCTTATAATGTTAACCAAGCATTGAACTGTATCTTTCAGCTTCGTCTCGGATCAGTGATGCCCACCTGGCAGACATAATGATTGGCAAAGCAGTAGAGCATATGTTTGAGACAGAAGACGGCTCAAAAGATGAATGGAGGGGGATGGTTTTGGCTCAAGCACCTATAATGAAGACATGGTTTTATATCACCTATGAAAAGGATCCTGTCTTGTACATGTACCAGCTCTTAGATGACTACAAAGAAGGCGATCTCCGTATTATGCCTGATTCTAGTAAGTTGATTTGTATATAAAAATCAATTTAAAATTCTCAAAGTGTTTTGGAATACAGGACTTTTGAGAATAAATTTTATCGCTAAAACAAAGAATAATTCTTGCGAGCAGATCTGAGAATTACACAAAGTGGAGAACAGAAAGGTTCTTCAACACAATTGTTGCACGTTTTGAATGTTCTGCAGTCAAAATGAATCCTTAGGTTTCTATGACAAATACTTAATTGGAAGGGAAGACAAGAGAGAATTGACTGCTGCAGTGGCAGTGTTCATATCAATGGCATATGAATAGTTACCTAGATTGTGTTTTAAAGTTCTTAAATTTCTATTTTCCTTTTCCTTTATGGAATATAATGCTACCTTGTGTCCTATATTTACATCTAGCTATAGGAAAATTCAGATTCCACTATTTGGAAATAAGGAAAGATGAAGCTTACAAAAAAATCCTGTAAATGAATGTAGTACTTATGTGTATAAGAGCCATTAAAGGGAAAAACAAAGGAGAGACCATTAAAAGGGACTTGCAGAAAAATTTGCATAGTCCAAGATAGAAAGAAGAGTAAGAAAGAAATTCAAGATAGTAAGATGGGATAAACTTGGTCAGGCTTTGAAGATTCTGTTATTTGAACTTAGTATAATAGAGTTTTCCTGAAATAATATTTGTTTTGTGACCTGCCTTACCTTAAAGGACTGACAAAAAAACAATACTAGTGAGGCTATGAATATCCTAAAGGGGGTGAGGCTTAAAGGGAGGCTGTTGGAAATAATGAGAAGGTATGGTGGCACTGTTACTGCAGTGAGCACCATTGAGCTAACCTTGGCTGATCTTCAAAAAGCAAAGCAGTTGGACATAGTACTTTGCTGGGAGACCAACAGAAATTCTAGGGCTATGAACAAGATTGGGAAGACGAAAAATACTCCTAGAAGGTAATGACAAACCATTTCTACATCACTGCCAAGAAATAATACGGATGTTGCCGTTAAGTCACCAAGTGTTGAGCTTAATTCATATGATACTTTGTTCAGAGAAAAACACTGTGTGACCTTACCCAGGATGGGAGAAAAAAAAGCAGGAAGGATACAAGCTTTTTTTGCAAAACTGACTGTGCTTTGTGTAATGGCAACACATGAGAGGGGCTCTCCTGAAAGTGAAATACTAAAGGCTTGAAAAGAAATGGGGACCAAGAGTCACTTTCAGGTTGTAGTCAGCTTCTGGAACAAGCCCATGCAGTATCACCAGTTTGCCTTTGGTGATGCAGGTATTTATGATTTTTAATAACACAGTTGTTTGTAACTTAGTGCCAGCAACAGTTTCTCAAATTACCACAGTTCTCCAAAGAAATAGCCCCACTTTTATTGCAGACTTGTTTATAGCAATTTTGATGTTTTTATAGTATATGCATAATAATTGCAAAGTGAATGATTTTCTTTAGTGACTTCACCTTTTGTGATTTCTTAAAACAACATTATGTTTTTGGATTTTTTTCCATGAGGTGTGCTGGGCTTGACTCCAAGTGTACTTTCAAAGATAAGTCACTAGCATTTAACATTCTATGTTTGCCATCCACTTCTGTGGCTTAATGTCCAGTGGAATATTTCAGCTTGAAGAGAGCATGGTGGGAAGATACTCTATTATTGCCTTGACTTGCAACTGCATACAAATTTGCTTCCTTTATTGCAAAGCTTCCTATGGCTAAAAAAAAGACTTATTCAAAGACTTCATTGTTTATTGTGTCAGTTTGAAGCTTAAAGAAAGAGATGGAAATATTAGACACACTGAAGTAATTTTTAGGCCTATTAAGTTTGATTAGAATATTTGTTAGGTTAAGAAATTACTGTTTGGGAATTGGTGAATCTTTCCAGTTCAGTTTATAGCTCAATTACTTTTTCTCTTTTTTTTCCCAGCGTCCCATTTTTACATCAGTTTTCGGTCTTTCCTGGAAACATACATATCATTTTGTGCTTTTATTTATGAATTGCATTGCAAAATAAAAATGTGAGAATCAAGTGAAAGTATGCATGGATATATGTGTCTGAGGGAGAGAGAATTTCACATATATGCAGAGTAGATTGCCTCACCATCCTTGCTTGGGGTGTTGGGGAATCATGTACTCATTGTTTTTAAGCAGAAACATCTGCAAAGGTCAAATGATAATTGGCACAATGAAACGAGGTGTTTTGTTTTTTTTAAAGCATAGTCTACATTTAAAACATTCAGAACAGGTACAATGACTATTTTGTCACATACTTAGTATATACATAATTTTGAACTGGTAGTTTAATTTGTTTTGGTTTTCTTTTTTACTAAATAAGAATATTTTAAAAAATTAAACTACAAAAGAACAAACATACAAGTTAAATACTTTTAACCGTCAAAATAATAAATCTAACTAATCATTGTCAAAGATAATAATTATGGTCTTAGATGTTGGTCATGTTTTGGAGGCTGAACACTTTTTTTTTGAGTATGGATGGATAACCATGCCCAAGAGAAGGAGGGTTTTATTATTGAGTTTGATTAAAATTTTGCAACTAACAAAAATAATTTTAATGTATATTTTGGAGAGGCATTAAAGTGAAAAATAGAAAATACTGTAAGCATATACTTTCTTAGGGCATGAAAATTGCCTTTACTTTTATTAACAATAAATATATCTTGTGATAGTAGAATGATTATTGCTGCAAAAATATAATGTTATGTTATTTTATTTTATTTTAAAAGATATGATTTGAAAATAGTAAGTTCCTATGTGCTCTATGTCATACATGTTTATTATATATTGTAATATTATCCCAATCTTAATAGATTATTTGTCCATTAATGCTCCATTTTTTTAGCATTTTAGACTTAGCTAAGCATAGGTTAAATGTTGTTATTATTTAGCGTATGATGAGAACGTGACAGAACAGAAGTAAACAATATACACAGTTTCTGTAATTATAAGTAAAACTTCCATGGGGATATGGCAGTGGCCTCGTAACTGGATTTCTAATTCAGCTGTCCAGACTATTGCACCTGGCATTACTTCATGTGGATTTTCTAGGGAACCACAGAATGTACAGCATGGGTTATCTTGTACAATATGCTTAATAGTTTGTATATTAGCACCACAATCGCAACAAGGGAAATCTTTCCATTCCCACTGATACAGGGCAGAGGAACCTCTTCCAGTATCACACCTAATTGTGTTCAATTTCAACCAGAAAAAGGTCAAAACCAGATGGTTTAGTAGAGGAATCATTAATGGTCAGGCCATAAGAAGATACTTTTGGACCATTAAATGTATTAAATATATATATGAATTATTGATAATATCTTTCTGTAAAATACTCATAGTTTAAAACATTTTAATGTGTTATATATTACTAAGAACAAACTTTGAATGTGAAGTTGTTAGGTTTTTTTCAAATGAATTATGAACAACTAACAATAAAAAATTAACAAGTGTCACTTTTTATTTTTTATACTAGACAATATTTTAACCTATATTAAATAAGAATTTGTTGGGCTGTTCACCCTGAGTTTAAAGAGAAATAATTTTGATATTTGAAATTTTAGCTTATGCTTCATGAAGTAGAATATATTTACCCAGGTTACATAATTATTTTTTTGAATAAGACATTACCTACTCAATCAATCCAATTAGTCATTGATAAAATTTTGAGAACATCCATTCTGTCTATGTCATAAATGTAGCTTTTGTTTTAAGGTGCTTGAAATGGATCTCTTGCAATAATATATTCCTGGTGTTTTATTTTCATTTATAAAGAAGCAACTTCTCTTTTGGAAAAAAAAAACATTTTGCCTTCTGCTTACCATTAGAAGTGAATAAATTGACAGTGATAACATAGATAATGGTCATGAAGAAATGGACTTATGAAGGATACATTATGTTAAACACTGTTGTGTCTTAATATAAACTTTGTCTTTTTAGACGATTCACCTCCAGCAGAGCGGGAACCTGGAGAAGTTGTGGACAGCCTAGTTGGAAAACAAGTGGAATATGCCAAAGAAGATGGCTCAAAAAGGACTGGCATGGTCATTCATCAAGTTGAAGCCAAACCCTCTGTCTATTTCATCAAGTTTGATGATGATTTCCATATTTATGTCTATGATTTGGTGAAAACATCCTAGATGCCACCAAGCAAACTTTTGCCAAACTTGTGGAACCTTCAATGTAAAATTTGTAGACACAGAAGACTTAACTGCTTTCCAGTTTATTTGAAAGCTTAGATGTCCCTGCGAGCCCACAATCTCTGCCAGGAAAATTATTCCATTGTGAACTGTACAAATAGACTTTGATGTGAACATGACACATTTTATGTAGGGGAATTCCTTTTCTTAGAGGAAGTCTTGTTGGGGGGGTGGGTATCTGGATAAAGTTAGGACAAAAAAACCAGCAGCTGCAAATTCAAGCTGTGTAAAAGAATCTAGCAATGTAATCATTAATATGATTTCTCCCCCTCTCCCAATTATAACTTCCCCTTGGCTTTTCACTTAACTTTTCAACTGCCAGTGCAAGTGTCGCTTGATATTAAATTGCTTTCCTGTATGTAATATTAAGTTTTCTTGTATTAAACATATTACGTCCTTGTTTTGGGGGTTTGGGCAGAGATGATTAAAACTATTTTAAGCAGTGTTAAGGAGTGCCTAAACCAATTAATATCAGTGTCCTATGTTCCAGATACTATTACGCTTCTGTTATATGAGAATGTTGTACATTTTAATTACAGGATAATAGAATATGGTATACATATGATGCAGTTGATCAGAAAAATGCAGAGCAAGTGTTTATCAAATGTAGGACCTGGATAAAATTAAAGCAAGGATGCCTTCAGTTCTCAATATTGTTGTTGTAGGATTTTTTGTTAACTTTTAACAGAACCCAGGTGCTTGGTGCCGTAGCAGCTTAGTCATTCATGTTAACATTAAAGAATACTACACAGCAACTATTGGGTGTTTATCAAATCTAGCAACTTAGATTCTTGTATGTGGACTAAAATCTGTTACATGTAATGACAAACCTCACAAGAGTCCTCATACATTAAAGGCTTGTCTTACCGAGAAAGAAAGTCATCTGTTGCCTTCTATTTTGATATACTGCATTCCTTCTTGTTTCCTTATCTTCTGCTAAAGAAGGCTTCTACCTTTTTTTCTCCTGGCCTTTCTTCTTTGGGTGAGTCCAGACAAGACGTGCAATTTCAACCTATTGTCGCCTTTTGTGCTGTACATTGTATTTGCTTGAGGTATGCTGTTTAATGTGAACTACATTAAAAGAACACTAGGGCTCTGCATGCTAATGGTGCACTATCTAACGGAAGCTAGGCAGTCTCCATGGTTCAGCCATCTGCAGCCGAGGATGGATGTAAATAAGGTGCCTGCAGCTTCAGAATTCATTCTTGGGTCTTTTTTTTTTTTTTTTTGTAAAGTGGTAGATTGGCGTGGCAGCTTTTTAAACGAATCAGTGGAAAATATAAGAGCAACCAAATTGAGGCGGGGCATGGCAGTGACTGAAGGACTGCTTTCAACCAAACCTCTTTGCTTAACTACAAGGCTGAGGAGTTTTAGAAAGTGTTGCTGATCAGCTTTTTGAGGTTAAGTTTACCTATGGTGTGAGTATGCATATTAAACTCCATGCAATTTAAACTTTTTTTTTTTAGTTTTGCCTGAATTCATATTGTAGCCTTAAGGCTTGTGCCTCATTATGCTCTTTAATGGTAATACTCACCGTATATAAACAGTATCTTAAAATTTCTTGACCATTGCTACTATTGCATTATGTCCAGTATTTCTTTCATCACAGGCAACCAAAGGCAATTTGTTGTCTTTTCCATGAAGAGCTTTTCCAATGCAGTTTTTAAGCCCTGAGTACCTGAATCATGATGTTCCTGTGTTCTTGAACAAAGTGAGCAGATTTGCGACCCAGTGTTTTTCATCCAGCAGATCTGTATGTTTTCTATTGACTCTTTAGAGTCCTGCATGTAAATCTCAAAGCTGAGCCTGGCTCCATGAGCCCAAGTTGATATTTGTGGCGCAAGAATGAGTGTGTATTAAACATACACAAAAGAAACATGTAAATGTAGTACTTTGAATTGTGGGCTACATAAACTATGAATCCGGAGTATATCTCAAGATACTTGGTAAGGATTAAGTAGAATGAAAAGATCATGTTCAAAGAGCTTGTGATGAGGTGATTTCTGCAAGTCTCTTAATAATACACCACATTCTGCCAGTTTAGAGTAATCTATATTCTGTATAAATTTTATGGGTTTTTAAGTGTCCACATTGTCTGCTTTTTTGATAGCTTAGACCACCTTTTTTCTGTTTTTGAGCTAGGGACTTAATTTTATACCCTGCCCATCTGTTTTGGGCTTCATTTTAGGCTCATATTTCAGATCTGCATGCAGTGCTTGTCACCCTGGTAACTAATGTTGGTCCCTTGCTCCAGGGATTCAACATCGGTTTCCAAATTATTACAAGCTTGTGGTGGCACAAGCTATGGATCTGTGTATAAAAGTTACTGGCCTTTCTCCATTTACCTGCTGTAGTATTGTATATTGTGTGTTTTATGTGATGTCAGGCTGCCCTGTAAAATTTTAAGACAAAACTTAAATGCAGACCATCCCTTTTTTGCATGCTTAGAAGGTAGAATGTTCAATGTAAGAAAGTTAAAGTTGCATGTTTAAAAAATGTTTAGGTTTTTAGGTTTTTTTATTTTGTTTTTCTTTTTTTGTGAATTTGCTTATTGTGCTGTTTTAACGGTGGTAGTAGGATTAAATGCACTGGTGAGGCAAACATAGTGCCAACAGGAGGTAACTTTCCAGTTGTATGTGTCATGCAGCGTTTGAAGGGACCATGTACTTTGTTCAAAAAGAAATAAAAATTAGTTCAAATTAGTACTAGGCTTTTTTGTGCCAAATCTTAAATTGATGAAATAGAATCATATTAGAAACCCAGGCAATAGTGCAAAAAGCTGTTTTTGCTGGATAATTTTTAACTTCCTTAAATTGGTGCATTTTAAAAATTAAGACTTCTCCACGGATATATTAATTGCAACCATTTCAAAGAACCAAAAAAATAAATAATAAATGTGTGGTTCCTTGGAAATGCTGTGTTTTTTATATTTTTCATCATTAGTGCAATTTGGATGGTTCTTGCTATGTGTATAGTTCAAAGGTCTTCGTGTTCACATTTTAAAATTAGGTAAATGACTTCATCTCTAGAGCTTGGTTTCATTTTTTTTAATGATGTAGACAGTTCCCTGTTCTCTGCATTTAGAAGTATAAACACTTTAAATCTTTAAATCTGTTACTTAATTCTGTAAGTAATTTTTATAATTATGATGTAACTCTATCCTTAAAACATTTAAAATAAACCCTTTATGTGCAACTTATGACTGTAAATCTTGTTCTCATAAGACAAATGTGATGTGTTCAAACTGAAGAGAAATTTCTTCCATTTTATAATTAAAATGAAATTTTTTAAAAAATTATTCCATTATTAAACTATTTTAACAATGAAAAATTATGCTGATCAATGCTGATAAATATTAGGCAATATGTTCTTTAAAAAGTAATACAAAACACTAACCCATTTAAGTTAAATGCAGTACGTCAGCAGTTGAGCTGCATTATTTAAATTGTTGAAACTAAACATCTGAAAAGATAAATGTTTCATTACTTTGTCCCTGCGTTATAGTTAAACAATATAAAGTTGTATACAAACATGTAGGCATCCTTAATAAAATTGTACGTTCAAGTGAATCCTCAAGTGCACAAAAGTTGATACATCTGGATGTACAAAGTTTAAATATTAATTTGCAGGTTCAAAAAAGTGACCATGGCAGTTGGAAACCACTTAAATCACAACTCCTTTGTAACATCTTTGGCAGAAATAAAGGCTCCCAAATGTTTCTTGCAACCAGACATCTTGCTATTTGGATTTTTCCCCTCTTCCTTACAGAAATTCCTCTAATATCAAATTATTCTTAGGACCACTTGCATGTACATGTATCAATAATATTCAAGCCTGGGAACTGAAGACTACACCAAAACCTTTCTCTCTACATGTAAATGCTTCATGGTTGATTTGGAGGTATTTATGAAATTTAGCTACTGCTAAAAACAAATTGCACTCCAGGCAGCTTACAGAACATACAGAATAAAAATGCAATATGAAATAAGAACTAGTAAGCTCCAAATAAATGCTCATTTAAATTAATATTACAGATACTCTTAGATTATTGTTTAATTGAAACATCCTATTCTCAGCTTCAGATTCTTCACTGATACAAGACATTAGCTTTTAGGATATTTTGATACATTACTGATCAGCAAGATGTTCTTTTCACATTTTCTATTCTTTTTCTGTAAATAAATCTTAGGCAATGAAGTTGGAAGAAGGATTTCTCTCCTGGCAACTTTCTCTTGTAAATTATTTTTATACAAGTATTATGGGCTTATAAACAAATAGTAACCTTCCAGTTGGTTATTTGCAGTGATCTGGAATTCTGTTTTGCATATATGGCCAGTTTGCAGACATTTTTCTTGGGCTTCAAACTAACGTCCAGCATGTTCTACAAGCATTCTCTGTGGTAGCTCCCATTTCATAGAACATTTTCCCTGCAGCTCCAAAACAATCTTTCATTAAGCAAGCAAGTAAAAATGATGCATGCCTTTAAACCTAATTTATTACAGGCACTACAGCTACAATTATTTTGATTTATTTTGTGCTGTCTTGAAAAATCTCTGTTGCCAGAGTATTTCTCTCACCAGCCAGAATCTAGTGAGATTGGGGATATCTTAAAAGTATTCCCAGATGAATTTGAACATGTTTTAAGATACATTTTCTTTACATGGGGGGATTCACTGAAACATGTCAGAGTGCCAACATTTTTGCATACAACTATTTGATAATGATGTAGGAAGCTTTTTTTTATTTATGCCTGTATTGAATCCATAATCTGAATGCAAATGTGAGAACAGCTGGATGAATGACTATTGAATACATTTTTAAGTGGCTTTTCTTTTAGGCCCAAGCCGAGAGACCGGTGAAATCCATTTGAGTCCAATCCTTTTATTTGCTTACACCTAATGGCCAGAATCTTGCCAAACTAAAGCGATAATTGTCTAGGCTATTAGATATATCCTGGGAGATTCTAGGGTGTGGTTATCCCAAACCTCTTGTTCCCCCTCACCTTCCATCTCAAAACTGTAGTTTTGATCCAGATATTTTTCTAGGAAAAGCTCTTGAGTTGGCAATATCCTTCTCCCCCCCCCCCCGGCTGATGCAGGTGCACATTCTATCATATCTTCAAAGGTATTAGGACTTACTAATATATTACTAATAGTACACATTGAAAGGTGGGACAGAACAGTTATGAAATGAATACTTAAAAATTCAGTTTATTGGAATAGAGTGAAATGAAACATGTAAATGATCAGCAGACATACACAACTTGGGGGGGAGAGCAAAAAGCACATTGATGATATAAAGTAGATTCAATCAGGATTTGAGGGTCTTAAACTACATTCACCCTATTTTGGGATTATACTTTCCAAGTATTACTGACTTCAAAATAGCATTAAACTATGTCATTGGCATTTAGCCTATGTAGCAAAAGTTAGGCCATCAAAAAGAGACTTGAGGGCCACAATGGCCACACTCAATGTAACTTTTTGACATTGACCAAAACTTCCCTTTCTTTGAAATAGAATGTATTTTCATTGAATGAGTTTGATACTAGTCTGTGCTATGAAACTCAGAAACTAAAAAACTAAGATCTTACATTTATTTTATTTTAGAGAAAGTGAAACTGGAACTTCACGGATAACTTGTGTTAAAAAGAATTCAAAAATTAATCATATATATAGGTGGATTTCCAGTAATTACATTTCCCTGCCACTTTATTCGAAATACTTATAATTAATCTTTCTGTCAGTGCTACTCAACATTTCTCATGAAACAACAAAACAACCTCTCTTTTTAATAACCAGTAAAATTATGAAGTTAAAATTTTTCATAAAAGAACACAGTATCCAGTCAGATTAAACACATGAATAAGTAAGGTCTAGCAAATAAATGTTTGGCTTATATAGAATAAAGGGAGTAAAAAGGAATTAAGAATCCTAAGAATGGCTATGGGAACCGAAAGGCTTTTTACTATTTCCAGATCAAATGTGATTCAGTGGTGGAATTCAATTTTTTTTACTTTGTGGGCATGGCTTGATGAGCGTGGCAGGGGAAGGATACTATAAAATCTCCAGTCAGCGGTGGTATTTGCCAGTTCTCTGAACTACTCAAAATTTCCACTAGTCTTTCTCAAGAACTGGTCAGAACCTGCTGAATACCACCTCTGATTCTGATGGAGCTATGCAGTGTTTCTGTATGCAGTATTATTAAATCCCCTTTTCCAAGCAGTTAAGAGCTGGGAAGGAAACTTAAAGTATTATAAGGTTTTTAAAACAGACTGTTACATATTTACTGCAAGAAGGCAATAATAATAAATGGCCCTCATGTTTTGAAGAATGATGTAACAAAAAAATCTGATAGCCTGTTCTAGATTGGAGATGTACCCTGTTTATGATTTTATTGTAAAGTAGGGTTTGAGTAGAGGCCTTCATCAGGGGCTTGGTTAAAAGGTCATTCCACTTCAGCTATTTGTTATCAGGAAAATAAGACATTAAGTCTATATATCAAGAATCAAGTTTAATTAAGTATGCTTGCTTCCATATTTGGCAATTCCTTGTCTACCTGCTATATATTGCTGAGCACCTAGCATGGTGCTCTATAGACTGTAAGCCGCCCTGAGTCTCCGGAGAAGGGCGGCATATAAATGTAATAAAAAAAATAAAAATATCCAAAAGAAAAAAAGGGGGAAAGATGGGCTTGTTGCAAAGTAACTAAGTTCCCCTCACTCAATATTTCCCCAAGGTTTGCCTCCTTGGAAAGACACAAATGATTATCAAAATTCCTCAACCTATTTTCTGATGGGCATAAAACTCAGGAAAGGCTGTTATGCTTTATACAGATTTGTGTAATTTTAAAGATGTTTTGAATTTTAAAAGTTGTTTTGAGAAACAACATTTGCATATGGCACAGAAACCCATACATATACATTTACAATGAATAAAGTATTCCTTTATCAGCCATTTCCCTTTAAAACTGTAACAGAATGAGACACACTCTGTAAATCTTGGGCCAGAAATATTCTAAACCAAATATTCCGGTTGGCTGAGGAATTCTGGGAGTTGAAGTCCACATGTAAAGTTGCCAAGGTTGAAAAACGATGTTCTAAACTGCCTCTCAGAGAGTTTGACTTTTAAAGAAGAAAGAAAACGTTGAAAGGTTTGAAATGAATAACAGTTATTATGAAAGGGAGAAGAATATGGACATTACAGTTCTCTGGAACTACACTAAGTGGCAGGTGGTGGAATTGATTGGGTTTAGATGAGGGAAAGATTATGAGGTGGCTTTAAATCAAAAGCAGTTTGACAATGGGAATTGTGGATTACTTTGGACAGAAATAAGGGACAAATTCACAAATTTCATTTCCTGAGAAAGGGAAGCTGAATTACACTCTAGATTTCAAACTTTGCTGGAATCAAGCTTCCCAAAATGAAAAAAAAAAAGTGTAAATTTGGAATTATGAATAATTATACTGACATTAGATTGGGCAAGAAACTCCGTTTTTAATCAATATAGTTTAAAGTAGTATCACAGAAGTGTTTCATGTGCCAAAGATAGAGCTTACACAGGCAAAATGCCAGGTTTGTCTGGGACTTGCTTAGAAGACTAGGCTAGAAGCAGTTTCTATTAGCAAAAATGCCACAAAACTTTGACAATATTCCCACTTTTCTTCTGCAAAAGTTTCCCAAATGTTATAGACAGTAAAATTCAAAATTTCTTAAGAAAACAAGTATTAATGGCAAGTTAATTTTTGCAGATGGGGAACTTTTAAAGAAAAAGAAAATAAAGAATTCTGGGTTTGGGGAAACATACCTTAGATCAGAGGTCGCCAACCTTTTGAACCTCAGGGACCACTAAACTCAATTTTAAATCCCTAATATGAATTTTGACTGATGGTGGCTTGCTGATATTGGTGGGGGGGGGGAGGGAGAGAGAGAGAGAGAGATCCAATCTAACCTTGGAGCGCTGGCGGTGATGCTCTCTCTTTCTCTCTCACATACACACACACAAAAACACAAACACATATACACACAGAGATCCCTCACACATCCTCATCCCCTCTAAGGCAGCCACATTCCTAACCTGCTTTTCAGCTCCATTCTCAGGGAGAGGGAGACAAAGACAGACGGTATCCTGCAATCCCAAATATAAAACAATCAATCGGTAGGAAAATGAGGTGGGGGATTTTCCTGCAGACTTTTTTGGGGATTTTCCCAGGGTCTCTGCTGCTTCTGCTTTTGTCTGCATGCAAGGAAAGCAGCAGAAGTCTTTCTTTCTCTCCCTCAAACTCTGCCAGAAATTAGTCTTTGGGACCCTGTAAGCCATCCTGCTTCAAGAGGCTGTGCCATTCTGGTGGAGTGTGGGGGAGAGAAAGAAAGACTTCTGCTGCTTTCCTTGCATGAAGCCAAAAGTGTCTTTCTCTCCCCCCCCCCCCAAGAATGGAGCTGAAGATGGTAAAGAATGATTGATTGGTAGGAAAACGAGGTGGGGAATTGTCCTGCAGACTTTTTTGGGGATTTTCCCAGGGTCTCTGCTGTTTCTGCTTTTTCTGCAGAGACCCTGAGAAAATCCCAAAAAAAGTCCATCTCCAGCTCCATTCTCAGGGGGAGAAAGAAAGAGAAAGACTTTTGGCTTCATGCAAGGAAAGCAGCAGAAGCAGCAGAAGTCTTTCTTTTTCTCCCCCAAACTCCGCCAGAATGGCACAGCCTCTTGGAGCAGGATGCCTTGCAGGGTCCCAAAGATTCATTTCTGGTGGAGTTTGGGGGAGAGAAAGAAAGACTTTTGCTGCTTTCCTTGCATGCAGCCAAAAGCAGAAGAAAGAAGCAAAAAGAAGCAGCCTGGTGGCCAGGTGAGGCGCATGGGGTGAGTGGGGCAAGTTCCCCTCTCTGCCCTTCCCCCCACCTTCATTACCTTGTGTTGTTCGCAATGCAAGCAACACAAGCCTTGTGTTCCTGCGGGCCATGTGAGCAGTGCAGTTTGTGTTCCCGCACAGCCTAGATTAATTGCTTTGGGGGTGTTTTAGGGGTGACATTTCTCTGTGGACCACCAAAATTTTCTCACAGACCATCAGTGGTCTGCAGCCCAGCGGTTGGAGACAACTGCCTTAGATGACAATCCAGTGGTTGCTTAACAGCAAGTAAACCTAGATTGAGGCTATAGATTTGTCTCATAAGTCTTTTTGAATTCAAGTGAGAATTTTAAGTAGAAAACATGCTAATATTTCAATGAACCTGAGTCTTTATAGCTGTTCCTTTTCAGTTCCTACTCCTACTTGTTGTTAGCCAATTATAACATAATAGTATTGTGTTAATATATATTTTTTACATTATTTAATCAAGGGAAATTCCAAAACTCTATGAACATGGCAAACAGTTGGGATTTTTTAAAGAGAATGTTGGAATATTTTCAACTTTCTAAGGGGATCTTATTATATCAAAGAAATGTGGAGGGTATGTCCTCAGAAGATGCCATTCAATTTTTTTCTTCTGCCCTCTCAAGTATTTAGAAATATATGTCAAAATACATTTAAAATACAGCCTAGAAATAACATGTTGTCAATCATTCTACTAGCAATTTTCAAATGTGAATATTTGGAAAGAATTCAATGTTATATTGCTTCATTATACTACAAAACCTGTTTACCAAACTACATAAAAAGAGTAGAATTTTGGAACTGTAATAAACTTAACCATGTTTTCAACAATCCTTTGGGCTTAATGGTTTTTGACAAAACCAATGATTTATTAGAGTAAGTACACGGGATCTGCTCCCCTATCAAAGGTATATTGTTGAGTTCAAACTGGATTTTGAAAACCTCTGTTTGTAGGAGTCAAAGTTATGTTTACCAGTTTTACATTACGGAGCAGAAAATATTATCTCAGTCTCAAGCTAAAGTTAATTTGTTCCCTTGAGAGACTATTAGGAACTCTGGATAAATAGAGGTCTAATAATAAAACTTGTAGAGGTTTACTTAACCAGCGACAGATAAATAAATATTAAAAATACCTTAATAGACCCACATCTCCATCAAGAGCTTGTAAATGTCTCAAACTATTATTGTTTCAGTGTGTATCTCACTTATCTGCCTAGAGAATACTGTGTGTATCTCACTTATCTGCCTAGAGAATACTCAAAGTGAGTACTGATAAAAAGCATGACTAGTAAACATATTTTAACTGTTGATCAGATTTTAAACTGGGGACTGAGTGTAATTCTCATAGAAGCATATTTTGTACCTGCAAACAACACAAAAGAAGATCCTGTGGAATTGGCAAATATACTTTGGAAAATGGGTTTCTTCAAAACACTTTTTTCAGATCTTAATATCCAAAGAGATTCATATTGATACATCAGATGCATCTGCTTTTCTTAAGTTAAAAAAAAAAACAGTATAGATGATCCTTTCTTAATGATAGTATTGGAACAGGTATTTGTGTTATTAAACAATGCAGCCATAAAGTGCAATGTCACATGACTACATACCTTAGTCATGGAATCATTGTACTCACCAATATTAAGTGAGGATCATGAATTGTTAAACAAGAACCACATGTGATTGCAACATAAAACTTCCTGCTAGGTTCAATGGGGTCAATTCAAAGTCAATGGGAAAGCCAGTAGGAAG
This sequence comes from Bungarus multicinctus, assembly GCA_023653725.1. Taxonomy (NCBI): domain Eukaryota; kingdom Metazoa; phylum Chordata; class Lepidosauria; order Squamata; family Elapidae; genus Bungarus; species Bungarus multicinctus. Next base: position 216,078,355 of record CM042834.1, read on the forward strand.
TCACAAGGAAGCTAGGTGGCTAGCAAGCAAGCCAGTGGGAAGATGAACATTGTGGAGTATGGCTGGGAAATGCTGTAGTGCCTCACAAATGTGTTTGGGTGGAGGGTAGGTGCCCCAGAGAGTAGGAGGGCTTGCAGGTGTCTGTTGTAGCCAAGTACAAGTGCAGCTACATAGGTGTGGGGTATGTGCTCCAAACATATACAGGAAAATGGTAAGAGTGGGAATGACTTACAGGAGCAACTTGCAATCTTCCATGCTGGCTTCCAATTTTATTTGTGGGAAACCAACAGGGAAGGTCACAAATGTGATCATATGACTATGGGACACTGCAAACTTTGGAAGTGTCAGCCAATTGCCAAATGTCCAGATTGTGATCATGTGACTGTGGGAGTTCTGGAAAGGCTGAAACTTCAAGGACTGGTCATAAGTACCATTCAGTCAGCACCATTTTAACTTTGAAAAGTTGTTGAAAGTAGTTGTTAACTGAGAATATAGCTGGATAATAAGTTTTCAAGGTAGCTAAAGCATTGCTGGGAAATTTGCACAGTAATACTTTCAAAACTGCTTTATTTGAGATTCTTTTGCCTTTGAATTCTTACTACCAGCTACACGTGTCTGTGCAGGGCCTATGGAATATATACATCCAGAGATAATAAATGTAAAGATTGCCAAAAATCAGTCAATGTTGGCTCAAGATCTTTATGTGAGAAGCTTCTGAAAAATACAATTATTTTAGAGTGAAATGAATTAAACATGGCATCACCATGACACAAACTATCAAATGACAATATTTGGTTTTTTTAATCAAGTTCCTAACAAAGCTTAAAATACAGAGCATTACACCTGATTCATGGCAGCTGCTTCATAGTTTTCATCAGCATCTAATTAAAGTGACTCTCAATCTTTATAAATTATCCATCTGGGGACAAACAAGCAAATATGTATTACAGTTTAAATACTGATCCAGTAAGTTCTCTGTGCTAGAGACAATTTCATGGAAAAAATCTATGGTCACTAAGAGTCAATTCTGACTTGATAGCACATAATCAACCAAAGACAGTGTTTAAGATATTAAGTGAGAATATGATTTTGGTGTATTTCTGCTACAGCTTTATATCAAATGTGAGCAATCCCCTGGCACTTACCTTGTATCCATCAGTCTTCCTGCCTCTTCTGGCTTTTTAACAAAAAATTACATAGGAAAATGAATGGTGCAAAGCGCTATCTCCAGAATCATATTTCTTTTAAGGAATCTCTTTCCCAGCTAGGATGGTAGATAGCATCCTAGGTCATTTTCTGGTGAATGGCTGTTATGTTTTACTGTAGGAGCCACTTTGTGCTGGACAGATCAAATACATGTGCTCAAAATTCCAAAAAATATTTTAGGCATAAAAACATTGTTTAGCCTCATCATAAACTTTTATGGTTAAATAGCCTTCTGCTATGTCTGCTGAGCCGTATGTGATCTACAGGCATATGATCCACAGCCCTTATAGCATATTTTTGCTGCAACCTTGTGGTAGTCTCAAGTTTTGCAATTCAGATATGGTAACTCAGTTGCCTTAATATAGATTCATTCCCATAGCCCTTGAAGCTGCAGAAAAGTATGCCAGGATAACTTTGAAGCCCTGAGAGGTAAGTTCCTATTTGCCTCAGTGCATAAAGTTGTAGGTAGTCCTGTTTGTTCAGTTTTTTACAGACAATTTATTAGCAATCATTTTTAGATGCCCCTGGACTTGTTTTCTTTCACAGTCAATGTCAATGGCTTATGGGGGGGAATAATTACTCTCCTTAAATTTTGGTGGGATATGAGTAATTATGGATAGCTCTGTGGTAGTCAGCTTTAGCTATTTTTCTAGATATGTGATAGTGGTGAATATCTGTAGCTCGGGTGTAAGATGAGGTGAAGGTTCATTCTTCGAGCTTGTGGGTTGGTTTCTGAACTTTTCATTTCCAGAGTAGGTAGGTTCCCTTAAACTCCACTGAAGATGTTACCTAGTCTGGTAGTGAAACTTTCGGAAACCAATCCACAAGCTCGGAGAACAAACCTTCACCCTCAACTTTTCAAGTTGTTTGAGCGATAGTTCAAGAGTATGGATCAGAAGTGGGATTCAGCAAGTTCCGACCAGTTCTGGAGAACTGGAAGCAGAAATTTTGAGTGGTTCAGAGAACTGGAAAATACCACCTCTGACTGGAGATTTTACAGTATCTTTCCTCTGCCATGCCCACCAAGCCACGCCCACAGAACCGGTAGTAAAAAAAATTGAATCCCACCACTGGTATGGGTGTGTTGTGCCCTGATAACCTATCAACTGGGCTATTTCTGAAGGCAGACTTAACATGCTTCTGGAAGCCCAGATGATGAAAAAAATGGAAAACATTTCTCCCAGCCTAAAGATTAGCAAATATCTGCTAAAAAAACAACAACAACTGATAGTTCATTGGAAAAGAGAAGGGCTCTGATATGCATCTCCAGTCCCTTCTATATCTGCTGAGCTACTTTGGAGTTTATCAGTCTTCCAGAAAACCTGTTAACAGTTTGTACTATTCTTCTGATACTTGGGCTAAGAGGAGAAATGGGCAGAACTCTTCAGTTTCCCCCTAGATACTAAATATTTCAAATTTCAACAAGAGAAGATGAGTGCTGGCAGTGAATGTTAGCAACCAGAAGTATATTATGAGGCTATCTCCTCACAAACCAGCTACAGGTAGTCCTTGACTTATAGCAGTTCATTTAGTGACCATTCGAAGTTACAATGGTACTGAAAAGAGGGACTGATGACTGTTTTTTCACACTTACAATAGTTGCAGCATCCTCTTTGTCACGTGATCAAAATTCGGATGTTTTGCAACTGGTTCACATTTATGAAGGGTCATGTGGTCCCCAACTTGCTGACAAGCAAAGTCAATGGGGAAGCCAGATTCACTTAACAACAGCAATACTAACTTAACAACTGCAGTGATTCACTTGACAACTGTAGCAAGAAAGGTTGTAAAATGGGGAAAAACTCACTTAACAAATGTTTCACTTAGCAACATAACTTTTAGGCTCAATTATGGTTATAAGAGTTTGGGCCATTTCCTGAGACTCTGGCTCACAGCTTGGCTGAAGACTTAATGGCCACCTGGGATAGGTTGGCCGCTGAGGCTCTCGACCGAGTTGTGCCTTTGCGACCTCTGACTCAGCACAGATCCCATCCAGCTCCGTGGTTTACGGAGGAGCTGAGGGAGATGAAGTGCCGGAAAAGATATCTGGAGGGCACCTGGAGGGCCAATTGCACCGAATCTGACCAGACACAGGTGAGATCCTATATTAGGACCTACCTAGTGGCAATAGAGGCGGCGAAGCATTCGCACTTCTCCGCCCTTATTGCGTTGGCAGAAAATCGGCCTGCCGCCCTGTTTAGAGTGACCCGCTCCTGCTTGAGCCGAGAGCGCAGGAGGACCTCTTACAGGGCAGGGTAGAGGAGTTTTCCCAATTTCTGCATGATAAAATCGCTCAGATTCGGGATGAGCTGGACTCCAGTTGGGTGGTCCCGGGGGAGGTGGCTGGGGCAAGTCTTGAGATGGTTATCTGGGAGGAGTTCGATCCTGTGACCGCTGAGGGCGTGTACAGGTTGCTGGGGTGGCTGAACACCACCACATGTTTATTGGATCCGTGCCCCTCCTGGTTGGTTTCTACCTCCAGTGAGGTGACACGAGGCTGGCTCCAGGGGATTGTCAATGCTTCATTGAGGGAGGGGTCGCTCCCTACTGCCCTGAAAACGGCGGTAGTGCGGCCTCTCCTCAAGAGACCTACCCTGGACCCAGCGCTTTTGAATAACTATCGTTCAGTCTCCAACCTCCCCTTTGTGGTGAAAGTTGTGGAGAGTGTGGTGGTGTCTCAGCTCCCTCAGTACCTGGAGGAAGCGACATATTTAGATCCCTTCCAATCGGGCTTCAGGCCCGGGCACAGTACTGAAACAGCATTGGTCACGTTGGTTGATGATCTCTGGAGGGCCCGTGACAGAGATTATTCCTCTGTCCTGGTCCTATTAGATCTCTCAGCGGTTTTTGATACTATAGACCATAGTATCTTATTGCAGCGGTTGGAGGGGTTGGGAATTGGAGGTACTGTCTTGCGGTGGTTCTCCTCCTTCCTCTCTGACCGTTTGCAATTTGTATTGATGGGGGGGAGAGGTCCACCCCTAGGCCCCTCATTTGTGGGGTGCCTCGGGGGTCGGTCCTCTCCCCTCTCTTGTTCAACATTTATGTGAAGCCGCTGGGGGAGATCATCCGTGGTTTTGGGGTAAAATGTCATCTTTATGCGGATGACACTCAGCTCTACATCTCTACCCCAAACCACCCCAACGATGCTGTGGAGGTTATGTCCCGGTGCCTGGAGGCCGTGCGGAATTGGATGGGCGGGAACAGCTTCGACTCAACCCTTCCAAGACCGAGTGGCTGTGGTTTCTGGTGTCCCAATATAGTCAGCTGACTCCGTTGCTGGGTATTGGGGGTGAGATCTTAGCCCCCACAGAGAGGGCTCGCAATCTAGGCGTCCTCCTGGATGCACGGCTGTCATTGGAAGATCATACCACAGCCGTCTCTAGGGCTTTTCATCAGGTTCGCCTGATGGCCAGTTGCGGCCCTTTCTCGATTGGGATGCCTTACGCACAGTCACTCATGCTCTGGTCACCTCCTGCCTGGATTACTGTAATGCTGTCTACATGGGGCTCCCTGTGGGGAGCACCCGGAGGCTGAAACTGGTACAAAATGCGGCCGCGTGGGTGGTTATGGGGGCATCTAGAAGCTCTCATGTGACGCCTCTCCTGCGCGAGCTGCATTGGTTGTTAGTGGCCTTCCGGGTGCGCTTTAAGGTTCTGGTTTTGACCTTTAAAGCGCTCCATGGCATCGGACCAGGTTATTTGCAAGACCGCGTTCTGCCAGTAGTCTCCCACCGTCCGGAGCGCTCCCACAGGGAGGGCCTCCTCCAGATCCCGACAGCCTCCATGTGCCACCTGGTGACCCCGAGGAATAGGGCCTTCTCTGTGGGGGCACCCGCTCTCTGGAATGGGCTCCCCCCAGAGTTGAGAACGACCACTGACCTGAGGGTGTTCAGGTGTGATTTGAAGACCTGGCCCTTTGAGCAGGCCGGCCTGGGCTGATTTTAAATTGGGTTTTAATCATGGTTTTAGTATTGGGGGTTTTAGATCTGGAAGCAGCCCATATTTAATTCTATTTTAACTTTTTTATATGTATTGTTTTAGTTGGCTGTGCACTGCCCTGAGTCCTTCGGGAGAAGGGCGGTATATAAATTGAATAAATAAATAAGTAAATAAGTAAATAAGTAAATAAATAAATAAATAAATAAATAAATCAAGGACTACTTGTATCTGGTTTTTTTGGCAAGCCAAGTCAAAATGGCCATGAAGTGGCCTATGACCTGAACCAATGAAAACTGGAAAGTTGTAGTTGAGGACTGCAGTTTGTGACTCTATACATAAAATGGCATTCAATTTACAATAACTCTATATGAGTCACTGGAATATACATGTCTAGAACTTGGGCATAAATAATTGAATCCTTCTTTTCAAACAAAAAAAACCCCTTTTATTAATTTGTTGCATTCTAATGTTTCCCAGCCAAGTGAGCTGGGAATTATGGGTGTTGATGTCTAATAAATGTACAAAATGTTATATTATTTACCAGTTGCTTCTCCAAAAAAAAATGACATTTTATTAAATATCTGTAATATATTAAAATTAGCCTTTTCATCAAATTGTTCAAGTATATATATATATATATATATATTATATGGATCTTTGGTTCTTCGGGTTTTCTCCCGTGTAGAATTGGAGTTACTCTGAGAAGCACAAGGCCGAAGATACAACCTGAAAATGATGAATGAGACTTCATTGAAATGTCGCCTAGATATTTCCAATTCTATGCGGGAGAAAACCCGAAGAACCAAAGATCCAGAAATACCCGCGAAAACCTCCGAAAACAAATATATATATATATTTGAACAGGATAGAACAGGATACAGCCAGTGGTGTAGTGGCAATTACAACTGCCTCACATGTAACACTTCCCTGGTTCAAATCCCAGTAAGAGTATGGCTCGCTGAAGAGAGCTAACTAGCTCGAAATAGATCTATCCTAGTCTCCCTTATTTATTATTTAAAATTATCAGTTCAAAACCTTACATATATACATACATACATACATACATATATATATATAACGTATGTAAGGTTTTGAACTGATAATTTTAAATAATATATATATATAATATTTGCTATTTAATTATTCTCAAGGGAAGATCTGTAATTGTATTATAATTATTTAATTGCTAAAGGGTAACATAAACAAGCAAAATCTATTTTGTAGAAAGCAGCTCTATTTATAGTCATAAATATTTTAGATCTTATAAGTGGTCTTTTGTTAACTGTATTTCCACAGAGTACACATTTTTTCTTAGAATCATGTTCGATGATTTGGTTTTGTTTTCCTTTAGAAGAAATAAGATAACTTTCACTCTCTAGGGCCTTCTTTTCTAAATCCCTAGATGATATTAGCTTTGCACTCTACATAATTAAACTGCACTGCATATAATTACCAGACTGTTAGAAAAATACAAGATGTGGAAGACTCCTATAGCTATGCATTTTCTTTCTTTCTTATGCATATGTACTATATGTTCCCAAGGGGACCCAACTCTTATTTTAATCTCAATAACTATCTGTAGTAGGATGGGATGAGAGATAATGACTAGCCTAAAATTACTCATGACCTTCATGATGAAATGAGGACTTGAAATCTGATCTTTCTCTTCCCAGACTATCGTTCAGCTTTTTTTCATCTGGCTACAGGGACTACAATCTCAGAATTCCCAGCTGAATTCCCTATGACTAAACTATAGAAACAAGAAGCCATATCTGTAGGTCCTTCCACCTGAATGCGTCTGTTTCTAATCTGTACCATTCTCAAAGGAGCACTTGCTGTGCAACCGAAGCAAAGCTTGACATTTTCCACTACTGTGAGTGCTTGTAAGATGGAAAGAGTAAGACAAAAGTTATCAGGATAAATTTCAGGCATATCTTTAATAAGGCTTACAAATTATTTGGGAAATTGAAAGATTTGAACAATTATGCTGGTTGTGCATGGCTGCATCTGTTCTTTTTATGATAGGCACGTTGGTGCGCTTACGCACACCCCTTACAGAATGCCACTTAGGAATGGAGTGAGGTCAACATTAGACAATCTGAGGTTAAAGTGTTTGGGGTTAGTGGAAGTAACCACAGAGTCAGGTAGAGTATTCCAGGCATTGACCACTCTGTTGCTGAAGCTGTATTTCCTGCCATCGAGTTTTGTGCGGTTTATCGAGTTTGTATCTATTGTGTGCTCGTGTATTGTTGAGATTGAACCTGAAGTAGTCACTGATGAGACAGATTGCCTCTGGGGAGGAGCTTGCCCTTTAAATAATAGCTTTATGAGCCCAGAAGTAGTCACCTGAATGGGCAGCCAAAAGTGGAAATGTCAAACTGGTTGGGAAGAAAGGAGTGGTGGCAGCACTTTCCAGTCACTGAGATGTGTAACAGGTGCAAAACAAAGTTATCTCACAACTGCAGTGCCTAAGGGAGGAGCCAGTTCAAGCTGAGGTACTCATTCCAGTCCAAAATCTCCTCCACTAATACAAAAATGAAAGGGAGGATGGCATTGTTCCACTCAAAGTTTTAGGTTCACATGATTTTTACAATTACTTTCACTGCTCTGTGCCAGCTCTTAACCAGTCCTTCCCATTGTTCCCAGTTTTCATCCAATGTGGTTATGCTGATTGAGAATGCTTAGTTTTGGCAATACACTAGAGTACCTGACTGAAGAAGGCTCCTACAAAAGTTACTGGGATATTTGTACTTGAGTCTTGGAGATGCTGGCGAAGTATTAAGGGGAAAAGAGAAAGGCATCCTGTTCTCTAGCAGAGTACACTTTAGCCTCCCTCCTAAACTTCCTTCTTTCCTTCTTCCCACATTTTGCAGGACTAGCGCCTGAGTCGCTCTTGAGCTGGCCTATCTAGTAATCTTGGATTTGAAGGGAAACCATTAACTTGGTCACACTTGTCGCTCCGTCTTCTCAACAGAAACACGCCCCGTCGTGGGTGCAATCGAGGCTGGGGACTATAACTGGGAAGATGCGAGCTTTCCCGACGGTCCTCTGAGTCTGGCTTTCGGGGTCTATTTTTAAAAACGTTACATCCATTTATAGCTCAGGCAAACAAATTCGCAAGCCTTTAATCCCGCTCATCGGATTCCCTGAGCCCGACGTCCATTTTCTTTCTCCCGGCTACGTTGTCTGCCCTCCAGGCATCGGCGCTTTTATTTTCTCAGGGCTGTTCTGGGCAGAGATCGGATCCGAGGAGCCGCCTCGCTGACTTCACCCCGCGCCTCGAGTCGTCTCCAGGGCACTTTTGCGAGGGAAGAGCATCGGAAAAGAGGACGGCGCCCATTTTTCCCGCCGTCGGGGAAAAGTTGTCCGGTGGATGTTGTGCGAGGCTCGGCGCAAGCAGTTCAAGGGCCTCCCGTCCTGCAGTTGACTCCTTCCCTTCCTACGTAGCTACTCAAAGCATCTGTAGACTGTATCCTTCGGGCGGCCGTCCGCCCGCTCTCAGCATGGTGGATTTGTTCAGCGGGCGGATCCTCGTGAACCTGGAGGGCAGCTTCGTGGACCCCGAGCAAGCTTTGGAAAACAAAATCGTGGGCTTGTACTTTTCGGCCGCCTGGTGCTCCCTTTGCAGGGACTTCACCCCCACGCTGTGCGATTTCTACAGCGAATTGGTGGATGTCGTCACTCATCCGGCCCCTTTCCAGATCGTCTTCATCTCGTCCGACCGCAGCCGGGAAGAAATGACGAGCTTTATGTACAAGATGCACCCGGGCTGGCTGGCCTTGCCCTTCCACGACCCACTTAAACAGTGAGTAGGGTGCTAGAGTTGTTGTAGTAGGGTGCAGTCAATCGTTTGCTAGAGTTGAACAGGCAACTTTTCGGTCACCTCGGCGTCCTTCAGATGGCTTGGTTTACAAGTCCCATAATTTAAATGTTTTGATAGGGAGTTGTGGGATTTGTAATCCAGTCCATTCAAAAGGCGCAAGAATAGTACGGGTAGCCCTCGCCGTTCAAAGTTACAACAGCATTGAAAAAAAGTCATTTATGAGCATTTTTCATACTTCTGGGCTTTTGCGGCATTCCCATCGTCACCTGATCCAAATTCAGATGCTCAGCAACTGATTTCTGAGGAATACAGCATCCTTGGATGTGATTATCTTTTATGACCTCCGGACAAGGAAAGTCAATAGGGAAGCCAGGTTTATTTAACAATCTTGTTACTGTGATGGTGGTGAATCTTGTTACTAATTCAGCAACTGCAGTGATTCACTTAAGAACTGTGTCAAGAAAGACTGTAAAATGGGGCCAAACTCAGTTAACAAATGTCGTTTAACAACAGAAAATTTGGGCTCAATTGTAGTCTTAGTTGAGGACTATCTGTACTTCAATTGAAACCACATCAGATGCAAATGAAGAGACTATGGGGAGCTGTGGCCCAAGTGCTTTAAATCAGGGGTCTCCAACCTTGGCAACTTTAAGCCTTGGCAGACTTCAACTCCCAGAATTCCCCAGACAGCAAAAAGCAATGGGTGGAAACAAATCAAGGAGAGAAGCAACTTAGAACTAAGGAGAAATTTCCTGACGGTTAGAACAATTAATCAGTGGAACAACTTGTTTCCAGAAGTTGTGAATGTTCCAACACTGGAAGTTTTTAAGAAGATGTTGGATAACCATTTGTCTGAAGTGATTTCCTGCCTAAGCAGGGGTTTGGACTAGAAGACCTCTAAGGTCCCTTCCAACTCTGTTGTTCTATTCTATTCTAAATGGCTGTTCCAAAGTTGCTTTTTCCAAAAAGCAACCCGATTTTCTTGTTTATTTTTCCCTTTGAGAACGTTTCACTTCTCATCCAAGATGCTGCTTCATTTCAGAACTGTTGCTTCAGAATTGAAGAAGCTTCTTGAATATGAAGAGCAAAGTTTTCAAATTAAAAAAAACCTAAACTAAGAAAGTTCAGATGCATTTTTGAAAAAGCACAACCATGACCCGTATGATTGAGAATCTCCATTAATTTTGAACGGCTGCTTTAACAAGTTCTGATCCAGTGTTTATTCATCATTCCAATTCTTCTTGTATCCCTTCTAGTCATGTATTCCTTCCTTACTCTTCCTAAGCCTACAGTTGTCAGCACTCTTTAAAGTTTTCTAACAAAAAAAGAGCCCATATCAGGGTATGATTCTATCTCTACTGGAATAGCATTATTATTCAGAAGCAAATAAGTCCGTTGTGGTGCACTCATTTTATCATTTTTTAAATGCCTAACTTTCTATACATGCATTTGTGATGAATGGCTCCCTATAGTATGTGTCAGTGCTGAAGAGAAAGAATAAAATATGTGGCTATTGGCCAGAATTTAGTTACCTGTCTTCAGATTCAGCTCTTCTGTTGGAAGAAAATAATAGGGGGGGGAATTAAAAATTGGCACTGAAGAAAGAAGCCAGGATGCCCCAGGCACTTGAATCAATAATCATCCATTACTTTCAGGCAATCATATAACTCTCATTTAGTCAAGTCATTAACATTAGCCCAAAGATTTTACATTGCTATGTGGAGAGCTATTTTGTTGGTAGGTATGACAGAGAGCTTGCAATCAGAAAGATTAATTTTACCCTTGTGCAAAATCTTATCAGAGGTAATAACTCCTGAACTCCTTTTAGCCTCCAGATTTTCCTACAGTGTGGGATACATTTTGAAGCTTCACAGCATGGAGAGCAAACCTGAAGTGCTTTTATCTGGTTCACTGTTCATTTGCAAATAAATGGGCATTATAAACAACAGCATGGAATACTGTATTCTGGGGCGGGAGGGTATAGTTCCCAATTTTTTTTGCAATGGGCATCATTCTTCATGGGATCACATTTACCAGATTAATAGTTCTCATCACTTTATAATAGTACTCTAATATTTATTTTGGCTGCTTTTAAATGTAGCACCCAGACTTTCCTTTTCCCCACTAGTATGGATATAGTAAAATGAAGGTTGCCTAAGAAATGATAAGCCTAAACAATTGACTATCTGATGAATTTGGCTGATGGCTTCTTTAAATCCAAAACCAAGTGTCATTCTGATTTGTAAAGTAATTTTACTGTAGAGCTCATCAATTTGAAGGCCATGTGTTGACTAAGCCAAAAGTCATTCAGGTTCAATCTTCCTTTTCTCTTTGTTTTTCTCTGTTCTGCCTTTTTCCCCTGCACATCTCATCACTGCATAACAAGTTGTTTGCAGAAAGACAGATTTTGAGGTGTTTTTTTTTTACATACAACAAAATATTTCTTCATATTGTTCACATTTCCATCATAAATTCAAAATGCCTTTATAAATTCTTGATTGCCAGGTGTGAAGAATCGGACTACATGTTAAGTTTAAGATGATTCATTGTTCATGCCTATACACAAGAATCTGGTCCACTAATGGTCAGCATTAACTTGGGACTAGATAAGAGTTTAAAGAAATTCAAGAGGGATTGGTTTGTGGGAATATAATCAGTCCATGTTGATGCTTCTCTTGACCTACCCCCTTGCTCTAACCTGTTCTTCTCCTCGATAGATAATTTATTTGGTGACAAATACCAATGATACATCAATTTATCAAAATTTTCTTCAACATGAAAACACAGTGTAAATTTCAGTCCTTTCAATCACACATTTTCCCATTGACCCATTTGTATATTGTAACTAATATTTTAGCCCAGTTTATCATACACTCTTTCACTTAGTCTTCTTCTGTTTCATATTTCAACAAAAATTATACATTTTGGCAACAACATGTTTATTGTGTGTATATAATTCTGTTTCAAACTTTGTTCAATACCATAACATCTTACCCCCTGTAAATGTTTCTGATGCAGTGGAACCTTGGGTCGCGACCGTAATCCGTACTAGGACTTCAGTTGCAACCCGATTTGGTTGTGACTGGAAGCATGACCATCTATGCATGCATGGACACTCCCCCCCCCCAAATGGCAATGAAAGGAAAATCACAGTAGCTGTGCCTGGTTGCCACCGAAGATGTGTTTGCGACCAGAAGCAAAACTTTTCTGAAAATTCTGGTCATCACCTAGAACCCCTTGTTAACTTTCTAAGCAGTTCGGAGAACTGGTAGTTAGAAGAAATCTCCTTTTGTTTTTTTCCACCCTTATTACATTCTTGGCAGTATGCCTAGGCTTACTGTTTCCAAAGGCTTTTTTTTTTTAACTTTCTTAAAGGGGAAGGGTTATTTTAAGCTTTTTACACTGCTGTTGGGAAGAGATACTTCCCTGGATATACTTCCAGCTACATGCAACAATCAGCACTTTGAAGAAATAATTGAATAACTGGAAAGGAGCTTTTAATGACAAGGAACCAAGATGAGTGACATTCAGCAAGGCTTCTTGGCTAGGTAGAAAGATTGATATTCAAACATGAGTTTATAAACCCTTTCTGAGTTTTGATCTAAAATTAGTGTTTGGTGAAGTTTAATTCTGTCCTTGGTGATGTTTAATCCTGTGTTTATTGATGGGATAATTTTCCCTATTCAGCCTTATTTGGAAGGAAAAAGGTTAATCTCTGTTCCTGGAAATAAACTGGGTTGAGAAATCTGGCTAGTTCCTATGCCTTTTTGTTCTGGTAATTGGTTTAACAAGCAATAGCTACTGTTGTGATTTAATTATTTGTATTGTGTTTGAATTTTTTCCTGCCTCATGGTTTCTTTTTATGTCTGGGGAGAGGGTCTTCCTTCACTGCTTTAGTGGTATCTGGCATTATCCTTTTGGGATGTACTTCCGAAAGGAAGGATGCAAGCTTGGCACTGATTTTTTTTACTGCCTTTCTGGGGGGCATGTGACTGTTCCTTAAATCTAGATGATTTCCTTAGGATATCTTGTGAGGTGAGTGAGACCAGCTGGTATCTTTAAGTGGTGCAAATGGTTCTAAGGATTGCTTTTCCTGGGTGTGTTCTTTCTGGAGAGCTTAAATGACCTCTCTGCTAGAGGGTTTCACTTTATAAGCAAGAGATGGCTGCTGATAGTTATCATTGCATTTTAACTATTTTAATTCCTCAAGGTGCTCTGGCACCCTGCCTGATTTGTAACTCCGGCTTGCAGTTATTTTTAATCTAATGTTTGGTATTTAGAGCAGCTTTTTTCAAGCAAAGAAGCTTTCTGTATTTTTATACAGGTAATCCTTGATTTACTACAGTTCATTTAATGATCATTCAAAGTTACAATGGCACTGAAAAAATGATTTATGGCTGTTTTTCATATTTATGACCATTGCAACATCCCCACAGTCACGAGAAGCCAGGCAAGGAGAAGCACCCCTTGATATGGGTGACATTGAGTTGGCCATGCCCACCCAGTCACATGCCCACCAAGCCATACCCACCAACTAAGCCACGCCCACAGAACCAGTTATTAAAAAATTTGAATCCCACCCCTGTCGTCACCCAATTTTATCATGGACAGATGCGTTCACAACCCAAGGTTCCACTGTAATTGTACATAGGAAAATCATTGACAAGTATATCCTTCTGTTATCAAAACTTCTCTTGATTTTATTTTATATTCTCCTTGAGAAAATTCTACTACAGTGGTACCTCTACTTACAAAAGCCTCTACCTATGAAAGTTTCAGGTTACAAAACGCGTCTTCGAGAAAATATCGTCTCTACTTACGAATATGTTTCAGGATACGAAAGGCTTTCCTGGAAAATGGCGCGTCTGAGCTGCGCTGCCATTGGTTAACTTCCTGGCATGTCTTCCTGGCTAGGAGGGATCTGTGCGCACATACCACGCCGCGTTCTCAGTCTCGCGCTAGCAATCCAGCAAAGCAGGAAGTAAGAACAAAGAAGTACAGTTCGGGGGCTTGGAACGGATTAGGATATTTACAGGTAAAGTGTGCCTCTACTTACGAAATTTTCAGGTTACGAAACGGCTTCCGGAACGAATTAATTTCGTAAGTAGAGGTACCACTGTACATGACAATAATTTAACCATTTATGTTTACTTAATCATTTCTCATCTATAAAGTAGTTCTTGTGTTGTGACTTACAAAGTGTTTATGGGCATGAGCTAGATTTATATTTATTACACGCTCTACAAAATGGTCTACTTGACACAATGATTTTTGAAGTGTTACATTAACCTTTATTGTTTGTTATTCAATTGTTAAATCATGTCCTACTCTTCGTGACCCCATGGACCAGGCAGGATGTCAAGATCTCCTATCTTGCATTGTTTCCTGGAGATTGCCCAAACTCATATTTGTTGCATAAATGATACTATTTCTTCATCTCATCCTCTGCCATTCCTTTCACCTTTTGCCTTCAATCTTTCCCAACAAGGTCTTTTCCATCTTCTCATTTGGTGGCCAAAGTATTTGAGCTTCAGCTTTGGTATCTGTGCTTCCAAAGAACAGTCAGAGTTGGTTTCCTTTAGGACTGACTGATTGACTAACCTTACAGTCCAAGCTCTCTCAAACGTCTTCTCCAACACCGCAATTTGAAAGCATCAGCTCTTTGGCATTCAACTGTCTTATGACCCACAGCCATACATAACTACTGGGAAAATCATAGCTTTAGTTCTGTAAAGTTTTGTTGGCAAGGTGATGGCTCTGCTTTTTAATTTGCTGTCTAGGTTTTCCATAGCTCTCCTCCCAAGAAGCAAGTGTCTTTTAATTTCATGGCTACAGTTGCCAGTGATTTGGAATACAAGTAAATAAAATCTGTCAGAACTTCCATTTCTTCCATTTCTATTTGCCAGAAATGATGGGACCAGATACCATGATCTTAGTTTTTTTTTTAAGTTAAGACATTAACCTCAGCTTTGTCATACTATAGATATCCATGCCACCCAAAGCTCAGATTGTGTCCTAACTCCAATAGCTTTATACTACTTATACCCACTCTTTATCCAAGTTAAAGGGTAGACAGCAAAATATAATTTCAAATCTGATAGACTGATCCTCCTCTTTCCTTTGCATCTTCAAATACATTATACCTAATGAAACAACTTGTATGGTATTTCCCTGCCATACAAATTTAGATATATCCTGACATTTTTAAAGGGTATATCAGTTGTCAAAACAGGTATTGTCTGAAACAAAAATAACATTCATTTTAAATCACATAAATTCTCCCCAACAATGACAATTGTACTTTATCCCATGTTAATATGCCTTTTTAAACTTCTATTCCATGTCTAAAAATAACATCCAATTTTCATTTGTCATAATATCAAACAATTTTACCTTTTTCTTAATTTTAAAATTTGTTTTATTAACAGAAGAGGTAACCTTGTCTTTTCCCTTTTTTAAAATCTTGGTTAAGTCTCTACATACAGCTATTTATGCAATTTGTGAAATATAAATTTATTTCCCCTCTTTATAACATTCCCTCCAAAATTCTCTAAACAAAAAAGCTCAGTTTGTCAAAAGCCTTCACTTTATCTAAAAAAAATCAGTGCAGCTTGTTTTTCATTATGTTGTTCTAAATATTCCAAAACATCCAATATACTTCTAACATTATCCTTTAATTGTCATTTAGGTAAAAACCTACTTGATCCTCATAAAAAAATTCTTATAAAATTATTTTCAGTCTTTCAGCTAAATATTTTATAAACAATTTATAATCATTATTCAGTAACAATATTGGTCTATAGTTTCTTGCTAAAGTCAAATCTTGTTCTTCTTTAGATACTAATATTCATTAGCCCCTTTCCCAGTCTCTGCTATCTTTCCTCCTTGTAAAATAGAGTTCATCATGTTTTGAAGAAGCTGCAAAGGTTTATTCTCAAAACATACTGTAATACAAACTTGACAATCCAACTGATCCAGGCACTTTCCTGATGTATTTTTAAGCTTTTCTTACTGCTGTGTTATGGTCCGTTCATAATTTGTCTTTGTTCTTCTGTAATCCTCAATTTACTTTTTTTTCTAAGATAGTCATCTATTTTCTCCGATAGAATAGCATGTCTTCTATGAAGAGCTGGTACTTTAATTTTGGTCCAGTGAAGTTCTGGTCAGTAAAGGACATGTACTTAAATTTTAGCTTATAAAAGAACCTCAGGAAAATCTATGTGTTAAGTTACTCCATAGCGAATTAAGGGCTAGTTAAACAGAAGCTTTTTGTAAAGATTCAGGAAAGCAGCAACCTAGATCAGATAAACAGAAGTTTTCCAGCAGATGTAAACCACAAATAAAAATCAACCATGGTAATTGCTAAAAACTACAGAAGCCCTAGACCATATAGAGGAGGCATTAGTTTGATGAAGGGATGTGGTCGGTAAACAGTTCTAAGAAATATTGCAAGTGGGCCCATTACTGAGAAGTAGTTGACATTTAGCTTATAGCTATGGGCAGAATCTGGGCACGGATGAGATCAGTACGCTCAGGAAATGATAAATAACCAATGAGTGTGACTATAACCTTGTGTTTCTTTGTGCAAAAAGAAAAAAAGCTAAAACATAAACCTGACTCTTGGGCTTCTCTTCCTTTTTACTGAAATTTACTGAAACAGTCAGCAGAGGGGGCCCCTTTGCTTCCGCGCACAAATAAAGCAGAATTCCACTTACCTTGATTCTGTATGAATAATTGGCTCATTGGGTTGATTAAAAATACTTTTTTTTATAGCCGCATCATCAATTAATACATTTCCTTTTTGTAATTTCAATATCTTTTTTTTTTTTTTTGTAATTTATAAGCTAACTTATCTTGCAGGTCTTCATGGCAATCATGGGCTTTTGGATGTTTTCTCTTATAGCTCAGAAATATTCTTAAGTCTCCTTGCATATATTAACATGATTAAGGCTACTTGAGGAACTGTCTCACCGCACTTGGATTGGCCCTTCCCACTTTTGCCAGCAGAAGAGGCATGTTGTAGGTGGAGTCAGCTTGATTATTCTAGGTGGCGGGGTCCAGAAGGAGGGCCTTCTCTGCTGTTGCTCGTGCTCTCTGGAACGTCTTGCCCCCTCGTGTGAGTTTGGTCCCAACACTCCTATCCTTTCCTAAGGATCTCTGCCAGTTGTCTTGGGACTCCAATGGGGGAACAGCACAATGGAGGGGGTTGATTAACAGCCGATTCCAACGACTTTCACTTCACCATCACCATGTGCCATTAGATTTGAATGCATGGTTTGAATTTATTTATGTTTTAATATACTGTATAAATATATTTTTGATTGTAAGCCTTCCAGAGGTGTCCTGTGATAAAATGGACAGCCAGTAACTTTTATAAATTAATTAAAATCTCCTTGCAGAATTTCAGTAATATTTCAGGCTGGAGACTGAGAAGGTTGTTCTCATTTTTTTCCTTTCCGGGAAGTATTCATGGTAGGTTTGAAAGTATAGTTGTAAATATTTAATCTCTTCAGATTTAATTTCTTTACTGACAGTGGGACATTAACTTGAAAACTAAGATAATTTTATGCTAGAACTGCTTCCAAACTGGTTAGATATGCTGAATTGAACCAATAGTTCACTGCAAATAAACTGCTGTAAACTTTGGCTAACAATGGCGTAGTTATTCACAGATCTACCACACAGTATTTCATGTAACGAATTTGCATTGGGCAGAATCAATAGAATTTTTTTCTTCAATTTAAATACAAAATTCATTGTGTCAAGTATGCACAAGAAAATCCTGGCAAATCTGAAACATTCTGCTTTGTACTGATAAAATTAAAAAATAAATCATTTGTGTACAACCTTTCAAGATATATTTGGAGAAACAAAGGTAGAATTTTTGAAGAAAATAACATCTTCCTAATCATTAAGAACTCATGTGGCTTGATTATGCTTTCAAAATCAGTTATAGACAAATGTCACAGTTACAAATGGAGACAGCCCTGATTGTTCATTTACTTATATGCACATAGTAATGTCAATTTTTCTCTTTACAGTGAATTGAAGAAGAAATACAACATAACAGCCATTCCCAAACTTGTGATTGTTAAACAAACTGGAGAAGTCATTACCGATAAAGGGAGAAAGCAGATTCGTGAGAGAGGGCTCAACTGTTTCCAAAACTGGCTTGAGGGGGCTGATATCTTTCAGAATTTTTGTACTTGAACCAAAATAGTATTTTCAGACTTAAACAAAATAATATCTTTGCTATCTGCAATTAGACTTAGAGAAGAAATTACATTCTCCTTTTTTAATGTTGACTTGCTTAATTTTGAATCCTACATGGCTGGAATAATTAGTCATATATGAGTCTTTCATAGTTTATATTGTTGCTATTTATATTTTTATTACATAGAAGAGACAAAAGTAGTCTTAATATTATTGAATTGATAAATTTGATTGATTGGTTATCAAATTGATAATTTGATTAAATTGCTAATTTATTTAATATGTCTATATTTAGCTCTTTAAAAGAGTGCTATCTTAAATCTATGCAAGCACATTATCTTCGCAAAGACAAAAACTTTATAAAGAAAATGTAATTCTCAAAAAATGCAGTCTATTTGCATGTAGATTTAAAATGTATATATTGGTATAATAAAAAAATAGTTTTAATACATTTATAATTTATCTGTCTTTGCTTTTTGTGCAACAAACAATTGAAAACTTTTTGTGTAATGCTGTTACTTGCTAAAGCTTAATGTTTGGGCTACAATTACTCTGGATCATAAAATCAGCTGCATTGTTCTACTTGCAAAATTTTCATTCCTTTTACCAACTGGGATTGAAAGCTCTTCACCAAACTGTCTATATCAGTGTTTCTCAACATTGGCCACTTGAAGATGTATGGACATCAGGTTCCAGAATTTCTCAGCCTGCATGAGAAACACTGTTCTATATTTATTGGATTAGTTTATCTCTTCAAGGCTGACTGATCTTTGACCAGATTGAAGGAAAGCTGCACTGATGTTTGTATTATTGGTGAAATTCAGGTACATGGTAGCTTTTAGGTAACCTTGATTAACATGGAAAAGGCTTGGATTTGCTTGCTTTTCACATGTAGTTGGGATGGTCTGGGGCAATGACAATAGATTACAAGCAGAGGTGGTATTTGACTGGTTCTGCCTGGTTCTGGCAAGCCGGTAGTGATAAGCAGCAGAGACCGAACCGGTTCTCTCTCCCATCCTGCTGTTGAGCCCACCCGCCCTTCCAGGCTCCCATACTCACTTGTATCTGTTGAATTTGAAGCACAGCTGCTTTGCGCAGCACAGAATAGTGCTGCGTGGCAGCTGCTGAAGTGACCGGGATTGTGCAGCTTGCAGGATGCGAGTTAGAATGTTTCTGCGCCTGAGCAAAGTGTGCGTTTGGCGCATGCATGCATGCAAAGTGTGTGCACGCGCGCAAAGCGCACCCACCAAACCACACCCACAGAACCGGTGGCAACAATATTTGAATCCTACCACTAATTACAAGGTAAGGGTATCATGACAAAGTGCAAATTTAGCCTTTTTTTTCTCATCTGTAGAAATTAAGACTTCTACTGGAAAAAAAAATAAGCTTGAAGCATATAGAAGTTTGTTTCCAGTATATTTAATGGGCAGGAATGGGAAACCTTTGAAACATTCAGAGCCTCACACAGTGCTGTGTGTACTTGGTTGTTCATGCAAACTCAGTTCACATACTGCTCATATCTCCTTTATATGATTGCTTTACATGCTACACTTGGAAAGCACACCATTCAGTCTAGAGATGTGCAGGTTCAATTGGCTTGGAAAAACAGCAAGCAATTAACCTTCACAAACTAAGTTGTGTACCTTGCATAAAGATGGCTATATAACAGCTCCCCCACTCTCACAGCAATTTTGGGAGATTACATTGATATTAATACTTCTCTTGTAAAATTCATATCTCATGTTGTTGCTGATTAAAGGTCTTCAGGATGACTGAATAAAATCCTTAAATAAATAAAATCTAGAAATGCATGCCTAAGGGTTGTCAATTTTCTTGAAATGCTATAGACCTGAAGTAAAGTTAATATGTTTTAAGTATTCTCTAAAAGCAATAAAACTATGCAACTAATGAAGAAGGATCTTGTTAGATGGTAATTATCAGCCTCTAGGTAAAGGTTGCTTTGGCTCACAAAAAGAAAAAGAAAAAATGCCCTACTAGGGTGAAATATTTGCTTTTTTTTCTTTTGTCAATCTTTAAATAATCAACTACTTTTAAATGCCTCTTGGTTTCAAAAACAATGTGTCACACAGCATCAGGGACTACTGAACAACCAAAAAAGAAAAGAGAAAAATCTAAAGCCTTTATTTGACTCCTAAAAGTAATTTTATAAATTCTGTGCACTGATCAATGTCTAATAAACTGATAATTTATGTAAAGTTGTGATCATGTTAAAAGCAATTGTGTTCTTTTCGCGGATGACATAAAACTATTCAACACCACTGACAATGCTGCTACACTTCAAAAAGACTGACTGTGTCAGAATGGTCAAACAAGTGGCAACTTCAAATCTCAACAAACTAATAGTCTGTCTTACATATTGACAAGAAAAATCAGAAAATAAAATACAAGCTGGATGGACAAAACCTTGTAGACGACCCTCACCCTTTCCAGGACCTTGGAGTTCTCATCTCTGATGATCTAAGTACTAAGCCCACTGTAACAACATTACCAAAAAAGCATTCACATTGTTAACCTAATCCTGCGAAGATTTTTCTCCAGTAATATTGAACTACTAACTAGAGCATACAAAATATTTGCTAGACCGGTTCTTGAATACAGCTCATGTCTCGAATCTGCACTGCATATTGGACATTAATACAATTGAGAGAGTCCAGAAATATTTTATGAGAAGAGTCCTGCACTCCTACTTGCAACAGATTTGAAATTTTAGGCTTAGATAACTTAGAATTATGCTGCTTTCGGTTTGACTTAAGCATACTACATAAAATTATCCATTACAATGTCCTACCCATCAATGACTCAGCTTCAATCTCAACAATACACGAGCACACAATATATACAAACTCAGGGTAAACTGCACTAAAGTCGATGGCAGGAAATACGACTTCAGCAACAGTGTGGTCAATGCCTGGAATACTCTGGTTGCTTCCACTAACCCCAAACACTTTAACCTCAACCTTTAACTCTACTGTTGACCTCATCTCATTTCTAAGAGGTCTGTAAGGTACATGCATAAGAGCACCAACATGCCTACTGTCTCCGTCTTAATGTTTTCTTTTATTCCTACCTATGTCATGTATTAATAATCATGTTTTTACTTATATATATTATCAAATGCATGCTTAACTAACTAACTAAATAAATAAAAATTTTGTATCACAAAAATAACATGAAAGATCCCATAGATTTCTTGACCTGCCTATGATACTATCAACCTTGAAGAGAAAAACCAGATCATAGCCAGATGAACTAGTTCTACTTTATTATAAAGCTACATTAAAAGAATTTTGCAAATCTCACAATGCTCCCACCCCTGGCCTCCTTTGCAGCCCAAAAAAACTAGAGAAACTTTCATCTGAGCCTCTTGCGCCATCCACTATCCAGTTGCAGGCTAGGCTTATATGACCATTCTCTTGGCAGCATCTCTGCCAAGTCTCCTAAGGTCTTTTTCACATATCATTATAGATAAACTTACAGTATCTGAGATAATAATGTTTCCTTTGAGACAAGTCCACACCTATGTACTTTCTTTGGCCACACTATTGGAACAGTTTGCAATTGCTTTCTTCTGAGATTTATCTACCTCTGTGTGTTTTAATTTCTATACTAGCTAAAATCCTTATGGTCTCACATTTACATCCAGCTCTATTTAGTTTTTTGAGATCAGCCAAGGTTAACTAGGGGTTTCAGTTTTTAGTAATTCTATACCAAACCAAATAATGATAAAGAAAAATAAATGAGTGTACAACAGGAAGCCATAGCAGTAAAAACAATGTAATGCTAAATATTTGCATGACTACATTGGAATGCTAAAAATGCAAGGTAGTTTAATTTTATAGAATTTGCAAAATTCAACATTGATTAATTATACAATTTTCCATGTGACTGATAGAATCTTTAATATTCCTAATTAACATGAAACTAAGACTCTAGTATTGCCAGACGCAAGCACCAGAAAATCTGGTGGACAGACTCAAGTAGATATTTAATTATTGTTCACCTATATTACAAAAATCTAGCCAGATCATCTGTCTTCTCTTGGGAAATGGCAAATACAGACCTAGGGATAGGACTTCAGACATTTTCTCTCCTGAACAGATACTTAAGCTGGAATGTCTCTTTACTTCCCCTTCCTCTTCAGCCTTGCTTACACCACAGATACTAGTATATCTGTCTTCCTTCTGGTTTCAAATTCACAGAGAGAGAGTTGTCATGGAAATTAACAGTTTACTCAAGATCAAGGAGATAACAGCAGACTAGGAATGCAAACCAAAACAGTCTCTGAAAAGAGAAGCTTGTCTGAGTGGTTTTGCTTTTAGTGGCAATATACAGAAGAATAATCAAAATCCAGTCCAAAGTTCCAAGAGCCAGGTCAGGACTGTCATCTAGGCCAAAGATCAGATTTTCATATTAAAAACCATTTAAATATCACACAAGAATCAGAGATCAGACAGTGGATTCCATCAAAAGATCATGGGTCAGAGCTGCCTGTTAAACAGGCTGCAATCAACTGCCTTTAATCAAGAGATTTACTCCCTTGTTTGGTAAGCAGTCTTACAGTAGAATGCTAATAGAATGTCTTTGCTTCACTTTATTTGCCATGTGAGGAAAGTGTGGAAGCCTGTCTTCATTCTCTGGCTGCTCTAGCTATTCAGGTGGCATATTTGATTAACCTCAAATTATTCTTAGCTTTGTGTTTCCTGAAACTGTCATTCCACAGGTTCTGCCCATGACAATAACAGATTTCTCAGGTCCAATTTTGCTCATGGCTTGGATGAACTGCCTGCAACATTCATATGGCAGAATTATTTCTTCTGTCTTAAATTTATTTTATGTGCATAACAGTTACCTATCCTTGCTGTAAAAAGAAATCAAACCCACCCCCAGTATCCCAAATAAAATGTTAACTATAAGGAAAAGCCTTAGAAATATTAGCCATAAGGAAAAGCCTCAGAAAAGCCAAAAGACCAAGACACTAATAAAAAATTGCCTGAAGCCCATTCCACGTTCTAGCCAGACATATAAAGAAAACATTTTAACAAGAAACTAACTGCATATTCTGGCACTTAAGGAGATAATGAGTTTATTGAAAGAAGAAGCCAGCTATCTAGATGGCTTCATTCATAAGCAAAGCAAATAGTGCCAGCAGAAGTCCATTCAGAATATTTTGAAACCCTTACAGCAATTTCAACAGCTAATAAAAACAGAGTGACAGGATTAGAACAAGCAGCCCCTCACTCAAAAATCTAACACAGGACATAGCCATCAGCCACAATAAGAATAACCCAACACCCTTTCAGAACACAAAGCCCATATTGCACAAACCCCCAACTTCAAAGTTACAGAAACTATAAAGATCCATCCATTCATTCAGCCATTTGTTCAGCTGACCCAGAACTGCACGCTACCTTTGTGTGTGGTTCTGTTCATCAATTAACTTTCTTTCCAGTTAGCCTCCATGTTGTTTCCAGCGTCTTTCTCCCAGCTTGGAACTGAACCACGTGAATTTTCCAACACTGCCAAAGCAATGGCAGAAGCAACCAAAGTCAAGAAATGAGGGGACTTCCGGTTTGGGCTTCTTCGGTGATGGACTGAAATCTGCAATCATGCACGGTTTTGATCTGTGCTTGCCGCCGGAGCGCCCCGAGCCAGCTGGATTCGGGGCTAAGCCACCCCATAGAGGTGGTGAAGAGGGGGGAAACTGCCAGCAGGGTCAAGGAGAGCCACATCTCTCCTCCCCAGCTGTCCATTACTCCCTTTCCCGAAGGCGGTTGCAGCGATGGTCACAAATGGCTACCTCAAAGGAGAACCCAACTGGAAAAGATTGTACAGGAGGAAGATAAGAAGAGAAAGCTTTGACTGACCAGGTTGAACTGAAAAGCAACAACATAAGGTACCCTGGTATTTGAACTATAAAAACATTGTTCCCAAATAAGATTTCTGAAGCAGCAAAGGAGAAAGAGAAGGGAAAAGATTTGGGTTTTTTTTCTTTCTTTCTCCATACTGACAGCTAAGAGACTTAAGTAAGAAATTGAAAAAAAATCACTTTGACATTAATAGGCATTTAAGCTGAAAATAAAGTGTCAAAGGATAATAAAGATTTCTTGGATATTTAAAAACTTTTAAAAGAAGGAAAGGAGAGAAAAAGAAAAAACAATAGGGTGGGATCTGGAAAAATGGAGGAGACCACCTGGAAGTAAAAGGAATTAACAGTGAAACCTTAACAAAATTCCTAAAAAAATACATTCTAACTGAAACTTTTTAACAAGATAATAGAACCCCAGGAAGAGAAAGTGGAAAAAAGAAACAAGAAGAAACAGCTTTGGACTATTTGGATTACTTGGTGATATTTGGACTTTTGGTTATTGGATTTAAATGACTAAAATTAATTGGGTGGTTGTTTAAAAGTGTTTAAAATGGCATCTTGGAAGAACTGAAAATGGAACTTTAAAAATAGAAAGAAGGAAGAGGGGTTTTTGGCTTTGTATTTCAATTTTTAGAAATAGAGATCTGGAACTATGAGAAACAACAAGAAATGCTTGAAGAACAAGAAGGGCGGGACAAAGAAGAAGCCATCTTTAATGATCAAGTAATTCTATGTGGGGAAAAAAAGGAAAGTGGGGAAAGAGAGTGAATGGAATGTTTGTTAATAAATAAATGAAATAAAGAGAATGAGAGAATGAAATTAGAAAAGGATGAAAACATTTTATTTGTTATTAATGATTTATAAAAATTTAAGTGAAGAGAAATATGAAAAAAATATGGAAATATTACAAGTGTTCCTAAGGATGTATGATATTTAATAGAAAAGAAATGATAAAGATGTTAATTAATATTAATGGAAGCTTATAACTAACATTAATGGTTGAGCCGAATTGGAATAGAATGAGTATTTTATGTATTAGTGTTATATATATATTTTATCTTTAAGAACTTAGTGTGTATATTAAGAACGTACCAAGCAGAATTTGATTGGCAAAAGTTATGTGTTATAAAATAGAGATTAGATATTGAATGTTACAATTGTAAAGGCATAAATTGAAGTTTAAATAAGATATGAATGGATAAAAATTGAAAGATACAAAGGTGTCATACTCCGATCAGTAACTACAGGGGAAAACTTCTTTAATGAGAAAAGAAAATATGAAATTGAAACAGGACAGACAAAAGAATAAACACAATGATTAGAAAGATATTGAAAATTAGAAAAAGATATGTAATTGAACTTAGAAAGTAATGAGATAATCAAAAACAAGGTTGAGAAAATTAAGGGAAGGGAAAAATCATTGAGGAAATGCTAAAATAATAATAAGATATGGAATAGAATACAAAGATGAATATGAAATTGAGTTTGTGTCTGTATGGAAAAGTGACAACCCGGGATCTTGCTATTCTCAAAAAAAGATATTTTATTTGTATTATGTTTTGTGAAAACCCAAATAAAAATTTTTACAAAAAAAAAAAAAGAAATGGGAACACAAAACTGAAAATGGTTACATTAGAGCAGCAACTGCCACATTATGCGTTCAGTGTGGGAATTACACAAACTCTATGCTTACTGTAATATGTATATGCATAATGACTCCAATTTATAATCCCACTTTTATATCCATCAGGAATATATGATATCCAAAAAGAGGTCCAAAAGTCAAAATGATGCCTTGACTACAATTGAAGTTGCTAAATGTGTTAATTTTTTGATCCTAGCTGGGTGTCCCTGGTATCCATAAAAATCTCAAAATGGCTAACAGTCAGGAAATATATGAACTGAATTGAAATATAATAAAATAGTTTTCAAAACATTTAAGTTAAAAGCTATGAAATTTTGGAAAAAAACAGCATTATTTTAAAAAGTTATAGAAAGTGCTCCTTTTGTGTCGTCATGCACTGTGAATGGAACCTGAAGCACTCCATGGCTTTATTTATGTGTATGAATATACACATAAATATATAAATACACCCAGACACAACACCATTTTTAGGTAAGATTCACTGGTTTATTTTACTTGCTGGATAAAAACTAACCAGCTTTGGTTATTAAAAATGGTTAATTTAGAAAGATCTTTGAACAAAGAGTTAAAGCTGAGGTTTTCTCTCATTTTATGAGCTGCTGTAGGTCCTCAGCTTGTCAAGCTAAAGACAAATATACCACTGACTGAGGGAAAAATTTATTACAGTCATCTTTCTCCTTGTTTTACTATGTAAGATATATATAATACAAATGTCTTGAATATAAAACATGTTTGATTATTTTTTTTGGCTTTAAAAAAATGACAAATGCTTTTCTGAGCAGACATAAATGGAGAGGGTTGGAGAGGTTGCTATGGAAAATACCCTGTCCCATAAATAAAGCATATTATGCTGTTCTAACAACATGTATATATTAAATAATCTGAAAAGGTACTTTTATCTTTTGCTAAGTTCTGGGGCACCCAAAGGACATGGTGAGACCATAGAAAATCCGTTGTTTTTATTGCAACATAACAGAGTTTATTTCCCACCATTTTAAAAAGAGAAATTCACATAAATTCTCAAACTATAGAAAGAGAATCTAAGCATGAAGCAGTCAAGACATATAAAAGGCTGAAAAGATAAATTGTAGGATAATCTGTGCATTGTATTTATATCTGTAACCACAGAACTTGTAAGATAACAGACTAAAAGACCTAACAGGACATTAAAAGAGAACAGCTGCATTCAATAAAACTGCAAAAATGCTTCACAAATTAAATTTTTATAAAATTCAGGTTTTTTTTAAAAAAAATGCATATCTATGAATGGTAGTACAGCAGATGTTGCATAAGATTAGGGTTTTGGGGATTGATGCAATTGTAATTCAACACATCTGGAAAGCATCAAGTTACAGAAGACAAGATTATGTTTATGGCATATATACAGTCATATGGAACCAAATCCAGATCATAGCAAGTTCACCAGAGAAACAAAATTATGGAGCCTTATAATGATACTCTACTCATTTAAGGAATGAGCATTATCGTGAATGCTGAGTTTCTCTGAGAACTCAGCCTTCTGGGACAATTTCTCAGACTTTATGTCTTGTGTCATTTTAAGGAGACTTGCAACTTCTTAAAATGACAAATGTATTTGTGTAACCTTGTCCAAGTTCACAGCTAGCTTTCACAAACAAAGAAGGCTCAAAGCCAGATTGATATTGTTTCCACTTTTGTATGCAGAAGCTTGATTAGGTTTTTAAAAACATACGCAACCACAACACCACCATCAAAGTTGTGTGTGACGGCCCAGGAGATATTCCTGAATCGGTTTAGCCCAAATTTGACTGATCCATAGGATGAAAACTGCCTTCAAGGGATTGTTCCTAGGTTTAGCATTAAAACAAACCCAACATATTGTGAGGTTCTTTCTTTCTCTTAGTAGATTTTTTTAATGGTAAGAAAAAAGATGGAAACTTGAAAGAAGAGATAGTTTTGGCTAAGCTGAGGAAAAGTTTGCATTAGGCAGGCAGGCAGACCTTATTACTATTGTCTGCTATCTATGCTTCCTGCAGTATTACACATTTTATCCCTTCATAAATTGATTACTGCCTTTCTGTCAAACAGGCAACAAATAGTTAAAATGGGAAATGCCCTATCAAACCCTGCACCAGTTAACAGCGGTGTCCCCCAAGGGAGCGTTCTAGGACCCATACTTTTTATACTCTATATAAATGACCTTTGTGATCATCTTATAAGTAACTACGTCCTCTTCGCTGATGACATAAAACTATTCAACATAACTGACAATGCTACTATCCTTCAAAGTGACCTTGATTATGTGTCTGAATGGTCAAACAGTTGGCAACTCCAAATAACGACAACAAATGCTCTGTCCTATACATTAGTAAAAAAAATCAGAACACCAAATACAAGCTAGGCAGATATGACCTCATCGACGACCCTCACTCTGTCAAGGACTTTGGAGTACTCATATTGAATGACTTATACACCAGAGCTCACTGCAACAGCATTGCCAAAAACACTTTAAGAGTTGTAAATCTAATCTTATGAAGCTTCTCCTCCGGTAATACTGATTTGCAAACTAGGGCATACAAAACCTTTGCTAGACCAATTTGCTGTCTGGAATCCGCACTGTATATCAGACATCAATACAATTGAGTGAGTCCAGAAGTATTTTACAAGAAAAATACTACATTCCTCTGTTCACAACAGAATACCCTACACCACCAGACTTGAGATAGGCTTAGACAATCTTGAATTAGGCTTAGACAACCTTGAACTATACCGGCTAAGATTGGATTTAAACATAGTACATAAAATCATATGTTACAATGTCTTACCAATTAATGAATACTTCAGCTTTAACAACAACAACACAAGAGCATACAACAGATACAAACTTAATGTAAACCACTCCAAACTTGATTGCAGGGAATATGATTTCAGCAACAGAGAGGTCAATGTCTGGAATTCACTACCTGATTCTGTTGTCACCTGCTCAAACTCCCACTCCTTTACCCTCAAACTAATCTCTATTGACCTCACCCCATTCCTAATTGGTCTGTAAGGGGCGTGCTTAAGCGCGCAATCATGCCTACCATCCTTGTCTTATTGTCCCCAGTTATTTCATGTATTTATACTTACGTTTATTTTTATTTCTATTATATTGTAAGCGTTTGACAAATCAAATCAATCAGTCAATCAATAAATAAACATTTGAAAACTCTGAATACTCTTAGACCTACATAGAATAATCCTGTGTTAGTGTAAATATAGGCAATATGAAGTTTTATTAGGGAACCAACTAGGACCATTTGCTTTATATGCACTATATATGTATGTATGTATGTATGTAATGTATGTATGTATGTATGTAATGTATGTATGTATGTATGTATGTAATGTATGTATGTATGTATGTATGTAATATATGTATGTATGTATATATATATATATATATATATATATATATATATATATATATGCACTTTATATAAGAAACATGGTTGCTAAAAAATGTAAATCATCTTTGTGGACTATTTTGCTTTGTTGTGTAAGAAATCTGACTGTTGAGAGCCTGTGGACAATAGTTTGTTTGTTAGTTACTTATCTACAAAGTTTTCACCAGAGACATTTCCTTCGAGGAACACAAAACAAATGACTTTAATCCCACTAGGCAGGATCTTTAAAAAGCAATTGCTTCTTTGTGCCAAGGAAAAGCATATCTCCAGTTCAACACAATAAACAACGTCAAAGGATTCTTGTTTCACAGGGGTGGTTTTTCCTAAGGATTTTTATTCCCCTATTTCTCTCTGGGATGGGGTGGTATTGCTGTCCTAACCAGCACTAAAGCTCACTTTATGTAGCTGATCTAAGAGACAACCTGCTTTGGACTGAGACCAAAGTGTTGTCCCTCTGTGGAGTTAAGAGGACCAGGCGTGGGTGATCACAAAAAGGATGCCAAAATGCAATGTTCTTCATAGCACTTTGAGATTGTAGATCTCTTTTTTGGTGGAGATTTCCAACCATCTTGGGCAGAGGCATACCAATCAAATTTTCTCCTCTGGTTCTTCAAGTGCTGGCCTGTATAATGGTCTGGTGGGGTAAGAGAAGACTATCAGGACTTCAGACAGAACAGTGGTGAGGACAATGGCACCCCAAGGGAGTTGCTCTGCTTGTAGTAATCCTGCATAACCAGCAGGAGTTGCATCAAGCTGGTCTCACTCCAAGCTCTCCCCATGAGTCCAACTGGTGAAGCTTATTGGCCAACTCAGCTCTATCACTCACTGACCCCCAATTCTGAATTATGGTATCATGAGAGCCAGTTGTTGCCCAATTTTAGACAATGTATCAAAAGTTTTGGATAATGGTAACTGAAACTGAAGTTTTAAGAATATCAATTATGGTTTCCAGCCCTTATGGCTATTGTGTAAAATCCCTGAAATGACGGGTCCTTAGTGATTTGCCTAAATATTTGCTAAAGCCCATATAATTTAAATAATTCAATTTTCTCTGCAGAATTTCAAATGTATCTTAGTAGTGATCATTAAACTAAGTGTGCTGAGCAATTATTCTCAAGGGAGAATCATCACCTAAAGCAAAACATACAACCAAACAAGATATTTGCTTTCAAAAATGAAGCAGTGAAATCGCGGATAGAAAAGAAAGAAAATACTAAAGAAGTATTGTGATTGGTTCCAGATTTTAGATGATCTTGGAAGCCTTTCACACTTTCTTGTTGAACTATTTTCTCTTTCTGCTACCATCAGCTCCAAGTGATGGAGTCTTGGGCTTATTCCGCCCTGTCCCTTTGGCAACATGCTCAATCTTTCATCCACATGTTTGAGCAAGTGAATGGCAAGGGTAAATAGAAGCATCAGATAATTACTTGCTTATCTATTCTTAGGGTATTCCTGGATATTCACTTGCTGATTGGACAACAAACAGTTAGATAACAGATTAACAGAATTGGAAGAGACCTTGTAGGTCACCTAGTCCAACCCCTCTTCCCAAGCAGGAGATCCTAAACCTAGAACTTTTCTGATAGATAGCAGTCCAATCTCTTCTTGAAAATTTCTGGTAATAAAGCTTGCACAATGTCCGAAGGCAAACTGTTCCTTTGGTTGATTGTTCTCACTGTCAGAAAATTTCCCCTTACTTCTAGGTTGAATCTCTCCTTGATCAGCTTCCATCCATTATTCCTTGTGGCAGCTCCTCAAATACTGGAACGCTGCTATTATGTCTCCCCTGGTCCTTCTGTTCACTAGACTAGCCATACTGAGTACATGCAACTGTATGTTTTAGCCTCCAGTCTCCTAATCATCTTTGTTGCTCTTCTTTGCATTTTTTCTAGAGTCTCAACATCTTTTTTATACTGTGGTGACCAAAGCTGGATGCAGTATTCTAGGTGTGGTTTTGCTAAGGCTTTATAGACCTGTATTAATACCTCACTTGATCATGATTGTATCCCTCTATTAATGCAGCTTAGAATTGCATTGGCTTTTTTGGCTGCCGCCACACACTGCTGGTTCACATTTAATTGGTTGTCCACTAAGACTCCAAGATCCCTCTCACAGTTACTGCTATTAAGTCTGGTTTCACCCAGTCTATATGTGTACTTTGGGTTTTTCTTGCCTAAGTGTAGGACTTTACTTTTCTCTACATTAAATTTCATTTTGTTAGATAGACCCAGTGTTCAAGTCTGTCAAAATCCATCTGGATCTGGAGCCTAAAACCTAGTAGTTGGTTTTAGCTACCTTCTGTCTCCCTAAGACAGTGATGGCAAACCTTTTTGTTGTGATGTGCCGAAAGTGCGTGCGTGCATAATAGCACACATGCATGTGTGCCGCCACCCACAATGCAATGCGCCCCGGCCCCCTTGCACCTGCACATGCAACATCCCGCCCTGCCCCCTTACCTGCACTGCACATGTATGCGCCTCCCAGCTGATTTTTGGCCAGTTTGAGGCCATTTTTGCCTCCCAGAGGCTTGAGGGAAGCCTCTGCAGCCTCAAGAGGCCGAAAAATGGGCCCATTTCAACACTTCTGGCATTTCCAGAAGGCCCATTTTTCAGCCTCCTGAGAATGCAGAGGTTTCGCTCGAATGTCCGGGAGGGTGAAAACGGCCTCAAACGGGCCAAAAATCATCTGGGAGGCAATGCACATGCACAGTGAAGGCAAGTTTGGCTGGGCCTCACATGCCTGCACAAATGGCTCTGCGTACCATCTGTGGCATCCGTGCCATAGATTTGCCTTATCAGGGTTGACAGCATATGCTTATATACATGCAAAATAGACAGAACCAATGGTTGTGTATAGTAGTGGCAATTCCTCCTTCTGTGGGGTCCATGGTGCTCTCTAAGTTTTCTTGCAGATGTTTCATTACCCAAACTAAGCACCATAATCCATGCTCTGATGAAGCTCTGAAATATCTACAAGAAAACAACCAAGCTCAGAGAGCACCAAGGACCCATCATTTCAATCCTGAGCTAGAAATACCTTTTTCCATTAATTCCTCCTTTTCTTTCTAATCTGTCTTGGCCAGAAAGAAAAGGTATAATTGAGTTGTACAGTAAATGGGACAGGGGTGGGATTCTACCAGATCGCACCAGTTCAGTAGAATCAGTTGTTATGATTCTTGGTAGTTTGGAGAACCGGTAAATCGACCCCTGGCTTGCCCCGCCCCTGTCCACCCGCTTTTCTGCTCCCTGCCCAGTCAGTCCTTATCACGCATGCACGACATTGTGCACATGCATGACAATCACTGACTGGATTCTTCCCCCACCCACTCCACCCCTCCTTATCTCAGCCATGCACCATCGCTGCCTGCAGTCTTCTTCGTCGACCCACCTGCCCACCAGCCATCACTGTCTGCCTTCTACCATGATCTCTCTAGATGAATGAGGCTCTGCAAGCCCAGGTCACCTACATGCCTCTGCTGCCGCCAGTCCCAGTTGAGTCCCAACTCCTAGGCCAGCCTAGGCTGCAAGCTCGCCCTTTCTGCCACAGCTGCCACAAGCCCCGGTAGACTACTGATTCCAGTTCTGGGCTGGCCACCACTGCGCCACCACCCTCATCCTTGCTGCTACTGCCACTGCTGCCACAAGCCCTGGTTAAGTCCCGACTCCTGGGCCAGCCTAGGCTGCCACCCCTATGTCACTATCACCTTCAGATCTCGTGGCCTAGCTAGCTGCCCCCCCATCCCTGTCTGGCTTGCTTAGCAGTCAGCACTGTGGGTCCATCCCACATGGCATTCATGGCCATGCTGCTGTCCCCAGCAGAGCGGAAGGCGAGCCAGGGCTGATCCATCACTGCTCGGGTCCCCACCAGCCTGGATTCTGTATCTCGCCTGCCACCTGGATTATCTCCAGCTGCTGGGCCTTGCCTGCTAGGGGTGGGGGTGGGAGAGAGACCAGGGAGTATGATGCTATGCCACCTGCATCGCCCCTTGCCTGCCACCCCTTCCCTCTGTTGCCCGGTAGCTTGTGCACTTTTGCTGAATGCGGGTTGCTGCTGTGAGAATGGTGCTAGTCAAGCCTTGCCAAAGCGGATCTTCCTTTCCTGCCATTAGCCTTATCTTCCAGCCCATGGAGCTCACACTGTTCTCGCAGTGGCAGCCTGCACTCAGCTAAAACACTCAGCCCAGTAAGGGAGGGGCAGCTGGCAGAGGGGCAATGTAGGTGGCATAGCCTCGTGCTTCCTGGTTGCCTCCTGCACCCCCCCAGGCAACCGCAAGCCCCAGCAGCTGCAGAGAATATGAGTAGGGGATGAGATGCGGGCTGGTGGGGAGTTGAGTGGCGACAGTTCTGCCCTGGCTGGCTCACCTTTCCCTCTCCCATCAGCCATGGAAGGAAGGTAAGTTTTGCAGTCAGTCAAGAAAGCCAAACTACTGCCTAGCCAGAGCTGCCCACGGGGTAAGCGCTTGAAGTTCCCAGCCCTTTCCTTTCCCCAAAAGAGGGAGGGGAGAGGAAGGGGGAGGGGAGAGAGGAACAGAGAGAGAGAGGAAGAGAGAGAGAGAGAAGGAAGAGACAAGAAAGAAAAGAAAGATAAGGGAAAGAAAGGAAAAGGGAGAGAGAAAGGAAGAAAAGGGATAGACAAAGAAAGAGGGGGATGGAAGGAAGGGACAGAAAGAAAGAAAGAAAGAAAGAAAGAAAGAAAGAAAGAAAGAAAGAAAGAAAGAAAGAAAGAAAGAAAGAAAGAAAGAAAGAAAGAAAGAAAGAAAGAAAGAAAGAAAGAAAGAAAGAAAGAAAGAAAGAAAGAAAGAAAGAAAGAAAGAAAGAAAGAAAGAGAAGGAGAAGAAAGTGAATGAGATATATGAATGGATAGATAGATACATGGAAGGAGGGAGGGAGGGAGAGAGAAAAAAAGGAGAGGAAGGAGGGACACAAACCTTGGCTTCAGAAGATTCTTTGAAACAGCACAGCAATCTAGGACTGGTCTGGAAGGGATCTCAGAGGTCATTTTCTAGTCCAACCCCCTGCTCCAGCAGGAGATCCTTACAGAATTGTAGAATAGCAGGGTTAGAAGGTGGGGGGGGTGGAGAGAGAGAGAGACTGCATGGCTGTCAAAACTCCAAAAACAGGTCAAGTAGCTCTGGGGAGGTCAGTCATAAAGCAACTGGCCATTAAGCGAGGATCACTTGTATTTGGTTTGCCAGTCACATGATCACCTGGCCACGCCCACCCAGTCACGTAACCACCAAGCCACGCCCGGCCAGTCACAAGACCACTAACCACATCCACAAATTAAGCCACGCCCACAGGACCGGTTGTTAAAAAAATTGAATCCTACACCTGGAATGGGAGCCATAGCAGCCACAACATTTGGCTCATCTGTTTTTGTTAGCAGGAGACAAATAACATTCTTTGTTAGGAGACGGAAAAGTATTAAGAGTAGGGAAGGAAAATGGTTGAAGCAGGCAGTGAAATGTATAACAAAGATAGGAAGGAGAAGGAGACTTAATTCTGTTGCTGAAGCCCTAAACAGGCCGAAAGTGATAACTGTTGAGAATGACTAACAGAGGATCTCTTGAAGCCATAGTTTCAATAATAGCCTCTCATTTTCATCCATCCATATTTGGATATTTTTTGCATCTCAAACCATGAAATCTTTGGAGCTGGTCAGACAGCAAATTAAACAGGAATCTATAAAAAGCACAAATTACACGAACCCTGAATTCATATATTGTCATATAAACAAATGACATCACCTATTAGTTCCAAGAGTGTTTGTCAATAGATACAAGTCAAATAGTCTATGTAGTCTTCAAAGTTCAAGTTGGTGTTATTTCATTCTTCCTTTGAAGTTAGATGCTTTAATTGGGACCAATTATTCTTTCAGGTTTCCTGTTAATTAACTTAGGTAAATGTGGAGGCAAGGATTAATTTTAGCATGCAGAATTTTCCAACTGGAAACTAATTGCATATGTAAATTGATTACCTAGAAACATCAGTTATTAATGCATGTAAATCTGTATCTGCAAAAGAAAAAAACTATAATTACAAACAAGCTGGAAGACAAATCAACTGTTATCAAAATATCCCTGATGTATAGCTATGTAATATTTTGAATGAATAAGCCCAAATGTTTGCTGTCTTTGCCATTTCATTGCTTTTAATCTCTCCCTGTGTGTGAGTGTGAGTGTATTTTTATCTGTTGTATATTTGCGGTGGAGCTGGATTTAGGCATATTTAGGTTATAGCCACTGAAATCTGGGGCTTCCAGAGCTGAACTATGATATAGTTTCTCAAATTGGCACTTTTAGATCTACAGTATTTCAGTGCTAAAACAAAAAATAAAAACCGTATTACCAGATAGCAAGAAGGCAAAGAAAATTTGAACTCCTTACTGTCAAGACTTTTGTATATTTGGTTCAATAGTCTTATTGAAATAATTGCTTTGACCAAAACTACGGTATATACAGTTTTTTTGGTTAGGTTGCATGTGCTGCTAAGCCATGGATAACCACAGTTTATTAAATAAAGCAGATTCACAAAACACAGTTATAATCATGGTTATCAAACCACAGCAGCTGGATTCATACATGTGAAGACTAAACATTTTGGTTTAGCATGATTTGTAAATACCAAAAGTAATGCTGCCAGTCAATTATGATTTAAACTGAAATGCAACCATGAGTTATGTTCAATTAGACTCATTTCCAAACAAGTGAGTTATCTTAGAATTAGCATGACCAGGTTGATCTGTTTTGGATTAAAAGGAATTCTTTTGTAATATAGTGAAAAATATGTATGGAAAATGATCTGAACAAGTTAGTAAATAAATAATAGTCAGAATTTGAAGTCCGTAACACTTTAAAAATACAGCAGAGTAAAATTTCTGGCAATTTGTGAAACTGTATAAAAACAAGGAAAATGTTCAAGTATTATGAAGTCATTTTCTGAATATAGTAAAACTGAGTGGAAGGGACTCAAAAGAAGTTATAAGGATTTAAGAGAATTGAGCACTGAATTGTGGAAAGGTCAAGTGGTTAAAGAATAAATAAATTGGGAGCCAATTAAGTTAGCAAATGTCAATAATAATAATAATAAATCATTATACAAGCACTCCAGAGAAGAATTGACCATAATAAGGCATGCTCATAGTGGAATAGTATATTTCAATTCCAGATGTTATAAGTAGATGTTATAAATAGTGATAGCCTAATGGCCTAATGTGTCATGTGCAGAGGTGATATTCAACAGGTTCTGACCTGTTCTGGAGAACCGGAAGTGGAATTTTGAGTAGTTCAGAGAACTGGCAAATAATACCTCTGACTAGAAATTTTACAATATCTTTCCCCTGCCATGCCCACCAAGCCACAGCTACAGAACCGGTAGTAAAAACAAATTGAATCCCACCACTGGTCATGTCAGTTCCATATGAAACAAAACTAGAGCCAGTTTGATATAGTATGTTAGTTAAGGCACCAGGCTAGAAACTAGGAGACCATGAGTTCTAGTTCCGCCTTGCATGAAGCCAGGTGACTGACTTTGACCCAGTCACTCTCTCTCAGCCTCAGGAAGAAGGCAATGGCCAACTACTTCCAAGCCTTTGTTAAGAAAACTGTATGAAGATGTCCATCAGAAATAAACACTGACTCGAAAGCACACAAAATATAATGTGTGTGTGTGTAGTATATAGAATACAAATAATGAGATAAATTACAAATGTGATTTGCTTAACAATAGTTTACTCAAATCACATTGACTGCATTCACAAAATATAGAAAGACAAGCTGTTTTCTATGTGGTATTAACTAGGCTTTTGATAGGATATTAACAGCAATTACTACAAAATGGTATTATGTGAGAGTTTAAATAAGTTCTTTAGAGTTTATCAAGTATAGTAATGGATCTGTAAGAACCTTATCTCTAATGAGAATCTGAAGAAAACACACAGGATTTGACAGCAACTATTTTGCATTACAAGGCAAATTATCTAATTGTAATAAATCAAAATCAGGAAGAAGAAGAAAAACAGAACGATACATTGAATATATATTCTACCATGCTCGTCTATGAATATGTACTCTGCAATGCACATAAATAGATGTTTTTCATCTTCCTAGACCAGGACTGAAAGAAAGTGACTGAGCCAAAATCATTCAGCCAGTTTCTTTTCCTAAGGGAAAACTAGATCTATGTCTGCTCACCTCTGGTCTAGCCCATTAATCACCCCGGCTGTCATATTGATAGTAGTAGTAGCAGAAGTACCAGATCGAATCAATCCCACTGAAGGATAAAGTCTCCTCATTGAAGGTGATATAGCTCAATGAGATATGAGATGATACTTCATCTTAAGGTATTTCATATTTTTAAGTGGTCAGTAGAGGGAGTGTGCATAAATGCACTAACATGCATATTGTCCCTGTCATTGTATTTTTATTCTCTTATTCTTGTCATTTTTGTTTGACAAATTCCAATAAATAAATAAAATAAAATATATCACAGATCTGTGTGTATATATGCATGTATATTTCTATACATACATACATACACACACACACACACACACACACACACATACAGCTTGTGAATCACATATTTATTGCTCCAACAATTAGGCAAAATAAAGAAGCTGTCAGAAAAAGGTAAACACTACTAGGAAATCTCTTCTGTGTCTTTAAGTTGGCTGCTTTTTCCCGAGGATTCCTATGATAAGATCTTTATATACCTATAAAAAAGGAGAATCTAGTCTTATATTTCAAATCTGAAAAGCATCTACTTCAGTTCTTATACTATTTTTGATACATATTTAGCCACACATAAGATGCCAACAGTCAAGGCAGAATCACATGTTATTTTAGATTGTATTTGGAAAAGAGTCATGTAACTGCTACGGTATAATTTTTAGGCTGGAAAAAAGAGAAAGCACCTGAGAATTAACATAATCAAGCAATACTTGGTAAAACTTTTCAGAAACTACCAGACTGATGCTGAGGGCCAGAGAGCTTGTTCTGGAAATAATCTGATTCATCCTAGATTATCCTTGTTTAATCTGACTAAATCACTAGATCTACAGTATCATTCTCCAAAATTAACAGCATAAAAAGCTCATCCACTTCAGGGATGGGTTTGTCTTCTCTGGGTTTCATTTGACAAAACAGAAAAAACCAAACTGCTGTAATATAGTCTGGCTCTTTTTTTAAAAAAAAAATCCCTTCCTTCATTTAGTAATTTCTGATCAGTTTTTAGAGGTATCCAGCATAGTACCTAAGACTATGGATGCTCTCCATCAAAGCTGCGTGTTGGCCTTAAATGTCAGGTGTACTGAACACCTGGGCTTCAGTGAACATCTTTCATTTATGGAATTGAAGGTCAAATGCCAGGTGTAAGTTTAAGTCAAGATAAATAACTGGAAGTTAGAAGCCAGGAAATATCTTCTGAAAGACATGAACTAAGCCTTTGGACAATAGGAGCATCAATATGAAAATTCATATAGTAGTATTACTTCACCAATAATCCATAGAAAACTTTAGACATAAGTAAAGAAGTTAGCAACGAAATTAATATGTAAGGGGGCAAGCTGAGATAATCCTGTTAGGAATTCTCCTGTTCATTCACTAGTATCTATATTTAGCATGTATGACTAAAGCCAACCCCATTAAAAATAATCAGAAACAGATGCTGAAGGTCAAAAGGATGTTTCTTGAAAAAGTTACATTCTGCAATAGAAATCCTAAATTTCTGAAGTTTCTGCCCTTATGGTAGAGAAAGGGGCTGCAAAATGCTATCACCTAGGAACTGTCTGCCCTTTTCCACACTCCAGACTTGGAGGCCATTGAGAAAGGTCAGAAAGAATAAAATATTCCTCCTTCCTTTTGGAAGCAGGTTGAAGTGCCAAACCTTAGTCTTCCAATCAAGGGAAACAGAGTAAAAGAAAAGGAACACAAAGTGAGGAGGAGAATGAGTTCTAATATAATCACAGAATTACTAAGCACATAGTTAATGTGCTACTTCTACAATAACCTAAAAAACTCATGCAGATTTTTTTATGATGATGATAGCAGTGATTCAGGTGCTGGACTAGGGAAGGCCAGTCTCCGATTCTCAAGGATAACTTTGAGCTAATTGTTTTCTCTCAACCTTAGATTGGGAAATCAACAAATATCGTTTTATTAACTCCATACTGGGCCAGAATGGCAGATTGTGGCCCAAAGCTTTATTAAAAGGTTTCATTCTGCAGTGAATTGACTCAGAGCTCATCATCTGAAGTGAATTGACAGTGGCCCTAATCCTTTGGGCACCAGGGACCGGTTCCTTGGAGAGAGGTTTTTTCATGGACCAGAGAGGGTGTGGTTTCATGTGCTGCCTGCATCATGCTTGTTTACGCAGACCACTTTCTGGCATGCCGTGGCCCGGTGCCAGTCCATAGAGTAAGGGTTGAGGATCCCTGGATTTAGACACTAACAATAAACAAGGCATCCTTGTAATGCCTGAAGAGAAATTGTTCCCATCTTATATAACCTTGGGACCCCAAAATTTTCCAGTTGCTGTAGTCTGTTATATTATTCACAATCCAAATATTCAACTTCTCTGTTTATGAGTTCATGTCATGAACCATAGCAAAATAAGGAAACAAAATTCTTTTCTGAAATTCATGCCAGACTTCTCATTAAATTCAAGAAAATAATTCTCATGTGAAGGAAGGAAACCATAGAACTTTAAAAGTATTGTAGGAAGTTAGCACCCAACCGTCTCCTAGAAAATTGAAATATCCTAGGAAAAATTAAAAAGGCAGAATATTTCCCTTAAAAAGTGTAGAAACTCAAGAACAAAAACACCTCAGAAGCAGAAGTTTACCCCCACCGTTGTTAATGAGTGGGCCATTAAGGCCTGGGCCAGAATACTTTACATAACAAAGATCGCCAAATAAAGGTATAGCAATTGCCCAAGAGCTCTTTCAGTGCATCATCATCCAGTAAGGCTCAACCAAGCCTGGAACTCAGGAAAGCCTACAAAGTTAGCTAAGCCCCCTCCCCTGGGAGTCTGACAGCCAATGGGATACATTTCTTGCATAGGAACAGACAACACTAAGCTAGGGCCCAACACAGGGTATATAAGGGTCTCTCAGCGTCTTGGCCAGCCCCTTTTTTCTCTTTTCCTTCACCTTGGAGCATGTGATCATCCTTCTTTGGAGCTTCAAGCCATGTGGGTCCTGTCCACCATTAAATCATCTTTCCAAATAACCTCCATGTTTCCAGTGTCTTTTTCCCCACTTGGAACTGAACCAGAAGGATAATTCTTCCAACAGTATAACATGGAAGCTGCCAATTAATTCCAGGATTCTTTTGCATTTGATTTGGTTTTTTGGCTTTTCTGTCATCTATGCAATATTTTTCGATCAAGATACCATTTGTTCTCAAAACCATACAAAGTTACTGATATTTATTCTTCCTTCTTATGGTAAGCCATTCTGAGCATTGATCTCTAAAAAGGCCAAGGCTGAGCATATCCGGAGTTGCAGACACCAAAAAGCTTTCGTTTAGAACCTCAGAAGCTTTAAAAGATTGGATAGAAGTCGGCTGGATGAGAATAAACAATTTTTCTTACGGCTTCCAGAGTTTCATTTTACTAGTCATCCAGAAGAGGGCAATGTTATTCTTAAATTTGACATCTGCAAAAGCTAAAAATGCCTCAAAGCAGTAGAATGTTTCAAAATGTAATGCCTTTTATTTGTGATTAATATTAATACCATGCTAATTTCTTTTTTGAGATATTTGTTTTATCTTTCTGAAGGATGAGTATTATTACTTTATTGGAAATCAGTGCAAGAAAAAAACATATCTTTCTTTTTAAATGCTTAAAAGTTCAGGCTTTTTTTAATGAGATTTTTTTTAAAAAAAAATTGTCACATATTGTGCTGAGCACAAATTCAGAAATTTCACTCATGAACAACTACAAGCTTGTAGTTGCATTGCTTTTTTACATGCAATGCATGTAAACAAAGTGAGGCTTCAGTTGTGCAGTAGATACAGAAACCTCCACCCTGGACATCCCTCTATAGTTCTGTTTTCTCCTTTTTAAAAAATCTGGTTTGCTGTATTAGTTATATGAAGTGGCCATATTTATAATAAAATTTATTTTCTGGCATTTACAACAGCCTGGAGATCTTTTCCTGAGGGGCTTTCCCCTCAGATGAAGCTGACACAATATTCTTTTCCCTCAGAAATGGATGTGTCCTGAATACGCATAATTCTTTAAACACAGGAACAGTAAGTGTCATATATAATCTAATAGACATATGAAACTTTATTAAAGAAAAAAGAAAGACTGTTCTTCGTTGAAAAATAAAAGTAGCTTTGAAAAGTGGTTTTGAAATAGCCATGAATCTCAAAATGGCAAATGAAACTTGCATTTGCCAAAGTTCATGTTTCTATTTTAAATCACTACAGTCCCCAACTTACAGTCTTTCCCATCTATCAGATACTCTTTCAGAATTTTGGGAATTGTCATCTCAACAAATAATGAGAGCCACAGATTGGTAGAAGCTGCTTACATTATATGGCCTGGATCTACTGTATGTATATCTCAAGCTTCAAAATGTACTTGCTATAAATAATTAACCTTACTTTTCTGCTACAGCAGTTATCTATACAAAATGAAGTTTTCAAATTACAACTTCAAGCAACTTGTTCCCTAGAAGCAATAGAACTTTAACAGATAACAGATAATCAGAGTTGGAAGGGACCTTGTAGGTCATCTAGTCCAACTCCCCGCTGAAGCGGGAGACCCTACACCATTTCTGACAAATGGCAGTCCAATCTCTTCTTGAAAGTCTCAAGTGATGGCGCTCCCACAACTTCTGAGGACAAGGTGTTCCATTGGTTGATTGTTCTCACTGTCAGAAAGTTTCTCCTTATTTTCAGGTTAAATCTTCCCTTGTTCAGTTTCCATCCATTGTTCCCTGTCTGGACTACAGGTGCTTTGGAAAATAGCTTGACCCCCTCCTCTCTGTGGTAGCCCCTCAAATATTGGAAGACTGCTATCATGTCTCCTCTGGTCTTTCTCTTCTCTAGACTAGCCAAGCCAGTTTCTATAATCGTTCTTCATATGCCATAGTCTCCAGTCCCCTAATCATCCTGGTTGCTCTTCTCTGTACTTTTTCTAGAGTCTCAACATCTTTTTTATAATGTGGTGACTAAAACTGAATGCAGTACTCTAGGTGTGGTCTTGCTAAGACTTTATAGAGTGTTATTAGTACCTCACTTGATCTCAATTGTATCACTCTGTTAATGTAACTTAGGATTGCATTAGCTTTTTTTGGCTGCTGCTGCACACTGCTGGCTCATATTTACCTGGTTGTCCACTAAGACTTCAAGATCCCTCTCACAGTTACTGCTATTGAGTCTGGTTTTACCCAGTCTATATGTGTACTTTTGGTTTTTCTTGCCTAAATGTAGGACTTTACTTTTCTCTACATTGAATTTCATTTTGTTAGATATGGCCAGTGTTCTAGTCTGTCAAGATCCATCTGGACTGGAGAATCCATGGTGCTTCCGTCGAAGATGGACCAGAGAGTGCAATCGTGTGCGGCTTTGATCTGTGCTTGCCCTGTTGGAGGAGTCCTCATGGGACCAGATTCATCTGACCCACCTAAGAGGGTGAGGGAAGAGGGGGAGACTGCCAGCTGGGTCGAGGGGAGCCACATCTCCCTTCCCTGGCTTGGTATACTCCCCTGGAATACAGGGAGAAAAGGCTGCCCTGAAGATGGGAAGCGGCCGGGACTTCAGTGTGTGCTGGAGCAGTTAAGTAGTGAGTGGCATGTAACCAGATAAAAGAACTTGAACGTTTTTTGACAACTCCAAAAAGCAGAAAGAAAGAGCCCTCGTTTGGAAGTGTGATAGCAGCAAATGGGAAATAAGAGGAAAATACAAGGTAAATAAAAAACTGGAAATAAAAGAACTGCATGAAAGCAGAGATTAAATTTGGAATAATATACAGAATTGGGCACTAATTAGGCATTGAATAAAATGCTGGACTTGCCTGGAATGGATAAAAATTAATGTTAATACAATGGAAAAGAGAATAAAAAAGAACTTTGAAAAGTGGAAGCGATATAGAGCGCCATCTAATGATTAAAGATATTTCCTCCTCTATGTTTTTATGGAAAATTACTGGTTGTATAAATGTGTGAAAGAGAAAAGAAATGAATTAAAGACTATAGCATAACAAGAACCCTGGAAGCCTAAAAGAAAGGGGGGATTACAGTGAAGTATAAACGAATGTAATATCTTGGGACTGTTTGGTGTTGATTGTAACAAGGAAACAGAAGAAAGGGAAATTGAGATAAATGGAGACTTTTGGCAAGGACTATAACAGAAAACTTTGACTTTTAATAAAATAAAAGAATAAATCAACAGATTAAAAAAATGGAAGAAATAAGCAAAGAATTTAAGTCGGAACTGCAAACTGTGAGAGGAATGTTAAAAGAAAGAATGAGACTATTAGATATATTTGCAGGCAAAGTAATGGCGATGCAGTTTGTAGAAGAACAAAGAAAACCAAGAGAGGAGGAGATAAAGAAGGAAACCAACCCAGATGAGTATGGTGAACAAGGGGCATTACCAAAAGACATAAAAGATCTAAAACTGAGATATTGACAATCGAGGCAACAAATAAAAGAGAAAACGCTCCCAAGACTAAGTAGAAGAAGAAGGAACCATACAAGAAGAAACCCCCAAAAAGAGAACAGAGAAGGAAAACCCAGAAAAGGGAAAGCTGGCTAAAATTAAAAGAAATGATAAGGCCGAGAGATTTAGAGATAAGGGTTAGGGATAGTATAAGGGGGATTCCACATGGGAATGTATATTAGTTTTTTGTTTACTAGAAATATAGACTGGGGAGATTTGAAGTTTAAAACTTACTAGGAAATATTCTAAGATTATATAATTATAAATATATACAATTGTATACGAGTTTTATTGTTATGAATCTTTTCATATGTGTGTGTGTGTGTATGTGTGTATGTGTGTGTGTGTGTTTGTCTGGAGGACCTGGCTGAGTCCAAGGGCAGTGATGAGACAGACAGGGTGGAGGCACGGTCCCCGCAGCCTTCAGAACTGGTCTGCCTCCAGCGCCAGTTCCCCTTGATCCGGAACCGCAAGGCTGGCTCCATGGAGGTGCTGTCCGAGTCATCCAAATCCGGTGGGTATTGGCACTTTTCCTATGCCAGGCATTTGTCAGAAGGGAAACAGAGTGGCTTAGGGTCACCCTGCTCAAGGCTCTTCAGCACCACAGCCCTGGGGGGCTCCTCCAGTGCCCCAAATCTTCAGGACTATGCATGCAGCCATGGGAAAAAGTTTGTCTCCAGCTTTCTGTACAAAGATGAGCTCTTGTCTATGCCAGCCATAAAGAGATTTTCTGTCTCTTTGCAAACCTACCCAATTTATTATTGCCCCATCACAATAATGACTGTGATCAGACTGCATTCACATAATTGCTAAAACCCGCTGGTGATTAGTCAAACTAGCATGCAGCCAGAGAGTTCCCATGTGTCCTGCATACCCTTAAAGTTACCATGGTTGAGAAATACTGCCATAAACATTCTGGTATCCCTTTTTGTTGAGATACGATCACCAGAGGGGCAATAATAACTGATGCAGCTAAATATACACTGTCTCTCTCCTCCCTCCCTCTCTCCCCCCCTCAAACACACATGCACACCTTATTATTTCTTA
Organism: Bungarus multicinctus; assembly: GCA_023653725.1. Classification (NCBI taxonomy): domain Eukaryota; kingdom Metazoa; phylum Chordata; class Lepidosauria; order Squamata; family Elapidae; genus Bungarus; species Bungarus multicinctus. The sequence continues at coordinate 216,123,216 of CM042834.1, forward strand.
TCATTTCTTGCCATTTTATAATCTCACATGAAGCAACCTGACATTTCTACTGTATTTATTGAATAAAAGCCCTTCCCTTAGATCTGTACTAAAAATGATAAAACTGACTTGAGGCATTAAGAAAACATGCAAATAAGATGAATGCAATGCTGTTTGATTAATAATATTCAAAATTCTCATTCTTATGCAGTCAGAATAATGAAATAGTCTTCATTTTGTATCTTTCTGTTTTGTGAATCCATTTCCCCATAGTAATTTATGCAACCAACCAATCAATATAGGGAATGTAATCATTAATTGAATCACAATCTTGGTTATGTTCAGTGTACCACTATCTTCTCATGCCCTGTTCAGTAATAATAAGTTTATCTTTCTAGGCTCACAGACAGTCCCAAACAGTCTGTCATTGCCAGATTTTTCCTGCAAAAACAGTGCACAATATCCTTAGGAATAGCTGTTATCATTTGAAATGATACTGAAATGTTATGGCACAAAGTGCATGTAGATCAGAGGTGGTATTCAGCAGATTATGACCAGTTCTGGAGAACCGGTAGCGAAAATTTTGAGTAGTTCGGAGAACCGGCAAATACCACCTCTGTCTGGAGATTTTACAGTATCCTTCCCCTGCCATACCCACCAAGCCACGCCCACAGAACTGGTAGTAAAAAAAATTGAATCCCATCACTGAAGTGGATCATGTATGCTCTGGAACGACAGCAGATGGTTTCATCGAGAAGCATTTCTTTCCATAGTTTTCAATTGACAGTTAACCCAAAATTGAACTGATGATTCAACAAAATCCCCTTCATTTTATCAATATTGTGTAGGCGATAACAAAGGTATAATCTGACAGAATTATACAGCTTTGTTAATTGCATACAATCCCTCTCTTTGGGTGCACTCCTGATGATATAATTAAAAATTGGATGCAGGAGTGTTTGTGGCATAAGTTTGTATTTCCTCTCTGCTTATCTGCTGCTAAGGGTGAAGTCACTCTTATCTATTACCCTAAGGTTTAAAAATAAATCATGTGAGATAATGCTGGGCTTAGAAATTCTGGGCATGACTAGGTGTATAAATCAAAGGTAAACAAAAGTTCAAAATGATTTGTTGCTCAATACTTCCAAAAGTATTGTGATACCATTTGATAGTTGTGTAATCTAACATATTTTCACAGCGAAAATGGGATAAAAATTAGAGATTGCTTCATTCTAATATCTAGTCATTGCTAGTAGGGACCATTCTGCAAATAAAAATCACAAATGCAGAAATGGCTGACCAAACATTTTCAAATACAAAAATAGCATAGCCACTATTGAGAAAGTATTCACTGTTTCTCAACAATGGCAAAATCAAGATGTTTGGACTTCAGTTCCCAGAATTCCCCAGCAGGCTGGCTACAGAATTCTAGGAAATGAAGCCCATACAACTTAAATTTGCCATGGTTGAGAAACACTTAATTAGTTTTACTCACTGAGCTGCAGAAGTGCTTGGATTTAATTGTATGATCTTTTACAAAGAATCTGACAACTGATGGCTTTTGAAGCTTGGGATTCATGTAGTCACATATAAAATGCTTGCATACAAAATACATATGTTGTAGTGTCCATTAAAGATTAATAATATCTGGATCTCTTCACACCTGGATTTATGCAAAAGTCAAATGACCAGTGATGTTTAGTTTGGGTTTAATGATAATACTCTTTGCTGAAAGAACAACTGGTATAAAAATGGTTTAGACTGAGTTTTATATCTTATTGCCATAAATATCTAGGTCACTGACAGATGATAAATTTTGTTTAAGTTTACAAAGGCCTAGACATGTATGATGATAATTAAATAATATACCTTTCATAGCCAGACCTTGAAGAATGAAAGTTACAAAATAAACATCCATGATGTGCTTGAATGAGAAGAATTTCTAAAACTTAGAAAGAGCTCCAATAAACAACTTGGGAATAATTTCCATTTGAAGTGCAACTCAAAGTTCCTATTAGCATTGTCATTAGTATAAATCTGCCTTAGCCAATGTGATTTCTTCCAGATGTTTTGAGATCCAAGGCCCATCATATAACACCCCAAAACATCTGGATCCTAAGGCAAAAGGAGAAACTATACTTGTTCCCCAACACATTGTCAAAGGTTTCCTTTTATCACAAATAATACAGACTCATCCTAGTACTACTACTAATGTATTTGATTCTAAAAGTTTGTTTTGCAATGATGTACAGAAGGCACAATAACCTTTAACTTGAATTTGGCTGCTTTAAAACAGTATTGCATAATGTTTTTGTTCTTTCTGTTTCTTTTGTTCTTTCTTCTTACAAACTTTATTCACAATAATCTAAAGTCATATGACATGAGACAGAACAAGAAAGAAGCAATCAACAGAGGAAATGGAATATTCCCACAGGCTAATACTGAAGTCTTGCTTTCCATACAAAACAATCGGAAAAGACTTCTCTGTTTGAGGCTTGTTATTAATATTTACTTTGTTGATCATTATATTTATTCCAGAAATATTAATCTCAAATGATCAGAAATGGCATAGCTGTCATTTAATTTCCACCAAAATCCCAGAATTGCACCTATCAAATATAGATCAAGCCCCATGTAAGTTTATCAACACAATTTACCCACACATTGAAACCTGCAGATAAACAATTAGTGTCTGTAAGAAAGTAATCAGAGTCTGTGACTCCTGCAGTAATTTCTCACTAGGACAGAATAAGAAATCTAAATAGGAGACTTTTCACTACTATCTTGAGTAGGTTTCCAATTTAGGACATCCTCCAAATTGTAGTCTTTAAATCTAGAATTCTCTAGATCATATATTTTTGAGCATTCTGGAAGTTGGAGTCCATATATCTTAAGTTTTTTGAATCCATGTTATGTGTCCATAGAAGTGATAGCTCCCATCACCCCACAATTGTAATACTGGTAGTGATATCACTTCTGACCCCAAATATCCAGGAAACACTCTCTGAGGAAGTTTTCATTAATTTTAGTTATATTTATATTAAATATATAAGACCACCCAACTCCATAATGATTCTGGGCAACATTCAACTATTCAGTACGGAAACTGTATAACAAAGTGGAAAAAACAGTGCATATCCAGAAGAGAAAAAACCTGAGTATAAAATACATAACCTATAAAGCACCCATCCATCCTAAGTCAAACTTAAGAAAAAGCCTTATTTTGATCTTCTTCTAAATTAAGCTATATGGATTTCTGGGAACATGCTATTCCAGGAATCTGGCAAAGCCACAGAGATACCCCATTTCCTGTCCGATCAGGTGATATTGTTTAATAAATGAACCAGGAACAGGCCCAGAGGTGGTATTTAGCAGGTTCTGACCAGTTCTGGAGAACCGGTAGTGGAAATTTTGAATAGTCCAGAGAACCGGCAAATACCCCCTCTGATTGGAGATTTTACAGTATCCTTCTCCTGCCACACCCACCAAGTCACGGCCACAGAACCGGTAGTAAAAAAAAATTGAATCCCATTACTGAACATGCCAACTTTGATTACACAGGATAGGCAAAAGTTATTGAAGATAGATAGTCCCTAAGATAACCATGTATGACTTTATAGGCATAACAAACATCCTGAATTGTTTCCAGAAGCTGGCAAAGATTTAAGCTCATGAAGGAGAGATGCCACAGGGGTGCACTTAGGCTGAAAAGATTACTAAATAATCTGTTTCCTTCAGGGCCATTTAAAGCCACAATACAACCTTCCCTAAAAAGGGAAGGTTAGAGAATGAATGAAAATTGTCCATGACTATTGACATTGTCCATGACAATTGTGTCTTGAAAATAAGTCATATCACTGCCACTTTCAAGACAGATTCAGCCAGCCCCAATTTCAAGGAGGTTAACATTATTGTGGGTTCCAACAACAAGTTGCTTTCCAGGCAGCTTTCACCAACCAGGAGCAAATGGAACTAATAAAACATTTTAAAGTTCTTAAGGACTCTGTGGACTTCCTCAGGAGTGGCAAGTTCAAACTTACTTCTGTCAATTTCCCTCGATAGAGTATTCATTTTCCTAGATTGTATAACTCTGTGAATAAATCTCTTTTAAGTAATTAACCAGTCAATCAGACAAGTTTTGTATCTTTCTCCTTGTGTCTTATTTAAATCAAGACCTTAAATGGTGGTGAAATTTATTTCTGAGGCCACCCTTATTAGGAAGCAAATGGGAATCCAGATTATATATAGATTTTTTCTATCATTCTGTTTATCAACTGTTTATTATTATGGACCTGAGGTTTTATTTCTACATCCATGGATCAAAACAGAATCAAACAACCATCCATCCTGATGTTTAAATCAAGAACATTCAAGGAAATTGAACAAATGAAAAACAGCTTCCTCTTTTGGTTGCCAAACTCAACTGCTTTAAAGAGTTCAGATAGGCATTTTCAAACACCCTTGGAAGGGAATCCAATGCAATATACAGAGCTAAAATTTAATGCTAACAAAGCAAAATATATTCAGAATTAAAGATCTGAGTCAGAGATCACTATTATCACAGCATCCCAATGCCTGGAATCCTTAACTATGTTAGCAAATGAAGATAAATCAAAGCAAGTAGGAATAGAGATACCCATTGATTAGAAAGAGGAAATTACTGGCTTCTTCAAAAGCTAGTTCTAATGAGTGACAGAACACAGAATGATGCACACTGAAAGCAGCAGGCTGATAAATGAGTGAATATTGGATAAATATACAAGAGAAATAACTTAATATAGGCAATGCATCTGTTTGCTATTAACTCTTCTCAAGATAAGAAAAGGTCGTTGTTTTTCCTGGTGGTATAATTTGGAAAGCAATTTAGATTTCCTGTCCTCAGCTGGGGATTTTCTTGGTATGAGACCAAAAAAAAAAAAGTCTCAGCCCTCCAAATCTTATATTTCAGAAGGGAAAATATCTAAATATATTTCTATTGGTTATCATAAAATGGCAGAAGGAGGGGCCTAGGACAAAGAAATGTCATTTTCTTCTCTCTACCCCACCCTTCAGAGAATTTTCATAAATGAATGAACTTTCTCTTTTGTGTCAAACAGAATCCAACCAGACGGAGAGAAAAAAATTTCAGTGTATATTTTCAGTAACTTCTGTATAATAGCAACCCATTTATCCAGGTGCTAAGATTGTTCAGTGGGGCTATGAGGGTGAAATCATCAAGAACATTAAGTCAAAAATCATGGGATATCAGATTGTGATGTGACGTTGCTCTAATTTTATAAGCTCAAATTGTTCTTTAATTCTTCCCCGTTATGCTGATGATGACTATTGTTGATTATTATTAATACGTTGTGGTTTTTAATCCTGATATGTGTGTTGTCTTTGTCAGTGAGGAGGCATATGAGTTGACTGACTGATGGACTGAGAGACTGACAAGCTGGCTGATGCAAAAGGGAACCTTGTGGTAGTGCTGGTTGGCTGTTGTTGTTATTATTGTAATTAGCATTCAAATAAAAAATTCTTAATCTGGCATTCCTATTTCACATTGTACCATATTTCCACAAGTGAAACTCTCATCCAGACTATGCTTAATCCAGTTAAGCATATTAATAATATATTATTAATAATAAGTCATTATCATTAATTATTATAAATAATAATACATATTAATAATCAACAATAATAATCAGCAGCACAATGGGGAAGAATTAAAGAACAATTTGAACTTAGAAAATACAGAGGAGAGGGGAGCAAATCATATCATTACCTGAAATCCTAAGCCAGGGGTATCAAACTCGTGGGCCGCAGGCCAGATGCATCACGCACTGGCTGGATGAGTTACATGCGGGCCACTCCCCCCTCCATTTGAGCAACAGGGAAAAAAGTTGTGATACGTCACATGACGACAAAGTGACTCTGAGAGTTTGACACCCCTGTCCTAAGCCATGATTTTTTATTTAAGGTGTTTGGTAAATTCATTTTTATTTATTTTTTAAATAAAAAAGGCATTCTCCCAGTGGGAAACATGAGTTTTTTCAATTTATTATTTCTTACGCACATTAAACTGACCAGACTGAGATTTTTCTGCTTCCCTGAATACCAAAATAGAAAGCCTGACACCAAGAAAAGATTATTCAGGCTGACATTTCAAACATCCAGCTCATCCAGGCTTGAACTGGACATGGTGACATTTTAATGAGTGTGTAATGAAACTGTAGTCTCAGATTTGTCTAAACATACTGGGATCATTTACATGCATTTTCCAGAAGATGACAATATTTATATTGGATTTTGCATTGCCATAAAAAGACAGTTCAAAAATGAGTTTTTGTAAATAAACAGCTACATAGCTATGGATCATATGGAGCATCTAGATGTCTTGAACTGAACATTCTTACATGCTTGTACTTCAAGCTACCATAAATTTAAGCCATACTTTCTTCAAAAAAGAAACCACCATATGTCATGCTCTCTAAATTTTACTTCAGGAATTAGTCATGTTGATATCAAAGTTATAATTTGGTCACAACTAGATGGAGTGTACTTTATTTATGGAAGTATGGGTAAGAATCTCAATGTGAAATTTTAAGTATAGAAATCAATGCCCACAAATTCAAAGATTTTAGCCTGATTGGATAAATCAGGCTACCAGCATTTTTGTTTAATGGGGGCAAAGGTCTGTCCTATTAATATGCATTAAAGAACAAAAGATGTGTACAGGTAGTCCTCGGCTTACGACCACAATTGAATTTCGGTTGCTAAGACAGTTATTAAGTGAGTTTTGCCCCATTTTACTACCTTTCTTGCCACGGTTGTTGTGAATCATTGTCGTTATTAAGTTAGTAACACGGTTGGTAAGTGAATCTGGATTCCCCATTGACTTTGCTTGTCAGAAAATTGCAAAAATGATCATATGATCGCAGAACACTGCAACCATCAAAAATATAAGCCAGTTGCCAAGTGTTGAATTTTGATCACATGACCCTGCAGATGCTGCAATGATTGTAAATGTGAAAAACAGTCATAAGTCACTTTTTTCTGTGCCATTATAACTTCAAATGGTCACTAAATAAATTCTTGTAAGTCAAGGGCTACCTACCTTTAGGTAAAGTATCCACATGAATGTAAGGTAGTGTTGTGGAGAGCACTGAACTTAACCAGCTTTTTTTCCAGGAAAAAATGGATTTAATTCTAGGTCCATATCAACACTGCAAGTATTCGCTTATATTTCAGTTCTGTCTTACTTATTTTTTCAGTGTGGTTTTCAATACTCTTATAGGTACAACTTTGTACATATGGTTCTTATTTTCTTATTTCACAAGAAGAGTTCTCCACTCCTCTACTCGTTGTAGAATAACTTATGCCACCAGACTTGAAATTCTAGACCTAGAAAACCTTGAATTATGCCGTCTTCGATCTGATCTAAGTATCGTATATAAAATCATACATTGCAATGACTTACCTGTCAATGAATACTTCAGCTTCAACCATAACAATACAAGAGCACACAATAGATATAAACTCAAGGTAAACCGCATCAAACTTGATTGCAGGAAATACGACTTCAGCAGGATTGCAGGAAATACGAAATACGACTTCAGCAGGATTGCAGGATTGCAGGAAATACGACTTCAGTGGTCAATGTCTGGAATACTCTACCTGACTCTGTGGTTTCTTCCCCAAACCCCAAAACCTTTAACCTTAGACTGTCTACTATTGACCTCATCCCTTTCCTAGGAGGTCTGTAGGGGACATGCATAAGCGCACCAATGTGCCTGTCCTATTATATGTACCCATTTCATGTATTCATAACTATGTATATACTTATACCTATTATCTTGTAAGCGATTGACAAATCAAAATAAATAAAATATGATGTTTGTCCAACAAAATGCAAGAAAACCAGTTAATTTTCTATGAGAGGTAGCTGCCCAGCCACTTCCTAAAATCTCCCAGAAATGGAGAAGCCATAATATGCATAAATTCTCCAAATTTTAGCAACAAGAAAATTTTCCTTATATTTATCTGAAAGCTAAGTATCCGTAATTTACACCCATTATTTCTGGTCTGACTTTCTGTGGTGAGAAAAAAATAGCTCTTTACCACCAGCCCTAGAGTTTTCCTTTATATACTGTATCTCCATTCAGCCATGAAACTTACTGGATGATTTTTTTCTTCTTCTTCTCCATAACAAAGGAAAAACTGTTTGGAAATTCCCAGTATAAAAATGATGCACTTAGTGTTTAGTCATGACATGATGGATTCTTTAAAAAATTAAACATCAAGCCAAAGAATTGAGATGTCTGCTTAGGATATTAAGCCTTTATATATATATAAAAATTTCTTCCTCTCATGAGGCACCAGGGGATATTTCTGTGCCCCTTGTTGAAAAAGAGTTGTTCATTTGCTAACTTGTTGTAAGCAGTAGGGCTGAAAAGAAAGGATCCCTCCATCCTGGTAGTCTTGATTCACTTCAATTTATGGTTTTCTGTCAATGAAACAAATAAACACAGGATGTAGAAAAATATTATACATTGTTTTATGCATTGTCTAGATCAGCTAGGCTGCTGGCACATCAAGAGAACATAAAATGCTATGAATTTTCTGATGTTTTTTTTAACCAACCCTCCCCCCCAAAAAATATCTGAATTCTATCCCAATATAGCCCAATTTTTTAAAATTTTCAACCTTTATTTTATTTAAAGACTAGTCTATATACCCGTGCCTCACTACGAAACTATGTGACCTGGCTTAGTTTTTGGGAAGGAAAATAAGGGGGGATTGTGCTTTTGCCCATTGGTATTCATCTGGCTAGCATTCTGTCAGTGTGTGAGAGAGTTGAGGGCTGTTTGAAAACTGAAACAGTATTTGCTGTGTGAGCAAGAAAGAGACAGCAAGGAGCCTGGGCATGGCTTAGCTCAATTCTTCTGTACTAAAGTTGGTTGCTGCTGTGAAACTAAAAACTGAAACTGAAACTCCTCTCCTCTGCTTGTGTTTTGCATTTGGAACAGATTTCTTTTCAGGTGGGGAGGGGGAGTAGAACTCCTTAGCATCAGAGCATGTTAATAATAACATACGAAATACTAATGCTCTGATGGTCATTTCGAAAAATCCTTTCTTTGTGAGCACCTAGAAGCCAAGAGGAACATATGTGCCAAATTTCAAGTTTGTAGGCTTTACAGTTCTGGAGATTTTGTGATGATGCATGAGTGGTATTTCGCTGTTATATATATAGATTGGAGTAAAGGTGTAATGGAGTGAAGTTGGTCACTGTATGCCTTTCTTTGCTGGCCATTTACAGGGTGGCTAGCATGATCTCAGTTTCCCTCTTGTCATATGGTGCTGACCTTGTCTCATTCCTAGGCTTTCAATTCATACCTTAAAATAAAATAGAGGGACAGCAAAAAAAAAAAAAAGTTAACATAGTGCAACAGCCTTTTCTGTTCTTAAGATGGAGACAAGGAAGAAAAGCTCCACCCAAATAGTAGATTCCTTATTTATAATAACTGCCATTTGAATGCTACAAAAAAACAACTGTTCTGCAGATTATCTGTTTATGTAAACTTCTAGAATGCTAGTTTTGAAAAAAAAGCTGTGGGTCATTGTCGTTTTATAACCATTTTTTAAAAAACCCTAAGCAGTTTAAACAAATCTGCATTATTTTTCCATCATATTCCCTTCTCCTTCTTTTCTTCCAAATAATTCAGACGGTTCCATTTTCAGCTCCCTTTTGTATGTTTTTCCATCATATGGTTCTTATATAGAGGGGCCTCATGGAATTTCTTCAAATCACTCTTTCCTCATTGTGAGAAGGAATGCTAGTTGTGCCCTATAGAATTAGAGAGGTATTGTGTCAGGATTCCTGAGGTATGAACAGCATGCTGTTTCATTCAGCAGCCTTTGATGACAAGAATGTGTTCCTTGGGACAAGTTACTTGTTTCACTTTTTCTTCTTCTTCCACACTGGAGCTGAAATAGCTTGGTCCAATCTTGTCTTCCTTTGTCATTTCTTGGCTAACAGATCTTATTCTCTGCAAAGATCTTAATCTACTTTCCTATAATTTCAGCCCATTGTTGCTTGTTCTGTTTTTATGGACAACAGATTATCTGGATTAGTATTAAAAAGTACGATGTTAAACTATCCTATTGGGAGACATAAAAAGGAAGGATGTGTATATTCGAGATAATTTTAGAAATCCCTTCTATCCTGGATAGAATGGAAGGAATTCTATCTGTGCAACTGGGATGCCCATTTTTCTTTCTATTTTCATCCAGAAGTGAGGGAGGAAAGAAAAATTGTTGAAAAACTGAATATTTAAAAAGGAAATCACAGATTGGTACATTTATATTTCTGGCATATGGCTGTAGAAAAAAGTGTTTGGATAGAGAAAGGCAATGTTAGTGAGTCTGCTTTGTGCTCAGCATTCCTTTCAACTACCAGTCAGTTCCAGTTTATTATTTAACTGCAATCAGATAATACAAAGGTTGTGCTTTGAAAAAAAATCTTATCCAAGCTGTGAATGACACTTAAATGAAGCTGTTTGTTATAATATGTAGAAACGTGATTATTTATACATTTGATGCAATTTGGATGGCACCTGTTCCTTGTTAATAATAGAATATTTCATTTCTCTTTTTGTGTGTTTGAATGCTATGACTATTATGATACACGAAAAGAAAAAGAAATCGTATTTCCCAATGGCTAAGGTTTGTTGTAAACTGTCCTCGTTATGAAATACAATTTTTTCCCTGATTGCATTCATTATATCTTATCTTCCATAATAACACTAAAATCAATTTGTCTCATGTCTATCTCCCATTAGGTACTACCTGTCCTTGGTTTGTATAGCTTTGCTGAGATAGAATAATTAAATAGTGCTTCGGGGTTCTTTATCCTATCTGTAGATGTGGATGCTTATGATCCTTTCCTTATGCATGACCAAGAATGCAATCTTTCCTCAAAGCTTTGCATAGCCTTTCTACAGAGATGAGAGCTGCTGGTGTAAGAAGTTCCACCTACCTTGAAGTCCATCTGTATCTGTAAGATGAAAATTAGGATGATTGATATGGTGGTGGTGATGATGGCCAACCAATACATTTAAATAAATCATCATCATCATCATTGACAAGTTGGATATCAAATGTTCATGGGCCTCAGCCTTTTCCAAATCTTCTATTATGGCTGGCTCCTTTCCCACTCAGTAGATCCTATTCCTGTCTTTGATAATAAATCCTCCCAGCCTCATCCAATTGCAAGTAATACAAGTAAACAAATTAATGAAACAATGCATATAAGAAGGAGTAGTTGTAATCTGAAATAAGAGTTCCCTTGTAGAAATCATTTCAACTGGGTAGAAGCAGAAGATGGCCATTGATTGAAAACTGTTTCAACAGCAATAATAGCAAAAATGCCAATGTTATCCACTGATCTAATATTCTATTCAGGATGCATGTTGTACATTATGTACAGTACAAATAATCATAAAGGAATTTTGAAACTGCCTAAAAGTTAAAACTTTCTTGCGCCATATAATCCGGGTTGCTGTCACAGCGAGGCCTGGATTTACTCAATTAATTTAACTGAAGCTTTGATTCTGAACTCAGTCTCATAGTGCAATCATTTCTCATACCAGTTTGATTAAAAATCACATTCAAGAATTTTTTCTATTGTAATTTTGGCTTCTAGTGACTTCTGGGGATGTTTGCTGGTCATATAGAAGCTGTAAATTAAAAAACACCAAAATGCTTACCTTTGAGTATATCTACACACATGAACATGGGCATGAATTTTTAGCCCCAGTTCTGATTAGAGTGCTTGAGAATGATACATTATGTACATCGATTTATTTTGTTTAGAGCAAGATATCACAAGATACTGTATATTGCAAAAAGATTGCAAAATAAAAAATGGGTTTGAATTGCCAACTTCAATTTCTGCTTGAGGGTAACTGAGAGCAATATCAAAATTCTGGAAGCCATTTAGAAGTTTAGAGAATTTCTGTGATGGGGAAAACAGCAATTTCTAAGAGACTAGATATATTGCTTTTCATTTTTTCCTGAATTGTTTCTATTACATTTCTTATGGTTGTCATAACAATTACTTACCAGCTTAATTTTCTCTGATTTCTTTTTCCTTTCTACTTCCTGTTGCATTGTGCCTTTGGGATTGTTAGTCTCAGAACCATCTGTCAAGTTGTTATTGAACATGTTAAGTGAACTGTATTGGGAGACAGACTGACTAATGTAATAAAAAAGCAAATAAATAAATTTTATTCAACAACTTTTAATTTAAAAATAAATATTTAAAAATAAATTCCTTGATTTAAATTGGTTTGGCTTGGTTCTACATTTGATAAGATAAGAAATAAATGGCATTTAAATATAGATTAAAGGGATTGAAAGGACTGTACTAAACTACCCATAAATGGATAGAAGTGTATGGAACTGTTCCACTGACTCTTTTTCAGCATTACAGAGAACTACAGTTGTTCAACAACTAGAGTTGTTCAGGCATTCAGCGCACAGAGGAACAGACTTAATTTAGCTAGGTGTGCCCAACTATGCCAAATGACTAAGACCATCTCATGATCAGTTGAAGATTGCACAAAGTACCTATGCAAATGTTAAATGCATGGCTATCACAGGAAAAAGAACGACATCAGAGGTGGTATTCAGCAGGTTCTGACCTGGAGAACCGGTAGTGGAAATTTTGAGTACTTTGGAGAACCAGCAAATACCACCTCTGACAGAAGATTTTACAGTATCCTTCCCCTGCCATGCCCACCAAGCCAGGTCCACAGAACCGGTAGTAAAAAAAATTGAATCCCACCACTGACCGACACCATTTATTAATATATTGTTGTGTTTATATCCTGCTTACTCCTCATTGTCAGAAAGCTCTAGTTGAATCTACAGTATGGGAGCCTGTCCTAATTTTATCCTCGTAAACACCACATTTCTGAAGCCAAATAACACTGATGCAGAAAGACTGTTCAATGAAAGTAAAGTAAGAAATGCATGATGATGGGTCTAATGAGAACTTTCGAAGAGTCTGTAAGGGGACTACGTCAGACTTCTTTAACCTGGCGCCTTCAAAATGGGTTGAATTTCCATTGTTGTGAACAACATAGTGTTAGTCACCTAGTGATCATGCAGATGGTTGGGAAAGCATGGGTTTTTCTTCTTTAATCTATTTATTTAAAGGCAAGATATTATAATAATTTGTTGCTCCAGCACATTATCAAGAAAAAAGAGTTTTCTCTGATTGACTTATGGACATTTCCATTTCCTTTGATAGCAGAATTGAGAGATTGTTTCAAAAGGAGCAAGGAAAAGATTTATTTGCTAATGAAATGTCTTCTCTTAGAATACATTTATCTCCTATCATATACCATGCATCATGTGTAAAGCCCTTATAAATCAATATCATTAAAACCTACTCTACGGAATCATTTTCTGAAAGAGAAATCATAAACTTGTTTCCTTTAAGAGTCAGCAAAAATGATGGAAGATTTGGCTGTTCTAGGTCCTGTAATAGGATACTGTTGCACTGGACAGGGTACAGCATTAGATAATTTACCAAACATATTTTCTTCCAAATGTTATATACTATGATTCCATGAATTATTTAATACAGTAGGGTTTTTTTTCAAGAAGCAATACTCCTTATAAACCACTACTAACAACCAGGCTTACATGAGACTTCTTTGGTGATTTTAATAGCTGGCAAAATGCAAAGTATTTCCTCTTAGATCACAGAGCAAAAATCCCTGAATAGTTGACACATTGCACATTGACTTTTAGCGTAAAGTTGCACAGATAATAATGCTAGAAAAGCTTTGCTTTTGGAAGCATGTTAAAAATCATATTATTGCCTTGACATGTCAGTAGGGAAAAGAGAACAGGCAGGATTTGCATAATAAGGGAGATAATGTAATACTACCTTCCTCTATCTTTTTAATGATAACTTCAATATTTACAGTTTTGGAGAATTCCAGCTGAATTTGATCCCTTCCATGTTTCTGTAATCCCTTCTTCCACTTGAAACTCTCCATTACCATATAACTCCCAATTTCCCTATACTTAAGAAGTCAGCTTCATCTCACACCTCTCTTGTTAGTAAATCTCCATCTCATTCCCTTTGCATTGAGAAACAACAATGATGAAGCTATAGTCATGGGGATCACAGTGAATATGGAAGGGTAGGGTCAATATTTTAAACTCAAACATATAGACATATAGAATAAATGAAAGTTATTCATTTTATTATCCATTATCATGCTAATTTCCAAGTAAAAAACTGTGTACATCTTACTACATATATATGTCATATAGTATATGACTATTTAAACTCTTTCCCTCTCATATTAAACTATTTGATCCTGAGGGATTTCATAAAGTCCATCTTCTATTTTCCCCATCTGGAAAAATGTTAGAGGCAGTTTCAGAGAGAATCTAATTGGTATTAAATGAAACCAACATGAAAAACGCAACATTTGATCAGATTTATACTTTTTTAAAAAATAGATTTTTTTATTTTTACTGCATAAAGAAAGAGCAACAGTTTCAATGTCTATATATACCATGTGTTGTCGGTTACAGTTAATTTGAGCAATAGTCATCATCATAATGTTCATTGATAGTGATCATATAATAATAATATTTTGTCCAACTAATATTAATACTTAGTTTTTATTACTAAATCACTTTGATAATAAACATATAATGAATCCTCGTGGTAAAATTAATCCTTCTTATAATTTTAAATGTTCTAACCTATTTCTGTTAGTTAACCATTGATAAAACAAATCCGATGTTTCAAAATATTTCATATCTTCTTTCTCTTTAATTTCAAGTGTTAATCTATCATTTCTGCACATTCTAGTATTTTTTTTTTTAAATATCTTCTCTTCTGTAGGGATCGCCACACCTTTCCAATATTGTGCAAATACAATTCTGGCCACTGTTAACACATGTAATATTAGATACATTGTCTTTTTGTTATATTTTTATGGTATGATAACCAACAGAAATATTTTTGGTTTTAAATCTATATGTTCCTTTATCATTTTTTCTATCCAAGTATGTATTTTTGTCCAATATGTCTTGGCTTTTGGGCATGTCCACCACATATGGTAGTAAGAGCCCGGAGTCAGGTTACACTTCCAGCATTTAGCTGACATATCTAAACACCATTTAAAGATCAGATTTATACTTTCAATGAATGAATGATGTCTTTCCAAAATTGCTTAGCTGGTATTCTATAGTTCAGAGATCGACTGTACCATGTTTGTGGATCAAGTCTGAAGGTATTGTCCATCCCTGCGTCAGCACAAATTGCAAAATAGTGCTTCTAGATTTTATTCAGGCAGATCAAAACAAGCCAAAAAGTTTAACATTCACCCACAACTTACATACTTGCTTACTATATTTATATATGTATCTACATACATATATACACAAACACATCCTGTAGGTTTATCAAGTAGCCTCTATGCATACACAAAAGAGTTACTTGGGTTTTTTTTTTAATTTTGTTGAAAGGCAATACCTTTTTGTGGTTCAATTTCCAGATGTCCCCACCTGTTTTTCATTTAAAAAAAGAGTCTCAGACTAAAGACAACTACTTTATTTATTTTATTTATTTATTTGATTTGTCAATCGCTTACAAGATAATAGGTATAGGAATATACATAGTTATGAATACATGAAATGGGTACATATAAGAAAAGTAAAAGAAACAATAGGACAGGGACGGTAGGTACGTTGGTGCACTTATGCACGCTCCCAACAGACCTCTTAGGAAAGGGGTGAGGTCAATAGTATACAGTCTAAGGTTAAAGTTTTTGAGATTTGCGGAAGAAACCACAGAGTCAGGTAGAGTGTTCCAGATATTGATCACTCTGTTGCTGAAGTTGTATTTTCTGCAATCAAGTTTAGTGTGGTTTACCTTGAGTTTGTATCTATTGCGTGCTCTTGTGTTGTTATGGTTGAAGCTGAAGTATTCATTGACAGGTAAGTCATTGCAATGTATGATTTTATATACCATACTTAGATCAGACCGAAGACGGCATAATTCAAAGTTTTCTAGGTCTAGAATTTCAAGTCTAGTGGCATAAGGTATTCTATAATGAGTACAGAAGTAGAGAACTCTTCTTGTGAAATATTTCTGGACTTTCTCAACTGTGCTAATATCAGATATGTAATGTGGGTTCCAGACTGATGACCTGTATTCGCGTATTGGTCTAGCAAATGTTTTGTATGCTCTAGTTAGTAATGTGATACTAGTAGAGAAAAAACTAAGTACGATTAGGTTAACAACTTTAATGCCTTTTTGGCTATGTAGTTACAGTGGACTCTAGCATTTATATCATTAGAGATGAGTATTCCAAGGTCCTTTACAGAGTTTGGATCATCAACAAGGTCTTGACTATTCAGCTTGTATTTTATTTTCTGATTTTTTTGTCAATATGTAAGACAGAGCATTTATTTGTTGAGATTTGAAGTTGCCATTTGTTTGACCATTCTGACACATAGTCAAGATCTTTTTGAAGGGTAGCAATATTGTCTGTGGTATTGAACAGCTTTACATCATCAGCGAAGAGAACGCAGTTGCTCTTAATATGATCACAGAGGTCATTTATGTATAGTATGAAGAGAGTTGGTCCTACAACTCTGCCTTGGGGGACACCACTATTGCTGAATATGGTCATGGTACATTTTATGGCATCAACAAAATAGTACTGCAGTACAATATACTTTGTTCTTCTGTGTCCCCCTAGGCATTTTCTATGCCCCACTAAATGTTTTTCAGTTGTGGCTTCCTTGAAATATCCTGGCCCCCCAACTGGCCCCCCAATTAAGAAATACTAGTCTACATCATAGATTGTTTCCTGCAAGAACTTATTTAGATGCTAAGGCCTAGCTTTTCCAATTTTTGGTCTGGTGTTATAAAGGAAAAAATAATAATTTTAATTTGATTTGTCAATTGCTTACAAGATAATAGGTATAAGAATAAACATAGTTATGAATACATGAAATGGATACATATAAGAAAAATAAAAGAAACAATAGGACAGGGACGGTAGGCACGTTGGTGCGCTTATGCTAGGAAAGGGGTGAGGTCAATAGTAGACAATCTTTGGGGTTTGGGGAAGAAACCACAGAGTCAGGTAGATATTCCAGACATTGACCACTCTGTTGCTGAAGTCGTATTTCCTGCAATCAAGTTTGGTATGATTAACCTTGAGTTTGTATCTATTGTGTGCTCTTGTATTGTTATGGTTGAAGCTGAAGTATTCATTGACAGGTAAGTCATTGCAATGTATGATTTTATATACCATACTTAGATCAGACCGAAGATAGCACAATTCAAGGTTTTCTAGGTCTAGAATTTCAAGGCTGGTGGCTTCAATCCAGCTGGGATAGTCAGGGTACGCAATGGCAATAACTGGACAGGTTTATTCTGTTTACAATCCTCCCCAAAGTAACAGCTATAAACAAGGTATTTTGTAGTTATAGTTCCCCACCCAAAGATTGTAATCTTCTCAGAAATTCTCAAACCCACTTCCAAGGAATGAAAGCCCATTTATCTTAATGACCATAATAGAAGATGTTCTTCACTGATTGTTTCTTATACATAAGTGAAAGCAAGGTCCTAACAGGAGCAAAACTAATTAAAAATGTGCAAGACTGGCAGTTTTGCCCAACCAGGTGATAGGACTTAGCTGACCTTAGCTGAGCTCAAAAAGTTCATAGGGTCAAATTAGGTTAGTAGTTGGATACAAGACTTTACCAGATTTCCCCAGAATTGCAGGCTAGATTGGATGGTTAAAAAAATTCCAGAAGGAGGCAATAGCAAACTACTTTTAGCAAGAAAATTATACGCATATGTCAATTAAATAATTAGGAATTGAGCCCAACCTGAAGAAGGCCCATGCTGAAGGAGATATCTGCTGAGCAAGTAACAGAACCTAAATATTAACTCCTTCTAAATGTGTAGCTTTATCCCTTATATGGGATTGGATAAATTCATGCAAAACATAACAAAATAACAAGAACCCATGTTAGAACAACCAACAAACCTTATTCAGTGATGCTGCAAAATTTGAGAAGCTCCCTCACTTTCTTAGGATTCCTCCCTCCCACATCATCTCTTTTTGATTCTTCTCTACTGTTCTTCACTTATTAGGAAACAGAATTTTCTTTTCCCTTCCCTTCCCCAGAGAGTATTTTAATTTTTTCTGCCCATTTGGGATTTCTTTTATTTCTTTTTATTTGTCAATTGCTTACAAGATAATAGGTATAAGTAAAACATAGTTATGAATACATGGATACATATAAGAAAAATAACATATAAAAGAAACAATAGGACAGGGACGGTAGGCACGTTGGTGCGCTTATGCACGCCCCCATCTTTGATCTTTGAAATGCTCTGGAGAAAACATAAGTATCTGTCAGCTTTTGGAAAAGATTTCTAGTCCAGAATATTTTTATGAGGATTGGAAGGGGGAAAAAAAACCTGTAAATGTATCTGCCAGACCAGACTGTAGCAGTTCAGGGCTTGGACTTACTTCTTAAAATGTACAACGTGGCCAAGGGATCTCTTCCAGCTTTGTTGAAACTTTAAAAAGCCTAGTGCACTTAAAGAGGTGCCAGGCTCTTTGCAAAGAGGCATTTCCCTTTCTGAATGATTATGTGGCCATGCGCTACACATGATCAATTCAGGATGAACCAAGGAAGAAACATCTACTCTGCAAAGAGAACTCCACTGCTGAAAGTGAGCTGAGCTTTTGAGAAAGATGGAAAAAAACTTCATGATACTCTAGTTTCATTTTAGAAAGAAAGGCAATTCCTATTTAGTCCCCACTAAACTTTTGGAGGGCATGAAAACTAGCCATATTTCATTCCTCCTTGCACTCATCCTGCAACAGAGCCCCTGTGAAATATATGCATCAGTTGTCAATATGCAATTTTGCAAATTGCAATATGCATAATTGCACAGTGTCATGACATTTGCAGCTGTGCCATCATGCAAACAGCGTTGAAGTTTGCTATAGGCATTGCTGTTGTCGGTGGCTCCAAATTACACTGTTCTCTTCAACTTTTAGACTTAGAATCAGTGTGCTTGTGAATTGTAGGAGACAAAGAAAAGAGAGGACTTTATGTTAGTTGTGGAATGGAGTTTGCTAGATTACCCATGTCTAAACCTGAAGAATCAGATTCTGATTCAATTCAATATTAATATATGATGATAAGCATGTCAGTTTATTTCTTATAGCTGGAGATATTTACATGTTATATATATTCAAGCATCTTCAGTGATATAACACATTTTGTGCATTTAACTTATGAAGAAATGAGCTACCTGAAAGATAATAGGTGGGTATGTGGAAGACATTTGACTAATACTGTACAAAGCTGGCAACTCTGTGATCCAATTATGCAAAACCCAGTCAGTTTGGGTTTGGTTTGGGTTTGGTATGATTAACCTTGAGTTTGTATCTATTGTGTGCTCTTGTATTGTTATGGTTGAAGCTGAAGTATTCATTGACAGGTAAGTCATTGCAATGTATAGGAAGAAGAGCAAGAAAATCCGATTCTATGTCTTGCTTCTTCACAAATTGGACTCCTTCCAATGTCAGGTGAAACAAAAAGATTGCATGTAATATGCCCATTCAGATGCCACATCTAGATTTGATTCTCACCTCCAAATCTGGAAGGTCAGATAGTTGCACATTGTGTATTTCTTTACAGACTCAGCTGTGCATCTTTCTAAAAATAGTAAAAAGTCGAACGACTTTCCCTTTATACCAGTGGATTTGTACGGGTTTATGATCAGGCCTTCAGTTAACTGAAATGTTCAGACAAGCAGAAACTGGCAACATTCTTGTAGGTTTTGGCAAAGACACCTAGTTTTCCCAAACTAAGCCCAAGTTTCTCAGGCAACAGGCAACTTATGATTATGGTGTTTTCTGGGTATGTTTGAAAAAAAAATCCATCAAATATGTTGGCCCATTGCACATATTGCCACAACAGTAATTATATGCATGGTACGTTTGAGAGTAATTACACTGGAACACATATCCAGCTTTTCCAGAATAGAGATCATTGGGTTTAGGTTAGAGTACAATTTATCTGCAGGAAAATTATTTCTCGCACAAGAATACCTGCTTTTTGCTTCAGTCTTCATCTTGAGGGAAATCTCTCTCCTGATTGCATTTTTTAATCAGGTAGCTCAGCTAATTTGCCTTTAACAGTCATATCAGGCACCCATTCTCACAGGCTTCCATAGAAAAATATAAGAATATATAAAATTACTAGCATGCCTTAGCAAATAAAATGAAATGCTCAGTACTTTGAAATGAGAGGGGAAAACTGCCACGGGATATAGAATAATTGCTTGTTTGCTTTTCTCAATTGTTATAAGAAAAAAAGGAAGGTTTCCCACAGTCAACTAATCATATAACAATTGTTATTCTGCCTCCTGCTGACTCTGGCTGTATTTATTTCCAACTTTCACTGAGAAACTACTCGGTGTAAGGTGAAGGAGTGGACCAATGTTCACTTAATAACAACTGAGCTGATTTAGACCTGATTTGGAACCTACCATTCTCTAGGTTCTACATTCTAATTCAGGGGAGGGGGATTTACAATGTGGTATGGTCCACCAATCATGTAATTGGGCATGACTAAGAATCATTCAAACCTCTGGGAAAGGGGTGATTCATCTGGTTTTCGAGTCATCCCTATGATGAATTCACTCATAATCACTGTGAGAACTTGTGCATGAAGTTATAAATGAAACAAAGCTTGCTCAGAAAAGCAAGTACATGGGGTGGAAGTTAGGGAAGGTAGGAACTGGATCTGGTCTTGTGGGAGTAGCATTAGCAACATTTCTCTACCAGACCACTCTTTCAGAAATAGCCGTTCCCAGGATTCCAGCAAAATATCTGTCTGCTTCCACCCCTATAAAAGTAAAAGAATTCCCCCAAGAGTTCATGAGGAATTCGTCATGTCTTTTCTTGCTTCCCCTCTGAGCATTATCTCGTGGCTGGTGCTAGGCTGAAATGCTAACAGATGTGTGGTTGCAATCCCATCAGGGATCTTAATCTGACCTCACTCTTCTTGAACTCTGCAAGCTCAAAGGGATACTGCTTTCAGTTTTGCAAGGGGGCAGATCATAACCGGTGACCATGTCATTGGCAGCAATTTGTGCAGACCCAAAAAGGGAGGGGGAGAAATCTTCTTCCCATTGCTCACTGCAGCACACACCCATAAACACACATTATGTAGTGGGAGGCAATTATGCAGAGCTTACCATTCTTGTTTTTTCCAATACACAGGGCCAATACACTTTGCCGTGGGCCTGTTTCAACGTTTCTTCCAAATATAAAGATAGCCTATAAATCAAAGTAAATAAATAATTTGATCTGCCATTAATTTGTACAAAATTAAGATTATTGTTCCTCCTCCCAGCTCCATCTTTTTCTTTCAACTTATTTTTTAGATCAGGCATAAGACATGCATGACCCAGAAGATGCATGCAATCCCCAACAAGTTTTTTTATAGTTACTGAATCCCCACTTCAAAATCACAGAGTAAACAGCTCACTGAATTACAGCAGCAACATGAATTTAATAAACTATAGCGTTCAACAGCAAACCTCTATAAGCGTATCAGCTTGATTTTTCCTCTTTTTAAAGAGAGCAGTGAAATAAGCGTCCTCTGCTTCTATTTTGCTTAAAAGATTTCCTTTGTTTCAGAAACTAAAATGGATACAGACTGAAAGTTTTGCCTCAGTTTCTGCAGTGATTCCTAATTCTATCAATCCCTGATACCCCTGTTTCTAAGATCTTGTTTTTAAAACCAAATATAATAGCACAAAAAATAGTAAACAAAAAAGTAGAGTTTTCAGATGCCACAAATTAACTTGCCTCAATTTTAAATTGTGTGTAGATAACATGGACGGTGACAATGATAGTGACAAATGAACTGAAAGCTGCTTTGAAAGTTTTGTACACTGAAGTGCACGATAAAGATACTTCCACTCAGTGAACTTCAAACTAGCCCTGAAAGCTGAGAGAAGTATCATCAGTTCAGTGAGCCCAGCAAGGTTTCATATGTTGCCACAAAGTACCAAAAGATAAAAGGAAATGAATTATCCTTCCTTTTTTTATATTTTCAGGGTAATGTATAAAAAAGGGGACATAAACGGACAGTACATTTTCTTCATATTCAGAGCACGCTTCCTCCTGGCTAATCCCCTTCATAGATTACTCAGCAGTCCATTAAAAGACAATAATAGAGAAATTAGTTAGAAAAAAATCATTCTCTGCATAGGCTGGATGAGCAGAAGAACAATTAAAACAGGCTACCAGCAAAAAGCACTCGACAATATCAGTAAAGATGGACAGCAGACAACTATAAAATTAAAGAGTCCCATCAACCTGCAAAATTAAAGTGTTTCAGACTGGAGATAAAATTCATAAGGGAGAGGGCCTGTTATCCATGTTCTTAAAGGTGTTGTTTAAGGATATGCTGGAAAAATCTTGTGTTCCAATCAAAACATGTCTCAGTAATGATGTGGTACATTGTGGTACATTGTCTTCTTCAATGACTTGAGTGGATTGGTAGAACAGAAATGTTTCTGCCAGCAATCTAGTCCCAAACTATTTCGGACTATGAAAACAAAAACTGCAACGTTGGACTCAATTAAGGAATTCAAGAACCCAGTTCAACAAGAAAAATCATAGACATACTCATTTGCCATGCTCCAGTTAAGATCCTTTCTGCTACATTCCAGAGCTTCTAAACTTTCTAAGGCAATCTGACATAAACATATAATGCAACACAAGCATGTATGATCATGGCCAGATCCTGCTTCTTTAGGGTGTTAATTGTTTTGGACTGCTCTACAGTACCCAGTTAAGCACCACTATTTCAAAAACAATGGATTAAATCTCTGCAGTTCTGCTGCTTATTTACTAGGGGTTTTGCTATAAAAGGAAAAGTCATTGTGGAAGAACAGATCCTGTAGAAAGAAAAGTAAACATTGGGGTGGGGAAGAGCCTTGTAAAGCTCTTGGAAACTTTTTTCTTTTTTCTACAGCATCTACTGCCTACTCCAAAATGGGCAAGTACATTGAAAAATCATTGCTGAAGGAATGTAACCTGTGGGCATTTTTGGAGTTAGCAGTGGCAACTTAATAGATAAAATTTGGGGGGTGGGCGCAGGGGTGGGATTCTACCAGTTCGCACCTATTTGCTAGAACCAGTTGTTAACATTCTAAGCAGTTCAGAGAACCGGTTGTTAGAAGAAATTACTGGCCTAATCCTGTAAGGAAGGCAGAAAGGAAACATTCTGGTGTTGCTTACAGAAACTGCCTCTCCGTTAACTCTTATTACATTCTTGGCAGGACTAGACTTCCTGTCTCAGGAACTTCTCTGGAGTTTTTTTTCCTTCCTTTGCTGGTACTTTGCTTGTGTGGAGTGACCATTCAAAGTTACAATGGCATTGAAAAAAGTGACATGACCATTTTTCACACTTACAACTGTTGCAGCATCCCCACAGTCATGAGAGGCCAGGTGAGGAGATGCATGTCTCGATGTGAGTGATATTGAGTTGGCCACACCCACCTCTTAACATGACCACCAAGCCACATCCACCCAGTCACATGACCACCAAGCCTCGCCTACCAACTAAGCCACGCCCACAGAACCAGTTATTAAAAAAATTGAATCCCACCCCTGGGTGGTGGTGGAGCAAATATATATCTTGAATTCTCATGCTTGCTGTGTAAGAGATATACCATATAAACTTCAGGAGATGAAGAACATCAGTTGCTGCTAGACTACATTGTGGGAAGGAAAGAAAGAAACATCTGTTACTGATCTAGACTTAATATATAGGGAAGGCCTGGAGTTAAGGGTAAAAGGTCAAGAATGCTATACCTTGGTTGTAAAAATGCACTCCATGAAACATAAACACATCAGAATTCTGACACTTTGGGAAAATCTCCTTAGAAAAATCCCTACCTTTCCTGAGGCTCAAAATCATAGACTCTGGTTGCAAATCCATCTTATTCATTTCTGAAACTCCTTGTCTGCAGAAAGATATGATTTCAGTCCCACATGACTGTGGAAGAATATAATAAGTCTCTTCCCCTCTTTTCAGTCCTTCACTTTTCATTTCTTCAGGTTCATTGTGGGAAATGCAAAATGGTTCATATTAAGAGGATATCTGGATTGAAGCTTTCTGGAGACTGATTCTAAATAGGAGCAGCTGAAGAAAAACTGTTCATTTTCCTGTTTCTGTATTATTTATCCTGAGCTGGGGATTCTGAAAGTGGCAGTCCACAAGTCTTAAAGTGACAAAGTTGGACGACCCTGACCTAACTAATGAAGGTTAAATTTTGGCGGACATTAGTTAGCACTGAAAGAGTGCTGAGAGATATATTTGTTCTTTCAATTAATGCTGATTCATTGTAGGCTCTTTATAAATCTGTAAAAAAAAATCAAAATTTGTTAGTCTACTAACAGCCAAACTCCCTATATACTCAAATTTTCTGCCCACGTAAATCAATGTTATATCATAAAGATGCTGAGCTTTTTCCAAGAAAACTGATTGCTGACTAACCAGTGTATTGTATCCAATATTTTAGCTCGAAAGTTGACCCTTTATTATTACACAGAACTGAGATTTCAAGGAATTAGTTCTGGCCTGTATTTGTCAGCCCCTATGGGGGTGCATGAATAAACTATTTAGACAATTCTAAGAAAGAAAATGGCTAGCAGAAAATCCAAGTATTTTCACATGTTAATTACTGGCAGTGATAAAGTGCTTACATTGACATAAACTTCCAATAATAATTTTTTTATGTTCTATACAGTTTAACATTCTAAATTCTTCATTAGTGGTGTTATGGATTCCCTTTATGAATATAAAGATCAGAGATTTTTTTAATCCACTAGTTAAACAATATCAGAGCATTTTATCCCATAGCAAGTTTTGAGAGCACAAGATGCCATCAACTTGCATAAATTAAGTAATTCTATGGGAATATCTGAATGGGAGAATTCCTTGGTATGTGATGCAAGACATTTGACATTGCTCAGTGGAAGAATAAAATAACATATAAATGAAACAACATTTGTTTAAAAACATTATGATGTGCAACAAATTAGCCAATTATGTTTTGAGTTCTGCAAACAGTATTTTGCAACTTGTTACATGACAGTGAATGCTGTCTATATATATATATATATATATATATATATATATATATATATATATATATATATATATATATATATATATATATATATATATATATATATATAGCATTTACTACTTCCTAATTTGACAAAGTACTTCTGCAAAAAAATTATTTACAACTTATATTTGTCATAACAATTATTTTTCAGTTTGTATGCAGACTGCATGCTTTTTTTCATACTATAAAATTTATTTTTAACTCAGATGTCTGTTAATGGTTTTTAAAAAGTATACAGAATATGGCAACTTTTCTATTCCCAATTATTTGCTAAAGTGAGCTACAGAACATAAAAAAATTTCAATACCTGTCTCCGTAGTTTACATCCAGTGCTGTACAATAAAAAGTTTCTTTACAAGTTGGAATTATTGCCATTAAAAAATTCCTGCTGATATCTAAAAGTGACTTGAAGTCATATAACTGCTTCAGTTAAAACAGTAATGGGAGATTATTGCTAAATTTTTAGCATACCAACAGAACATGGCACAGGGTTCAGAAAAAGGACTAATACCAATTTTAAAGCTTTGTAAAAGAAATATTTATCACCCAAAATGGTGTAGACAATTTTGTGTGTTACATCTGGAGACAATCTTGGGGAAATGACAGAGTGAAGCCATTTACGAGGTGCTGCAGGATATAACCCTCACAGAACATTGAATATAATCAGCTCTAAATATGCAGGAAAGTATTCCTGGGTTGATTCAAAATTGTCCATATAGATACTAGGAATGCGTGAAAAAAAAAGGTTTCACCAACTTCTGTTGGCCTGGAGATATTCCATGGACCTCTCCCCACTGCCAAGTTCAAGTGTCATCCATCCATCTATCCATCTTTGAGTTGGCAGAAAATCATACTAGTATGAAATTGTGGCCCCCACTGTTTATCTTGCCTCTGTGACTTCTGTTTCTAGTCATTGCGGTCAAATGATTTCCCTCTGAGATCACCGTGTCGCTTATTTGTAAGGAGGCAATCAGGGTTGCTATGAAAATTGATTTATAAAACAACAAATAAAGAATTTTGCAAGACCAAGGGACATTTGTCTTTATAGGTTCCTCCCTGCAAGTAATAATACAGATGCTTAGGTTTGTAGTGGTAAATTCCTGGACCTACATTCTTCAAAAGGCACAGAGAATTAATTGTCTTTGGTCCAAAAGCACAGGATAATATTTTCAATTCAATTTGATCTGGCCAGATCAACTGGCACAATATTTCTTCAATGTATTCCCTGGAAATAAGAAAATAGCAAAAGCCCTGACAGTAGAAACAGCCTGAATGCATGTTTTAGTGAGAAATTATGGGATGTCCATAAAGGATATGAAAACAATTCCCTACTTCTTGCTGCTTTTTTCCACCACCTATGTTCATATTAAATTGATTCTGAATTAGTAGTGACATCACATATCCTAAGGCAACATGGTGGCTCAGTGATTAAAATGCACTATTGCAGACTAAGTCTTGCCCACTGCCAGTTCAGTCCTGACCTGCTCAAGGTTGACTCAGATTTCCTTTGGAGGTCAGTAAAATGAAGACCCAGATTGTTGGGGGAACTCTGACTCTGTAAATTGCTTAGAGAAGACTGTAAAGCACTAGGAAATGCTATACAGAGTAAGCCTAAGAGCTATCTGACTAGTAGTCATTGAAAGCCTTATCTTCCATAAATTTGTCATTTAATATATTAATTAATATTAAAGTGTGAAGTAATTGCATTTGTTTTTCTTAACGTTTCACCACTAAAACTCTCACCCTCATCATACTTGGTAGAATTTATAGGATATGACATCTAATATACCCAAGGATATCAATTTGATATCAACTGACTGTTATAAGAATAGGAGAAAAAACTCTTCTGTCCTCATTTCCTTCCCATCAACAAAGTTTGTACAACTTTGAAATTTTCTATTGACATCAATAAATAAAGATATACAAAAATGTATACATACAGGTAGTCCTTGATTTACGATCACAATTGAGCCCAAAATTTCTGTTGCTAAGCAAGACATTTGCTAAATGAGTTTTGTCCCATTTTATGACCTTTTTGCCATAGTTGTTAAATGAATCACTGCAGTTGTTACTGCACATGGTGGTTAAGTGAAGCGGACTTCCCATTGAGTTCACTTGTCAGATGATCACAAAAAGTGATCACACGATCTCAAGACACTGCAACCATCATAAATATGTGAAAATACAACAGTTGCCAAGCAACTTAATTTTGATCATGTGATCATGGGGATGCTACAATGATTGTAAGTGAAAAAACAGCCATAAATCATTTTTTTCAGTGCCATTGTAACTTCAAGCCATCACTAAATGAATTGTTGTCTCTCCTGCAAATTAAGTGTGGTTTTTTTCCCTAACTAGAGATCCAGGGAGTTACAGTTAAGTTTATCATTTTCCACAAATTATGTATTTGTGTATAATTTATGTACTATGTATTTATAATAGAATGAAGTCAAACCCAAAGTGCAATATTTTGTATCATGTACCTTTGACAATGACATCTACAAGGTGAGGTTGATCTCTAGTGACTGCCTCCATCTGGTTGTCTTGGCAGCAGTTTGGAAGCATCTTGACATTGCTTGTTCCATGATGTTTTTTTCAATTTCTGGTCTTGCCATTAAATTGGGGATTCCAAGGTGGCCCTCCTTTTAAGTAATAAACAGGGGCCACCTGCTTAGTCCTGACTTTAATCAAGGCTGGGCAGATATTATACCCTACTGAGATGTTGTTTTCTTAGCCATTAGAAAATAATCTCCTTCCCCTTCTCCAAATATTAAGTGGTTGTTGGCATTGGAAATCTCAGCAGGCATATCTCCCCTGGAATTTTAGAATGGAGCACTATGAAAACCTCCAGTTGACCTCCATGGCATTCCTGATCACTGAACCAGACTTTGACCCAAATATTTTCATATCAGTGTGAAACAAATAGAATCCACCCAATCATATAAATTAAACATTGCCAGCAGGTCAGTCTGGTTCACTTTAAAATGAGCTCAGAAGAAATGATGTTATCCAGACCATGCCAGTTCTCTCAAAACCTGTAAATTCACTTAAATACAGTATTTATCTGGTTAGGATATTGGTGTTCTCCAGAAACTACTGAAAAATCTTGAGCACAGAAAGCAACTTTATAGGTGCTGAAACTTGGAAACAAAAAAGCTGAATTTAGAAAATTACATCAGCCTTCTTCAGCTGAGTATTACACAGATGAGCGAGACAAGCCAAAATGGCTAGTGAGTAGAAATTGTGGAAATTGACACATCAATTGTCTGGAGGACATTAGTTTGGGGAAAATATCATAATATTTGTTGGTCTTCTTATCTTAAGAACTGTTTTCTATATGGATCATGGGAGGATCCATATAGATCTATAGGGATCCTTGATTATTCTGCATTCTAACCTTGAATATTCCTCATTCTATCATTACAAAACATTGCTAAGCACCCATCTATTAAGACCTATGCCTTTTAAAGAAATATTAATTGCTATTTTTTTAAAATGTTGTGGGAAATTCTGGCTTTGATTGATACTGGCTGGTTTTCAGTCTTCATTACACTTGTTGATATGGATGTGCATTTTTTTTTTTTGTTATATTTGTAGCATGAGCCTCGGTGATGCAGTGGTTAGAGTGCAGTACTGCAAGCTACTCCTACTGCAATTTGATAGATCGAATCCCACCAGGCTCAAGGTTGATTCAACCTTCCATCCTTCCGGGGTGGGTAAAATGAAGACCTAGATTGTTGGGGGCAAAATGCTGATCTCTAAACCACTTAGAGTGGACTGGAAAGCACTATAAAGCAGTATATAAGTCTAAGAGCTATTGCTATGATGATGTGTATGGGTCTATGTGTGTATATAATTTTTATTGAAACTTTTAAAAAGGAAGATAAAACTAATACTAATATAAAATAAGGAAGAAGAAAGTGAAAGAGAAAGCAAAACACGCAAGAAATGAGGGAAAGTTGAGGAAAAATAGAAAAGAAAAAAAATACAAAAAAGGTAGCATCTATAATCTATCCTCTAGAATCATCAAAGCCATTAATCACAAGTTCATTTTTTTTTATTTTTACACAAAAGTCATATAAGAGGTTTCTGGTCACCAATAAATGTAGCTACAGTGCTATCTTTTCTGTAATCAAAGAATTTATCCATCTCAGCAAAATCTGTCAATTCCCTAATTCTTCTTCTATGGTAGATAGTGTCAAATCTTTCCAGCTTTATGTTATGTTATGTTAATATTTATTTATATACCGCTCCTCTCCCGAAGGACTCGGAGCAGTGTACAGCCATACAATTAAAACAATAAATATATAGAAGTTAAAACTAAATTAAACCAAAGGCCCTGGCTGACAATTTAATTAACAATTAAAACCCCTCTCTAAAACCCTAAAATTTAATATAAAAATTAAAATACCCAAATCTAAAATCAGCCCAAGCCGGCCTGGTCAAAGAGCCAGGTTTGCATATAATAATCTCATAATGATTTTCTGTTGTAACCATTCCATATTAGTTTTTAAAGACAAAATGGGATTTAATATTGCAAAATAACCATTTGAAACAAATGGGATTTAATATTGCAAAATAACCATTTGAAACAAAATATATAATCACCTCTGTTAAATATTCAATTTGTTTTGCAGATGCCTATCAGGGCTCATACCTATTACAACTCATTTTGCAAAATCATTTGAACACTGATGTAGGCCAGTCATTGGGAATCAGATTCTATTCACAGCAGGACATGACATCCATGCTGTAATTGATGTGGCTTTGATTTCCTGTGTGTTAAAAGGTTTTGCTTTCTCAGCATGCTAAACATAATACACATATGGAATATTGCCAAGAAAGTTTCTTATGTCTTGTTTGGATCATTTTATTCAGTGTTCTTGAAGGTAACATTATGTACGGCATCTTCCAAATTGTGATGCTGGAAGAATTTCAGAAATTATGCTTTGAAGATGATACTCAGTGCTTTTAAGTTAACAGGAACATCAGGAAGTCAATGTGGTAAACTTATTGTTGTTCTGAGGTTTTACATTGACAGCAAACATTGACAGTAAACATTGGGTTTACTGATATTGGACCGGATCCAGGCTTACAGATTTTCTAATAGGATTTATTCATGACAAACTGAAGGCCCTCTTGATTTCAGAAGACTGATTATATTTAAAAAATGGTTCTTGGGGATTTTAAATGGTCCAAATAGATATTGCTGTAATTGTGTATGGGTTTTAGCCAAATGAACATTTTAAAAGAGTGACATGACTTATATAGTTCAAAGGCAATTTTTGTCAGGACTATACCATTCTGGAGGGAGAAATTCATTCTTTTCCGGTGGTGATTTCCACACAACTCCACCTTTCAAAGTTATTTTAATAAGATAATTTTTTACTCCTAGACAGATAGTTTTTGAAGCCTGCTTGTTATTATTATAGTTCTAAGCCACGACAGTTATAAACTGAGTCATCACATGGCCGACTTGATTTTATGACTGCTGCAGTCATTAAGAAAACCAATATCCACCATGGAGCATTTTTGCTAAAAAAACAGAAGTAAATACCAATTTTCAGAAAAAGATTGTTAAATATGATCATTTGATGCTGCAAACAGCAAATGTCACTGGAGAGAGACCTACCATCAGAAGTAAGTACCTTCTGGGTAGTTTGTTGTAACTTCAAAAAGTCACTAAGTGATGCATCGTAAGTCAAGGACTACCTATAGTTAATGTTAATTCAGTGCTTCTACTTTTCTGGTATAATTCAAGGAGAGTGAAAATATTTAAGTACTACAGAGAAATAGAAAGGGAAAGAAAGACAGGATGTTTTGACTCATAGAAATTATAAATGACAACACATGTATTTCTATGATAAAGTATTATTTTGGAAGAGATCATAGTGCAATGGTAGTGACTATTTGCATCCAAAACATCATCCCAAATTCAGCCACTGGCATTTTTAAATAAATAAAAAAATCCTTCGGAACTGGGTGCATGTATATATCTATGAATGTATGCATTAAATATATATAGCTAATCATATCATATATGACTCACATTTGCTCCTGCCAAAATATATTGTGGAAACTGAATTCAACAAATATTCTGGTCAAATTCAATACAATATAGTTATCATCATGGAGATTACTACCTCATTGATGTTTATTTCTATAAAAACTCATAGAATGTCATGGAACAGTCTTTAATATTCTACCTGATGAGGGTGAATATATCAGGAGTGGATCATAATGAGCAGTTTCTCAGAAAAGCAAAATTTGAGCAGAAAAAATAATCCTTGATCAGTAATGAATAACTGCACAAAATTGTTGTGTAAAAAAAATGAAATATTTATCTTCTGTAGTATGCACTGAGTCTAAATATTGTATCGAAGTCCGTTATTCTTTCCTCCCCTATAAAGAGACGTCTATTTTTCTAGTTTCTTCTTGAGATCAATTCAAATATTTTTGAACTTTCTTTATTGTTGCAACATGATTGTTGCTGCTGTTTTCCTGGTATACAATTCTCTATCACTTTGTGGTTTTATTTTTGGTTCCTCTCTTAAACTTCTTCTGCAATTTATCTCACCCACAATTCTTCAGCCAACTGAAAACTAAGATGCAGGAATGAATGTGTTATGGAACCCTTTAATTATTATTATTATAACTTTGAATTCAAATTTTTTTTCGAAGTAACTAAATGAGACTGGTGTAAAAATGGAAAGAAATATTTACATAGCACTAATTCTAATATTTATTAGTAATAATTGTGGTAGAAAATAATGAAATGATGCTTTAAGAATGTCATGACAGAACAGTTATTTACCTAGATACAATGTGTTCATAATAATGATTACACTATCTATACTTAATTTAATTATTATTTTTTAAAAATATATTTTATATATTTGTAAATATATTTTATGTACATTGTAAAGGTGTATATATGTTTTAAACTGTTGGAAAATGTTCAATAAAATATATTTATACTTAATTTAATTATTTTAATTAAGTTTAAATGTAAAACAAAATTTAGTTGGAGACTGTTGTCCCCATTACGCGGCGGTAATTGCGTCGGGGGCTGCGGTGGCTTCAGCGGCGGCGGCGGAAGTCGCGACGGTGGTCACGGCGATGGCGGTGGCCTTGGAGGCCTTTCCCGGCAGCCGGTGGGGCTGGACGAGGCCCCCGGCGGCGGTAACTGCGTCGGGGGCTGCGGTGGCTTCAGCGGCGGCGGCGGAAGTCACGACAGTGGTCGCGGCAATGGCAGCGGCCTCGGTGGCGGCGGCGGCGGTGGCTTCAGCGGCGATGGCGGCCTCGGTGGTCGCGATGGAAGTGGTGGCGGCCTAGGTGGTCGCGGCGGCGGTGGTCGCAGCCTCGGCGATCGCGGCGGCGGCGGCTTCGGCGGCGGCGGCGGTCGCGGCGGCGGCGGCTTTGATGGCGGCCGCGGCGGCGGTGGCGGCCTCGATGGCAGTGGCGGCGGCCTCCAGAATCATAATGGCTCGGGGGGCCCTGGATTGGTCTCAGCGACCTTGTTGAGACCGCGGAGGCCCTGGAACAACTGCCGCGACAACCCCGGAATTCCGAGGGGTTATGAAGAGATCCTGTTGCCCCTGGCGAGGCACAACAGTGTGGCAGGCTCGGCGGCCTCGCTCGGGCCGCGGCGATCCTGGGGAGCCCTGACCAGTTCGGCAGTGGACCCGCTGTGGACATGGCGGGCCTGGACTGGATCCGGGGTTGCCCCTATGGCATCGAGGATGGCGCGGAAACTGGCGGTTGGATGGCGTTGTGACCATTCTCCTCCCCTCCTTGGGGCCCCCACCTGTGGCAGGGGTGGTGGGCCCGGGGAGGGGGGGATTGACTCTGCCTATGACCCCTCTTCCCCCGGGGGTCCCACCAGTGGCAGGGATGGGACGGCCGGGAGGGGGAGGGGTTTACCCCAGTCTGCCTGGACTTCTTCATCACAGAGACCATGGACGCTGCAAGACCGTCGGGGTGGGGTGGCCGGGGCCACGGATATACTCAAGGGCGGAGCTTTGGGCCCTGAGGGATGTCCCCCTCTCCCTTAGGTGGCCTTCAAGACTTTCAAAGACGTTCCGCTATGAGGGATCCTGGGATCCGGAGCGATGGTGGGGCCGTGGAAGCCGGAGGAATGGGAAGAAGCGTGGGAAACCCGGGATTAGTAGTTTTTTAATGGGGTTTTTTAATGGGTTAAAAGGATCCAGGGTGGGCAGGGGAGACAGCCCACATAGAGTTGGGGGCAGCCGGGCCGGTCCGCGCGCCTGGGGGGCCTCGGGGGTTTCCGTGTCGGGGTGGCAGACCGGGGGTGGGCAGCCGGGGGCTAATTTTATCAGCACGGTGACTGGGAGAGGCAGATATGCTGGGGGTAGAGGGCCGTATCCGGTAAGGGGATCGCGCTCCCAATGTTTGCAAGCGGTAGTGCGCTCCGACCCTCCGTACCCATCCTGCAGCCCTGGTTGTCCGGATTCTCGGGCCCTGAATACCCGGCTGTTGTTGTGCAATGCCAGGTCCGTGGTCAACAAGGCTCCCCTGATCCATGATTTGGTTCAGGAGGGGGCCGCGGACCTGGTAGGTATTATCGAAACCTGGTTGGGCCCAGAGGGCGGTGTCCCTCTGGTTGAGATGTGCCCACCAGGTTTCCTTGCATTTCACCAGCCTAGGGTTCAGGGAAGGGGTGGAGGGGTGGCGGTGCTTATAAAAGAAACCCTTTATCCTAGGGAGGCCACTGTCCCTCAGACGGCTGGCTGTGAATCTCTATTTGTGAAGTGGGGGCAAGGGGTTCAGATGGGTCTTTTGATGGCGTACCTGGCTCCCTGCCACGTCTCATCGGCCCTGCCCAGACTCCTCGAGGTGATAGCCGGACTGGCGGTTGAGACCCCCAGGCTTTTGGTCATGGGGGATTTCAACCTGCCATCGTCCGGTGAAACCTCGGGGTTGGTTCGGGAGTTCTTGGCTTCCATGACGGCCATGGACCTGACCCAGTTAGTTTCTGCCCCCACTCACATTGGAGGACA
Organism: Bungarus multicinctus; assembly: GCA_023653725.1. Lineage (NCBI taxonomy): Eukaryota > Metazoa > Chordata > Lepidosauria > Squamata > Elapidae > Bungarus > Bungarus multicinctus. Next base: position 216,157,485 of record CM042834.1, read on the forward strand.
CATGCTGGACCTGATTTTTGTCTCTGGGCAGTGGTTGAATGACTGTAATTTTGGGGAGTTAGTTATTACACCCTTGTCATGGACAGATCATTCCCTCCTTAGGTTGGACTTCTGTTCCGCCACCCCCCACCGCAGGGAGGCAGAAGCACTTAGATTGTTCCGCCCCAGGCGCCTGATGGACCCGGAGCGGTTCCAGAGGGAGCTTGGGCCGTTTCCTGAGTCTCTGGCTCACAGCTCGTCTGGAGACCTGGTGGCGACCTGGGATGGGTTGGCCGCCAGGGCTCTAGATCGAGTTGTGCCCTGCGACCTCTGACCCGGCACAGATCCCATGTGGCTCCGTGGTATACGGAGGAGCTACGGGAGATGAAGTGCCGGAAAAGACGTCTAGAGGGCATTTGGAGGGCGAGCCGTTCTGAGTCTGACCGAACACAGGTGAGATCTCATATTAAGACTTACCTTGTGGCGATAGGGGCGGCGAAATCTTTGTATTTCTCCGCCCTTATTGCGTCAGCAGAAAATCGGCCTGCCGCCCTGTTTAGAGTGACCCGCTCTCTACTTGAACCGAGAGCGCGGGATGACCTCTTGCAGGGTAGGGCGGAGGAGTTTTCCCGATTTCTGCATGATAAAATCGCTCAGATTCGGGAGGGGCTCGACTCCAATTGGATGGTCCCGGGGGAGGTGTCCGGGGCAGGTCTTGTGAGTGTTATCTGGGGGGAGTTCGACCCTGTGACCGCCAAGGGTGTGGACAGGTTGCTGGGGGGTCTGAATGCCACCACCTGTTTATTGGACCCGTGCCCTTCCTGGCTGGTTTCGGCCGCCAGGGAGACGACACGAGGCTGGCTACAGGGGATTGTCAACGCTTCCTTGAGAGAGGGGGTGCTCCCTACCGCCCTGAAGGCGGCGGTGGTGCGCCCCCTCCTCAAGAAGCCTTCCCTGGACCCAGCTATTTTAAACAACTATCGTCCAGTCTCCAACCTTCCCTTCGTGGCGAAGGTTGTTGAGAGTGTGGTGGCACGTCAGCTTCCCCAGTACCATCCAAGACCGAGTGGCTGTGGTTTCCGGCGCCCCGATATAGCCAGCTGACACCTTCGCTGGCTATTGGGGGGGAAGTTCTGCCCCCCACAGAGAGGGCTTGCAACCTGGGAGTCCTCCTGGATGTACGGCTGTCACTTGAACATCACATTGCGGCCGTCTCCAGGGGGGCGTTTCATCAGATCCGTCGGATCTACCGGTTGCGGCCCTTCCTGGATCGGGACACCTTGCGCACGGTCACTCAGGCCCTTGTCACCTCTCGCCTGCACTATTGTAATGCCCTCTACATGGGGCTCCCTGCGGGGAGCATCCGGAGACTCCAGCTGGTGCAAAATGCAGCCGCGCGGGTGATCATGGGGGCGTCACGTAGTGCCCATGTGATGCCTCTCCTGCGCAAGCTGCATTGGTTGCCGGTGGCTCTCCGGGTTCATTTTAAGATTCTAGTTTTGACCTTTAGGGCGACCCATGGCATGGGACCAGGTTATCTCCAGGACCGCATTCTGCCAGTGATCTCCAACAGGCCGGTGCGTTCCCATAGAGAGGGTCTGCTCCGGGTGCCGTCGGCCGCTGTGTGTCGTCTGGCGGTGCCGAGGAGCAGGACCTTCTCTGTGGGTGCCCCCGCCCTCTGGAATACTCTGCCACCGGAGCTCCATACCGGCATGGACCTGAGGGCCTTCAGGCGCGCGTTGAAGACCTGGCTCTTTGAGCAGGCCGGCCTGGGCTGAGATGGTTTTAATTTGGTCTCCATCTTATTCAATTTTAAATTGGGGTTTTAAGGGTGGGGGTGGGGTTTCTAGTTTATTAATCAGCCGATATTAATTTAATATTTTTTAACTTTTGTATTTTTGTGGGGTTTTAGATGGGCTGTACACCGCCCTGAGTCCCTCGGGAGAAGGGCGGTATATAAATTGAATTAATAATAATAAAATAATAATAATTACTATTTTAAATCCAACTTCTTACATGCTACCCAAAGCCCAGAAATAGACCGCAGCACAAAAAGGTTTGATGTTTAGGAAGGAAAAAAAAAACTGTGTGATAAGTAAGTTATTCCATTCACTAACTCTACCAATGTGATTATTGTATCACCTATTGAAAAATGTTGCTATGACAGAGCATTAGTTGTTTATACATTTATCACATGCGTAGAACATCATTCAGAATGTTCCACCGTGATATACAGATTAAAAATATTACAAGGCACATATAATCAAAACTATAAAAACTTAAAAATACCATCACAATAAAACCAATCTAGCATGCAGCCATATTGTAACCTTACCCCAAGGGTCTTCAAACTTGGCAAGTTTAAGACTTGTGGAGTTCAACTCCCAGAATTCCTGAGCTAACATGACTGGAGGAGGGAGTTGAAGTCCACAAGTCTTAAACTTGCCAAGTTTGAAGATCCCTGACCTACTCTGTACTTGTACTTTTGATTTTCCTTTTTTTGCACTGGTAATATTGGGCGGGGGCTCAAATTCATTTAAAAGGCACCAGGTTGGGGAAACTATTGTTATATATATACATATATAACAATAGTAAATAAAACAGTCATTCCACTCCAATTCAATTCTATCATTAATATTAATTACAATCTTAATTTCTTTAACATTTCTTTTGAATTGAGTATCATAATTCCTTGGGAACACTTATGAACTTTCCATAATTAATTCTTTTTTTCATATTTCTCTTCATTTATATTTTTATAAATCATTAATAATAAATAACATGTTCCCATCCTTTCCTAATTTCATTCTCTCATTCTCTTTATTTCATTTATTTATTAACAGACATTCCATTGCATTACAATAAATATTTTATCCATCATTTTAATCATACATTGTTTCATATTTTCTAAAATTTCTAATATAACAATACTATCATATATAGCTTTGCAGAAATCCCTTTTTCAATTAAATTTTCACCCATTGTCTCTAAATAGGCTTATACTTTCAATCCTTATACATTTTCCCTGTTTCTCTATATCTTGTTTCTGTTTTTTATAACTTCTTTCCTTTCCTTCTTCCCCCTTTTCTTCTCCCTCCCCTTTTTGCCCCCTTGTCTCTCTACTTCTAATTCTCTCTTCTATAATCCTCTCTTATGTTGCTTCCTAATATTGTAATTATTTTTCAAACTATTTTTTTTTTGGTTGTCTTTTCAAATCTTAAACTTTTCACTCTCTTCCCCCACCTTTCCTTTCTTTTCCCCACATAAAATTACTTGATAATTAAAGATGGCTTCTTCTTTGTCCCGACCTTCTTGTTCTACAAGTGTTTCTTGTTGTTTCTCATAGTTCCAGATCTCCATTTCTAAAAATTGAAATACAAAGCCAAAAGAACCTCTTCCTTCTTGTGCTTCTTTTTTGTATTTTTAAAGTTCCATTTTCAGTTCTTCCCAAAGTGATGCCAATTTTAACACTTTTAAACAATCACCTGATTGATTTTAGTCATTTAAATCCAATAGCCAAAAATCCAAAAATCACCAAGTAATCCAAATAATCCAAAACTGTTTCTTCTTGCTTCTTTTTTCCACTTTCTCTTCCTGGGGTTCTGTTATTTTGTTACAAAGTTTCAGTTAGAATGTATCTTTAGGAATCTTGTTAAAGTTTCACTGTAAGTTCCTTTTAGTTCCAGGCAGTCTCCTCCATTTTTCCAGATCCCGCCTTTTTATTCTTTATTCTTATTCTTTCTTTTTCTCTCCTTTCCTTCTTTTAAAGATTTTTGAGTATCCAAAAGTCTTTATTTATTTATTTATTTATTTATTTATTTATTTATTTATTTATTTATTTGATTAATTAATTTTATGTACCGCCCCCTCCCCAACAGCACAGTTATAAATACAATTTTAAAATAGAATTAAAATGGAATTAAATTAGTGGCTGAATACAATAAGACTAAAAACTAAACAAAGGAAAATTTAAAAACTACAACCATTAAAAACCAATTTAAAAATCCTACCAGTAACTCTAGGCCAGACTGGCTTGTTGGAAAAGGTGGGTTTTCAGCACATGATGGAAGGTTCGTAGGTCAGGGATAGTTCTGATCTCCGGGGGCATTCCAGAGGAAGGGTGCTCCCACAGAGAAGGCCTGCACCAGCATCGCCCAGCTGACGGCACCCTGAGGAGGCCTGCCCTGTGAGAGCGCACTGGCCGACGGGAGGCCGATAATGGCAGCGGGCAGTCCCATAAGTACCCAGGTCCAAGCCATGGAGCGCTTTAAAGGTGACCACTAACACCTTGAATTGCACCCAGAAGGTCACCGGAAGCCAATGCAGCTTGCGCAAGAGCGGTGTAACATGTGAGCCCCCAAAACCACCCACGCGGCCGTATTCTGCACCAGCTGAAGCCTCCGGATGCTCTTCAAGGGGAGCCCCATGTAGAGAGCATTACAATAGTCTAGGCGGGAGATGACAAGGGCAGATGTGACCATGTGGAGTGCATCCCGATCCAGAAAGGGCCGCAACTGGTAGATCCTACGGACCTAACAAAAAGCCCCCCTGGCGATGGCCACTATATGATCTTCTAATGACAGCCATACATTCAGGAGGACACCCAGATTGTGCGCCCTCTCTGTGAGGGTCAAAATTTCTCCCCCCATGGCCAGCGATGGAGTTAGCAGATTGTATCTGGGTGCCGGAAACCACAACCACTCGGTTTTGGCCGGGTTGAGTCTGAAGCCTGTTTCACCCCATCCAGCCTCACACAGCTTCCAGGCACTGGGTCATCACTTCAACGGCTTCATTGGGGTGGCCTGGGATAGAAATATATAACTGAGTAACATCAGCATACTGATGGAACTCTACCCCAAAATCACAGATGATCTCACCCAGCGGGTTCACATAAATGTTGAACAGCAGGGGCGAGAGCACAGACCCCCAAGGTACCCCGCAAATCAGGGGTCTCGGGGCCAACCTCTGCCCCCTGCCAACACAAATTGCATATGGTTGGAGAGGAAGGAGGAGAACCACCGTAACACAGTGCCTCCCACCCCCAACCCCTCCCAGCTGTCGCAATAAGATACTGTGGTCAACAGTATCAAAGGCCACCGAGAGATCTAACAGGACCAGGACAGAGGAACAACCCCTGTCACGGGCCCTCCAGAGATCATCCACCAATGTGACCAATGCCGTTTCCGTCCTGTGCCCGGGCCTAAAACCTGATTGGCGTGGATCTAACTAGACAGCTTCATCCAGGTGCTGAGGGAGCTGTCATGCCACCACACTCTCAACAGCCTTCATCACAAAGCGAAGGTTGGAGACTGGACGATAGTTAGATAATAATGTTGGGTCCAGGGATGGTTTCTTGAAGAGGGGCCTCACCACCGCCTCTTTCAAGGCGGCCAGCAAAAGCCCCTCACTCAAGGAAACATTAATAATTCCCTGGAACCAGCCTCGTGTCACCTCCCGGGTGGCCAAAAACAGCCAGGAGGGACACTTTATTATCACTTTGACATTTTATTTTCATCTTAAATGCCTATTGATGTCAAAGTGGATTTTTGTCAATTTCTTACTTAAATCTCTTAGGTGTAAGGAAGGGAAGGAAAAACAGCCAAATCTTTTCCCTTCCCTCTCTTCTTCTCTGCTTCAAAATCTTCTTTGGGAACAATGCTATTTTTTATAATTCAAATTCCAGGGTACCTTACATGGTTGTTTTTTCAGTTCAACTCTGTCAACCAAAACTTTCTCTTCTTATCTTCCTCCTGCACATTCTTTTCCGGTTGAGTTCTTCTTTGAGGTGGCCATTTCTGACCACTGTTACAACTGCTTTCGGGAAAAGGGATAAGGCCAGCTGAGGAGGAGAAATTCAGCTCTCCTTGACACTGCTGGCAGTCTCCCCCCTCTTCACCACCTCTACAGGGTGGCTTAGCCTCGAAATCAGCTGGTTCAGGGTGCTCCAGCAGTGAGCACAGGTTGAAACCATGCACAATCGTGGATTTCTGACTGTTGCCGAAGAAGCTCAAACCGGAAGTTCTTGACCAGAGGCATTCTTGTGGCCAGAGAGAAAGGAATGCCCAGGGCCCCTGAAAAAAAAGAGAGGGGGGGAATTTAGGGCAGCCACCCCAAAAACAAATCAAGAACCCAAGGAAAAGCACTCTGAGAATCCTCAGAGGCCCTCTCTCCTCTCTTGACAGTTTAAGGCAGAGGCAGAATTAATTCTAGGGATTGAAGTCCACAAGTCTTAAAGTTGTCAAGTTTGAAGATCCCTGCCTTAGCCCAACATCTGTGGAATCAGTAAAGTTTTTCAGGCTTCTGTAAAAGAGAAAATGGCTGGGAGTATTTGAAGCTCTGGTTGGATGCTGCTCAAGAGACCAGGTAACATATCTAAGATCCCTCCATCATTGGCCCTGAAAATCTTACAGGACCACTAGACACAAATTCACAAATAGGATCCCATTTTAACAGAGTTCTCTGTCAAAACCAACAGCCCTGTGTTCATCTTCTGATTAAAGCTAGATAATATGCATGGCCATTGCAAGGATAAATTGATGTCATCTCCTTCATTATGCAGAGACATAAGAATTTATCTGTTTTACTGTAAAAGTAAAACAGGACTTATTTTGGTTAAAATGGCCTGATGTTGGCAATATAAGCTAAGAAAAAGTCACAGCATGGACTTCCAATACAAAATTGATGCAACCTTCTGCAAATTGTCCTGCTTTGGTGCCCCCACACTGCTGGAATAAAACATTGATTTATCACACAGAGTCTTTCCAAAACTGCTGCCTAGCGTCAAACTATTTTAATTTAAAAATAGTTGTTTAGATGGGTGAAGATTTGGTGTTGGGAGTCCTGGTGATGAAGTATGGATCAAAATTCGAAATACTGTATGTCTCATAAATAACATATGGTTTGGCAATAGGCTACTAGGAAAGGAAGGAAATTATGTGAAATGTTTTTTTTTAATGGTGTGAAAACAATTCCTGTTATTTTATAACACTTTATAACAGGACCCACAAAAGTCAGGAAAATTATTTAAATGATTATTTATCTATTGAATGACTTGCCAAATTCCACTACATCAGGATTAGTCATCTGAGGCCTTTCGTAGAATAGAATAGAATAGAATAGAATAGAATACTGTATTGGCCAAGTGTGATTGGACACACAAGGAATTTGTCTTGGTGTAAATACTCTCAGTATACATAAAAGAAAAGATACATTTGTCAGGAGTCGAGAATCATAAGGTACGACACTTAATGGTAGTCATAGGGTACAATAAGCAATCAATCATACTAGGAAACAGTCAATATAAATCGTAAGTATACAAGTGTCAAAGTTACAGTCATACAGTCACAAATGGGAGGGGATGGGTGATAAGGAATGATGACAAGATTTAACAGTTATAGTAGTGCAGACTAATAGTTAAACAGTGTTGAGGGAATTATTTGTTTAGCAGAGTGATGGCTTTTGGGAAAAAACTGTTCTTGTGTCTAGTTGTTGTGGTGTGCAATGCTCTATAGTGTCATTTTGAGGGAAGGAGTTGAAACAGTTTATGTCCAGGATGTGAGGGGTCTGTAAATATTTTGACAGCCCTCTTTTTGACTCGTGCAGTATATACGTTCTTGATTGAAGGCAGGTTGGTAGTAATTATTTTTTCTGCAGTCCTAATTACTCTCTGAAGTCTGTGTCTGTCCTGTTGAGTTGCAGAACCAGACCAGACAGTTATAGAGGTGCAGATGAAAGACTCAATCATTCCTCTGTAGAACTGGATCAGCAGCTCATTGGGCGGTTTGAGCTTCCTGAGTTGGCGCAGAAAGAACATTCTTTGTTGTGCTTTTTTGATGACGTTTTTGATGTTAGGTGTCCATTTTAAGTCATGTGATATAGTAGAACCTAGAAATTTGAAGCTCTCTACTGTTGATACAGTGTTGTCTAGTATTGTAAGAGGTGGTAGTATGGAGGGTTTCTTCTAAAGTCTACCACCATTTCTATGGTTTTGAATGTGCTCAGTTCCAGATTGTTCTGGTTATACCACGAGGTAAGTTGTATAACTTCCTGTCTGTATGCGAATTCATCACTGTTTTGAATGACACATATCACTGTTGTGTCATCAGCAAACTTCAGTATTTTAACAGATGGATCATTTGAGGTGTAATCATTGGTATATAGGGAGAAGAGAAGTGGAGAAAGCACACAGCCTTGGACTATAACTCCCATCAATCTCAACCAAACAAGCTAATGACAAGAATTGAAGTTCAAAACATATAAATAGCACCAGAGTTGCTGGCTTATAGCTTTGGACATGAAACATTAACTGAAAAAAAAAGTTTTAAACAAATTATCTCTCAGTCCAAGAATGCATTTCCTGCTGATGCTATTTGACTGTTGCCTAGAAAAGGCTTTCTCATAATGCAATGACTTCATCAACTGATTTATTTTTCCAAATTCTTCACAGGAAACCTTGAGTGAGGACATCTTGTTTAGTAATGCTGCCAGTAGGAATATGAGTAAGAATCTAAAGCACAGAGGATCCTTCCACTGAACAGAAAAAAAGGTATATTAACTTTCATATCCTTGCCGATTACCGCTAAGATTTTTTTAGATCCACAATATTTAAAGGCAATTATTTCATTTGGCAAGTAATTATATAGAAATATTATTATGCAATGATAAAGAAGGGATGAGGTGTAAACATTATAAATGGTTGAATTTATTTATTTATATCCCACCTTTATTATTTTTATAAGTAACTCACAGCAGCAAACATATTGAACACAACTTCCTCTTCCTGTTTTTCCCACAAAACTCTGTGAGATGAGTTGGGCTAAGAGACAATGATTGGCCCAAGGTCACTAAAGCAGCTTTCATGGTTAAGGAAAGCCTAGAACTCACACTGTCCCATTTTCTAGTCTGGTGCCTTAACCATTAGACCAAACTGATTCTCTGATTAGTTGTAACAGTTAACCAATTTGGAGCAGAATATTCACAATTTTGTCTGATAGAAAATATCTAAAAAGATTTTTTGTTTACACAAATTACGTTATAGATGTCATTGGAAATGTAAGTTGAATATTGATTAAGTGCTTGCAATCCTACATACAGCCTAGATCTACTTTTAAATTAAAATAGTTTAATGCCTGGCAGCAACTTCTGGAATGCTACCGCATGATTTAGTGTTTGACATTTTCAAAGCCTATTTTGCAGTGTGTAGTCTTTCAGGGGGAACTAGAAGTCAGAAGCAAGGCAGACATATCAAATAAGAGAGAACACCGACCTGAAACACAGGATTAGAGAGTAAAATGTTGTGTTTGCATTTACAGAATAAGACAAGTTGAGAAACAATGAATCTAAGGAAATATTGTTACTCTGATATTTCAGGAGAATTCTTGGAAGGAATTCAGTAAAACAAAATTATACCAAAGGCAAAGACAGTATCCTGATTCTTCACATTCATACCCTGAGTGTGTTAAAATGAATATAGCATAATATACCAATTTTGGATCCATGAATTCATTTGCCTAACAACATCTATGTCTAGCAGAATTTTGTGATATCATGCTGAGAAATAAAAAGACACAAAAATGAGCTCATTATGAAAATATGAACAAAAATATTTTCACAGGAGAAACAGGCAGAAATGGAAACTTTTGAAAAGTATATAAAAAATGTATATATTAGAAATTTGTGCAGTAAGTAGATTTTGATATTCATGTATATATTCTCTATCAAATTCATAAACAAAGAATCATAGGAGAAATCACCATTAGTGAAATAAAAAACTTTGCAAAAAATGAAATTGATAGGTTCAGTCATACTTGTTCAGTAATCTATTCTCTCCTGTTTTCTGTATTTTAAAATGTCACATATGAGATGTATGGTAATCAGAGTTTTTCCTTTCATACCAATTGCATTATAGGAAAATTAGCATGCTGATCACATACAATGATCTACAATCTTGACTACCATTGGTTCTATATTGAATATACATATAATGAATTGTTTCCAATCCATTCAGAATGGTAGATTGTGGTTCCAGTCCCATTAACAGACAACAATTTACAATATCTTTATATTTGTGTCTATCAAAACTTTCCAGAGTTGTTGGAAATAATACTGGGAGTAATTAGCTTGGATGATCACAAAGGGAGTGACATTGGCTTTTTTATATAAAACAGTAATGGCATAGGATAGAAATGGAAAATAAGACAACAGGTGATCCTTCTACACCATCGGGAAAAAATAATTTGGTAGACTGGGATAATATATCCCATAATATATATCAAGTCTTTAAACCATTTATCAGAATAGCATTCCTAATGAAATAACAAAATTCTTTACCCTGACATACAGATATTTCATTCATTACTTTTCGTTTCATTATAAATTTCATTGCCTTCTTTAAATATATAAAGTATTAATTGAATGGCTCTAGTATATCAGATAATACCAGATGCTGTTTAACTATTTATAAAAACACTATTGTATTTCGCTGACAGCCTAGAATCTAAATTCATATAATTTCCTGTGTAATAAACCTACATGTAAGGGTATTGCATGACAACAATATGGTGAATTTTGTTTTGCCTTGTCAGCTAACTTAATATAAAACTTCATGACAGGGAATGACTTGGAACTCATTCAAACTGAATTCCTAGCTAATGGGGCCTTTGAAGTGTTCACTCACATGATCATTTCAATATGTACCCAGCTCACAAATCTTCCACATTTGTTTCTTTGGATGTAAAAAATCTTGGCAGCTTTGCTGGGTTATATAGGTAGAAAATGTAAATAATATTAGAGCCTGTTTATATAAAAAAGCAATTTCATTCTCAAATCCAATTCCATCCTGGTAATTATTATAAATTATGAATAAGTATTATATTATGAAAATCTTTTTGTGATCATTGGCCTTCTCAAAATTAGAAAACTATGCATATGTGTGTGTATAGATGACTGATGATATGGATGGGTGGGTGGGTGGGTGGATGGATGGATGGATGGATGGATCGATAGATAGATAGAAATAGATAAATGATAGATAGAAATAGATAAATGATAGGTAGAGATAGATGAATACATCAATAATGTTGTATCAAGCCATTTTTTTTACTTCTAGTGACAACTTAAATCACTCTTGATAAAATTCAGTCTTCCAAAAATAATATTTCATACTCTAGTAGTAGAATTACTGCAAATCTAAAATCTGTCTCAGGAGTTTGGCTTTCTAAATGCATATCAAAAACAACATGGAAATTGGTTTTCTTTATGCTCTCATTGTTCCTATGAGAAACCGATGAAACCTTTCAGAAAGCAGTTTGTGGTAAGGCCCAAGCTATGTGGCTTGCTGTAGTTTATAGTTGACCTTCTAAACTTTGGATTCACATTTTATAAATCTCAAAGGTTAAAGACAAAAAAGAATAAACTAAACCATTTCCAATGACAGTAGCTTCGCTTCATCCAGTAAATGTGACTTTTACCAAGAATTAATTGAAAAAGTTTTGCCATAATGGGCTTCCTTTGTCTTTTAGAATATACAGTACTTCTATGCATAATATGTGGCTGGACCCACTGAATCTGACTATCTATAACAGAAGAAAACAGATTCATATGAACCAACAGTTTTGCTGTTGTTCTCCATAATGAAGATCACTTGTGCACAACAGTGATGGGCTTTCTGCTAAAACAAAGCCAGGCTATAGCATACACTTGAAAGAAAACCAGGAAGCTTGTATTTGTGGAGTCTATCTGGCAAGAACAAAGAGTGGTTATTCACAGAGAATATGCACCTATAACAGTTGTATCCATTCTAGACAGTTAAAGAACTGATAAGAGTAACAAAGAGTTAGACATCCTGCATACCTGAGCTAGAAGTTAGAAATAGGGATGGCCTGGAGCAAATAGAATGTGTATGAGATAACTCCTGGAGTATTCATTAGCCAAGGCTTAGGAATAGGAATAGCTAGAGACCAATAGAACAAATTGTTAGATCATTGCTAAAATGTTTATTACCCAAAATTCTTCATTGATTCTATGCCTTCCATTGGTTGCTTTAGGATAGTTTTGCTTCTTGTCAATTCTATTCCCCTTTCTTCCTTATACTTTTTCAAGGCCAAGGAAAAGAAACAAGCAAGTTGCAAATGGCTTTTTCAAGCTACAAAGGATAGAAATGCCATTCTTTTTCACAAATACTTTATGCAATAGGACAGCCTAGCTAGTAATTAAGATTCTTCACACAAATGGTGGAAAGAGTTTTATAGCACATCCAGCTATCCTTTTGGCCCAGTCTTGTTTCTAAACAGTATTCACCACTGGCAACCAATTTTTCACTTGGAAATAATTAATCAGTTAAAAATGGGGAAGCCTCTGAGAGAAACCAGATACCAATCAAATTATCTAAAAGCAACATTGGCTGACAAATTCTTCCACTGGCTTTTTTATTCACACATATTAACACATTGCAAGTGCTTAAAAACTAGAACCTTTCTATTGCCGTCCAATTTTCAAGAAAGGTATTGGCTCCTTCCAAATATTTTCCAATTAGCCTGTTAAATATTCCCAGAAAATCATGTACAAGCTTTCTGTTCTATAAGCTTGTGGATTGGTTAGAAAAGGAAAAAATTCTAATCAACAAGTCCCAGCTTAGCCATGAAAACCAGATGGACTTTGGGCTAGTCACTCAGTCCAACCTACCTCACAGTTTTTGTGGGGGAAATAGAAGGTATGTTGGATATGTTCACTGCCTTGAGTTATTTTCAGAAATAATAAAGGTGGCATACAAATAAATAAATAAATAAATATAAAGCAGCCAGGTCAATGATGAATCATTGGTCCATTCTACAGTTTAATATACATTTCCTATATGTACCTTTATTGATTTAAAATAAATTAACCCTTGATTAGTTAGACAAGGTTACCGTAATTAAGATGCTGCATGAAAACACCATTAACACAAGTGAGAAGTGGTAGTAATAGCCAATTCTCTGCAAATGTCTTGGTCTAAAAAAAGAGTTAAACAAGATTGCATTCTATTCCCCTTTCTTTTCAATATTTATGCAAATTCAAGTCATTGTCTTAACCAAGGTAGACTTCCACTCTCCTAAATCTAATATCAGACAGCTGGCTATAGTCCCTCTCTCAAGATGATGTGGATATTGTTTTCCTAACCCAGGTGTGCCTCAAAAAAAGTCTATCGGCCCTAGCAGACTCCTATAAGTATGAAAGGCCTTCAATAAACTTCTCCAAATCCCTAATCTTCTTCAGTGGATTGAGAGATCACAAATATTAATGGTATGTTTAATAGATTGATAATAAGCCTCAATGAAATATGTGGGTTAGTTTGTATTATGGCTTATTTTATCTCTTTCTGGAGAGAATATTTGTTTACATTTTACAACAGCATAAGATTCAAGCTATTTGAGCTTGCTCAGCCTGAGTGCTGAACATCTACTTTTCAAAAATATGCTGAAGAAAATATATTTATTCACTTAAATGCTTACCTTCTTTATTGGCTTTCACTCCTAGTCTTCGCATGATGACTTCTCACTCTCCCCATCTTGCTTCTTTCAATGTAACATCTAAGGAGACATCTGCCAACATTTCTTCTTTATTCATGGATAATATAATTAACAAAACTGAATTGATCCAATCCTCCACCCACCCCCCACCCCCCACCCCACACTCCTAGTCTTCTTTTGGATCTTGAACAAACTCTCAGAACACATTTGGAGAACTCTTGTATTGGAATGTAGTTTAAGAAACATCAATTCAGAATGTAAATTCTTTGTAATTTTTGTTTCACCTCAGTTTCACCTATCGTTAGGATCATGATGATGCAGTGTTAGCACAAATGAAACCTAGCAGCTATTTGATATCCCACAAAAAGAACTAAAATAAGCAGGCATTGCCAAACTCCTTATCTGGTCAAATATTTCCTGGATTGACCATGTGATTATATATGTATATAGAACTTTAATCACTCATTTTAAAAAGCCCTTCATTTTAATTCTCCATAGTTAACATCTGCAAGCAAGTTCCAGATAATATCTAGTCTTCAGCCCCTTGAATAATTGGGACTATAAATTTCTTTTTCCAATGTTAAAGAAAATGTTTCATATCAATAAAAAGGGAATCATTTCCATTGTCCAGGCATTGATGTGTATGTAACAAGTAAGTAAGCTCAAAATAATATGGATGTTTGGAAATATTAAGTCTTAACACAAAATCCAATTCAGATGTTAATTATTTCTTCCAAGATCAGTCAAGAGCCTATAATTTTAATATATAGCATGACAAAAAGGGCCAACAAGTTATTTTCCAATATACCACAATTTTAAAATCAATAATTTTAAATAAATTATTATTGTATTAATCATGTCTGATATATTATTTCTTAAACTCCAAGTAGCCCCATTAATTAACTAAATATTATAAGTCAATACTTGAAAAACCAAATTTCCCCATTTTTAACTGAGAAATATATCTTTTCTATGATATTTGGGAAACAAAAAATGGCAAATATTTTATCAAAGCTCCACACACAGTGCACTTGCTGAACTTTGGATAGCACCATTCCTAGAGATTTTTAGAAAAGAAATCAGAATAGAATGATTTCAAAGTTAATTTGCAGTTGACATTTCTCATTGCCAACTCCAAAGAGATAGTCTTATACATTCTTCAGATAGGAAAACAGGAGGTACCACATCTATCTGACTTTTCAATCAATCTTGCAAAGAACCATGTAAAGAAAATATTTTCAAAATGAGAAACCATTACAATTCTGAATGAGACAACACCTTCATGACAGAAATTTAATTTAGTTTTCAAGATCAAGGTAACACAGATCATTTTTATGAAGTGATTTTGGTAATCCTAAAAAGCTTTTGTTTAAAGAAAAACAGGAAGGTAAATAATAAGACTATCAAATAATGTTAACAACATTAGAGTCCAAGCAGCAAAGTAACTGACATTTCAAGAACTCTACCACCTTTATCCTCCTACTGAAAAGAAGATGGGAACATCAGGTTTATCTTGCAGGTTGGAAAAATATTTTCAATCTCAACCAGTTTATTTGGTGAAACTCAAAATATGGAAAGTCATTTTTTTCATATCCAGTAACGAAATAATAATATCTCTTTTTCAGACTCTAGTACATTTTCTTCCTCTGGCATTTATTGTTGGTGTTTGTGTGTGTGTGTGTGTGAGAGAGAGAGAGAGAGAGAGAGCCGGGGGTGAGGGAGGGAGGGGGAGAGAGAGAGGGTTAGGGTTACAATAAGAGGAAGAGAGGGAGGGAGAAAGCTTCCTTTTTTTGCACTTTATGTCTGATTTGGACAGAATTTTCTGTATGGAAAGATAATTAGAGTCTTCACATGTTTGACCTCTTCCCATAGAGGTGGTCTATCTTCAAAATATTTGATAAGTTGATAGCAAAGAGGCACAAGAAGCCTTTCTTATCCTTGTGCACTGGTTACACATTCTATATTCATTGTGACCAGTTTTGGCCAAGCTGTTTAAAAGTCACAAATTTCCACTTCTTGTTTCACATAAGAATTGTCAGTAGTGGGATCATATTCAACCACAAAGTAATTCTAAATTAACTGGTCAATTAATCCAACTCCACAAAGCACTCACCACTACATGTCTGTCTTCTGTCATCTCTGCTGGACTCCTGGATAAACTGCCCCGTAGAGAGGGGAAGAAAAATAGACTCTGGGACTAACAGAATAGAAACATCAATCTATCAGTAGTTGCTGGTTTCCTTCTCCAAGACTAAGGACACATTCTTTCAAAATAGCAATGAGGCTCTTTTAATGAGGCATTGTTGAACCTCAAAGACAGTGTTATTTTTATTATGATTTTAAATACATACTATAAAGAATGTTACTATTTATTTTTCTGAAAAAACTTTTTCAATGTAAACTGTCAGGAATCCATATGTAGTTGGCAATATACAAATGCTATAATAAATAAATGTGTGTGAAGATTGTTCCCTTCTGAAATTGAATTACGCCTGTACAGATGGCCTCTCTCATCCATAATAGCTTGAGAAATTCACCCAAAAAATATATGGCAGAAAATCAAAAACAACTGATAAAATGCAGATGTATGCTTGTTGCTTTAATCCAGACCACCAAAACCATTAGTAAACAGCACCTAACTATTTAGAAGTGTATGATTTGTAAGCAGCCTTAAAAGCAATGTATAGCAGATTATAATGTATGTCCCTTCCATTTTCCTTCCACTAAATGACACACTGCTGAATTCATGCTCTATACTTAAAATAAGAATTATAATGTTGCTTTACCAGTGGCTTTCCAAACTGGTGCAATACAGGAGATAAAAGGGCTATTTTGTTTAATGTTTTCCATTCTTTCTCTTTCTTTGATTAAGATTATAACCCCTTTAAAATTCAATATTTAATCCCAATAACTTTATATACTGAAATATCTTGAGTGAGTTCTGGAGGGTTTTTCAATGCAAGACATTGAAAACTAGAATCTTTTAAGGATGTAAATTAGCTTCAGCTAAAATGTAGGATCCCCAACCATTTCCCAAGACTAGACATCATACTAAGAATACTTTCAAATGTGAATATCATTGTAGTTGAATTATCTGAAAATGTTAATATATATCCCTTTCTATTATTGGAGTTATCTTTAATTGAACTAAGCAAACTGGAAGAAGGCAACAATCTGCTACTAGATGTCGATCCTTCTTAGAGCATCAGTCTGGAGAAGATGGGTCACCATTCTTCATTCCAAATCTTAATAGCATTCCTACAATTTTGAGAGTTATTCCCCTAAAACTTGGAAAAAATGAGTGAGAACCTGGTTATGAGATGTAGGAATAAAATGGTTCTCTGTCTTGAAGGGTACAGTGCAAACTTCAGTTGCCACATTATTCAAGAGGGATATGCAACTATCTCCTGGAGTATGGACTTCTTTGGATTAGGATTCCTACTTCCCAGCAATTCCACACTGGCAGAATGGAATACCATACTCCATTCTCTTTCAGCTCTCTTTCAGTTTATTTTTTCCCCAACAATCAATTGGCTGTTCACAATCACTTTAGCCAGTTTAGCCTCCTCCCTTTAACTTTGCAGTCCTTAAAATCCTTCTAAGTTTTGTGATATTGCTATCCTGTTAATGAATGCTGCCATTTTTGTTTAAAAGGAAAGTGAAGCCTGCTATTAGAATCTATCAGAAGTGAGTGATCTGGGCCTTCACTTTGCACATGGCTCTTAACCTCCGTTTTCTACCCCCAGAGTCTTCTAAGTTCATGCCATGAAAATTAAATTGGAAAATTCTGTGGGTTTTTAGCAGCATATCTTTGTCTTTCTCATAAATAAATACTAATAATATTTCTATTTTGAATACATACTGTACATCTATACTTCCGCTCATCCCAGCCAAAAAGCCTCTAATAATGGGAGGAACAGAAAATTTCAGCATTATCTTTACTGATAATATCACTGCATCATCATCATTATGTCCCTTGTGGCTCAAAAATGTGAAATGGAAATGCATCCTGAATTGCATTGAAGTTTTCAGCCCTAATATGTATTATATGGAAAGAAAGATTACCCATAATTTATAGATTCATTAATTTGGATCCACTACATATACAAAAATTTATCCAGATTGGGTTCTCACAACCTTTGAACATTCCATCAGTAAAACTGCCTTAGTCAAGTGACCCAAATTGTTATGGAATAGCAAATTACAAACATTGAAACTTGGTAATAGTAATCCTATTGCATAGGTTGAAGTTAAGAAGTGGTCTCCTACTTCCACTACATTTCATTCAGAAAGAGGGACATTATGTGACCAGTGGGATGATCAGCCAGCCAAGGTACCTTTAAGATTCTTCAGTTGGCTGTCTGTAATTTCAAGAACAGCTTCTTTTATGTAGAGAACATTTAGCTTGGACTCTGATTTAAGAGGAAAAAAATCTATAGGTTTTTGTAAGAAATTGTTTTTAACCCTGGAGTGAGGGATAAATTATTGCCTCTCTCAGTCCCAGTAATTTCTGTGAGATTCTTGGCATTAACATGCTTCCTGTTAAAGAGTTCTATAATCAGCCATTCCAGTGATCTATTTATCTAGAAAAGTGTTACTCAACCTTGACAACCTTAAGGCATGTGGGCCTCAACTGTCAGTGGCTGGGGAATTCTGGGAGTTGAAGTTTGCATGTCTTAAATTTGCTAAGATTGAGAAACACTCATCTTTATGAAGACATGTGTTTATCATCACAATACTGAGGAATAGAATTGAATTGAATTGAACAGAACAGAACAGAACAAAACAGAGTTGGAAGGGACCTTGGAGGTCTTACATTCCAAATCCCTGCATAGGCAGGAAACCCATTTCAGACAAATGGTTGTCTAATCTCTTCTTAAAAACCTCCAGTGTTGGAGCATTCACAATTTCAGGAGGCAAGTTGTTCCACTGATTCATGGTTCTGTCAAGAAATGTCTCCTTAGTTCCAGGTTGCTTCTTTCCTTGATTACTTTCCATCCGTTGCTTCTTGTCCTGCCCTCAGGTGCTTTGGAGAATAGCTTGACTCCCTCTTCTTTGTGACAACACCTGAGATATTGCAACACTGTTATCATGTCACCCTTAGTCCTTCTTTTCATTAAACTAGACATACCCAATTCCAGCAACCATTCTTTATATGTTTATATGTTTACATTCTGATCTAGTTTATTATTTTCAGGAAATGTCAAGGGCAGTATTGCAAATGATACCCCATTGTGCATTCCTGGAATGGAGGCACTTTATGTAGGTACTTTGAAAAAGCAAAAAGCAAACCAACCTTCAGTTGATCATTATTTCTGTAGGAAGGCAGGTTAGCAATTCCCATCATGCTGAGAACTAGCCGAGTTCATCAGCATAAACAATGCTCTTTTTATAAGTTGCATGCAATGTTCTTATTGATGAACACTTCCTGTGATGCTCACTCATCCTCATGGGGACTTTGAATGAGAGTTCTGTCCACTCCCATCAATATAAAAAGGAAACTCTCCATTAAAAAAAGCCAGTATGCATTTTGTACTCTAAGACAGAGAAGAAACATCTGCTGAGCATTTCCTCTTTGCTAACACTGCAAAGTCTGCAATTTTTCAATAGCTGTTAAGTAACTAAAACTAAAAGAATTCTTTCAGATCTTTGGGGAATTCTTTTGCTGGCCATTTCCATTAATAATATTTGAGAAAGCGTGGAGCCTTTCATTGACGTGGCCTGCATTCCCATAGAGTGTTCCAACCATATGAAAGAGCTAATAAAAATATATCTGGCTCTAGTTTCCACAATGAAATGGCTCCCCTGACTGCAGCACAATTCTCTTAGATGAAGAATTTTTTACCAGCACTGTGTCTCACATGTGTGAACTGTCTACTTGGTTTAGATGGATATGCAAAATACAGTCTCACTGATTTTGGTTCTCATTCCTCCCCTTCTCCTTCCACTTCCTCCTTCACAAAGTTGAGATAATAAAAGAGACTCACCATATTTGCCCATTTCTTTCCAGTAAATCTTTCATTTAATATTTGCCTTATTCTTTTTTTATTGCAATCCTTGTCTTCATCTCTCCAATCTCTGCCCTTTGAACAACATCCTGTTTTCTTTGATATATCTTTGAGCAGTCTCTCCGATGAACTGTAAATAATTCTTCTTACCTTTTTTTCCTTTTTCTGTTTTTCTCAGATCTATTTTCCACGGTTAGCTGTCTTTTCAACCTCAGTGTCTCTGAGCTCCATTTTCCTCTTCCCCATCTCTTTTGCTTTCCTACAAATCAGACTGTAAATTACTATTTTGTGAGCAGTGAAATACTCTGAGCCTTTCCCATATGAAGCTGTCAGAGGCTTTGTGGCTTTAAATATACTCTTAAACATCTCAAAGGTGCTTTTCAAAAGGCATTTGGACTATGTTTTTTTCCCCTTGAGGAAGAAAAAGATGTTTTGCTTCTCATCCAAGAAACTTCATCAATTCTGGCTGGATGGTGGGGGTGTGGTGTGTGGAAGGATTAGTTCTGATAGGATGTTGGGGTGGTGATGGATTATATTTCTTTGCAGTCATCAGGTCATTAGCACTCTCTCTGAGAACTATTGAGACCACTTGGGGGGGTTTATCTGTGTACTTAGGGTTATCTGAATCAGAGTGCAAATGGGTGTGAAATCTTTTTGGAACTGCTAAAGGGATTGTGTTGTAGACAGAAGGTAGGAAGGTATCATATTCCTCCCCTTCTGTTGAGGCTGTTCAATTCTAATTTATTTATTTATTTATTTAATTTGTCAATCACTTACAAGATAATAGGTATAAGTATAAACATGAGTAAGGATACAGAAAATAGGTACAAATAAATGAGAATAATAGGACAGGGACAGTAGGCACGATGGTGCACTTATGCACACCCCTTACAGACCTCTTAGGAATGGGGTGAGATCAGTAGTGGATAGTTTGAGGTTAAAGGAGTGGGGGTTAGAGGATGTAACAACAGAGTCAGGTAGTGCATTCCAGGCATTGACCACTCTGTTGCTGAAGTCGTACTTTCTGCAATCGAGTTTGAAGCAGTTTACATTGACTTTGTATCTGTTGTGTGCTCTTGTACTGTTGTGGTTGAAGCTGAAGTAGCCATTGACTGGTAGGACATTGTAACTGATAATTTTGTGTGCTACGCTTAAGTCTAACCATAGGGGGCATAGTTCAAGGTTGTCCAAGCCCAAAATCTCAAGCCTGGTGATATAGGGTATTCTGTTGCGAGCAGAGGAGTCTTTACACATCAACTGCAAGCCATTTTACTCTTCACATGAATTCTCCTCATTTCTCCCAATAACTGTGTATGTTCCTCCATAAGCCTGTGTAAACAAGGCATTACAAACTCTTGCTGATCAAATTATGGAGGCTGAAGCCAAACACCCAGGTTCCCTTCCCATCATTTTAGGAGATTTCAGTCAAGCAAATTTAAGGAAAGAGCTCCCAAAATATTTCCAGCATGTAAATTGTCCCACCAGAGACAAAAATACTTTAGACCACTGCTACACAACAGTAAAGATGCTTATAGGTCTTTACCACGAGCAGCTGTGGGACACTCTGACCACTGCATGATTCACCTTGCACCTGCTTACAGACAAAGACTTAAAACCATGAAACTAACAATTAAATCAGTGAAGACTTGGTCAGATGAGGCAAAGCTGAAATTCCAGGCCTGCCTTAATTGCACTGATTGGAATGTTTTTGAAAATGTCTCTGCAGACCTAGATGAGCTCACAGATACTGTAACATCACATGTCAGCTTCTGTGAAAATTTATGTGTACCAATAAGGAACCTGCAAATGTATAGTAACAATAAACCTTGGTTCACAGCTAAACTTAAGCAGCTACATCATTCCAAAGAGGAAGCCTACAGAAAAGGTAACAGAATGCTATACAACCAGGCCAGAACCATATTAACAAGAGAGATCAGAGCAGCAAAAAGAAGCTATTCTGAAAAGTTAAGGAATCAGTTCTCAACAAATGAACCAGCAAACATGTGGAAAACTCTTAAAAACATCATTGGCTTCAGCAAACCTCCCTCCCAGGCAGAAGGAAATCAACAACTAGCAGATGACCTGAATGTGTTTTACTGCAGGTTTGAAAAGAAATTACAGCCACCTATCTCCACAACACACATCTCAAACACACCAACAACAGCCAAGCCTCCTACAACTGGCCCCAATCCATTGGACTCACAACCTCTGGTGATCATAGAAAAAGAAGTGCAAGATCTATTACACAGACAAAAGCCAGGAAAAGCACCAGGGCCAGACAAGATAACTCCTTCTTACTTAAAAGTCTGTGCTGACCAATTGACCCCCATCTTCACCCAAATCTTCAATAGATCACTAGAGATGTGCTATGTTCCTTCCTGCTTCAAATGTTCTACCATCATCCCAGTGCCAAAGAAGCCCCCCCATCAAGGAACTGAATGATTACAGACCAGTTGCTCTAACATCTGTAGTTACGAAAATATTTGAAAGATTTGTGCTGTCCCACCTGAAAACCATCACTGATCTGCTGTTAGATCCCATGCAGTTTGCATACCAAGCAAATAGATCAACAAATGATGCTGTTAACATGGCTCTGCATTACATCCTACAATCCTTGCGTAGGCAAGGATCCTCTTTGTAGACTTCAGTTCAGCATTAAATAACATCATTCCAGACACTCTTCTAAGTAAATTAAACCAACTAGTGGTACCTGAACACTTGTAAGTGGATCATAAGCTTCCTAACAGACAGGAAGCAGCAGGTGAAGCTAGGCAGAATCACATCCGATACCTTTACAATCAGCACAGGAGGCCCTCAAGGCTGTGTGCTTTCTCCACTTCTCTTCTCCCTATATACTAATAACTACATCTCAAACGATCCATCTGTTAAAATACTGAAGTTTGCTGATGACACAACAGTGATTGATCTCATTCGAGACAACGATGAATCTGCATACAGACAGGAGATTATATAACTTGCCTTGTGGTGTAACCGGAATAATCTAGAACTGAACACACTCAAAACTGTAGAAATGCGGTAGACTTTAGAAGAAACCCTCCCATACTACCACCTCTTACAATACTAGACAACACTGTATCAACAGTAAAGACCTTCAAATTTCTAGGTTCTACTATATCACATGACCTAAAATGGACACCTAACATTAAAAATGTCATCAAAAAAGCACAACAAAGAATATTCTTTCTGCGCCAACTCAGAAAACTCAAACTGCCCAAGGAGCTGCTGATACAGTTCTACAGAGGAATGATTGAGTCTATCATCTGCACCTCTATAACTGTCTGGTTTGGTTCTGCAACCCAACAGGACAGACACAGACTTCAGAGGATAATTAGGACTGCAGAAAAAACAATTACTACCAACGTGCTTTGAGTCGAGGACCTGTATATTGCACAAGTCAAAAAGAGGGCTGTCAAAATATTTACAGACCTCACATCCCGGACATAAACTGTTTCAACTCCTTCCCTCAAAACGACACTATAGAACACTGCACACCAGAACAACTAGGCACAAGAACAGTTTTTTCCTGAAAGCCATCATTCTGCGAAACAAATAATTCCCTCAACTGTTCAACTATTACAAAGTCTACTATTACTGTTAATCTTCTCATCATTCCTTATCACCCATCCCCTGCCACTTGTAATTGTAGGACTGTAACTTTGTTGCTTTTATCCTTATGATTTGTCGCGTTGTCGCGGTTTGCTCGTTGTCCTTAGGTTCTCTGATCAGCCCGTAGAGCCCCCGCAGGGGTGAAATTTAGAGGGACCCTCGCGAGGGTGAGTACTTAAGTACTAGAATCAATAATTGACACAGACACCATAGTTTCTCAAGGTGAGAGAGCACGTTGTGCCCGGGGTAGATGAAGAAATCCCCCGATTGCAACGCACCACCCTCTTTTATTTTGCAGTTTTCTCAGGGTGGGGGGAGCGAGACATATGTGAAGAGGAGCAAGGAAGTATAATTCTAATGGCGCCATGGCAGGATGCGACCACTGTTGTGTGCTAAGATAGAGTGATTATCTATTAACAAGATATTTTGTAGTCAGCTAGTTTCTGTAACTATTTGCCTACGTGTCGTGCCAAGATGAGCTTACCATGCAATTCCTAACTTGAGAAGGTCATTCTTAGGGCCTTAGGTCAAGAGGACTCTCGAAGTTTACTACAAGTCCTCTTTTCTTTGTTTTTAAGGTGCCGCGATATCCGATTCAAAATATAAGCCTTTCTCCTTTGGAGTATCATAGTGCTTGGATAAGGACATACCCTCCGGGACATCCCGATCCGATTGCACAACCTCGTTCAAGGGCAGGTTATCAGAGTCATCATCGGAATATAAGTGCAAAAGCGGAGCTTTGCACTCCTCAGTTGGAATTGCCATATATACATGATTTTGCATTAAGAGATTAAGTTGCGCAGCAGCTTTAGCTTCGGCAATAGCATTTAAACTACGTTTGATCATTGAAATAAAGATAGGTAATAAACAGGGTAGCAAAGTTGGACCAATTAGTTATGACATGGGTGATGTTAATTTCCTGGGCCTGCCACGGCCATTGTTCCCCCATCGTAGTTCCCCCACACACAAAGCAATTTTTAACTTGCAATGATTTAGCAATAGTCTCTGCAAGGTGTACAAAGGTGTTGCGCACCTCATGTGGTACGGTCAGGTGAGTCAATTTTGCCAATTCCGAATAAACAGAATGAAATAAGGAGTGTCTGGTTGAGTCGATGGAAATTTTGCTTACTATTATTTTGATGGCTACTGAAGGGTTGGTTCCTGTCCCATCAATACCCAAGCCATAGTCATTGTCAGTACCTTTCCATGTTTGGAAGGAAAGCCAATTTTCCGGTACTGGAAACGTGAGATTGATGGGATTGCACTGATGTTGCATACAGTTGGGATCGGGAACTCTAAGGCGGGTGATATAGAGTTTTTTAAGGTTATCCCTCTTGGGTATGGTGTCGGGTCGCACTGTGAGCCCTCTGGATTGAAAGTCCACACATTTCCATTCATTACAGTAGGTGCCTTTGCCACAGGGGTCATGTTGATTTGAAGTTCTGGCAGAGATGTACTTTTCGTTGCTGGAATATGTCCGTCGCCAGACAAGTGAGCCACATTCGTTTGTGCCATAGTCCATGGCTTCGCAGGCATCAAAAGTGACCGATTGGGATACCTTCGGATTATAAAAGTCATGATTGACCAGAGTCTTTTTCGATGAACCGGCTCCGACAGTGATGAGGATGTTGTAGCGATGAGTGGGGCCTGTGGGGTCATAACAGGTTTGTTTGTTGTTATCTTCACAAATACTATACGTCGTGCTATTCCACACACAGGTGTGCGTGGATGGTTTGGTGCAAATAAAATGAGTGTGATAGATTAATGTAGTTCTGATGGTCAGCCCCTGTTGAGTTTTTTGCAAGCAGGGGGTGCAATGTTTGGCATCTTGGGAGGTGAGTGCACTTCGTGTCCTCCGTTGAGAGGGGATAAACTTTTGGTGTAGGGATAATGTCAGCCGAGAAGAAGTGGCAAAGCCTCGTACCATTTTTGTAATTTCACATTGGTATAGACCAAAGTCTGAGAGGGTCAGATCAGTTACTGAAAGATGAGTTGCTCTAAAATGATAATTGATGGTATATTTGGGTGAGTCTTGTAGATGTATGGTATTGTTGAAAAACCAGCGCCAGATGATTCCCTTTTTCTTGATTGGAGACCTCTGGTAACAGGAGAGGGCCTGAGAGCGAAGATGCAGTGCTCCTTCATTGTTGTAACGGTGCGTGTGAATCAAGGAGTTGAATTCAGGATGTGGAGAGGACTCGAGAAGCTGTCTACGAATTCGTTGTCCGCGGAGCAGTGACCAGGAACCAGGATAGCGGTCAGGGAGATGGGAGCCAGGTGCATCCCATAGGCAGCTGGTGGTATCACAGGGAGGTTGGCAGCAGGAGAAGTGGCGCACCAGGGTATGGGAAAAAGATTGAGGAGAAGATTGAGACAAAAGGAGCCAAGAAAGAAACATAGAGGGTAGTGGGGGGCGAGTTACAGAGAAAATGGAAAAGAGATAAATTGTATGATTGAAGGATTGACGGGAAGCAAGAAAGCCTAAGCAGGAATAAGGTCCCACCGTATTCGCGGTGACATAGACATGTAGGTAGACCCGACAGGGTTGGTAGCCATACAGAAGAGAAACGTGAGGTGAGGGACACAAGGCACGGCCTTGATGTTGAAAGGCATAATTACAGGTGGAAAGAGATATGTCTTCAAAGGTAAAGGTAACGCGTGTGAACGGAGGGGCGAAGATAATAGCAGGATCAGCCCGAAACTGAGAAAAGACAGGAGATATCAGAATCAGAAGGGCTAGGAGAGGAACACTTGTCCTTAGCCTCCCCATGATAAGGTCGAACACAGCGCGCAGGCACCCAAAGAACACGATCAGGAAGTTGAACAGCAGCGTATCCTTTGCCCCAAGTGATCAGTTGCACAGGTCCCTTCCACTTCGGATCTGGAAGTTGCCTGAAATAAACAAGAGGTCTGGAGGTAGGGACAGGAGGTGTGGTAAAGTGACGAGAAGCAGCCGTAGAAGAAGGAGAGCCAGTAAGATTCAGAAAGTTCAAGGTATATAAACATACATTTAACACATTCTGTAACGCTGGGAGGTTCGGGGGGCGTACGCCTTTTTTCCCCATGTATCGATCAAGGGCCGTTTTGAGTGTTAAATTTGCTCTTTCCACAATAGCTTGGCCTTGGCTATTAAATGGAATTCCAAATTTGTGTACAATGGACCAATGATGACAGAACTCCGAGAAAGAGGAGCTCGTGTATGCAGGACCATTGTCTGTTTTTAAAATTTTTGGACATCCCAGTGTTACAAAGGTCTGAATGCAATGATTGATAGTGTTTTTAGTAGTCTCCCCCCTTTGCAGTGTGGCCATGATGAACCCAGAGTAAGTGTCTACAGACACGTGAATATACTTCCAGGTCGCAAAGGATGGATACTGAGTAACGTCCATTTGCCATGTGTCACAGGCCTCGGTGCCTCTAGGATTTACTCCTTCTGGGACACTTCGTGCCTGCAGACTACATGTAGGACATTGTTGAACAATTGCCGCGGCTTCTTGATGAGTAATTCCAAATTGTCTCACCAGAGCCTTTCTATTTTGATGAAAATAATCATGACTTTCTCCTGCTGTTAAGGTGTTATTCTGCAGGATTGGTAACAAATGCAACTTGCAGGCCTCATCTGCCATGTGATTGCCTTCTGAAAGAAATCCGGGCAGATGCTGATGGCTTCTGATGTGGGCCACAAACAGAGATTCCTTCCTTTCCTTCAATAGGTCTTGTAACTGTAAAAAAAGCGTCATTAAAGGAGAAGGGGTTGCAGGAGAAATGTAGGCATCAAATATATTCAAGGCCAATTGTGCCACATACAGACTATCAGATATTACATTAATTGGCTGGTTGGGAAAAAGTGTGAGTGCCATATTGAAGGCAGACAGTTCAGCCTGTTGAGCAGACGGTTGTGGTGTGGTAAGTTTTGTATGCCATTGATTGTCAGTTTGCCACACACAAGCCCCGATGGTTTTAGAACCATCAGTGAATACAGTAAGACAATCTTTCATTGGTTGTTGTACTAAAGGAGTCTCTAGAGTGAGCGGAATTGTTTTCAGCACTTGTATGCGTGGGTCTGGTGGTAGATGGCAAGAGACATTCCCTTGCCACCCTTCCAACGCATCTTGTAACGCATCAGAATTTTGGAAGAGTGGTTCCCATTGTGTTAGTCTGCAGGGAGTGTAAAGCGTGCAGATATCCACACCCATCAAGGCTCTAGCTCTTTTCCTCCCCCGTTCTATAAGAAGAGCCATTTGTGCAGCTCTTGTGGTGATTGATGCTTTTGGGGTATGAGGAAGGTGAATCCACTCTAAAATGTGTAGCTTTTTTGAAGTCGAGATTTGAATAATGATTGCTGTAAGGAGTGCGGGTGTGGGAAGAAGTGCCAATGAGAGTGCATGATTGTGTAATGAGCGGTCCACCCAATGGGTATGCAAGGCGCTGTTGATTTCTTTAAGAGCATTAAGCTGTTGCTCATTCAGCCAAATGAGATCTGCTGGATGCTTAAGGCCGACCAATGCTTGAAATAATGGCGAGAGAGTATGAGTTGAAATGGAAAGATATGGGCGTGCCCAATTGAGCGTGCCCAGGCATTGCTGTAACTGAACCAAGGTTGCAGGTTGAGGGAGTGTGAGAACAGGAAGGTGAGGTGAAGCTGTGGAGGCTAAAACCTTGTGTCCTAAATATTGTAACGGATAATGAGACTGCACCTTTTCTGGTGCTACATGCAGTCCTGCAAGAGCAAGGAGAGAGAGAAGACATGGAAAAGTTTTACATACTGTACCTTTAGGACCATCAGCTGCAATCAGGATGTCATCCATGTAATGATACACTAAAAATTCAGGAAATTTGTCCCGATAGGGTTGTAAAGCTTTATTTACAAAATATTGACACATCGTAGGAGAATTGAGCATTCCTTGGGGAAGAACTTTCCATTGATATCTAGCTGTAGGTTTAGAATTATTAAACTCAGGAACGGTGAAGGCAAATAGTATCCTGTCCTCTGGTATCAGCGGGATGGAGAAAAAACAATCTTTGAGGTCAATGATTATGAGATCAAATGTTACAGGAATTAAATTTGGATTTGGAAGGCCGCATTGCAATGGGCCCATAGGTTGCAATATAGCGTTCAGAACACGAAGATCCTGTAGGAGGCGCCATTTGCCACTTTTCTTTTTAATTACAAACACTGGTGTGTTATATGGGCTGGTAGATGGTTCAATATGCCCTTCTGCCAATTGTTGTTGAACAAGAGTGTGAAGTGCGTTTAATTTTTCTTTTGTAAGAGGCCATTGATCAATCCAAACAGGAATATTTGATTTCAGAGTGAGAGATAGAGGAGAAATAGCCATAATTCAAGGTATGTAGAGAGAAGTGTGGAGTTGAGATAGCAGGTCACGGCCCCACAAATTGCAATGTAATGGAAGGACAAAGGGTTTAAGATAAGCAGTCACAGAGGAATGAGGCGTAGAGGCAGTAAGCCAAAGTGAGCTAACCTTTGCTGCCTGCGCTCCACCGACGCCTTGTACTGAAGTTGTTTCAGCAAGGGGCCAAGAGGATGGCCACTCAGAGGATCGAATGACAGAGACGTCAGCTCCAGTGTCAATCAGGCCAGCAAAAGATTGGCCATTCAGCAATATGGTTAACATAGGTTTGGAGGCTTGAACAGATTGCTGTAGAGCAAACAAAGAAGGGGGTTCAGGAGACGGAAGAAGAATGAGAGTAGCCACAATCGTTCCCGCTTTCAGGGAAAAGCACCGGTCACCAATGGCAGCGAGAGAGAGATTTTTCAGAGAAGAGGAGTCGTACAAAAAGGGTGCAGCGACTACGCCTTCAATGGTAAGGGAGGAGTTAGGTATGAGCAAAACAGGCAAGGAAGGCGGAAGTGGCTTCAGAACAGTGATAGAAAGAGGGAGAGTGAAGACCGAACCAGGATCATCATAAACAATGTCCTCTGTCAGTTGTACAGGGAAAGAAGTAGGTTGTAAAAAGGAAAGAGAAGAGGAAAGAGAAGTTTCAGCCTTTGTAGCGGGGTTAGCTGAAGACCCCATGCCTAGTTTTCCGATTGCTGAGCAGGAGGAGGGTTAGAGCGACATTGGGAAGCCCAATGAAAACCTTTTCTGCAACGAGGGCAAACAGTTTTTGGCTTGGCAGCATAGGATGCAGTACCCCGAGACTGGCCACGAGGCGTTCCAGAGCGGTTTGCAAACGGTTAACGAATGAAGAGTAAGACTCGTCAACCTCCTGCACTATCTTCAAAAAGGTGTGTGTGGATTTAGAGTCTGAGTCATCCACACGTTTCAGGGCATTCATCGCACAAAGATGAATGATTGCAAAGGCACGGCGAGGGCAAGTTTGTTGCTGAATCAGGGTGGAGTATAATCCAGTTCCCTTTAAGTGATCAGCAATGACCAGATTAGGGAGGCCTCGTCTTATTTCAGCATCTACTAATTTTTCATATTCAGACTGCCAAACAACATACTGGGCAGGAGTCATAAGCATAGAAAACAACATCTTCCAATCATATAACAGCATTACAGTGTTAGCAGACACGAGAGAATCAAGCAAGCCACGAGTGTAAGTGGATTGCAGTCCATACATATTTACAGCCTCTTTTAAATTTTTCAGCACTCTTAACTCTATGTTGGTATGAACAGGAGCGCCAGGGGCTCCCGGAACAAGAGTCATAGGGTAAGCAGAAGGTATATCACAAGATTCTAAGGTGAAGCAAGGAGAAGCCAGGATAGCAGTAATATTTCCCCCCAATGGATGTGGGGATGGAGAATCAGTAGGAATAGGAGAGACAGAAGGAGAGGAGGGCTGCAGATGATTGTGCGGAGTGTCAGAGTGAAAAGGAGGGGCAGAGGCAAGCTGAGGAATATTATCCGAAGAGGCAACAGATTGGTAAGGTGGGGGAGAAGAATCAAAGTGAACAGCAGGAGATTTAGCAGTTTTAGAGGCAAGAGATAAAGACTCAGGGAGAGTGGTGGAGGGGTAAATAGTATTGAGCGCAGCCATTATCGCACGCCAGGACATAAGAATGTCTGGTGGAGCTCTGGGAACATCATACAGATATTTTCCCAAGCGTTCCCACGAAGTGCGATGCAGCGTGCCCTCAGCCGGATAAGCAGGACAGTGCTGTTCCACGTAAAGCAAGAAGGAGGTGATAGATTTTCTAGACAAGGTATATACAGTGGTGCCGTTAATTTTCTGCAAATAATTAGCCTTCTTCACTAATTGGGAAAGTTCGTCCCTATGAACTGACGAAACTTTGGAGAGTGAGGAGCCCATTACTTACGATTGTACAGA
The DNA here is from genome assembly GCA_023653725.1 of Bungarus multicinctus. Taxonomy (NCBI): domain Eukaryota; kingdom Metazoa; phylum Chordata; class Lepidosauria; order Squamata; family Elapidae; genus Bungarus; species Bungarus multicinctus. The sequence continues at coordinate 216,187,900 of CM042834.1, forward strand.
GCCTTTGCCAGGTGCGTAGCAACGGGAGTGAAGGCAGCGCACCTCTAGACAGAAGTCACGCCGTGGAGCTGAAGAAGGGAGAGATCCCGGACGAGCCCCCAGTTGTCGCGTTGTCGCGGTTTGCTCGTTGTCCTTAGGTTCTCTGATCAGCCCGTAGAGCCCCCGCAGGGGTGAAATTTAGAGGGACCCTCGCGAGGGTGAGTACTTAAGTACTAGAATCAATAATTGACACAGACACCATAGTTTCTCAAGGTGAGAGAGCACGTTGTGCCCGGGGTAGATGAAGAAATCCCCCGATTGCAACGCACCACCCTCTTTTATTTTGCAGTTTTCTCAGGGTGGGGGGAGCGAGACATATGTGAAGAGGAGCAAGGAAGTATAATTCTAATGGCGCCATGGCAGGATGCGACCACTGTTGTGTGCTAAGATAGAGTGATTATCTATTAACAAGATATTTTGTAGTCAGCTAGTTTCTGTAACTATTTGCCTACGTGTCGTGCCAAGATGAGCTTACCATGCAATTCCTAACTTGAGAAGGTCATTCTTAGGGCCTTAGGTCAAGAGGACTCTCGAAGTTTACTACAATGATTTATATTGACTGTTTCCTAGTATGATTTGATTGCTTATTGTATCCTATAACTATCATTAAGTGTTGTACGTTATGATTCTTTATTCTTAACGAATGTATCTTTTCTTTTATGTATACTGAGTGTATTTATACCAAGACAAATTCCTTATGTGTCCAATCATACTTGGCCAATAAAGTATTCCATTCTATTCTAGTCTATTCTAGTCTAGTCTAGTGTAGTCTAGTCTAGTCTAGTACTCTTCTAGTGAAATACTTCTGGACTCGCTCAATTGTATTAATGTCTGATATACAGTGCGGATTCCAGCTGTATTTTGGTCTAGCAAAAGTTTTGTATGCTCTAGTTAGCAATTCGATATTTCCGGAGGAGAAGCTTCGTAAGATTAGATTTACAACTCTTAATGCCTTTTTGGCAATGCTGTTACAGTGAGTTCTGGTGCTTAGGTCATTTGATATGAGAGCTCCAAGATCCTTGACTTAGATGACATAGACAGCCTTTTTCACCCCTTTTTCAAACCAATTGTTCTCTCTATCCAGAATGTGGACAAAATGTGCCCAGATCAAAAGCAACCTTCCCAAGGAGTCCAGCCGGAGTCACTGGACACAGTTTCTCTACTTTGGTTCTGAAACATCTTCAAAAGCAATGAGCTTATCAAAGATCCTCTGTTCCTGGGTAATTTCTTTATCAGCAGGGTAATTTATTTCATAACCTGCAGCAGAAAATAAAAGTCTTGCATTAATTTATGTAAGCGTATGATTTAAGGCATAAAAAATGAAATCAACACAATAAAAATCCTATTTTTTCTACCTAAAAAGAATGAAAAAAGAATGTAGCTTGGGATCAAGAGATCATATCTGAAAAAATTATGGAGCTTGTATTTTATACTCAGGATATATAATGTTGATAGCATAAGTAAATTTCTGCCTTTACCTTGAAACAGCACACTATTTAAAATAAACAATATGTTCCAAATAAGTTAGGTCAGCCTTTTCAACCTTTCTATCCTGGAGGAATTCTTGAAATAATTTTAAGGTCTCATGAAATCCTTGCACAAAAATCACAAATAAAAAAAATGCAAACACTTCGCCATACAATTCATTTCAAACCTATACAATCCACATTTTACAATGTTAACAATAACAACAAAGAAGCAAATCAGCAGTTGAGTCATGGGGTGTAAAAATGCCACCACTGCAAATGCTAGTATTGCATAGTGTGCAAAGTTTAAAAAATGTTTATTTTTATTTTTAATCACGTTCTCTTAGCATCCTTACAGAAACCTCTGGGTTTTTTTGGAAACCCAGTTGAGAAAGACTGAATTAGGCAATGTAAAAGATTCAGATTTTTCAGATGTTTTGTAAATCCTGAATATCTGGAAGAAGGATATAAAGTAGAGATTTGTTAATCAATATAAGGATCAGAAAATGAAAGTATGAGTGAATTAATATTTTATTTGTTTGCTTAGAGCCTTGTTTGATTTCTATCTGCCTAAGCTATCTAAGCTAAAGGTGATGCTAAAGTCTTCAACCCATAGAAGATTTCTTTTGTTTTTTAATAAAGATTTTTTTTAATTTTTTATACATTTCTTCACGTGAGCAACATGGTTCCAGATTACAACATTTATACATAGTCATAATTACATTTCCATCTCTCTTGTTTAACATCACCTCAAGTGTATATTCTTGTGTTACAACACCCTGGTTGTTGTACAGCATACTGCTGTCCTTTTCTATCTTTCGGCTCAACACCAGAGACCATCCAGACAGAAAGCTATTTGTTTTGTTGTCTTTTGTTTATATGTGTGTTAGGTTTTGAGCTGATAAATAATTAAATAAGGGAGACTAATATAGATCTATTTTGAGCTACTTAGCTCTCGTCAGCTAGCCATACCCTTACTGGGATTCGAAGGATCCCATCCAGATCAGCGATACAGCGATACATCTTTTCCCCCACCCTTCTCTGTTACAAAGACAGCAGTATGCTTCCTCCCTTGATTGAGGCTTACCAGAGTGTTGTAACACAAGAATATATACTCATTCCCCTGTATCGCTGATCTGGATGAGAACCAGTGGCCTAATGGCAATTACAACTGCCTCACATGTAATACTTCCCAGGTTCGAATCCCAGTAAGAGTATAGCTAGCTGACGAGAGCTAAGTAGCTCAAAATAGATCTATACTAGTCTCCCTTATTTAATTATTTATCAGCTCAAAACCTAACACACATATAAACAAAAGAAAAAACAATGCTCTTAGTTTTAGCGAAAGACAGAAAGGAAAATCAGCTACAAAACCTAACAAAAATAAAGATAACATAGCGAGATCAGTTTTCATTACCAAACAGTCCCAAAATATTACATTCATTTATACTTTCTGCAACCCCCTGCCCTTTTTTTTAGGCTCTGGGGTTCTTGTTATGCTATAGTCTTTTAGTTCATTTCTTTTCTCTTTCACACATTTATACAACCGGTAATTTTCCATAAAAACATAGAAGAGGAAATATCTTTAACCATTAGATGGTGCTCTATATCGCTTCCACTTTTTCAAAGTTCTTTTTTATTCTCTTTTCCGTTGTATTAACATTAAATTTTATCCATTCCAGGCAAGTCCAGCATTTTATTCAATGCCTAATTAGTGCCCAATTCTGTATATTATTCCAAATTTAATCTCTGCTTTCATGTAGTTCTTTTATTTCCATTTTTTATTTACCTTGTATTTTCCTCTTATTTCCCATTCACTGCTATCACACTTCCAAACAAGGACTCTTTCTTTCTGATTTTCGGGTCTGTCAAAAAACGTTCAAGTTCTTTTATCTGGTTACATGCCGCTCACTACTTCACTGCTCCAGCACACACTTAAGTCCCGGCCACTTCCCGTCTTTAGGGCAGCCATTAAAACTGCCACTTCTCCCTGTCTTCCAGGGGAGTATACCAAGCCAGGATGGGGAGATGTGGCTCCCCTCATCCCAGCTGGTTGTCTCCCGCTCTCCCCCCACCCCTCTGCGGTGGGTCGGATGAATCTGGTCCCATGAGGACCCCTCCAACAGGGCAAGCATGTATCAAAGCCATGCACGATCGCGGTCTCTGGTCCATCTTTGACAGAAGCACCACCGGAGGTCCTCAACCGATAAAAGATTTCTAGGCAGAATAATTTATTCTGATGATTCCTGTTATACTGTTCCCAACAAAGACCTTTATGCTTGAAAAATTGCTCTCAGACAAATTCATTAACTGCAGAGAAACAGAATTCCAGAAAGTGTACCCAGTAATATGACACTGATGAAATGTCAGCCAGAAATTAAAATGTCACTGAAGCACATCTCTGAAAACAAAAAATTGAATCCAAAGGACAATATTTTGCCATTTCTGAAGTGGGAAATATATCAACAATAATAAATTTTCTGCATCCACAGAGTAAATAAGATTATAATCAAAATATCATTGTACTTCATTTGATTAATGGTAGATTCATGACATTCTATGGCTAAAAGTATACATTTACCTGTAGGGAAATACATAATATATTTGACTTGATGGATACTGATGAAGGTCTTTTCTGATATGTTTTCAAACATTTTCGGAGGCATTGTGATGTGTGTGTGTGTATAAAAATACATTTCCATAAAAAAAAACATAGAACATAGAATAATAGAGGGATCTTGGAGGTCTTCTAGTCCTACCCCTTGCTCAAGCAGGAGACCCTATACTGTTTCAGACAAATGGTTGTCCAGTCTCTTTTTGAAAGCCTCCAGTGATGGACTATCCACTTCTGATGGCAAGCTATTCCACTGGTTGATTGCTCTCCCTATTAGAAACTTTCTCCTTAGTTCTAGGCTGCTTCTATCCTTGGTTATTTTCCATCCATTGTTTTTTGTCTTGCCTTTGGAAAACAGTTTGACTCTCTCATCTTTGTAGGAGCCCCTCAAATATTGGAACATTGCCATCAGGTCTCCCCTGGTGCTTCTTTTCAATTAGACTAGACATTCTAGACAATTTCTTGAAATGTCTTTGAATATTACTAGCTCTGGTTGGTAGTTACGTTGTTGGTTTGAGCTCTGAGCTTGGCGATTTGGTTGCAATGTTTCATCCCATTTGAGGAGACAAATGCATTTGCAACCAAATCTTCAAGCTTGGATTCAAACTAATAATACACCCAGTTCCTGTAACCGTTCTTCATATACTTTAGCCCCCAACCCCCTAATCATTCTTGTTGTTCTTCTTTCCAGAGTCTCAACATCTTTTTTATATTGTGGTGACTATAACTGGATGCAATAGTCCAAGTGTGGTCTTGTACGAAAGAAAGACCTACTAAAAGTTCCCCAAATTTTAAAGACTTTTGTCACACTGTATAGTATGAGGAAATATGCAAATATGGCTGAGTGGCCACTCATATTTTTCTTTCATAAAGTTGTCATTCATGAACTTTGGTTACAGTAAAATATCTGAGATCATTTGACCAGAGAACATCAGCTACTACTACCAAAAAAGAACATATTATAAAAGCCGAGGAAGTTGATTAAAAAAAGTAAAAACTACCATTACAAAATGTATTCATTTCCCTTAAGATAATCAGTAAAAAAACACACAAAGTTTTCCTTCAGAGGTGATGCAAACTATATTTGTACTGAAAGCAGTTCAAAATAATCAGCTATTTTGAGGGGGGGGTAGATATTAATAATATCTTCTCTACATACCCCAATATTTTGTACTGCTTGAATTTAATAGGCCACATAGCTGAACTACCACAAAGCAGCTTCCTACATAATACATAATGTGCAAGTGAGTGAATGAAATTTTTGAGATATACTTGAAATGGCTTTCATGTCAATGATATCTGAACTTTTACAAGAGCAAGCATATGACTGCTTCAAGTTTTACTGGGCACCTTTTAAGGCCAGGGATTAACTCTTGGCCCCTAAAGAGTACCTAATAATTGGTTCAATATGACACTCAAATAGTGAGAAGAATGTCACCATTCAGATTATATTCATAGATGACATTTTACCAGGCAGTGTTAAATGCCAAGGGCAGGTTACTTAGATAGTAAAATTCAAAATTACTCCTCTTAGATGAAAGAATTGGTTTCTTTGAGCCAAAACCTGTTAACACAATGTGATTGTGCAGAGAAAGTACCCACACAGGTATGACTTTCTTAAAGAGAATAAAAGATTGAAGCCTCGTGTTGGAAAGAATTATTTCCCTAATTTGTGATCACTTTCAATCCAATTGCTACAAATATTGTGCTAGGATGCAGGTATAATGGTGGGACGCATATTTCACACAATTTCTTACACAGTTTAGTCCTCATACCCAGAGTTGCTTTTTGTGTGATATGGGTGGCTATATAAATTAGAATTAATTAGAATTAATTCATATTAATTAATATGAATTAAATATTAAAATTACTTCAATTACTGGGCAGAATTTACATCACGATATTGTGGTTCATGCTTTGTCAATTGCATAGTAATTGTACATTTTTGTGTAGATCTGTAGGAAGGGCAATATCTCTGGGTTGCTTTTTCAGGGGTTACAATAAAAGGAAAACCACATCACAAATGTATATTTTGGCCAATATATGTAACAGATAGCCTGATCTAATTTATGTTTGAGTAAGTATAACCATAAACATCTATTCCAAGACAGAGATGAAAACCCATGACCTTTTGTACATACATCTTTTGCGTTATAAACATCTTGAAAAATATAGAGCTATGCTAAACTACACTGGGAAATAATACAGTAACTCGACATTTGATTAGACGAAGAGATTACAAAGACATAAAAGGACAAATAATTGCACAAAGGGTTTGTTCTGTTTTTAAGTGGAACAGAATGCCATGGCTTTCCCCAGCTTCTCACATCCCCTTTCCAACCCCAAACCACATTTGTGATAGGAAACAAACTGGAAGAATTCTGTGCAGCAATTTTATATCTTATTAGAGCCAACACAACTCATAAATATAGTTAAAGGGATCGGTGGGAACTGTATGACAATCCCATCTGCAAAAATTATGTATTGACACTCAGCCAAAAATTGGATAAATGAAAATGACTCTATCATTTTGAGGAACAGACACATTATTGAAAATAGAACAATCAAATTGGCCAGTCAAATTAAGTATCTAATATCACTGGTATTCGTTGTGTTATAGACAGATAGATTGATATTCATTCATTCATGAGATTTATAAGGTGGCCTAATTCAAACAATGCTATTCTGGATGGCTAATAAACAATAAACCAAAAAACACACAGAACAGAGCCAATATCATATATTGTATATTAAACATATACAATGTACATATCTTCTTCTTTACTTCTTCTTTTACCAACTACGCTACATAACAAAACAACCAAAAAGGAACTTTCACTGAATTGGCCCATAATGCCTTGAGGAAGAATCAGGTTTCAATGGTTTTCCTAAAGGCCAGTACAGTTGGCAACTGTCGCGGTTGATTTTTCCAGATACAGAGGCAATCCCTTATAGGAGTAGGCAGGCTTCCTAGTCCTATAAGACAGCAAAATTTAGCAGAAGGAACCTGGAGTATGCCTCCCTGTGGGAGCATATGGAGATGGAATATGTTCTTGGGAGAAGGTGGTTCCTCAAGTAATCTGGACATACTGGTTATGCCATGTAGGGCTTTAAAAATGATTACCAGAACTTTGCATCACAGCTGAAAGCCTATTACAAATCAGTTCAGTTGTAGTGAACATATATGGGCATCAGTAGATGCATTCATAACTATCTATGCTGCTGCATTCAAGATCATTTTAGATTCTGGATTTAACAGTCCTATGAAGGGCTGGGCTAATAATGATGTCTCTTACTCCATAATGTGTCATGACAACTCAGCTGCCTGTTCATTCTGATGAATAACATCCCTTACTTCTGCCCAAAGTCCTTTCCTGATGGTATTCTGAAGGATTTTAATACTAGGCTAATACTAGACTAAGATTCACTTTTCATCGTATGTTTGTGAAATATGTAGCTCCCTGATTCTTTCAAAGTTGGCCAATACATGGTTCATATGAATTTAATAAATAAATAAATATTTTCAACTAGACTTGGCTCCTTGGAATGACAGTTCCATTTTCATTCATGATGTATTTTGAAATATGCATATTGATGGATATACAATCTATAACAGCACATTGCACCTTGTGTTTCAATTTATATCATCATGGTATTATCTTAATTGTTATTTTATAGTTGCAGGATTCAGCCTGTGTTTTAATTAGCTTTTGTATTAAAAATAGTTTTTTTTCTCATAATGGTAGAAGGCAAGCAGAATATGAATACATTGCAAGGAATCACCTGCTGCTCAGCAAACAGATAAAACTCCAGTATCAAATTAATAATGTCAAGTTTCCAATATTAAATAAGAATAGAAGCTATAAATTATAGCACAATGTTACATTACTGAAGCAATGACTATGAGAAATTAGCAGACCAGATGTTGTATGCATACCTATTAACATGCTGCATTTTCTAAAAGAGTAATCTAATGACAGTGACATTTTTAGAACTGCTGGGTTCCCTAATTATAACAGCCATGTGGCTATAAATGCTGTAGAATCTGCAGCAATTTAATTTTACTACTCTGGATGTGTCTTCATTTAAATCTTCTTACATCTAAATCTTGCTATTAGAAATAAGCCAAGGAACTCACTAGGGTGGCTAGTTGTAGAGTTGTTTCTCATAGCAATCCATCTAATGGTCTGGATGCAAATCTATCTCCCACTGGCATGTAAATGTTGAATTAAATGCAGCTAGTTTAATTTACTGTCAGGTCATTCATCCTGTTTCTTCCTTGGACACATCATGAAAATAAGCTTGACTTGCTTGCCAAGATCAAATATAAGAACTTTTCTGGAACTGCAATTTGAAGCCGAGGCCATCCAATTGAAATTGGATGACCTCCTAATGAATGGAAGAGAAGGGGGGAAGGGAGGGAGGGAGGTGGGAGGGGGAGAGATGGTAATTGTAATTGTAATAATAACTGCATAATTGTCACTCATCTGCCAAAAAAAAAAAAAACAGTGATTCAGGGCAGAGGAGTATAAATTAATTCCCTCTAAATAGATTGGATTTTTGTTATCATGTGTCCTGGGCAGCATGGCCAATGGCTAAATATAATGGGATCTATTGTCTAAAACAGGGGTCTCCAACCTTGGCAACTTTAAGCCTGGAGAACTTCAATTCCCAGAATTCCCCAGCCAAAGCTGGTTGGGGAATTCTGAAAGTTGAAATTCTTCAGGCTTAAAGTTGCCAAGGTTGGAAACCCCTGGTCTTAAAGCAACAGTTTTCTGACTCCTGACTTACGGATTCAACTTTAGTTCATTTTTATATTAATCTATGGTTTTTGGTTACGTCACTTAAATGGCAAGAATGCAACCACGGGTCAGCAGTAGCACTTTCGTTTTAGGAACCACAACCCTTTTGCTAACTAAAACCATAACATCAACAGGGAATTGGGTAGCATCTTTTCCAATTAAAATTTTTATTAAAAGGCACAAGGAACCATTAAACCTAAAACAGATTCTTGCCAGCAACTCAAACAAAGAACAATTATTCTTCAATTAACCCACATTTACCCTAACAGCAAATCACAGTCAACTTCTCATATAAAATTAGAAATACTTTCACATGCTCACCCTGCTCCTACATGATATATTCCATTATTTGCCCGCAATGCCCTTTGAATCCTAAGTTAGACAAACAGGCTTTACTTTTTACAAAATAATTAATGGACACTCATTTAATTGGAACTCAAATAAAGACAAAGTAATATCACAGCATCTTAATTGTTCAGGTCATTTGAATATAGATTTCAAAGTCATTGTTTTAGAACAAAGATATGTGACTAGCTTCAGAGAATGATAGACTGCCACATTCATAAACATAGAAGGGCCTTAGGCTATCTTAGCAAGTCTTAATGAACACAATAGGTTTTTTAGACATTAGATACTCATCATCTGTCTCACAGGTAACCTGTATCTGCATAATCACCCTTTTTTCTCCCCCATCTTCTTTCCTTATTACTTGTCAAATCCCACATCAGTTTAACTCGCTCTATGCATCTGATGAAGTAGGCTATAACTTCCTGCACTGTATTTTAATTGTGCTTTTTCTTTCTTTCTTTGCCTATATACTCTTCTAAACCTGTCCACCGTAACTTTCTGCAGGAATAAAAATTATGGAAAAAGAATACTAAGTGGAACTGACACCATCTAGTCTTCCTAAAATGCTATGATTGAGCACTGTCTGCTATACCAATTCTAACGAGTCATTTAGATAAAATTCATTTAATCCACTGTATTTAAAAGTGTTAAAATAATAAAACAGGAACTAGGTTGCCACATGTTTTGCATGTTGTTGCCATTCATATCAGGATTGTGTTTTAGCTTTCAAAGAGATGTTTGGGTCCCTCCTGTTCTGATTGTTAACTGACTTCTATTTTTATATAGAAATTCTGCCATCTCACTAATATCATCAAAATATATTCCTATCATTCTTTAGAAAGTATGCAATGCACTAGGACCATAAAAACTTCCTAAGTTGAGGTTCTTCAAGTCAGTTAGATATCAGCCTCCATAATCCGCAAGCCAATGCAACTATTGGCTAGGTTGACAGGAGATTAAAGAAGTTGAAAGTCTCCAGTTTGGGAATGGATGTATTAATAGCAAAACCAGTACATTTTTGTTTGTTTTTGAAAGAATATGAGTAGCTGTACTTTCACATGCTGTTCACTCAAGACATGATATATGAGCTGCTATTACTAAAAATTTAGCAAGTAGAAAAGAAGAGGACATATATATATGTCAACAAGCTTCAATGTTACTCTTGAAGCTGTAAATCATACTATAAGTCAGAAGACAGAGGTTGTACATCAAATAATTTGTCATAGTATATGGTCTATTAATAGTACAATTTTATGCCTTCAGAACATTTTTATCCTATTCCCAGAAGAAAATAATTTAACCTTGCAAGACCTTGGATAAATTCTATTTTTTTCACTAGCAAAGTTACATTAAATAATATTTTAAAAAATATTTGTACTATTTAATATGAAATATGGTAACTGGAGACTGTAAGTCACTTGGTAGAATACACAAAGAAAGGGAATATTCCTATAGTGTTATATTAAATGCTCACTAGCTGTTCACCAATTTAGAAACATGTTTTATTTTCAGGTATACATCTAATGTTTGATTTTGGGGGAGATATATGGATGCTGATCTTAAACAACTAAGTTCTTTTGTTGTGCTGTGCTTATTGGTGCTTCTCAGAAGTAATGAGTTTGAGCTAACCTTTAAGTCAAATATACAGATACAAAAACCTTGGAAATTTGAATCCACAATTAGATGATCTTCTAGATATAAAAATTTACAATGCTTCAACAAACGATGGGCAAGAATATTGATGAGGAAGGATGTATTGATAGATCTCTGATTATTTTGAAATAAATTAGCATAAAAGGATTTTTAAACTTTTATTTATTTTATAGCAACATTACCTTTTTCAGTAATTAAACTGCAAACAGTTGGAAATGAATTTTTGTGTTGTGTTTGGTCAACAAAACAAATTCCTATATTCAATAACCACTTAGAGGCATTAAATTTCAAGTTGGGTAAATCAAAGATAGACCAATGATCTCTTCCATTGAAAAGGAAATGGAAGAGAAGGTTGAGGTATATGTTCCAAATAATACAAAATCTAAGGCTGAAGAGTGCTTATAAAAGAAATGTTAGTTTGTTTTTAGAGGGTGGTTATATCTGATTTCTTCATTAAATTCCAGCATTCTAAAGAAGTTATGCCTATGTGAATGAGTGGTTTTAAGAATGTAAGAAGAGAGTTGAAAAAAGCATTAGAACTTTCTCATTTATTAAACAAATAGAAACCTTGATCCTGCCTTGATCATTTGTCTTTAGACAAAGTTTGAAAATACGTTTTATTTTTCCCCAGAAAGTTACAAAATTATACATTTTTAAAAATTAACCCCATTCTTGTTTGTTTTGTATCTTTAATATTTCATATCCTGCTTTAATATAGTATGTGTTTATGGCCCTTTGAGAGTTGGTCAGTAATAAACCTAATTAAATAAACAAGTTTGCAAATTTTTCTAAAGCTACTTGAGAGCAAACTTTACTGACAAAAGCAGGCCTTATTTCTAAGTAAATATGCAGAAGATTGAATTGTAAACTACTACCCTAATAAATCACCATTAACATATTTGCAAACAAAAAGCCTCTATCTAGGATAAAACTAGTGATTCTTGGAGATTAGTTTGGGCAGTTACTCTTGTATCAGATATATTCTGTTATTACTTTATTTCAGTGGTGGGATTCAAAAAATTTTACTACAGGTTCTGTGGGCGTGGTTTGGTGGGCGTGGCAGGGGAAGGAAACTGTAAAACCTCCAGTCAGAGGTGTTTGCCGGTTCTCCAAACTACTCAAAATTTCCGCTATCAGTTCTCGAGAACTGGTCAGAACTTGCTGAATACTACCTCTGCTTTATTTGCTTAATTTTTTTAAGGTAACAGATACCATAACTAAAAATTAGCTTGAACTGTTATATTTGTTTTCCATTTAAATTTCCATAAGATTTGTTTTATAGATGTTTCTGAAGGTGAAGGATTCATAAACAAAGTCCTATAAGTTCTGTAAATTTAGATAATTTCAAACTTGTAAACAAAAGCTTTTGCGTGGTCTGGAGATCAGCAATTAACAGCAATTAGTGATTGCATCTGCTGTTGTTTGCCAAGTTTATAGTAGCAAGTAAGTACAAAAGAAGTTAGAAGTTAGAAGATACACCACTGTGTTTCCATTTGCTTTAATAATCTGCCTTGGATGCTAATGGAGATCTTTCTTCAAGGGAATGGCGGGAAAAATATCCATTGTTGTTTATATTATTTTTCAATTAATTATCACTTCTCCCTCTCTTGGGCAGATTGGAATAGACCAATTTGATAATTCATAAGGCAGAACAAAATATAGAAATTTTAAAACTATTAATATAATTGTGTGTAAGAGAGAGGGGGAGAGAGAGGGAGAGGGGGGGGGGAGGGAGGGGGAGAGGGGGGAGGGAGAGATGTACTAAAGTCAACCCCATAGACCTATTGCCATATGTTTTATTTAGCAATATTTTTTACTTAGGAATGCTCAAAGGTCATATGACAAATGAATAAAGAAATATTTAGAAATAAATAGAACTCAAGTCAAACATTTAGAGCAAGGACCCTGCCTTTTTATACCCTTTGTATATGATTACTGTAGCCTATTTCACATCTGTAGTTCATGGGCCTTTTAATATAGATATTTCTGTATACCTTCAGAGAATATTGGGTTATAAATTGTCCTATCAGCATATATTTTAAATTTAATTCTGCATTTGAATTAAAATATTACCTTATTTGGAACTTTAACAGTAGTCCCGTGAATCACTTCAACAAAACTAAATATCAGCCTTCCTTAGGAAAGGAATATAGGCTTCAGATACAGAAGGATCTTGAGAGACTTGAACAATGGGTGCTATCTAACAAAATGAAATTCATTGGTGAAAAAGTAAGGTTCTACATTTAGGCAAGAAAAACAAAATGCACAGGTACAGAATATGTGGTACATTGCTCAACAGTGGTGACTTGAGAGGAATCTTGGAGTCCTACCGTGTTTCTCCGAAAACACGACCCACCCCAATAATTAGCCCAACCTAATTTTGAGGGGGTGGGCCTAATATTACCTCTACCCAAAAAATAAGCCCAGGGGATGGGCGTGGCCAGCACAAGTGGTGGTGCAGGCATGGGAGGGCAACTGTCCAGCTCCAGCTGCAGCCTGCTGGCCCCTTGGGGCAGCGCAAATACCGCTTTTGCCCTTCTCTTTCTGGGCGCAGCGCTTCTGGTTGTTGGGCCATTTCCCTGAAGTCGGCAGCTCTGCGGCCAGCTGCTTTGCTTTTTCCCTCTTTTGGGGAGGTTCACAGGTGGCTTTTTGGTGAACAGAAGGAAAATGGGGAGGGGGGTTTTCCTGCCTGTCATCCATTCCCTCAACCTCAGCAAAGACTGAGGGAAAGTTGGCAGGTAGGAAAAAACCCCTCCCATTTTCCTCCCATTCACCAAAAAGCCTCCATTCCGAACCCTGAAGATTCGGAATGGAGGCAACAGTACATCCACAGCATGTACAGCTCACCGAGTCTGGCCTGCTGCATCTCAAAAAAAGTAAGACCACCTCGAAAATAAGCCCAAGTGCTTATTTTCAAATCTAAAGGAAAATAAATAAGACTCGGTCTAATTTTCTGAGAAACATGGTAGTGGACAATCACTTAAATATGAACTAGCAGTGTGCTGCAGCTACCAAAAAAGCCAACACAGTTCTAGGCTGCATAAACAGAGGGATAGAATCAAGATGTGAAGTGTTAATATATAAAACCTTGGTAAGGCCACACTTGGAATACCAACTTTGGTTGCCACAATGTAAAAAAGTTGTTGAGACTCTAGAAAGAGTACAGAGAAAAGCAACAAAGATGATGAGACACTGAAGGATAAAACACATGAAGAACAGTTGCTGGGATTGAGTACTGTATGTCTAGTGTAGAAAGGTAATACCCACTCCTTTTCTAGAAAAATGAGATATTTTGAGAAATATTAAGAAGGCAGAATATTATATTTCCCCTAAAAGAGAAATAAAAATCTTAAAGGGAAACAGAAACTCAGAGCCACAGTTCCATGGCCCCAAGTGTTTTGGCGGCCGAAGAACGAGGTGCACACATTCAATGATTTAGCTCTTTTTGTTTAATTTCAGGAATGTGAATGCCGAAGAGCCGCGGCAGCCTTTCTTATATAGGCTGCTCGTGGCTCGCCAGCCAATGACAGGGGTTCAGACTTCCCGCCGAAAAGGTAACCAATCGCGGGTAAGTATTTGAATACAAAACACCTCTCCCCTCTTGGTCTAGTCCAACCAATCAGGAGCTCCGCCTAGGTTACATAATCACGCAAGTAGGCGGGGCTCCTGCGGGTCCGACTGGACCTGCGCAAGTCATTCATTCCATCGCCATCGGCCGGTGCGGACGGACCTGTTGATTCTTCCGTCCTTGGTCATGGAACTGTCTGGAAGGTCGAGCCGGCCAGGCCGCTCCTGACGGGCTTTGCTCGATTAGTTGAGACGGCTAGGCCGCTCCCTTCCAGGATTGGATATTCATCGTCATCGGTTGGGTTCCCGTTGATGTGAAGTTCTTCAGCCTCAGGTGCGTAGCCGCGAACGTCGACTGGGGCTAGCGGTGAGGGCATTTGTGGAAGTGTCAGGTTGTCATTGTTTGTTTGGGGGTATTCTCCTTCTTGAGTGATTGGTTGATCCCCTTCCCCCCCTGGGTTTTCATATGGTCTGGTAAGGGTGCGGGATCGCAACTGATCAATATGCCGTTTCCAGTCTCGGTTGTCAGAGGTAGTCAGGCGGTATGACCGTGGGCCAGTGATTTGGGTGATGGTGGTTGGAACCCATAAGGGGTGTCCAACCAGATTTTTGGCATAAACTAGGTCCTCAATTTTAAAACTGCAGAGTTTGCTAGAGGAGTTTACCGGCTTTTCAGTGGAATAGTTAGGGTGTAGGCGGTCCAAAGGAGAACATAGTTTTCTCCCCATTAGTAACTCGGCCGGGGTTTTATTCGTGGTCGTGCTAGGCGTGGTATGCTGGATTGATAAAAGTTTGTCAATGCGTTCCTGAATAGGGCCAGGGCCTAACTTGTTAAGGGTTTCTTTAGTAAATCGAACCATACGTTCAGCTCGGCCGTTCGCCGCCGGTGGGCTGGCGCGGTTAGGGCATGCCATATCCCCAAACTAGCTAAATAACTCTCAAACATTGTGGAGGTGAACTGGGGCCCGTTGTCAGAGACCAGGACATCAGGTAGTCTGTGCGTGGTGAACAATTTACGGAGCTGTCGAATGACAGCATCCGAGGAGGTAGATTGCATAAGGCTGACCTCCAAACAGTTGGAGTAAGCATCAACTAGGATCAAGAACATGCAACCCCTCATCGGACCTGCGAAATCTATATGAATCCTCGACCAGGGGCCCCTGGGCAGTTCCCACTCAGCTACAGGTGCCTGCGGGGGTGCGGGGCGGGATTCTTGGCACGGTTTGCAACCAGCAACCCAATTTACAATATCTTTGTCCAACCCTGGCCACCAAACATAACTTCTGGCCAAACTCTTCATTTTGACCACTCCTGGATGTCCCTCATGAAGCAGTTCCAAAATCGGATCTCTCAGCCGTGGTGGAATAACAACCCGATCCCCCCAAAGTATGCAACCCCTAAGCAATGAAAGTTTGGTTTGCCGCTGTTTAAAAGGTTTCATGCAGTCCCTTAAGTCAGACTCCGGCCACCCTTTAGCAACCCAGGTGGCCACTCTGTGAAGGAGGCAGTCTTTAGAAGTTTTGCGGGCGATGTCTGCAGCTGTCATTGGAAAGTTAGGCATGGCTTCAATTTGCAGGGTGGAGATGCTGGGGCAAAGACCGGTGTCAATGTCTGGCAATGGGCAACGGCTCAAGGTGTCGGCGTGGGTGATAGACTGGCCCGGTCGGTAAAACAAAGTGTAGTTATAGGCGGCCAGAAACTCTGACCATCTAGTCATCCGAGGTGACAAAATATTAGGGGTGGCTTTGTTCCCAGCTAGAATTCCTAATAATGGTTTGTGTTCAGTTATGACAGAAAAGGGTCGACCATAGAGATATTCGTGAAACCGTTTAATGCCGGATATGATTGCTAAAGCTTCTTTATCAAGCTGGCTATAGTTGCGTTGACTTTTAGACAGTGTTTTAGAGTGGAAAGCGATGGGAGCTTCCCTTCCATCTGGTAGGAGGTGGCTCAGGACTGCTCCGACTCCAAAAGGAGAGGCATCACAAGTCAAAGTTAAGGGTAAAGTCTCGTTATATTGAATCAATACCTTGGTAGATGTAATAAGGTCCTTGATTTTTTGAAATGCTGCGTCTTCCCGGCTGCCCCACTTCCAAGAAGTGTCTTTATCAAGTAGCCTATGCAAAGGTTCCGCAACCGTAGCTTTCTGCGGCAAAAAGACATGATAGAAATTAATTAGTCCTAAAAAAGCTTGCAGCTCCCCTTTGTTGGTAGGGATCGGGGCATCTTTAATTGCGCGGACTTTCCCTTCAGTGGGGTGAATACCATCGCCATCGATTAAATATCCGAGAAATTCAATCTTGTCTGTAATTAATGTGCACTTTTCTTTTTTAACTTTGAGACCGGCTTCTGTAAATTTAGTGAGGACTTGTCGTAGGCGGTCTCTCAGTTGGACCCTGTTTTTAGCCGCGATCAAGACATCATCAAAATAGGGAATGACCCCAGGTATTCCGTGGAGGAGACGCTCCATCAAACATTGAAATATGCCAGGGGTCACGCTAACTCCAAATTGAAGCCGGTTGCATTTAAAGGCTCCTCGGTGCGTGACAATTGTTTGGGCTTCGGCTGTTTGGGAATCTACTGGCAGTTGTTGGTACGCTTGGGCCAAATCAAGTTTAGCAAAGATCCTTCCACCTTTTATTGAATGCAGCAAGTGCTGGACGACCGGAACGGGATATGCACTTTGCTGTAGTGCATGGTTCAGGGTAGCCTTATAGTCCCCGCAGATCCAGATTGAACCATCTGCTTTGATAGGGGTGACAATAGGGGTCTCCCATTTGGCATGGTCTATGGGTTCTAGAACCCCTTGTTTGATTAGTTTGTCCAATTGTTCGTCGATCTTAGGTTTTAATGCAAATGGCACACACCTTGCTTTAAGCCGAATTGGGGTCACTTTTGGGTCTAGATTAAAAGAAATCGGGTTACCCCGGTACTTGCCTAGACTGCCGCTGAAGAGGTCTTGGAATTCTCTGACGAGGTCCGCCTCCCAGTCTGTTTCTGCGATCTGGTTAACGCCGGTCATTCCAATCCCCAGCGGCTCAAACCATTCAAGTCCCAAAAGGCTGGGTCTATTTCGGTCGACTATGGTGAGCGGGAGGATTTCGGTATGATTTTTGAAAGTAATTTGAAAATGACCTACGCCAACCACTGGTATTCTGTTGGCTTGGTAATCCTTGAGGGTTAGGTTTTGAGTTTCTAACTCGCCTCGCTGAATGTCAGGAATCAGTTTCTTTATGGTAGCCCATGAGACCATTGAAAGGAACGATCCCGAATCCACCTCCATCACGCAATCCTGCTCTTCAATTTTCACTTGGATGTGAACTTTTCTTACATTTCGTGTGTTAGAATGGCCAATTATTACTGTTTGATGGGTTTCCTCTTTTCTATAGGTCGTCTCTCTGTTCCTTCTTTGTCTTCCTTCTAGGCTCCAACGACTGTTTGGCTTCCTCTCTTTTTCTCTCTCTCTATCTCTATCTCTCGGTGGTGGGCTTCCTTTCCGCTGTGGGCTGCAATTTGTTCTGGACCTGCATACTCTAGCTATATGCCTCTTCTTATCGCATTTCCGGCAGATAGCATCAATGAAACGACATTCTGACGGGGGGTGGTTTCCTCCGCAACGGTTACATTCGAATTCAAATTTTCTACCTGCCCGCTCTTTTCTGTCTCTTCCCGCCTTTAAATGGCACACGTCATCTTCCTCGCTACTGGTTTCCGTCTCGATGTCCTCATGATGAGTTGTGATCTTTTCTCTCTCACCTTCTGGTCTGGGTGACTCCCTACTGTTGTAGCCTGCCGATTTATTTATTTTCCTCATTTTGGCGGCCGATTTGTGTGTGGCTTCTGCTGCGGTAGCTTCCTCCACGGCTTCTTTCACTGTTGTTTTTGGATGGTTCAGAAGATGGCTCTGCAACGTTAGGTCTTTCAAACCTAGGACCACACGGTCTCTTAGGGCTTCATCGAGGTTCAGAAATTCACACTCACCGCCGATGTCCCTTAAGGCTGCTACGAAGTCGGCAATACTCTCATCCTGCTTCTGGTTCCTTAGGTAGAATTCATGCCGCTTGATCAGGCAGGATACTGTCGGCACGTAATGAGCCCACAGAATCTTTTCTAATTCTGGCCAGGTCAATGTTTTTACATCTGTGGGTGCCGCTAGCGCTTTTGCCATCCGGAAAACGGTCGGACCACAATGTGTCAGGAACACCGCTCTCTTCCTGTGTTCCGAAACCCCGTTCAGGTCGCTGCTTTCTAAGAACATCAGGAAACGATCCACATATGACTGCCATTCTTCCTTAGCGGGATTAAACTGCTCAGGTGGTGTGTTGTTGCCAGACATTTTCCGCTCGATCTTCGCCGCTCCGCACTCGATTGAATTACTGCTGTCTCGATCCCATCCTTGTCGCCAGTGTTTTGGCGGCCGAAGAACGAGGCGCACACATTCAGTGATTTAGCTCTTTTTGTTTAATTTCAGGAATGCGAATGCCGAAGAGCCGCGGCAGCCTTCCTTATATAGGCTGCTCGCGGCTCGCCAGCCAATGACAGGAGTTCAGACTTCCCGCCGAAAAGGTAACCAATCGCGGGTAAGTATTTGAATACAAAACACCAAGCAGCTACTAAACTTAGGCCAGCTTTTAAAAATGCAGATTTGGTAATCCATTCAAGACAGGATATTTTGAACAAAGGCAGAATTAGGTAGAATGATAGGATCTCACTCAAGATCCAAACCAGGCCAGAGAACAGGACTTTCTGTTAGGGAAAAAGGGAGAGAGTACATGGGAAGGGGTTGAGCTACTGGCTGAGCATCACTGAGCAGACCCCTATTCTGAAAAGGAGGTACCCAAACTCTGAGTAATTTTGACGGACAGAGTTTTCCCAAGCCATTTGCCTGAAAAACTGAGGGGTTGATCACAGGTTAGAAGGTACCTTCACTTCTTGGGGGTAGTGTATCCCGCGGATTTTCTAAGTAAATGAAAAGAGAAAGGAGCCTTTGCAGACAGTGGGAAAAGCAGACTAGGAAATGAGAAGCTCAGAGTCTAGGATCCCACCGAAATCTCCCCAAGGGAGGCTGATGGAGGCCTAGGGTTGGGACAAATTGGCTGTCCAGACAGGAATGAGGAAGATGCATAAACATAAGCTATGTGAGAAATGGATTCTGCTAAGGGATAAAGCAAGAAAAACCAATTTGGCTAAATACAGTTACTTAAAAGAAAAGGGGAAATATATAAATAGGAATATTGGAGGGTTTTGTTTTGTTTTTTCCTCTGTCTTCCATGCAACCATGTGATAAGTTTAATATGCATCACACGCATCACCAAATATAAAAAGGGATTGGACTTTGATTACCCTGTCACACCGGCCAATTTAAAAAATAAAATCATGCTCACATCAACGTCTCAGTATAGAACCAAACAGGTAAGTGTGTATCTATGAAACTTTTTTCCCCAGCCTAACTTATTAAACAAGAAGAAATGGGAGAAGCACCAAAATTACCCAAAGGATTATGCAAAGAGCAAAGTTGCTCTAAAAAAGTGAGTGATATATATATTTATTTATTTATTTAATTTATTTGATTTGTCAATCGCTTACAAGATAACAGGTATAAGGATAAACATAGTTAGGAATACGAGAAATGAGTACATATAAGAAAAATAAAAGAAACAATAGGACAGGGACAGTAGGCACTTTGGTACACTTATGCACGCCCCCTATATATATATATACAGTATAACTTGTAGTTATTATGACCATAATTCGTTCCATAACTTTGGTTGCAACCCAATTTGGTCATGACCTGAAACTAATTTTAGAAATTTGGCACTTACAAAAAAAATGGCACGGAAGGGGAAATTGGCTGCAAACAAAAAAAATTGTGAATTTTTTGGTTGAAACCTGATCTGGTCGTGGTCTGCATTCGTGACCAAAGATTCTACTGTACAACTTTGAAAAATGTCCTATGGAATGGCCTTTATTTGAACATTTAAAAATATACTCTGTTTAGTTTTCAAGGCTTACAGTAAATCAGCACAGCCAATATGCCTGAAGGAAATTTATTCACTGAGAAGAGTACGTTCAAAGTTCATAATGTGAACAAAATCAAAACAACCCTCATCCCCACTAAAACTCAAGAGGCCCAAACAAATGGAAGGAATGAGAGATGGAGCAGTACTTTCAAGTTATTTCTGCTGGGATGCTTCACTTTGGCAGTTCATACAGTCCCAGTGAAAATCCAACCATTATTTCTCTGGATTACAGCACAAACTTAATTTATGGTCTCATCCATATTCTCTTGTCTGGTCTAAAAATTAGATTGTGTTTACAGAGACAGGCCAATAGAAATGTTTACTTTTTAAAAATTCCATATTTTCAGAGCTATCAGTTCTAGTCTGTGTCTGCTAAACTTATTTGGCTTCAGAAACTGCAGTCTTGGCTTTTATCTCAGTGGCATCCTAAGGTACAAACAGCTGTACCTTTCTTTCCTGACTACAGCTAGTCCTCAAATTATGACCACAACTGAGCCCAAAATGTCATTTGCTAAGCAAGACAGTTGTTAAGTGAATTTTATCCCATTTTATGACCTTTATTGTCACAGTTGCTCAGTTAGTAATGTCACTGGAATTGTTAAGTTAATATTACGAGTTGTTAAGTGAATGCAGCTTCCCCATTGACTTTGTTCATCAGAGGGTCATCAAAAGTGATCATACTATACCAGAGCATCACAACCGTCATAAATATGAGTCAATTTCCAAGCGTTTGAATTTTGATCACATGGCCACGGGGATGCTGCAGCAGGCATAAGTGTGAAAAACAGCCATAAGTACCTTTTTTCAGTGCCATTGTAACTTTGAGCAGTCACTAAATGAACTGTTGTAGGTGGAGGACTATCTGTACTGCTCATTGCAAATGTACTGTAAAGAGAGAGAAAAAGAGTTTTCTAAGCAACAGAGGAAATGGTTTGCCCAGTTTCAGGTCCCATCTGAAGTTCCCCTCTGCCCAACGTGAGAAGAACCTTTAAAAAAAATAACAATAAAAAAAGAATCAGTCGTGTGAAGAGACCTATGAGATTGTTTCCCAGCTCTTTAACTTTTTTTCCTTTTTTAAAAATAATTAGTTTTATTATGCAAATCATATTTCTGAAATAGATGGTTTTAGAGCTCTAAAACATATTCTGCTTTTGAAAAGCACATTTGTATAGGTAATCCTCAACTTATGCAATTGAGCCCAAAATTTATGTTGCTAAGCGAAAAATTTATGAGTTTTACCCCATTTTCTTGCCACAGTTGTTAAGTGAATCAATTAACTAAATTAGTCACACGGTTGTTAAGTGAATCTGGCTTCCCTATTGACTTTGCTTGTCAGAAGGCCGCAAAAGGGGATCACGTGCCCCAGGACATTGCAACCATCATAAAGGTGATGGTTCAAACAGTCACTAAGTGAACTGTGGTAAGTCAAGGACTACCTGTAAAAGAACATCCTGTAGCTCAGTTGAGTGATGCAGTTTCCTCCTTTGTAGCATTCTCACATGAACTGCAATCCTATGCGAAATAAGGTAAAAACCTTGCTCATGATTAGGAAATGTGCAATCATAGCTGGTGTAGGGGATTTTGGGAACCATGCAAACTCTGGGAAATGCACAGGCCCGACTGAAATTAAAATGGAGTGAACAAATGTTAAAATGATGACGCCATACAACCTGAAGTAAAAAGTAAAGCTGTAAAGAGGAAATTCACTGGCTATAAAATCTGAAGAGTTACTACTTTTGTTTTTAAACATTGTTCTTTGGAGACAAAATTCTTCCCTTGGCAAAGAAAAAGAAATGTTTTGTATTTTTATTGCATAACTTATAATAAACACTCAGGAAAAGAAGAAAAGACACACAAAGAAGAAACAAAAATGAAAATAAGAAAAAATAAAGCAAAACAGATAAGCAGGGAATTTATAAACATCATAAAAATAGCTTATTATTTTTAGCATTTTGGTAGAAGATGAATATATTATAGCATTTTAAAAGCTGCTAATCCCAAGAAAAAGTAAAGCCCAAGTAAAATACAACAGCAATAGTCAATACATATAAATAATAAAATAAGATTAAGAATTATAGTAGTTTCTATCTGAGGAATTAAAGATCTTCTATTAAAAGAACCCGAAATTTCAGAAGTGGTACAAACCTGTATATATAGTTTGGATCCAAAATGGTTTTCAAATTGAATTGAATTTGGTGTCAGGTGTAGGAAATTATTTTAGACATTGAGATGTACGGGCAGAGATTAATTAATCTTTTTTCTGCAGAAAAAACTGAGGATTTCCCCCCCAAAAAAGAACCATTGAGTATCCTTGCAACAACTATGTACAGAACTAATGGGATACCCTTGTGGGATGGTAAGGTTTAATAATGTTTAATTTAAAAAAATAGTAAATTGAAAAGAAAATGTACCTTTTAAATTTGATTCATCCTATTTTAAATTATTTTCTAAAATTATTGAACTTCACGACATTGCTGCCAAATCCTGATCATTGTACTTTTAGAAAAGGAATAATCCATTCCAGCAACCAATACTGAATTAATATAGCAAAGGTAAAACAGAACCAGTTTTCTCTCCATATCTCATTTAGTGTAAATTAAATATTTTTCTCCTGTTGTAATCTGTAATGTTGCACATTGATTTTTATATCTAAATTCTGCCTCTATTTCACTTGTTTGACTTTGGAATTATTTCCACCAGCAATTTATAAATAAGATGCACCAAATGCTCAAAGTTTTGTGTTAGAAGGTTTTCAAATTTTGTTTCCACCTTGTTCTTATAGTTCCTATAAAGCTATACTGCTCATCCTAAAACTGGTTAGAGTCTCATAAGAATTTATCTTTGTTTTATTAATAATCAAATATTAGAATCTCTCAATCGATCGAATATTTGTTGTCTCTCAACTGACTCAATTTTTCATGCTTTCCCTTTTATGAAAACAAATATTTAATAATGAGACAGAAGATAATAAAACTGGTTGGATTCCTTTCCTATATTAATTCCAGATGCTTAATATGGTACATATTATTACATACTCTCTTATGTGCAGTTTATTTCTATTAATCCAAAAATATTTATGTAGTCCAACTGGAACTCCTAATCCATCATTTGAGGCAACAATTCCTAGAGTGATATAATCCATTCTGCAATCCAAGTTATCTTGATAACATTGAAACACTTTCTTTCAAAACCAGTAGTACATTAAATTTATATTTGCTTTTTTATTGCACCATATTACACAATATAAAATTGTTACTTGCCTCTGCCTGATCATTTAATACCTACATTTCTTTTTTTTATTGCAATCATTTGGAAAAGACAATTAAGCCTTGGCAAAATGTTCATTTTAACAGCTATATTTCTTCATTATCAGAAAGTTTGAACTTGTTCCATCTTTTTAAAAAATGCCATTATGTTCTTTTCCTCAGATCTCTAAATATTTTTAAATAGGCTTTTATTGTTTTTGTACATTCTCAGATACTTAACCTTTTCAGCAATGGTATTGAAACCCGTTATGTGGTACAACTGCTAGTTAAATTCTAAGTCAACATTTGAGTTTTGCCTTACTGACCTACTAACCTGACCCCAAACCATGCTACTGTATAGCAACTGATTTTCTTTTGAAATGTTATTTTCCTTGCTTTCATTACTGCAAATACTGCTTCCAGTTTATCAGTGTTCAAAGCACAATTTCTTCTGCAAATTCATTTCTTTCCACATCCGTTGTGCCAAAGGCCATGCTAGCTGGACATTCCAAAAGCTGCAGTTCCAGTACATCTGGGAGGTACTAAGTTGGAGAAAGCTGATGTAACAAAAGGTCTCTTTTACCTAATAAAATGCCTCCCCCAAAAGCCCACAGTCTGCCTAGTCTTTCCTTCAAATATCATTTTCCTCCTGTTTGAAAATAGTCCTTCTTTCCTCTGTCTCCTTCACGTTCTCATTTGTTTTATATTTCACTTTTCTTTTTAGAAGCTCAAGGTGCCATATAAAATATTACTTCCTCTAGATTTGTTCTTTCCAAGTCATAATTGCTATAAATCAGTTTAACCATTTTGGAGCATATAATTATGTCTGTATATGACCGATAAACCACAAATGAATGAACATGCTTCTTTTAGTGACTGCTCATGATAAGGGAGGGGGTTTGTCAGTTTCCTCCCTTTTAAATTGCAAGAGCTACTTTCTTAATAAAATATTCACTATTACTAACTTTACAGAACCATTCTCAAGAATTTCCTTTAATACTAGCTTTCTGTAAAAGAACAATTACCAATTTACAGATGATAACAATCAACATTTAACTACGCTTCTGATATTTCCACCACTTGCAATCTCTGGTACTTTGTAATTCCTCTGTGCGTTACCCGATTGGCTAGATATGGAAAGGAAGAGCTAGAAGGCTGCATTAATTTCTTAATAGAACCCCACTTAGTGGTCTATAAAATATTCATGAACTGAGAATTGATCTCTGAGATATACAAGCACATTCACTATTCCATGAAATGTACTCATCTGATTTTCTCCTCCTCTCCCACCAAGATAAAGGGATGGGATTTAATTTTTTTTTAACACTGGTGATATTATCTTCCAGAAGAGCCTTTCCCATTACAAATATTAAGTGCGTTCCTAGGCCTACATACTGCATCTTAAAATTTGCCTCGATACCGCTAATCAGAATGTCTTGATCTACATCCAGTATTGTTATGAGATTCAGATTAAAAGGTTGGCTAGTAAAGTGTTCTTCATTGGCAACCAACTGCAAATATGAAAGTACCTCTCAATAGTCATAGCCTATATAGCCTATATACATCAATGACTATGATATTTCTATTTATTTATATTGGCCAATGATAGTTAAAAGTTAAATACATGGATTGTTTTGATGTATGTCTGATTTCATTTTATTGCATAATTCAATGGTTATTAAAAGCATACCCAGCTTTACATTGGGTGTAGTAAAACCTATACATGAAATTATCTCATTTTGAAAAACCACATTGTATAACCAAATTCTTATTCCAATAGACATGGGAAAATTTTTGAGAGAAAATTGTTTTTAATATTTCAGTTAAGCATTTAATCCTATTAATCTTAGCACCTTAAACAGTGCTGAAACAATATAGGTGTCAGCATGCCAGCAAACTTCCACTCTAACCAATAACTCCGAGACAGACGTCTTCTCAAAAGTTCCTTTTATTTTGAATACTGTCTGGCACAACTGGGGAATCCTGAATCTGAAAGTTCCAGGCTTCCTTGCAATAAGTAAAAACTGCAAATCCATCCCCTGCACCCATCATCACATCACGTGCCCCAATCACCATCCGTCCCAGCTTAAGACTTCCCCTCACTTATGCGCAAAATAACATGACCTTGAATTAGAAAAAGAATGTTATTATGTCTAATTACATACACTCCAAGAAATTCCCCCCTCCCACTTTCCTAGGCTCAAAATGTGGCAGCATGTGAGCATCTGGTCTCAATATGACTTCCAAAGCTGACAGATGTCCCTCCTTGAAAAAATCACGCCCTGAAAAATACAATAAAAAAAACACAACCAGGAGTTAATGCACTGCTCCTTTAACCCCCTCTCCCCCTTTGGCTTGTCAAAGAATTGTTCATGAAATTGTTTACCCAATCTATTTGCATGTATATCCCAACTTTTCACCCAAGTAGCTTCTGACAAAGGATAGCCTTTTCCATAGCACTAAATATTGTAATTGTCCTCGGTGTAATCTAGAATCGAGGATTTGGGAACAACAAAAATAAAAAGAGTTCTCAAGATGTCTCTCAGGCCCTTCTCAGAATGGAAAAGAATAAAGGTACATTGGTTTTCTTGAAACACTGCTTATCTATACTGTACTGTACTGTTTTCCTTCAACATTTGTAATCATGAAATACAAACCTACCATTAAAATTGAAAACCAGAAGTATATATTTAATTCTGCATCCTCTGCTCCATAGCAGCTAACAAACTGCCTATGGGAAAACCATAGGGCAATTGTCCTTTCCTGCTGTTCTTCTTCAGTGCCACACTGGCACGGTTTCTAGAAGGAGCACATGATCATTATGATTAGAAAGCATGGAGAAGATTCAATTCTACAAATTTGTCCAGTCCCTTTAATGATATCTAGTTTGGTGGTCATGATTATAGCTTGTGTAGCAGATCCCCTTTGTATATAGGAACCATAGAGCTTCATTGAATGCCTTCAACTACTACTACTGTGAGAAAGGAGAAACAACTTTTCTGTATCCATTTTTTCTGTACCTAGCACAATATTTCTCAACTCTTTCAACTTTAAGACGTATGGACTTCAACTCCCAGAATTCCCCAGCCAGCTATGGAACTCTAGGACTTAAAAGTCTACAGGGCTTAAAGTTGACGG
The DNA here is from genome assembly GCA_023653725.1 of Bungarus multicinctus. Lineage (NCBI taxonomy): Eukaryota > Metazoa > Chordata > Lepidosauria > Squamata > Elapidae > Bungarus > Bungarus multicinctus. The sequence continues at coordinate 216,214,792 of CM042834.1, forward strand.
CTGAGAAACAATCTTCTGAATCTCTTTCATTGTTTCTCCTTATTCACATTTTCCCCAAATAAATTTTCTCACTGAGATATTGTTCCTTTTGTTTGCCCATTCTTACACTTCAAAATTAAAATAACACCTTTTGGAGATACGAGCTGGTATTGCCAGTTTTAAATTGAATGGTGATCTCATCCAGCTGCTCATCTAAAGCCACCATCATTCTTGTCCTTGGATTTCTGTGGTAGATCTCAATAGTTATTCTTACATGAACTGATCTGAGAAGGCTTTTCTAAAGATGGAAATTCTGAATATGTTTGGGATATAATATAATGGGTTATCCTAGATGCAAGGTTTCAAAGCTATAAGGCATTTTATCTTTCTTCCTTAATGGATTTTTGGTTAAGGAAAAAAACACAAGATGCAGGGGGGGAAATATACAAGTGTTACTAATGGAAATAATGGGCATCTAGATTTTCAGAAGAGTCCAGATCCAATGTTAAGTGCTTTCATAATAAAAGCCTCAGGGATTTCATAATAAAGAGATATCTAGCAAAAAATCTTTCTAACTCCCTGAAGTTCTTAATTTAACTGGAAAGTCTGTACACTGAATCTGGAGGTTTCTGTGTAACAAAACCAGGACTTTCCTATATAATTCTTTCAAATAATCACACAATGGTCTTTATTTTGATTTGTGTATTTTTCTAGAATTAAAACATATAAGCATGGAAGTTTGTGCCCATTTCATGAATGGCAAGGAAAATCAAGCTGATGTCTCTTTACTGAGCAACCAATTACCAAAATGTGTGACTTCGATTAGATTTTGTTTTCCACAATCCATTCATAGACTTCTGGTTGATGGTGGGACAAACCTGATGGTCCCATTCTATTTAGTATACTTCTTATCTTTTAGTAACTATGTGGTCCTAATGTGATTGCCTCTGTCTCTTCTACACTACAGAAACTACCTAGAGTCATATATAGCTAGAGTTATATATACCTAGAGTCATATAGCACTGCTGTGGTGGAGGAATTATATTTTCAAAATTCTTCTGACACAATATTTGCCAAAAGAACCATTAAAGGCACCTCAGGAATAACTCTGGTAATGATGCAATCATGGGATAATGATCTTCCCAGCTCCTATTGGCCACTTACATCTGAAAGCATGCCCCCTCCCCAGTGGTGAGATTCAACTGGTGTAACAACCGATTCAGTGAGCACGTGTTTTGCACCAGGCTCTACATTTTAAAAAGCCCATTTTCAACTCAGTTACTTACCTTCTACTGCAGCCCCTGAGACTAAAATAGCTGAGGCACGGCAAACCAATTAGCTGTACTAAAAAACCAGGAAATAAAGCACAGGAAAGAGTAGGGGGAAATTGGCTGGGGCCAAATGCTCACCAGAACTACCGTTTGACCCAAACTGGTCCAAACCAGTAGAATTCCACCCCTGTCCCTTCCCCATTTGACTGTTAAGAAATGACATCATTTTACCTGAGTGGCAAGATACATAGTTACACAACCTCTTTTCTTCTTGGAATTTTTTAAAATGAAAATATTAACCTATTGGAAACACATAATGGGGTTTATATAAGCATGTAGCCCCACATTAATATCTTTATACCTATACTCAATCCACTTTGAGATCAATAAATTTGTCAGAGAGAGATCTAGAATATAGCCCCCAGTTGGTATTCAAAGGCCAAGTAACATTTTCAACTCAAAACCAATTAAGTAGACAATTCAAAGTTAGAAAGACCAACTTTAAGATTCTTGGCTAGGCAGTTTTTTTTCATTACCAAAACAAAAATGTCTACACTAGCAGAACAGGAGAGAAGAATTGTAAAACAGAAAAAGATAACTTTTGATTTTTTTTTTTTTTAACAAACAGCTGAGGGGAAAATGTAGTATAGACACCATTTTATTCTGAATAGCCACATAGGAACTGTGCTTCTTAACCATCATGACTAATCATGTCACAATAGAATTTAGAATCTCATTCCTACTCAATCTTGTGTAATCAGAATTAATAAGTTTGAATTGATATTCATTTATCTTAAAAGTCAGTTGTTCCTGTATGGGCTCAGAAATAGCTAAAGAAAAAAATTATTTAGGAGATCACAACTAACTTTTCCCTTTCCCTGTTCATTAGTAATCTATAGTCTTGGTGATTTTGCCAACTGATGTTTGTATTGAGAGTTTTGCAGCGATAATTCAGCATCAGAAAAATAAACACAGATAGCTGATGCTTCATTTAACGTATTTATAAACATAATAAGATTTTACAAACCAGTTGTAGATTTCTCCAACATGGAGCAAACTCAAAAAGGAATATATTGCAAGTTCAGAGCAGAGCTCCAGTCTTCAGCAAGCAAGCAAGTTTTTATTTTTTATTTATTTATTTATTTATTTTTGTCAATTGCTTACAAGATAATAGTTATAAGTAAAAACATAGTTATGAATACATGGATACATACAAGAAAAATAAAAAAAGAAAAGAAACAATAGGACAGGGACAGTAGGCACGTTGGTGCGCTTATGCAGTTAGTTTCATCTTCAGTAGACAGATTCAGAGCTCAACATAGCTGCAGAGCTGTAGAGCTTAATATAGAGCTAGGCCTAGGCTACTTCTAGTTTTAGTTTCCAAAACAGCCCTCATTGGCTGACTTAGTTGATATGCCTATTCATTGGCTGACCTTGTTACCAAGCTCTATTCCAGTTCATGAATATACTGACAGTTTCTTGAAGTCTTTTCCCTTTTATACAGACCCTTAAAAGACTTAAGGATACATTTGTTAGGTAGGTGAGATAGGTAGATAGGTAGGTAGATTTCACACTAGTAAAATCACCTTAAGTTGCAAAGCAAGAAATCTAGAGCAAGACCATTTCTAAGGATCAGTTATGACAAGTGGCATTTGCTGCCACAGGATAAGTTTCAAGTTAGATCTTGCAATGAACAAATTATCTTCCATCTTGCTAGACAGTCCTCAAAACTCAAGATCAAACCACAAAAATCTTATATCTTTGATTGTGTGCTTTCAGGTTAAAGTGAGTCAGAAACAGACACAATTTAATTTAGGAGGACATAGTGCACTGTAGAACTGAATCTTTGAATGCTGATCTCTGAGTGCTGTTAAATAATTAATGCAGTTACTGCAGTATTAGAATTTTATCCCAAGCATTAAAGACTTCCAAGATTTAGCACTAGGCTTTATTTTAGAATAGGGGTTATTTCTCATGCTAAATCACCCAGGGGAAAAAATGAGTGGAGCCTCCTTCATTTTAATGGTGCTTCCATTTGCTTGGAGCTATGGACTGAATTGTGGTCTACTGCCTTAGACAGGAAATAGCTGGAATCTCATGTGTGGGCAGTAGGGACTGCTACACTTCCTTTCTGTTCAGAGCAAGTCCATCTCAAGGGAGATTTGTATTGCAAGGAGTCAAGGACAATCTCATGCATTCGCTTGTAAACATTTACACCTTCTTGCAAGAGGCCTGCCCTCCTTTGGAGAATTATATAGTGCTCTAGATAGCAAAGATATTTTAGCATCCCTTGAAGCTCAGTTTCTCTCTCTTACTCTTTGAATTGCTAGATTCAAACCTAGAGAGCTGAATATTCTTTACCTTTAGATCTACCAAACCAGCAAAACATGAAACAATGACAGCTGCTTGCAACCTCCTAGGAGCTATGGTGAAATACAGAGTAACCATCATATTATTATTTGGGATGAGTCATATTACCTCCCTGTACCATCTGATAAGGTGGAGATATTTATGCCAACTCCCCACTATTCCTCCCACCTCTTCCTAACCATCTTTCTAACCTTGAAGATTGGCCAATTGTTTTTTAATTTCCCATGTCTCCCAACTCTTTTCTCCTGGCCCTCCTGGATGTTTCAATCAATGCCATCAGGACTGTGTACAATAAGCTTGGCATTTATATATATCTTTTAAATAATCAAATAAAGGCAACAGTTTAAGGAGGTGTATTGATAGCAGAAATAATGATCAAAGCAACAGCTTTGATTGTGGCTACCAATTTCTCGTCTTGTAAAGTTACATTTCAGATAAATGGGAAGTAAAGTCATGGAATCAATCATTAACCAATTCATCACCCTCCACTTAGAGTCAAACAACTTACTCCCCCAAAAACAATTTGGTTTCAGGAAAAAATTGTCCTGCCATCTACAACTCCTACACTGCAAAAACATATTCTACTTGACCAGGGCAAAGCAATAGATGTAATTTACATAGACTTCTGCAAAGCCTTTGATTCAGTGGTACATGACAAACTACTGTTAAAACTAAACTCTTACAACATTTCCAGATCCCTTCATAAGTGGATTACTGCATTCCTGTCAAACAGGCAACAAATAGTAAAAATAGGGAGCGCTATATCAAATCCTGCTCCAGTCAACAGTGGTGTCTCCCAAGGCAATGTTTTAGGACCCACACTCTTTATACTCTATATAAATGACATTTGTGATCACCTTGTAAGCAACTGCATCTTCTTCATAGATGATGTAAAACTATTCAACACCACCGACAATGCTACCATCCTTCAAAGTGACCTTGATTATGTGTCTGAATGGTCAAACATTTGGCAACTCCAAATCTCGACCAACAAATGCTCTGTCCTACACATTGATTAAAAAAAATCAGTTCACCAAATACAAGCTAGGCAGATATGACCTCGTTGATGATCCTTACTCTGTCAAGGACCTTGGAGTATTCATATCTAATGATCTAAGTGCTAGAGCTCACTGTAACAGCATTGCCAAAAAGGCATTAAGAGTTGTAAATCTAATCTTACAAAGCTTCTCCTCTGGAAATATTGAATTGCTAACTAGGGCATTCAAAACCTTTGCTAGACCAATACTCGAATACAGCTCATATGTCTGGAATCCGCACTGTATATTGGACATTAATACAATTGAGCGAGTCCAGAATTATTTCACGAGAAGAGTACTACACTCCTCTGCTCACAACAGAATACCCTATATCACCAGGCTTGAAATTTTGGGTTTGGACAATCTTGAACTACGCCGCCTACGGTTGGACTTAAGCGTAGTGCACAAAATTATCTGCTACAATGTCCTATAGTCAATGACTACTTCAGCTTCAACCGCAACAATACAAGAGCACACAACAGATACAAACTCAAAGTTAAATGCTCCAAACTTGATTGCAGAAAGTACGACTTCAGCAACAGAGTGGTCAATGCCTGGAATGCATTACCTGATTCTGTTGTTACATCCTCAAACCCCCACTCCTTTAACCTCATCCACTATTGACCTCACCCCATTCCTAAGAGGTCTGTTAGAAGCATGCATAAGTGCACCATCGTGCCTCCCGTCCCTGTTCTATTGTACCCATTTATTTGTACCTATTTCCTGTATTCTTATTCATGTTTATATTATACCTATTATCTTGTAAACAATTAACAAATCAAATCAAATAAATAAAATAAAAATAAGTAGTACCCTTTATCTTGAAGTGTCTAGACATTGGACAAAAGTGGGAGAGAAGTTAGTATATGATCTTATCAGTTCAATACTATACAAAAGAGTTCTAGGTTATTGCAATGTTTCCATATGCTCATGCAGTCATGTTTTTTGTAAATGTCAAAGAAACCAATGAGACAACAGTACAAAAGCCACGAAGAGTCAAATGGAAAACAGTTGGTGGCTTTATGATTAGTCTAGACAGGAAACCATAAGTTTCTACTAGTGAGAAATGTGATGTGAGCTTCTCTAGAAAAAAATCCAGTGTGATAATTGTTTGCTGCTACCTGTCAGAAGGAGCCTGGTAGCACCTTTTCAGACTAGCAAATGTGATTGAAAGGCATACGTTTTTGTAAACCCTTTGCTTTGAGCAAGAGTTCCCATCCCAAACAAAGGGATACCCAACCTTTGCTTGAAAACTTCCAGATATGGAGCCCTCACAGCTTCAAAAGGGAGGCTGTCCTACTGCTTAATAGTTCTCATGCTCAAGAAAGGTCGTCTTATTCTGAATTTAGAGCTCCCTTGATCATGCATCCACCTTTCCTTTCCTACCCTTGAAAGCTCTGGTGGATAAATCCACACTTTTCACTATAACAATATTTGAAGTATTTAAAGATTACCATTATATCTTCCCATAGCCTAAACATCCTCAGTTCACTTCACTGTTCTTCATAAGATTTAACCTCTGAGCCACTTAGCATCTTTGTGGGTCTTGTCTGTCTTCTTTTTCATTCCTCAGTGTGAACAACCTCTTTGTATTGTGGCAGTCAGAAACTACGAACTCTCCTATAACCATTCATTTCCCTGTCCATTTTATCAATTTCTTGTAATCTAATTAAAGTAATTGTTTCAAGCATGTTATAAATAAGCATTGTTGGTATATGGTTTCAGCTACACTTTAAATAGAAATGGAAGCACTCTCAGAAAGGGCCAGGTATTCTTGTCTTAGAACACAACTAGGGTCAAATTACTTTTTGGGAAAATCACAGCGAATAGTCTCTGTTCTTTCCATTTTTAGCCCAATGCTCCAGAGTTCTGTGTCAGAAAGAAGTATTTTCTGTGCAACAGTTACTGATTTCCCCCCCAGCTTTTAAAGCCTTTATTTCAAACAGGTGTCCTGTTTGATGGATAGAGATGACATAGGAAGCTGCAGACAAAAGCAAAATTGATTTCTTTGATTGCATACATTAATTAAATTTTAGTATAAATATCCATAAATATTTTGCAAGATATTCATTTGAGTTACACCATTTATGCAAAGTGCCCCTTGTTTGCTTCATTGAGAAATTTGGAAAAAGCAAGAGTATTATATTCACATCTTCTTTAACCATTAGAGATCATGACAACCTGGATTTCCAAGCTCAGGGAAGATACATGCTGTGGATTTTTTTTTCTTTTCTTTTCTATCTTAATATTGTCACAGAGAATTAGAGATGAGAAATATCTATGACATATAATAGTGATTTTAAAAGGTTAGACTAGGATTACAAAAGAAAGGAAATGAAAAAAGAGAATAATCACCCACTAGGGGTGATTTCCTCAAGACAAATGATTTCCTCAAGACAAATGCTCATTAATAAAACTTCTTTAAAAAAACTTTTGTTTCAGTCATGATGACATGTAGGGAAACATAAAATATGACTGGCAGAGGCAACAGCTCATGCTAAAACACTCTCATTGTGCCCCAGTCAGTTTGCCCTACAGTCAGACAAGATGAATTACAGGAAAGTTGGTTCAACACTCCAAAGATACTTCCACAAATATTGATGGGGTGGGGGGGGGTTGCATTTATTTTTCAAGAGTTTTGAAAGTCTGCTGGTACTTCCTGTTGCTAAGGTTCTCTTCCTGAATCTGTAGTTTCAATATTATGCTCTCTAATAATTGTATCTGCCTGTTGTAGTGATCCAGAGGTTGAAACTCCACTTAAACTCCACCAAAAGTCATTACTATCCAGGTCCAGCTGAGGAAAAGAAAGAAGCAGGACTAAAGTGGTATCAAAAAGCTAGCCAAACAAATTTTACTGTGATAGATTTGTGATTGAAAAGTGCATAGTAAAAAAGCTCCCATTAAAAACATACTAAAGCCACTGGATACATGGCATTGACTGGCTAAAGCACATTTTTCTTACTTGTTTCCCCATATTTTTTTTCTCCCTAGCATTTTCCACCAAATGCAGGATCAACCAAGTGTTGTTCTAATGCTTGTAACAAAAGTTTTCTGATCTGCTTATCACCCAAGCCTGACATCATGGGCTGAGAGAGAATGTCTGGTCCAATATCATCCAACTGGCTTTCATGCCATTTCCTCCCATGGAAATATGAAACGATTGATTATTTTGAAACGCTTGATTATATGAAATGATTATTTTGTCTCACAACAATTGCTAAATGACTTTACCTTGAAGGCTACCATATTAAACAACTGGTTTACTTATTTATTTTATTCTTTTATTCCACATTTATTTCTTTACAAGTAATTCAAAGTGTCAAACATACCTAATACTCCTTCCTCATCCTATTTTCTCCATAGTAACAATCCTGTGAGGTGAGTTGGGCTGAGAGTGACTGGCCCAAAGTCACCCAGTTGGTTTTTATGCTTAAAATGGGACTAGAACTCACAGTCTCCTAGTTTCTAGGCCATCATCTTAACTACTACACCAAACTCAGGCTTAATTTCATAATTTCGTTTTTTTCAGCACTAACAGATCTCTTTCCATACCCACCATTTTTTATTTGGCTGTTGTGAAGAATTTGGTATAAACATAGCTATTTTAAGACACACCAAACAAGTATTGCACTGACACTGTAGATCCCAACTGATTTGGCAAGTTCTAAAGTTCAGTTCAACATTCATGAAAGAAACTGACTTTGTTTGCATTGCTATATAGACATTAAAGATCCCCTGAATAAAGCCTTGGAAGTATGTTATGTTTTACCATGGGATAAATGATTTTTCCTGATGTTTGTCAGCTGTTCCATCACAAACAGGCGGATTAAAAAGATGAGCTGCAAATTTTCCCCCAGAGGCTGTTTGCTTAGATGCAATGAGAATTGGATCTAAATATTCCTGTAGAATACATTTGCACATCTAGAGAAAAATAAGCTGTACTCCTTGGTAACGCATGGGAAGTTAACTACTAGTGTTCTTTCTCTTTTTGGGTAGATTGTTCTCTTATTTGCAAGTGTTCTCTTATTTGCATGTTCTGCTTCTTCCTTTGGGAATGTCCTTTATTTGAAGAACTGTTTAATTCAACCTAGTGTAGAGATAAATAATGATAAGAATGAAAATGGGGAAATTTCAATTTGCCCTTCAATAACTTTTGCAGAACAGAATCAGCAAAAACACTGATTTTCCCTGGTTATAGTTGTTCCACTCCATGATGAGATATATAACATTTCAATTTCCATTATAATGTTTAGTTCTGAATTTAAATCTATGCATGTAAATTAGGGTAGAAATTTTCTATAACTGTATGGCTTTACTTTCTTTTTTTTTTTTTATAATGGCTGAATAGCATTCCTGGTGTTTGTACAGGTAGTCCTTGACTTACAACAGTTTGTTTAGTAACCGTTCAAAGTTACAACGGCATTGAAAAATGTGACTTATGACTGTTTTTGACACTTACGACCATTGTGGCATCTCCATGATCACTTGATCAAAATTCAGCCACTTGGTGTCCCAGGGTTATGTGACATTTTGACAAACAAAGTCAATGGGGAAGCCAGATTCACTTGGTAATGTAACAATTAACCAGTGTAACAATTGCAATCATTCATTTAACAATGATGGAAAGAAAGGATGTAAAATGGGGAAAAATCACTCAACAAATGTCTCACTTAACAACAGAAATTTTGGGCTCAATTGTGATCATAAGTTGAGGACTATCTGTATAAAATCTTCTTGAGTCAATGGATACAAATGCACTCCCTGGTCTGTATAGAACTGTTTGATTTAAAAATGAAGGAGACGGTTATCAGAACAGAGTGAAAGTTATGATCAGTACACACATAGGAAATCATGAACAGGTGGCTGAAGTTCAGAGTGGATAAATACATGTGTACCTTTTAAAATATCTAGAAGAGATTCTCAAAAAACAATATAATATACTCTTAAAATATAATTTAAAAATGTTCCAATATTCCACCACAAACAGAGGGGATGTCAAACTATTTTACAAAGCTCCGGAAGACAGGACAAGAAACAATGGAAGGAAACTAAACAAGGAGAGAAACAAATTATTATGGAGTAATTTCCTAACACTGAGAACAATTAATCAACGGAATGGCTTGTTTTCACAGGTTGTAGGTCAGGGGTGTGTCATGTGCTGGCCCCGCCCCCACCTGGTTTAGTGAAGGGGGGAAGTCCTGATACGTCAAGTGATGACGCCTTGACAATGCGAGTTTGATACCCCTGTTGTAGGTGCTCCATCATGAAGACTGGAGAAGAAGAAACTGGACTGCTATTTGTCTGAAATGATACAGGGTTTCCTGCCTGAGCAGGAGGTTGGACTAGAAAATCTCGAAGGTCCCTTCCAACTCTGTTATTCTGTGTCTATTGTATTAAAAGTTTGTGCTTTGTTAAAATATGCAGATACTGCAGGTGTGTTCAAGTTAGGATTATACTATACTATACAGTATTAGTTAGATGGTCTGTTAATTAAAGAAAATATCAGTATGGTCTAATTTAGCCTTAACTAACTTACAGTGGATGTGATTGACCAAAGGTACACTACAAAGTATTGATAGAGAACATATTAATTCTTCAGATGATTTTTATTTATTTCTTATTTATTTATTTATCAAATTTATATAGCTAGCTCATCTCAACAGAAGTGACTCTGAATGGTGTACAGCCACCAAATAAAACAACAATCATTATAAAAATATGGGCAACAATTATTTTTTTTTTTATTATTTTAACAAATACAATATACAAAGTATAAACAGAGAGAGTAAATATAGCAACCGCATTTTCTGACTAACTCATCATCCATTTGGGGGATGGAAATGGTCCAGGATTAGGGGTTTTTTCCTTTTCTTGTTCCTATCAGAATTCTGGATTGGCCAATTTATGGATGCATTTGAATGAAATGCCAATCCTCTGGGAACATTTCTCTTTAAATTAAATGGTGGAGGAAATGCACAAACTATTAGGCTCTGACCTTTTGTGTCCTTTAGGACATTTGTCTGGTTGTTAGCAGTTGGCAAAGCTTCAGCTTTGCTGTTTTTCCTGAAACGAAACAGATTTTTGAGCTAAAGTGTCAGGGTAATGTCAACAAAACATGCAAGGCTCAATTGCATATAAATAGAGAACCAGAATGTCTAAGCAGCTTTGTAACACCTTCAATTGATTTAGTAGTAATTATTTCAAACAGCAATAGCCATTAATACTGTTCTCCAGAAGGGATAGCCACTTCTATTTTTTTTTTCTTACCACAAGTCATTGAAAGAAAAATATATTATTTCTTTGCCTCCATATCAAGTATGCAAAACTATCTTTTGTTAAGAAAAATAAAATGTTGCTATCAGATAAGGTCAGAGAAATAAGAGGCTGTTATCATTATTGTTTATTTTCCAATCCTTGGGGTTCCTGTATGCCAATAAAAAATATGAACCAGATACAAAGCCAAAAGCCCTTCTAATGGCAAATCAACTTAACTGGACTTAGAAGCAAAACATACCATTTGCATACTGTATGGCCCTTTCAAGATTCAGTGATTGATACTTCATGAAGTAGAATGGTGTTTCCTCAACTAATTGCCTCCAGTTATTTAAGGGCTATAATTCCAGAATTCATAGCCAGGTTGATTACGTTGTCTGGAAATACTGGGGCTTATATTCCCAAGACACTCAAAGTAACCCAGCTGGGAGTAGCTGATATAGCTTCTCTGAATTTTTTAAAATATTTGAACACAATGCAATGATAGCATTACAATAGGAACAGGGAATGTAAGAGGTATGAACACAGGAAAGGTCAATGAAAGATGAAATGAAACAACTATAAATTGACATCTTAGGCATCAGGAAATTGAGGTAGACTGGGTGTGGATACTTTCAGTCAGAAGATTACACTATTTATTACCCAAGACATGGGGGAAAAAAGAGGGAACCTGTGATGCTTTTATAATTAGGAACAGTATGGAAAGAAAAGTGCTTGCTTACAATGGAATCAATATCCAAATAATATCAATTTGACTTGGTGAAGAACACTTTAATATATCGCTCACTCAAGTTTATGCTTCTGATGCAGAAAAGGAAGGTGGTTTATTACTTCTGTAATCAAATTCAAAATGAAATTGACAGAACATGTAAGTAAGATATGCTGTTTGTGATTAAAGACTAGAATAGTTAGAAACATGAAACATGAAACATGATTGTACTGCTTAGGAAATTAAAATCATGCAGGACAGCAACTTATCAACTTCTACTGTTCCAATTATTTCCTCATAGCTAACACTGTTTTCAGATAAACAAAAGAATGCCTCTGTACATAGTCATCATCAGATGGAGTATGAAGAAAATAAATTGACTACATTATTGTCAAAAGAAAGTGGGGGAGCTCAATTATAGCATCAAAGACATGGCCAGATGCCAGCTTTGGAACTGTTCATGAATTGCTCTTGTTCAAGTGCCAAATTAAGCTAAGGAAGAAGAAAAAACTAGTTAATTTTCCACAGTTAATTTTCCACAATATGATCTTGATTATATACCACCATTTTCAAGGAGAACATTAGGAATCACTCTGAAGTCTTAAACTTCACTGATAGAGAATCAAGGAATTATGGAATGGATTTTAAGAAGTCATTAAGGATAAATGTGCAAAAAAAGTTTTCCAAAAACAAAAAAATAGAAGAAAGCAAACTGGGTGTCAGCACAAAGCATGGAAATTGCCAAGAAGAAGAGAGAAGACAAGTCAAGAAAGACAAAAATCTCAGAAATGAATTTAACAAAGAGTTCAGACAGCTGTTAGCAGAGACACCAGGCAGTATTACAACATCTGTAAAGACACTGAGAATGGAGACAGACATGGAAGAACAAGGAAAGTATTTCAAAGGAGCTCTGAATTTCAACCTCAAATTGGTATGCTAAAGGACCCCAATGGACAGTTATTAACCAATTCAAATGAGGTAGAAGGATGATGGAAGGAGTATACTGAAACATTATAAAGTAGAGAAGTCAACATCCAAAATACTTTAAAAAATATTTCTTACTTACAAAAACCTCTTGGTACCAGGAGATGAAATTAGATCAGTACTCCATTCATTATCAAGTAGAAAGGCTACAGGAGCTAATGGAATACTTTTTGAAATATGGAAGGGAAACAAAAGAACAATCAAAGTTCTAACCAAACTATGCCATTAAATCTGGAGGATGACACAGTGACCAGCCAATTGGAAAATGTCAATCTACATTCCAATGTGCAAACTGTATATATATATATATCATTTTAATTTCATGGAGGTCAACAGGCTTCGGCTCAACCCGACCAAAACCTAGTGGCTGTGGTTCCCTGCGCCCGGATACAGTCAGCTCATTCCATCACTGACCGTGGGGGGTGAAATTTTGGCTCCCACGGAGAGGGCACGTAATCTGGGAGTCCTCCTGGATGTGCGGCTGTCATTAGATGATTATATATCAGCCGTCACCAGGGGGGCTTTTTACCAGGTCCGTCGGATCTATCAGTTGCATCCCTTTCTGGATCGGGGCGCATTGCACACAGTCACTTCTGCTCTCGTTACCTCCCGCCTAGATTATTGCAATGCTCTCTACATGGGGCTCCCCTTGAAGAGCATCTGGAGGCTTCAACTGGTGCAGAGTGCGGCTGCGCGGGTGATCTTGGGCGTTTCTCGGAGCGCCCATGTTACACCGCTCCTACGTGAGCTGCACTGGCTTCCAGTGGCCTTCCAGGTGCGATTCAAGGTGTTGGTGACCATCTTTAAAGTGCTCCATGGCTTGGGACCCGGGTACCTGCGGGACCGCTTACTGCCACCATCGGCCTCCTGCCAGCCAGTGCGCTCCCACAGGGTGGGCCTCCTCGGGGTGCCACCAACTGGACGATGTTGGTTGGCGACCCCGAGGGTGCGGGCCTTCTCTGTGGGAGCACCCTCCCTTTGGAATGAACTACCGGAGGAGATGCGGGCCATTGCTGACCTCCGAGCCTTCCAACGTGCACTCAAAACCCATCTTTTCCAACAGGCCGGTCTAGCCTAACGTTATGAGCAGGGTTTTAAATTTTTAATTCAATTTTAATTTTATGGGGTTTTATTGGTTTCAGCCATTTATTTAATCAATTTTAAACTCTTTTTTAATTTTTGTAATTTGTATGTTTTATTGTGGCTGTTCACCGCCCCGAGTCCCTTTTTGGGAGAGGGGGAGGTATATAAACCAAAATAATAAATAAATAAATAATAAATAAATAAATATGCTAACAAAATAATACTTATGATCAAAATAATGCTAATGATCTTCCAATACAGATTAGAGTCCAAATGGGAAAAGATATTGGCTTTAGAAAAGGCCAAGAAACATGAGACATTATTGCAGATGCACATTAGATAATTGAGAAAGCCAAAGAATACCAAAATAAAATTACAGTATAGTTCATCAATTATGAAACATCTTTGATTAAATTGATCTCATCAAGTTCTGGAAAATGCTCAAAAAAATGGGAATCCTGGAACAACTCATTGTCTTCGTGAAATATTTATACAGGCCAGGAAGTCACAGTATGGGCAGAACATGGTGAAACAAACTGGTGCCAAGTTGGCAAAGGAATGCAACAAGGCACATGTTCTCCCCTTATTTATTCAATATATATATATATTATGGGAAGCTGAGTTGGAAGAAGTCAAGAATGGGTTTAAAACTAATGGATCAAACATCAATAACCCATGCTCTGCAAGTAACACTGTCCTGATAGCTAAAAAAATGCAAAGAAATTGTAAGCCCCGGTATTGCATTCCATAAGCAAGGCCCATAGTTGGTGCTTCCAACAGTTTTTGATATTTCTTTTCCCCTTTAGGGGATATTTTGCCAATGAAACCTGTAGTTTTAGGAGGAAGAGGAGGAGGAGCAAATGGGGAGGGGGAGGCACTTTAATGTGAATTTTTGTTAATCTGGAAATGTGATGAAAGCTACTAGTTCACAAGTAAACCTTTTTGCAGGTCCAATTTAATTTAGGGCAATTCTGTCCTTCAGCCTCAGCTGCTCTCTCATGTGCTCCCAACTGTTCTTAAGCCAGCTTCAAAAAATCCATTTGCGGTTTGACTGTAGTAGTTTGACAAGAAGTCTGAACTGGTGTTCAGAGCAGACTGTGGACTCTGTAAGACCTCATTGGTCATTCCCCTGTTCTTGCCCTTCCATTTAGGAAAGCCAGGAATAGCTAGTTGGTTCCAGTATGGACTGGCCTACCAACACCAGCCTTTTCCTTTTAGGGATTCTTCCCTCCTAATTAGCCCCATGCTGTTCCTTCACTTTTCCAATTTCTTGGAAACTGGGAAAACATGATGCTCCATTCATCCATTTCTCACACTATCTCCTTGACACTAACATGAACCTTTTTTTATTTCTTTTTTCCCTTAGAGTTCCATAGAATTGCTCTGAAATTGCAATAATCAAAACAATAAGAAACAAGTTATTCTTTTGTTCCTAAGTTCTTTTGGAGTCTATGGAAACTTTGCAGCAAGGAACAATGGATAAGTCAGCTTCGCAGAAACCAAGTAGTAATCCCCGTGGACAACCTCATCATGTTTCTTCTCCTCCATCCTACCTTAATGCCTGTAACTTGACAGCCAAACTATCTTTGAATTCGGGCTTAAAAAGTTTTCAAGAGTCCTGTGTTCAGAAATAGGCCTACTGGTATATTATTTATAAGAAGGGGTGGTTGTGGGGCACATTATCTCCCATCCCCACTCTGCTGCCTACCTCATCTGATATCCTTCTTTTACACCTATAATCTCTTAGTTCTTTCATTTATAATTACACCTCCTCTCCAGGGGTGGGCTTCTACTGGTTCATACCTATTTGCTAGAACAAGTTGTTAACATTCTAAGTAGTTCAGAGAACCGGTTGTTAGAATAAATTACTGGCCTAATCCTGTAAGGAAGGCAGGAAGGAAACATTCTGGTGTTGCTTACAGAAACTGCCTCTCCATTAACTCTTATTACATTCTTGGCAAGACTAAACTTCCTATCTCTGGAACTTATGTTTTTTAAGACTTTGGAGTTTTTTTCCCCTCCTTTGCTGGTACTTTGCTTGTGTGGAGTGACCATTCAAAGTTACAATGGCACTGAAAAAAGTGACTTATAACCATTTTTCACATTTACGACTATTGCAGCATCCCCACAGTCATGAGGGGCCAGGCGAGGAGATGCGTGTCTCGATGTGAGTGATGTTGAGTTGGCCATGCCCAGCCAATCATATTACCACCAAGCCACACCCACCAACTAAGCCACGCCCAGAGAACTGGTTGTTAAAAAAATTGAATCCCACCCCTGCTCCTCTCTATATAATTACGAGAGGGGGAGAGAGAGAGAGTGAGAGACAGAGAGAAATTGAGATTTCTTTTATTTCATAATTCATGGTTTACTTTTCCTACATTCCAAGCATAACTTTCCATATATCATGCTTACTACCAGATGGGTCCATAGATATAGACCTCCACTATGTATCATGACAGAATATGTCAATTATCAATCTAATTCATACCACTACAAATGCACATTATCTCCTAACAGCATGGAGAGTGCCGGTCAATTTTGGCATGTTTTGTCCATTATGTCACAAGCACAATGTAAGCCCAGCTTTATCTCAAACATACTCTTGTTATTCTATGCAAAAAACTCTCGTCCAGTGACTGCCAGTCATGCTAACATATTGTTACCTACTGTATATTCTAAACTTGGAAGCATTGTTGTTTGTAAACATTCAGAAAATTACTACTAGGCTGGGTGTATGTTTCAGACCCTGATGTGTGCATTGGGAATTATTATTATTATTATGGCATGTACCCTGGAGCAACATCTGGTATTCATAGGTTCCTCAACCCGGCTTCAGAATAGAAATTAGTTCTGTGCTACTTGAAGCATAAAAAGAAAATGTACTAATCTTCCTCTCAAAAGCTACCTTTGGGGAAATGTTGAGAAATGCATCAGTCCAAAATTAATTAGAAGTGGGACAAGTTTCCTGCTTTCTGTTTGACTTGGCTTGGCTTTGCAATGAGCCATTCTCCTCCAGAGAAATTCTAGAGAGGGATGGTTACTTTCCTTATGACCCACTAGAGTTTGTGTCATGGTGCGCTGCGTTTTTTTCTTTGATTGACCAATTCATTAATTTTTCTCTCCATGCATTATTGTTATTGCCACCATAGCCCCTAAAACTCCATTCACCCCAAGGCCAAATGTGGCTCATGCTGAGACTTCAACACCATAAAAAAAACCTGTAAACTCGTAACAAAACCTTTGAATCTTAGCCTTGCTAATTTCAGCCCTTGCCTCCTTACACACCAGGATATATTAAATGCATCTTCTGGACATGAATAAATTGCCCATCGCTAAATTAAAACTCCAGTGTGTGTTGGGCAGGCCAGAAGTGAGGCTATTTTCAGTATATTTGCTTGGGAAATTATGAAAGCTAATCTGTATTAATTCAGAGTATAGTTTCAAGGCCACAATTCCCTTCTTCCTCAGCCCCACCACACAGCCAACGGATAAAAGAAATAGAGAACCTCAAGTGATAAAAGTTGACAAACCAGCCACATGCTCATATTTACCAGAAAACTGGTAGCAGAAGTGGTTTTCAGCAGGTTCTGACCAGTTCTGGAGAATTGTTGACTAGTTCGGAGAACCAGTAGCGGAAATTTTGAGTAGTTCAGAATATCACCTCTGACTGGCCCCGCCCCCATCTATTCACTGCCTTCGGAGTCCCAGCTGATTGGCTGGATCTTCTTTTGTTGCTCTGCACAGGAGAACAGAGATGGAAAGCAGGTTAGTGGGGTGGGGAGAGAATGGGGATTTTACAGTATCCTTCCTCTGCCATGCCCAGCAAGCCATGCCCACCAAGCCACGCCCACAGAGCCGTTGGTAAAAAAAATTTGAATCCCACCACTGACTGGTAGGATATAATTATACTTGCTGCTTAAACAACCTAGCAGGTCCATGCATTACTACCATTACTTCCAAAGCAACTTCATTTGATATATTCAGGCACGTTAAAGCGTCTGATGCCACAAAGCATTTGCCAAGTTTTCGAATTGTGCATCTTTTCCCAACTGCCTATTCTGATATTATTGTCAGCGTATCTGGAATTCATTCACTTCCCCAGAATTCTGTGTTCTTGTTCAGCATCTCTGCTCTGGTCAGCTTGACCTCTCCCAAGACTGCACTCTGGAGAAAAGGTCAGAAACGAAGAGTGTCTTTGTTTTTCTCTGATGCATCGGTTGCAAATATCAAAATAAGTTTCACTCATTGTGTCTGCACTGCCCCTATTGGGCTCTGGAGACAATTCACTAAATATAAGCCATGATGACAAGAAGGAATGCCAAAGTCTTGAAAACATATAAGCATACAAAATGATAGGGGCTGTTTTAAAATAGTTCTACCTCAATGCAGTTTTAAGACATTGTGCTACTGTGTGTGTGTGTGCTTCTTTGATAATGTTCAACATGAAATGTTATCTCATGTTTTTCCAACTTTCATTTAAAACAATGCACCTAACAACCACCAAACCAGATCCACATATGTCCTATTACAGCTGCTGGACCTGGAGATATGTTTATAGTAAGCGGGTGGTTTGGCTCTTCCTGCCTAAGGATTGCATGATGGGGAAAGCAGTCCAAAATATGAGAAAATAGAGATGAAAGAAGTGGCAGAGCCAGAGAAAATGTTAAATCTGATTTAAAGCAATCAAATTAAATGCTTAAATCAGTGATGGGATTCAAATTTTTTAACTACTGGTTCTGTGGGCGTGGTTTGGTGGGCATGGCAGGGGAAGATACTGCAAAATCCCCATTCTGTCCCCACCCCACTAACCTGCTTTCCAGCTCTGTTCTTCTGTGCAGGGCAACAAAAGAAGACCCAGCTACTCAAAACTTCTGCTACCGGTTCTCCAGAGCTGTTCAGAACCTGCTGAATACCACCTCTGGCTTAACTCCAATCATTAAATCATTTCTCCTCTTTGTTATGCGAAACTTAAAATTTGTTTTTGCAGGTGCTCTTTGAGTTACATACTGTAACATAAAAATGTAATCACATTCCACAGTGGAATTGACACCAATGGCTTCATGGCTACTACCTGGATGCCTTATCAATTTCTCAAATCTACATTGCTGGATCCTCCTTATGGCTTTCCTCCCATTATGACCAAGTTTAAGTTTGAAGCCCAGCCTAAGCTCATAGGAATTAGTTCCTGGGAATTCACAAAGGAGGGGTGGATTCAAAGCAGGGGGGAAAAAAAAGAAGACTGCCACATTAAAATACAATCCACTGAGCTGGCAAAAAAGGGCTCCAGCACAAATTCCACTGGCTCCATTGCCAACCCACCCGTTCTGTTTCTGCTGATGATTGTTGCTGTCTTTATGCAGGACAGAGACTGGTGGATTCCTGTAGCTTTATTTCGCCTCCCACAGAGCATTATTTGCCAGCTGGAAAAACAACCGCCAATTGTGCTCTTTTAATATGTGGTGGGGCTGGTTGGGTAAATGTAGACAGATGCTTTGAATTGTGGGCTTAGCCACCTTTCATATTGCTGGACTTTCACAGTTCTGAACGTGCATCATAAAGCCATGTGCAAAATAGTCCAGCTGGCACATCACAGGTAGGGAGGAGGGCTTGTGGGTTGAAGCAGAAGGGACTTTCCCAGTCCTCTTTATTGCTTTATTGCTTAGAACAGTATGGCACTGGTGGTCCATGAGAAAATTTTGGTGGTCCACAGAGAAATGTCACCCCCAAAGCACCTCCCCCCCAAAGCAATTAATCCAGGCTGTGCGGGAACCCAAGGCTGCACCGCCCACATGGCCTGCGGGAACATAAGGTTTGTGTCACTTGCATTGCAAGCAACACGAAGTAGTGAGCGAAGAAGAGAAAGGGCGGAGGGGAAGGACTTGCCCCACTCACCCTACATGCCTCACCTGGCCACCGGGCTGCTTCTTTCCACTTCTTTCTTCTTCTGCTTTTGGCTGCACACAAGGAAAGCAGCAAAAGCCTTTGTTTCTCTCCCCCAAACTCCACCAGAAATGGCATCCTGCTTCAAGAGGCTGCGCCAGTGTGACAAATCTCACAAAGACTCATTTCTGGTAGAGTTTGGGGGACAGAAAGAAAGACTTTTCCTGCTTCTGCTGCTTTCTTTGCATGAAGCCAAAAGTGTCTCTCTCTCTCTCTCTCCCTAAGAACAGAGCTGGAGACGGTATCCTGATCCCAAATAAAGAATGATCGATCGGTAGGAAAATGGGTGGAGAATTTTCCTTCAGACTTTTTTGGGGGATTTTCCTAGGATCTCTGGTCTGTGGGATTTAAAATTATGAGTTTGGTGGTCCCTGTGGTCCAAAAGGTTGGCGACCCCTGGCTTAGCGCATTCCTTTCCATTTCATACCAGAGTTCTCAATTCTCTTTCTCAAATGCCCCCCCCCCCACTCCTCACCCATACACACTCAATGGGGAATCACCAGAGTAACACAAATGATTTCAGAGGTGAAGAGAAGTGAAAGGATGGTTGGAAGAAGCTGGAAAACTAAACAGATGCTCCAAAGCCCCAGGTGGAATCTGACCTGAAAGTGCATTTCTGGCCACAGAGTAGATGTCTCCAGTCATCCCTAGAACTCCAGTCATACCTAGAACAGTTCAGAGGATATAAATGAGGGACTTTCCTTCTTCGCGATAATTGCCCACATCCTCTCCCTGTGATCATGCACCTTCTTGTTCTTTGTTGCCCAGAGACTGAGGCGAGCTATCCCTCAACCCAAGAGATCTTATATGAGATGAAGAGCAGGACAGAAGCTTATCCTAGGATTTTCCCCAAGGATAGAGGGGCTTGAGATGCCCAGCCTTCTCTTTCCCTAAAGTCTTCTCTGGCATCTTTCCTTTCCCCACTTCCGGAGTTCAGATTTTACTCTGGTCCCTGCAACTCATCAGCTGCCTGTCTGGAATGAGTCCCCTCCCACTCCCAAACCACAGAACCAAAAGTAAAATAAAGAAATGAATGAATGAACGAAGGAATCCATGCATGCCTGCCATCATAGTGTACACAAAATGATTGTGCATGATTCAAACCTTTTCCTTTCCCACACCCCACATACTGTCTCTTTTCATCACAGAGGAAACCCAGAATTGCAGAAGAGGCCAAGATCTGGGAGAGTAAGAAACCTCATGCAGAGTTTTGTTTTGTTTTGACTTTGGCCATTTCTGTAGCAGTGATTGAGAGCATGTTTTAAAAAACAGACCTACTGCTTGTGGAAAAGTGTGAAACCCAAACAAGAGCTTTAGGTAGACCTAATGCAGGTAGTAGCTGCCTCTATGGAAGTCGGTGCCCAATCTCTCCTGTAACCCAAACTCTTTAAGTAACTCATGCTCTAATCTGCAATACTCTTTCATGGCAAAATGGTCACGAAAGAGTGTGCAGATAGGGCAAAGGGAGCTGAGTACAGCCCAACTATGGTTATCTACAGGGCACAGGGGGCAGCAGCAATGGACATGTGCAACCTATCACAGATTTTTGACTGAATGGCATGGCAATGTCACACCTCAAACTTCAATCCTCTAAGGCCGTGATGGCGAACCTATGGCATGCAGAGCCATCTCAGTGGGCACATGTGCCATCGCCATCTGCTCTTCTGGTTTCTGGCATGCTAACCAGCTGGTCTTCACAGGCACCAAAGCGCTGGAAAACTGCCCAAAAATCGGCCAAAACAGGCTGTTTGGGGGCCTTTTTCAAGCCATTTTGGGCCAAAATGTGGGGACGTCTGCCCTCTGGAATGGGTTGCCCCCGGAGTTACGGACAGCCACAGACCTGGGGACCTTCAGGCGTGCCTTGAAAACCTGTCTCTTTGACCAGGCCGGCTTGGGCTGATTTTAGTTTTGGGTGTTTTACTTTTTATTAAATTTTAGGATTTTAGGGAAGGGTTTTAATTGTTTACAGCCAGAGTCTTAGTTTAATTTAGTTTTATTTTTTCACATATTTATTGTTTTAACTGTACGGCTGTGCACCGCTCCGAGTCCTTCGGGAGAGGAGCAGTATATAAATAAATATTTTTATTATTATTATTATTATTATTATTATTATTATTAAAAACGGCCTTAAAACCACCTGGAAAACAACCCAAAACCAACCAAAAACAGGCTATTTTCAGGCCATTTCTTGGGCATTTTCTGGGGCATTTTCAGGTTGTTTTTGGTCTGAAAATGGTCTGAAAATGACCCCCAAACAGCCTGAAAATGGCCAAAAACGGCCCCCAAAACAGCAAAAAAACAGGCATGTGCACACTGGCAAGCTGGTCTTTGGTTTTCTAGTGTTCCAGCAAAATCACCTAAAAAGGGTTGGGACCGTGATACTGCTCTCATCATGGATTTACTCCATGGACACTGCTGGATGCAAACAATGAGAAATGCGTGACCTCATTGTATGCATGTCACGTTTTGGGCTTCATCACTGTTTGTGGTGGATGCAACCGATCTCACACCTTAACCACATCAGCAACCCCAGCATGAATGAAGTCTCCAGAGGGGAAACTGTGTCAAAAGAGAAAAGACATTGCTTTAAAACCAACACTGTTAGAGGACTTGAAACAGTCTTAGCTGTAGAGAAAGGCCAGGGCAACAGGGCAACATGGGGACAAAGAAATTCACACACCATTGGAGAAAGTGAGGACAAGTCCAGAGAAAGCCAACAAAGGAAGACCAAAGAGAGTCCTTGACTTACAGCAATCCGTTTAGTGACCGTTCGAAGTTATAACAGCACTGAAAAAAAGTGGCTTATGACCATTTTTCACACAACTGTTGCAGCATCTCCTTGGTCACGTAATCAAAATTCAACTGACTCCTGCTTAGCAACTGACTCCTATTTATGACAGTTGTAGTGTCCTTGGGCTATGCGATCCCTTTTGTGACCTTTGGACAAGCGAAGTCAAACGAGGAAAGCCAGATTCACTTAACAACCGTGTTACTAATTTAACAACTGCAGTGATTCACTTAACAAGTGTGGCAAGAGAGGTCGTAAAATGGGGGGGATTCATTTAAGAAATGTCTAGCTTAGTAACTGAAACTTTGGACTCCATTGTGGTCGTAAGTCGAGGCTGAGGCATACCTGTCCTTCTCGGAAAATACACAGAATGAAAATATTTTCAGCAGATACAGCATTATGCTCTTCTGGGGTTCCTATTTAGCTTCTTTTCTTTTCTTTTTTTAATTGATAGTATTCCTTTCCCAAAGCAAGGAAAAGAAGCATTGAAAAAAAGATGTCCCACAGCCTCCCCCATATTAGTGCGGAAAACTTCTCAGTTCTCGAAGGGCTTAGCGCCCTTAAATAAAACGACGGAGTGACTTGGCGAACAAAGGAGAACTCCCTTCCTCCTTCCGTGCGCTTGCCATCCCGCGCCCATTGGCTCCGAAGCCAAGCCCAGGGAATTCAGTCGAGCTCCTTCTCCGCCAAGGGTGCAAGAGCGCACCCATCGGCCAGAAATGGGCCACCTTTACAGGCCCTGCTGCTCGCTGAAGAAGAGCGGGACTCCTTTCCCACTCAGCCTGGCTGGGAGAGGAGCGCTTGGCAAGAGCGCAGAGTTGAGGGCTGCTGCTGCCGCTGCCGTGGGAGGTGCGTTGGAGGACGCAAGGCTTGCCGGAGAAGGAATGTAGAGGCAGCCCAGCGGGGAACAGGGGAGGATGTGGCGGCGCGTGTGAACCGGGACTCGTCGCCGAGGAGAGTTCGGCGGGAGGAGCCCCGCAAGGCAGAGAGGAGGAGGCGGCGGCCGCGGATCAGAGAAGGGGGGGGGGGAGAGGCATCCGCTCGCAGCCGGCCGGCGGAGTTTTTTCTCCCCTTCGGCTGGACTGCGCGAGCGGGAGGCGCTGATCAGCCCGCACGGCTGCGCTCTTGGCTAAGTGGCAAGTTTGGCCCCTCACGAAAGTGGCGCCAACCCACCTCCAAGCCGGCATGAGGCGCGCCGGGCAAAGAGTGGGCAAGGAGGGAGAGGAGCGGATGCCAGGTGAGCGGGAAGGCAACGCCACTCGGAGTTAAAGGGCGAAGGGGGTGGGACGCAGTCTGAATTGGCGCGAGTCGCTTGGGGATCGGCTGGGACAGATGGGGCGATTTTAAGGGCGCCGGCAGCGAGACAAGAGAAAGAGACAAGGCGATGCGCCCGCAAAGCGATAAGCCTTGCGATTTTGCTAGCTTATTTGGGGGTGACTCAAGACGGGAACGAGGTGGGACCGTTTGCAGACCCCGCGTCGCACAAACGACAGAAGGCATCTGGCTTCAATCCTCGTCCCCTTTCTGAATTTGGTGGACCCACAATTGTATTCTCCCTTCACGGTGAGGCTGGGCTGGGTTCTAAGTGAACTTCAGCTCACCAACACCGATTCCCAAATTCGTTATGTTCCAGGAGGCTGGCGGGGGGGGGGGGGTTGAAGACTCCTCCCCCTTTTAAAAAGTTGGGATGGGACCCTCGCCCAATGAATCTTTAATCCAGAGCAGCTTCCTCCGCAGCGCGTTCGTGCGGAGAAGAGACCGAGGAGCCAATCGGTATCTGGGTTAGCGCAGGTCAGCTTGGCCTTTCCGTGTTTCTGATGACCTGACATTCAGACGACACAGTCGGGCTAACCAATTTGGGGTGGGGGAGATAAACGAACAATGAAAGCAACAGGGAAGATGAGCGTAAGATCGTAACTGCACGTCTTACCAGTCATTCCCAACCCGACACCTTCCAAAGTGTTGGATTAAGCCTGGGAATTGTGGGAGGGTGCCAGACGGGAAAATTTTAATGTATAGCATCAGATTTTAAGCCAGGAGGCATTGTTCTCCTCCCCTGCTTTGGAGTTCGCTTGTGCATTTATTTGGTTAAAATGTTTATGTACTGAATTTATACCCCGCCTTTCCTCCAGGGCAGCTCGGGGTAGTGTACCTAGCATGATCACCTCCGATATGTGGATTGGACTGAGAGAATGTAGGCGGGTTGGACTGAGACAAAATGACTGACTTCAAACTACTCAGAAGGGCAGACTTGAACCCCAGTCTTCTGGTCCTAATTCAACATTCTTTGTAATTGCTTCTGGTATGATCAGGTTACTGCATTTTCAGGACACCCATGGATCTTCTCTGGGGATGGAATCTTGGAAAAAATTCACAAAAAGTGGATGGCATTCAGGATAACTGCAGCAAGATTTTAAAGTGGCCATATTAAATAACACTAAAGAAACGGCTGAGATTCAAAAGTTTGGAATACAAGGAAGAGCAAAGCAATTTTTAGGAAACAGCCTAGTCTTTGAAATGAGGAGATCTCTATGAAGATAGCTTCTAAAACAAAAACAAAAATATGCTCATTGTGTTCTCTAGAAGTATAATGGAAGAAAATAAGAAAAGTAGAATATAAGATGCAATTCTAAAATAATGGTAAATTTAGCAAAATGTGGTAATAAAATATGGGCAGCCGTCCAATGCATAATCTAACAAATGCCATTTGCTTGCAAAGAAGCATGCAGCTGCTATTGAGCCAATGATTGGATAGGCATTTGAAAAGTATGTTAGAAATTGGATTCCGGAAGTGGGAAGGTCCAATCCAGTAAAAAAGATGGAGCCTTTTAAAGGTTTAAGCCTTTTTTGCTTTAAGGTTTCAAGTGAAATTGAACGATAGTTACTAACAGTTCAACTCCTTTCTTATATAATTAATTATTAAATAAATACTTAATTTCTTTCCTATTCCAGACAGATCACATTTAAGTCTCTTCCCATTTCAGACATAAAACTCCATAAAAGTTGTTCGGAGCTCTTTGCTGCAAATTAAAGCAGTTTTTTTTCAAGCAATTAAAAATGAAGATTCAAAACTTCTGCATACTGCTAGTGAACATCACATATAGGTATTCTGTGCAAGAGAATTTAATCTGATATGCATTCTTGATCTACAAAGAAAGATAATCCAAATATCTATTTTATTTAAACAATTTATATGACCACCCGCCTCACTATTATGCCTTTGGATGGAAGTATCCTTCCTTCCTTCCTTCCTTCCTTCCTTCCTTCCTTCCTTCCTTCCTTCCTTCCCATATGAATTGATTTTGTAATAAATACAACATGTTATAAAGTATACTAAATTGCAACTGGGAAGTTCTGTAGTGGGTTGCTGCAAGAACATCTCGTCGATCGGTTTGAAATGTCATGTCGTATCCCAGTGTCATTGTTTTATCAGGCAAGCAGAAACATGCTGAGGAGACAGTTACAGATCATACAAGGTCAGAATATTCACATTACATCATGTTCGGCATGTAGAGCTATTTCATTTGTGGACTGCTCTGTGGGGTATTGTAGCTAGATCCAAGTGACGTCATCTGAAATAAAATGAATATGGACTGAATCTCGCATAAACATAAGCACAGCACCTTTCTGATAATAAATACAATAAAGCAGCCATGCCTTTTTTTTTCAGACTGATATGGGATCATGATTTTAATGAGTAGAAGAAGTTTTGAGTGTTCAAAATCTGAAGCACTTCTCCACTTGTTCATTTTCATATTCACATTCCCTCCTGTTCTTTCTCTTCCTCTCTGTCTGAAGTGAAGGACAAGGGGAAAAAATAGAGTGGCATCAGAGAACAGCATCTGGAGTGCCTGGCAAGGACACTCCTCCTCCTCTGCTCATGATTTCATGGCTCTCTCTGGGTTCAGACTTATGGGAAGAAGGTTTAAAGGTACATGGACTGCTTCTCCTATTCATTCCCTTTCCCACAATCTCCCTCTTGTAAGGATCCAATTTCAGTGCATCCACCATCTGGAAAGAATATTACTTCAGCTAGACTTCAGGAACATGAGAACACTTTTCTTCAAACAGCCAGTACATAAATACCCTTGGCTTCACAAATATTTATACAAATCTAAAACCCCCAATAATCTTAACTAAATCACCTTATTTTTTGCTGCTATATCCCAGTGATATTGAGCTGCAGTGCATGAATTGACTGGTCTGCTTTTAATTTCCTTTTATAGATGATGTAATTTCACTGCTTTCTTGAACATGCTGTTAATTTTGTATTCATTTTACAAGTCCTCATAGTCTATTTTCACCATTCTAAGTCATGAAAAACAGTGGTACTTAGGAAGAATCTCTCTCTCTCTCTCTCTCTCTCCATCTATCTATCCACCTAACCTATCTCTGTCTGTCTGTCATCTATAACTGTCTTTCTGTCTATTATTTATCTATCAAGTCATCTATCCCGTCTATCATGCTGTTCCCGTCGGATAGCTAACAGTCAAGGGTCACTTGGTGGCCCTTGATATCAAATATGTGAATGGGGTTTGGAATACATCAAATCCCATCAACCAGATCAGGCCTGCACAACTTGTAAAGGGGACAGGATGACACTGATAAATTAAAAATCATTGCAGGCTGCAAAGAAATACTCAACATGCCATTCAGCTACCTTGCAACTAATGGAGCAGAGTAGTGGAATTATTACTTGCTAAAAATTACCAGCAACCACACAAAGATTGCTTCATGGGATACTTGAAGGCCATATGCTATAAAGACCTAGATGCTGCATATATGTTGATCATGGTCAGGCAACAATGAAAACCGATGGGAAAGGATTGCAGAAATGTGGAGCATTCCAGACACATACCTCTGGGTACATAAGAGCCTTTTTTTAGAATTATGACAAACATGCATTGGTTGAAGTATTTAGTGCACATCTAAGGGATGACATCTTGAGACCTTCTTTGAATGTTCTGATATCAGTTAGATATTAGATCAATCAACCAGTCTCTGGATGGCATTCAAAACAGATCTACACAAGCCTTTCAGTTTCTAGAGATAATGCTTGATGGCATCATTACCAGGTTGGAAGTCTTCTGATATACATATATAATATATCATAATAATATACATTAGGGCTTCAAATCTGATACTGATATTATCTCTCATAGGTTCATATTCAAAATAATAGAAATATCTGTTTTTCCTGGTAGTCCTTCCTTTAGAGCAATCATTTCCATTTGTAAATAGTAAAGTAGTCATTACAATCAGAAGTGACATACAGCAACAACAACTATAAGTAGTAGTAGTAGTAAAAGCCAGGGGTGATGGCGTTCCAGGGGCTTAAAGATGCCTAGCAGGTTTTATAACAGCATTTCTTCAAGAACTACAATCCAAAAGTAGGCCGAGACAGAATATTTGAGTTTGTATGTGTGAGTGAGTGAGTATGTGCATGTATGTGTGTGTGAAGATTTTAAAGGTTCCTTTTATATCCACCTTTGCTTTAAGCATAAAGTTTACATGAAATGATTTATTGTTTTGGGCCCCTGGACATGAGTATCTGTAAGAAAGTATTTTCCACATTGCCTCTGCCCATCCCTTCCAATTTTCTGAGTGAAGAAAGACATGTCTGGAATAGATAATGCCTTGGAGAGGCACGTATGACGGACAGGGCTGAAACAAGCAGCAAATGTTGGCTGTAACTCAAAATGGGTGAGGATATTTATCCTCTCATACACCTCGTTTTCTTCTTTCTGTTATCTCTCACTCTTTTACAGAAGGGTTGTGAAATTAATATATGGCCATATATGTTACTCTAGGGCTGCAGGCTGATCATCTATGCATTGTAGGACAAGGATGGAAGGTGCTGGACAAAAGACTATGTATATTACTTTGCCCTACGTTCCTTTGATTGGTATGAAATTATTTTTCATAGAATAGGCAACAAATTAATAAATAATAGATAAAGCTGCCACAATGTGCCAAATATAATGTTGTGTTAAATTTATGACTTGGTGTGTGATCTGAAACTACCAGTCTAGCATGTTTGTGTGTTCTAGAATTGCCCCTTCTAGATCCAGAGGGTGCATCACAGAACTAAGACAGCAAATACTTATATACTGTATAATATTGCCTTAAAATGAACCGAAGAAATTTCTTGATGAGAAGTGAAACATTTTCAAAGAAAGAAAAAAACAAGAAAGTCCAGTTTGAAAAGAAAGCACCTTTGAGTCAATTATAAACCCGGATGATTGAGAATCTCCATAGACCTTGAAAGTACGTGCTTTTTTCCTGGTGTAAAATGTATCATTTGTTGATCTGATTCCTTCTGGGGTAGTGGAGTGGTTTAAAGGCAGTTGGATTGGAAGTTTTCCATTGTTGTGTTTATCAAGAAAAAAAGGAGGAGGGACTCAATGTATAAATTGGATTGTATAACTTAGCAATTATCTGATGAAGATTTGTTCCTCCGTGGAAATACACACTTAATATTTTATCAGGAAATACTCTTATTATCTCATCTTATTGTTTCTCCAAAGCATTCACAATGCCATACATGGTTTCCCAACCCATATCTTATCTTCACAATATCCCTGTGTAACAAATTAGTAAGGGATATAATGATTGGCTTAAGATCAGCCGATGAACTTTGAAGGATGGTGGGATTTCTCAAGGTCTACGTAATCTAACCTAACCTTTTTTACCCACAGGCTAACATTAGCTCTGAGTTACTTTCTTAGCCTTAGTCCACTGAGTCAGATTTGTTTCATAGTGAAATCGTGTATATACTTGTTTTGCTGACATTTAACCGTTCTTATTCGACAGAGGGTTTAAATAAGAGGCTCTCCTATAGTTTTCTCAGGTTTTAGCAATCTGCCTTGCTTTTTTCAACTTGAAGCCCTCCTTGCTGGTTGGAAATTCTTGGAAATGTATCCAGAGTGCCCAGATTGGTTTTATGTATTAAATATGTCTTTTGTTTGGACAATAGAAATGATTCCAGGTCAGCTGCAAGTAAAATTCTCCACTAATTTTCTGGTTTTAAATTGCTATGTTTGCATAAATATTAGAATAGCAGCAAAGTATATTGTGTTTGGTAATTAGTAACTTAGCTAAATCTCCTTATAAGAACTACTGGGGAAATAGAAAGTTGGGATCTAGGAAACTGGAGCTTTTAGCCAAGACTTTGTTGGAAGTTTTTACTGCCACAAGCAACTATATAGAAGAGAGGCAAACTGATAAACAAATTTTTCATCTCTAGGCCAAAGTAGCTTGTTGGCAGGTCCCTTTTTTCCATTTCTGCATTTTTCTCTGCAGTTCTCTTTCCCTACTTCTCCAAACCCTGAGCTTGCAAATAGCATCCCAGAGCTGCCAGTAGCTGAAGATATATATATATAAAGAGAGAGAGAGAGAGACAGAGAGAGAGAGACAGACAGACAGAGAGAGACAGACAGACAGAGAGAGAGAGAGATCAAAGCCTTGCTTGCCCCCCTTTAAACCAATTCTTTCAACAACCAACATTTGTGCTTCCAGTCTTGCTATTACCTCCATTTTCTCAGTACTCTGTATAGGCTTGAATGGGCAGTTCTAATTATTTAAGGTTGTTAGGAGGCAATGGGAGCCTCCTATTTACAGTGTTAAAAGCCTGTAGTAGTGCCAACAGATTGCTCTTCACCTTCAGTGAAGGTGTCTTAGTCAATGATAAAAGAAAGACAATGGCAACCCTCTTTTTCTGCTCAATATATTGCATATTCTTCTGCTGGGGAGTTCTTTCTTTCAATCTCTTTGTGTAATTAAGCTATCTTCTCCCTATAGTACTGTATATTAGTAGGCCAAGAAGGGAAGGAGAGAGAGCCAAGCATCCTTTCCAATAGATGTAAACCTTCCTTAGATGCAAGAAACACTGCAAACTTCTCCAATTTTTTTGCAGCAGGGCTCTCTGCTTAAACATGAATAGGGATGTCTGCTAGAAATGTGGCCACAGCAGGAAGTTACTGGTGCATAGGCTTTGTATGTGGTGCAATGGTAAGCAACAGAGACCATGTCAACCAATATTGACGATATTAGAAATGTCAACATAGTATTAATAAATCTGTGTACTGGCATTGTATGAATGTCCACTCTCCTTTTACCTTGGCTCTGATGTTTGTATAAAGGCAACTTCCATACCAGAGCTGCATATTTCTTCAAAGTCAACCTCAGAGTTTCTCTGCGAGTTGCCACCAAATTAGAACTTCTAATATAATAGTAGAGAATAGCTAGATAATAATCATATTTAATTTTAATTATTTAACAAGCCAATGCATGCCCTGAAAAGAGCTTTTGGAAGCAAACCGGGCATTGCTAACCCGTGCAAGCCTTTCAGCACAAGAGAAGGATAGAAGTTGTCAGACTGGTTAGGAATTCAGCCTGCTCCAATGCCAAATCTCAATTTTATGTCAGTAATCTTGACTACCAGGGAATATTTCTCCCTACTCACAGTGAATCAGGTCAAAAATGCTGAGCCACCAATGACATGGTGGCTCAGCATTTTTGACCTGATTCACTGTGAGTAGGGAGAAATATTCCCTGGTCAACAAAAACTCCTGGGTGACTAAAGAAGTCATGATCCTTGGACAATCTTGTTGACTGAAATGCATTCAGTAGCTTCAAGAGGAAGGAAGAACTGTAAAGCCTGCTTGAGGGGAGTCAGGTGATGAAATAATGTGTTGTTGTTTTTAAACGAAGATTGTCCTATTCATCCAATCATATCAAATTTGATAATGTGGAGTTGTCACTTTTAAATTACCGCAGAGTGCTGTAATGATGGCTTGCCTAATAGTCCATTTCTTTCCTTCATTTTCTCTGGGCTGTGCAAAGTTTGAAGGTATAGCTGTTTCTCAAAGCAAAATGACCGTCTCTGCTCTAAAGAGCAAAGTGAGAGCTTCCTACAGGTTTGGGGTTTCACCCCCCCCCCCCCCAAGCTCTGGATACATGGTGATGATTATGGCTGAGCCAAGGAAAACCAGTAGCAGTGATTCCATAACATGGAGTATCGCTTTGAGGCAAATCATGGTCACACATTCAATAATGTGTTTGCTTATTGTGTTTCATTCTTTACTTTTATATAATTGGCTTAGATGAGTTTTGCTGTTGGGCAGATTGAAAACATAAGTAATCATGGGAGATGACAATGATCATCTATAAAAGCCCTATGAAAAAGGTAGGGCAATCTGAACAATAGATTATCTTTTTGGACTGCATGAATCAGTGTAGGCTTTGGAAGAGTGTATGTTGATTGGGCCTCTTCAGATGTTACATCTGATGTACAGTAATATCTGAACTGCTTTCTTAAGGCACCTGTGAAATCTAATTACTGTGCAATTTTCAATCTATTCAATCTGTGCTTCATACTGAATAGTCAGCAAAAACCCTAATAAGATGGCCTTTAAATAGATGGATTTTCTAGTTACAACTAGTGTTGCTGTCAAAGCTAATCGCTGGACAGGGATTCATTGCCACACTGTCTAAAGCAGGGATGTCAAACCTGATTTCATTGAGGGCCGCATCAGGGTTGTGTTTGACCTTGGGTGGCCAGGGGAGGCATGGCCAGGGAGCATCACTATCACTCATGTCGGGGACACCTGTGGTAGCCTGAATGCTATGCCAGTGAAAATGGAACTCAGGAAGGTCGCACATGGCCCTCATGAGTTCCGTTTTCACTGGCAGATGGCTGCAGGAGACAGTCGCAGCTGAAAACAGAGCTCAGGAGAGCCGCACGGGGCCCTCCTGAACTCCATTTTTGCTGGCAGAGAAACCATAGGCCGGTCCTTAACTACTTCAGGGTGGCCCCACAGGCCAGATCTAAGTACCCTGTGGGTCAGATCCAACCTGCAGACTATGAGTTTGATACCCCTGGTCTAGAGGATGCTACAAGTGGTGCTGCCCCTCCCCTTTTTAAGTACAATTGAAGTATGAAGGGCGTTGGTGGTGCAGGCTGTTAATCATCTAGCACTTAGTGCAAGCTGCCTGCAATTAGTGCAGGTTTGAATCCCACCAGGCTCAAGGTTGACTCAGCCTTCCATCCTCTTGGGGTGGGTAAATTGAGGACCCAAGATTGTTGGGGGCAATAAGCTGACTTTATAAAAATGCCGCTTGAGGGGGCCAAAAGCCCTAGTAATAAGCAGGAATATACGATGGAATGAAGGCTATTGCCGAGCACTTAGCATGTGCTCCATAGACTGTAAGCCACCCTGAGTCTCCAGAGAATGGCGGCATATAAATGTAAATAAAAAAAATAAAATAAAATAAAAATCTTCGTCCAATAAAAGGGAGAGGAAGAGATCAGATCAGGAATGTGCAGAAGAGTGGGAGGTAAGAAACAAGAAGTAGAAGGGAGAGAAATTGGATGGTTCACCAGGAAATATTTTTCCTGTGAAGTGAAGGAATTCTATTTCAAGTTCTATGCAACATTTTCCCAGGCAAGGTTTGCATTGGATTTGCAGTCTGTTGCGTATTTAAAATGCCATTTCAGACAGTTGCAGTCAGGACCAGTTCTATAATTAGGCACAGCCTGACAAGTTCAGACAACAGATTTTGGGTGTTTTGAAAGGGCAAAACTGGAGGAGTTATGAATTTACTAATAATGCATTATTACTGCCAGAAATGAGATGCCCTTGTGGCATTGCTTCTCTCTTATGCTCAACTAATTTAACATACCTTGAATTCTAGTCAGATGACTCTGAACTGTGGCAGGGGAGAAGAGAAGAGGACAATATCATCTAATACTGCATTTTAGGTGATAAATATCAAATCAGTGCTGCCCTGTGTCTACAATCGTATCTATATTTTATCTTGTAGCATTGTTTTGTGTTTGTGTGAAAATCATTGCTTGAAAATTCATTCTTACACTAATTTTGTCCTTTCCTTAATATGTAATAACTTGGTCCAGTTTTTCCATCCTGCATGATGATATAAAATGATCTTAGCTTTTTTTGGCACAATGGCAATGTATTTGATAGGGAAAGTCCTTTATAATACTGGTAGTAGTCTCACCAGTTTGATAATCGTCTCCTTTGCCTTGAGGATCTGATTGCTCTCTATTTAAAGGAGAGTTTCCTATTCCTGCTTTGTTACAACATGAGATTTGGGAAGTTAAGCCTATTGACTAACATCGCCTTTTACTTGTTTTTAAAGATCCTGACACCGGAGCCTGAAGATGCTGAGATACAACCAGCTTAGAGAAATCTTTAAAGAACTGTGCTCTAAAGAGTGTGGCGTGAGCTCCCTCCGGTGGAAAACTATTAGAACAAAAGGTTCTTGATGTTCAAAGTGCATCGCTCTCAAATTAAGCCATGGCTATTGTCAGCACAGCGCCCCCTAGTTTATTTTTCTTTCCGGAAAATGAAGTCGTGGACCCAGTGATAGTACTTCATTACAATTATACTGGAAAGCTTAGCCGTGGAAAAGAAAAAAAATTGACCATCATTGCACTTCTCATTATCTGTGGCTTTATCATCCTGGAGAACCTAATGGTGCTGATTGCCATCTGGAAGAACAATAGATTTCACAACCGCATGTATTTTTTTATCGGCAACCTGGCCCTTTGTGACCTGTTGGCGGGAATAGTTTACAAAGTGAACATTCTGATGTCAGGAAACAAGACCCTGACTTTATCTTCCAGGATCTGGTTTATTCGGGAAGGCAGCATGTTTGTGGCGCTGGGTGCTTCTACTTTCAGCTTGTTAGCTATTGCCATAGAACGGCATTTGACCATGATCAAAATGAGGCCATACGATGCAAATAAAAAGTACAGGGTTTTCCTGCTTATTGGAACATGCTGGCTTATCTCTCTTTCCTTGGGAGCTTTGCCCATCCTTGGCTGGAACTGTATTGGCAATTTAAGAGACTGCTCCACTATTTTACCACTGTATTCCAAGAAATACGTGGCGTTTTGCACCATTATCTTCATAGCCATCCTAGTGGCCATTGTAATCCTCTATGCCCGCATTTACATCTTGGTGAAATCAAGCAGTCGGAATGTCACCAATCACAACAACTCGGAGAGATCCATGGCATTGCTGAGGACTGTTGTAATCGTGGTTGGGGTTTTCATTGCCTGCTGGTCTCCCCTGTTCATTCTGTTGCTGATTGATGTGGCCTGCAGAGTGAAAGAGTGCTCGATTTTGTATCAAGAAGATGGTTTCATAGCTTTAGCGGTCCTCAATTCAGCCATGAATCCAGTCATTTATACACTGGCAAGCAAAGACATGCGCCGGGCCTTCTTTCGCCTGGTGTGTGGTTGTCTGGTGAAGAACAATGTTGCCATGTCTTTGCCTATCCAGCCCACCCCGGATCAGAGTCGAAGCAAATCCAGCAGCAGCAACAACACTCCGAAACTAAATGACGACTTTCTGAAAACAAAAAGTTTGTCGTATATCACTGAAAAGAATAAACCTCCATTTTATAATGGAAATGTCTGCAAGTGAAGTTTGCTGACTGGGCATTTCAAAGATTCTTGTCCTGTGGCTTTTACAGAGCCAAAGAGAAAGGGGTGGTTTTTTTTTTGAGTGGAATTTCCTGCATTTAACTCATAGGAGGGGCAAACTTGAGACAGCTGCTTAATTCGAAGTGCCTATTTTGAGCACTGAGTTTTAGATCTTCAACCAACTGATTCAGGAAAAGTTTGGCTGCCTCTGAAAGTTCCCTTGAGGGTTGTGTAAAGAAAAAATATGCTACCCCTGACATTGCATTCTTGATGCAATTCAACTGAAAAAGTGTACTTACTAGAGAAACAATGTAGAAATGGCCGCTGATTACTCTGAAGCACTACATGAAATTCACTTCTTATGTTCCAAAATGCAACTGTGGAAGCCCTGACAGGACCCCAGCAGAGTCTTCCTCAGCCCACATCCATTTAGAATCAACATTTAGGATTTAAGAGTGGATCTGGACAATTTAGCATTATATGACTGGCTTTCTCTTCAGTAATAGAAATACTTATAAGCATTATGTGATGTGCCAGTAATTCAGCAAGCAGTGCTGAATATGTGTACAAAACACCCTTCTCCACTGTTATTGTTCATTGGCCATGGGAGACAAGACTGTCCCTCTCTATCCTGCAGTTTAAGGTGAATAATATAGTGATATTCTATCCAGGCTGCACTGTTGTTGAGTTCTGTTAACATTTTCACAAATATTTATTCACAGATTTCGAGATTTGTTATATCAAAAAATCAGAGCTTGAGTTAGAATGTGGTGGTTTATTTTGCCAGCCTGATAAACAGTCACAGGCCCAGCATTTGCTGTGTTGAAGTACACTGAATAAGGTGTCCTAGGCGAAAAAGGGGGGGGGTGTTAAATTGAGGCACCAATTTTTGTTTTTCTTTGTATTTGTTTTTCTTTTATTATGCCTGCTGTGTGGCATAGGTTTACATTATATGGCATTATAATATGCTAGTCTGTATAATATAACTCTTTAATGTAACGAGTACTGTGAACATGTAATCTTCAAATATTTTTTAAGTAAATGAAGAAAACAACTTTATGTAAGTTTTGTGAGACAGAAAGTAGATGCTCAATTAATCCAGTAATCAGCAAACTTCCAGTGCAAATGCAGCAGTTGTGAACAGAAGCCATTTCTGTGTTATTCTGTAAAAAAAAATCATCATAACTGTTTTTCACTAAAATAGTTTTTTTATTATTATTTAATGTAGTTCAACGATAAAATTAAAACCTGTGACTTGGAATTTCATTTATATTACACACACACACACAAACGTGTGTTTTGATTTTTTACTATTTGGGAAGAATGTTACAAATTGAGAAATTAGTCCATATTAGGACAATTGTGATTACTTAGACAAAGATACACAAATCACAAATCATATTTCACTGTTGACCTTCATTGGCAGTTATATCTAGACTCAAATTGAAATCTCTTCATTACATTGAAATCATCCTTGTTGGGGTCTTTCTATACATTAATCTATTCTTAAGCTTATCTGCCTAAGCCCTTTATACAAGTAGTCCTCGCCTTACAACCTTTCATTTAATGACTGTTCAAAGTTACAACAGCATTGAAG
Source organism: Bungarus multicinctus (assembly GCA_023653725.1). Taxonomy (NCBI): domain Eukaryota; kingdom Metazoa; phylum Chordata; class Lepidosauria; order Squamata; family Elapidae; genus Bungarus; species Bungarus multicinctus. The sequence goes on from CM042834.1 coordinate 216,251,277, forward strand.
AAAGTGAATTACAACTGATCCTTGCATTTATGACCATGATAGCATCTTTACATAATGTGATAAAAATCTGGGCACTTTGGCAGCCACAATGTATTTATGATGGGTGTAGCATTCTGAGGGTTATTTATTCCCAATTTTCCCAGCCAGCTTCTGACAACAAAGTCAATGGGGAAAGACGAATTTCCTTAATGACTGCATGATTCACTTAACAACTGCAGAGATTGCTTAAGAACCATGGCAAAAAAAAAGATTGTAAAATCAGGTATAATTCATTGAACATCCTTGCTTTTTAGCAACGGAAATTCTGATCTCTTATTGTGATTGTAAGCCAATGATTCCCTGTATATAATCTCTGCTTATTTTGGACTTAAGTTTTGTTTTTCTCCTCATTGCTTTGTTAATCGATCCAGCCTATTTTTGTCAAGGTCAAGTTCTTTACTCTTTACACTGGTACAGCTCTCCAAGAGGCTTAAATATTTCCTTAAATATATGCCATAATGAATTGCTGTTCCACAATCCATCTGGCAAATATAATCTTTCTCAGAGAAATGCCATGAATTGATAGAATCAGCCAATTTCATGGCGCCTGTTTCAAAAATTTTGTCAGGGGAAAGAAAGTGTGATGTCTGAATTCTTCCATAGGAGTAAATCCATCCCAGTCTGGGACCTGAACTACAGCAATGCCTATCAAATCATACAGTGAACAATGAACCAAGTCCTGGCCATGCCTAGTGACCACTACAGATCATACGAATTGCTTCCGCTATGCAAGCATTTCATATTGCTTGCTTGCCAAGAGGGAGATCTGTGTGCTATTCCTTCCGAACATATCTCTTCTTTAGATGGGATCTTTTGGGAAATAAAATTAACAGTTATACATACGAATCAAAATGGAAGAGCAAGAAACAAGCCTTTCTCTTTCCAAACAATGACAGAAAAATGGGGCAGGAAGGGTGAGAGCAGATAAGACTGTCAAATACATCTTGAAATGTTGGCAAGGAACAGGAGACTGTCTGAGTCAGTCCTTTTCCTAAAGCCAAGTGTGTCCACCCATCCATCTGCACAGTCCACAAAATGTCATGAGCAACAGCTATCCTGAAGGAAACGGGTGGCGGGAAAATGGTTCTGGCTTTCTGCAGTCAAGCCAAGGCTGCAGTGATAGATGAGATGCAAAACAAAACAAGCTGATTTTCTAATGAGGAGGAAAAATCCTTTAGATCAGGGGTCTCCAACCTTGGCAACTTCAAGACTTGTGGATTTCAACTCCCAGAATTCCTCAGCTAGCTGAGGAATTCTGGGAGTTGAAGTCCACAAGTTTTGAAGTTGCCAAGGTTGGAGACCCCTGATTCTAGCAAATACCAAGATGTCAAAATTCTGCACTGGTCGGATGTCATCGTTACGCAGGATACACTTACCAAAGAAATATTTCTCACTGGCTCTTGTTCTTGTTCCTGAGCAACAGATTGGATAATTTTTATCATTTAATGAAGCCTTCCTGAACATCTCTGCTGCAGTACAGTGTCCAAGCAAACTTCTTTTAGAAGAAGCTCTTGCTTTATTTATTTATCATTTTATAAATTAGGCTGACATCACAGCTTTCCTCTGCAAATCCAAGGCATTATACATAGGGGCCCCTTTTCCCATGTTTTCTCCACAATTTCTTTAGGTGGTCTGAAATATGATAACTGTTACCAAATTACTAAATAAACTTCCATGGTTAAGGATAGATTTGACCCTGGATCTCCCTGATCCTAGTACAGCATCTTAATTACTACACCTTACTGACTAAACAGTGTTTAGACCAGGCATCTGCAACCTGCGGCTCTGGAGCCACATGCAGCTCTTTCGGCCCTCTGCTGTGGTTCTGTTGGTTGATTGCACCACTGGCTGGCCCCTCCCCTCCCTCCCCATCCCTTGTCACCTGGACTGAGAAGGTAAGGGTGATGGCAGGGAATGGAGATTCGCTCCGTATTTCAGAGCAGGAGGTGACTGAATAACAGTGAATGATGTCGAGTTGGCCACGCCACCTAGTCACACTGGTTGTTAAATTATTGGCTACTGGTGTTTTCAATGGGAAACAGGTCCAAATGGCTCTGTTTTAGGTTGCAGACCCTTTGTTTAGACCCTTTGTTTTCTCCCAGTTGTAGAGCTGGCATAAACAATCTGATATCATCCAGATGTTTGGAACTAATTTCATTCTCAGCAAACACATTCAATAGTCAAGGATACTGTGATCAAAATATATGGAGGCGTATCTTATTCTATAACTGTTCCAAGCCAAGTTAAAACTTCAAAATATAAAAAATGTACTTTGCATTTTATAGACTATGCATTGCATAGTTAGCTGGCAAACTGCAGTACTAAATCTAATTTGAGATCATTATTTGATTGGCAATGCTGAATTTCTGAGAAAGTAATAATTCATCCAGATTTGGTTGAGAATTGGATGTGATACTTTTTAATGTCTTTCTGGTGATTCAAAGGTTTGGAATTGTTTATTTTGAACAGGAAAATACATATTTTGGGAAGTTGGGGAGAAGAGCTCTAATTGACAATGATATTGCATTTGAAGTAATGTTTCAATAAAATAATATTAAATCAGATAATTAGAAAGCTCCATTACATTCTTTAGAATTATACTTATTTGAAAGATTCAGTATTCATCTATTTTGAAGAAGAGCTCCATAATTTTTACTAATGGGTTCAATTTGTGAGTTCTTACCTTCCCATCCTGTTCAGCCAAATGATTTGTAGTCTTAGATGACAGAGCTGTAATGTTACACATCTGGAAAGTATAAATTTGGAGAAAACTGTAATATTGGATTTGCACACAATTCTAAGGTACCCATTTGATATGTCATCAGGACAAAGTAATTATCAAGAAAATGTATAGATAAAAACAGATATGTTTTATTTTTAATGAAAAATTGAATCTTTCAGATTTGCAGTTTGCTGAAATTGTGGGCAGGAAAATCATGTTTTCTATATTTAACTCCCTCCCGTTCAAAAGCAACCAAGAGTCTTGTTTTATGTTTTTCTTTCTTTTTTAGAAACTGCCTAGGATGGTTAGCAGCTGTTCTTTGTGAAGTGACTTGAATCATAAGCAATGTTTCATCAGTCTCCAATTTATAAGTCTCTGTAAGAAATTATGTTTTTTTCTGAAATAAGTTGGAGACAAAATACCATTGTTCAAATGGTAATATAGCTCACGAAGAGACCACTTTCTGCCAGCTGGGCTGCTAGCAAGGAGGACTGTTCAGTTATCTTCTCCAGATGTTAGTTTTCCGAACTAGAAATGGCTTTTTGTAAGATTTGTTTAATGTGACCTTGCTACAAATACATAGCATAAAGAGGTAAATATTGACCTTATAGAAAGTAAAACCTTTTTTTTTTACTTCCATGGTTTCTGGAATGATGAAATTAATACATACAATGCAAAAGTAGCTATAGATATAGAGAAAATGGCATTTGTTTTAAATGTAAAAATCTGGGAATTGAAATTCCAAAAATACAGCAGACACCTATAATTATCTTCTTAATGGCAGCCATTCATAAGACCAATGTATGATATAGATATTCTTGCCTCAGGGATCTGGTTAATCTACCTAAATTAAATTAATATATTTTTTCTTAGGCTATTATTTTATGCAGCTGTTCCAAAAAGAATCCTTGAACTGCATGGTTTTAAGGTAACAGAAAATTCTTTGTTGTGTGCACCTGAAAGAAGTGTTAGTCTTAGCTTTTTAAAAATGAATTTCAAAATGCTTGAGTCCACTTAAGTCAGAACTCACTTCCAGTCACAAATACCTCTAGAAGACCTACAGGTCAAGCATGAAAGATCAAATCCACACATGAAGATCCAGTTAAATTGATTTATTGCTAATCATGTCTATGCACAGGAGTCTTCTCAACCAATGGTTAGCATCTGCTTCGAGTTAGATAAGGGTCAACAGAATTCAGGGAAGGTTGGACTTAGTTCACTTGTGCCTACATAGGGATTCTAGGCAGAACCCTCTTTTAAATCTGTCCCCAGGTTCTCCCACTCCTTAAACATTAGAGATTTAATATTGCTTCCGTTAAAGGAAGTATTGTCAATTAATGTAATTTATAGATCTAGAGCAGGTGGCTGCAGACATTGGAAAAAGCTAAATGGGTTGCTCCTTGGATGAGAAACCACCAAAAACACTCTGTTTCTCAAACTTGGCAGTTGAAGATATCTGGAATTTAACTACCAGAATTATCCAACCAGCATGGCTGGCCATGGAATTCTGGGAGTTGAAGTCTACACATCTTCAAGTTGTCAAGGTTAAGGAAACATTGCTTTGGCCTGTAGGCAGAAATCTACAGTCTAAGCTATGGACTAAGCTGAAAAGTTTCAAACAAAGTCCAGAAGATGATAGTGGCAAATAATTTCTGTGTTGTTGCCAAAACCACAATCTAATTGAAGGTATACAGTATTTGCTCAAGAGTGACTTTCTATTTTTATAGCTGTCAATAAGCTTATCCTTCATTAATTGAACCAATCCAATGCTTTTGTTTAAATCCTCAGAGCAATTAATTTCATAATTTGAGGTGTGGTGGGATTTTTTAAATATTTCTATTACATTTAGAATATATGAATAAATGTAATTATGAAGTAAATGTGTATTAGAATAATCCAAATTCTTACAAGGATAGGATAATAATGTTCTTTATTATTGCCTTTATTAATTTTAATCTTAAAAAACTATTATGTCTTCAGCAAGCTTCATATAGCTATTAAATAGATAGCCTCATTACCGCATCCCCACCTCCAAATCAATAAAAGATTAAAAAACAGGAAACTCTATTCTACCTTGTAATGTCATAACATTACCATTACACCACTATTTTCCTACTACAATGTCTCCTTCCTCCTACTACATATGCTTCCCCCACACCCCAAGAATTCTTGTAGAAAAAGATGAGCGCATAATTTTAGACCCGACTTCAAAAGAAGAATTACATGTCTAATAAAATCTTGATATTGAACACTCTTTTATTAAATCAAAGTAATTTCATACGGCATATTAATAGAAAATTCAATGCATGTACTTCATACACAGATCACATCAAGTCAAAGTCAAAACAAATAGCAAACAATCTGGAGTAGTGTTATATATGAACCAAAATGAGACATCTGAAGTGTGCGGAAATGATCATTTGCTTGAGAAACAAGAATGTGTTAAAAAGTTGATTCAGGATAACATTTTCTGTTGGAATTCTATCTCATAGAGTCATTTTCCTTTATCTGATGCTTGTTCATTGCATTTTTTTTCTGTTTGCTTTCTACTATTGTGCTTATTATATTACATTTCTACTATTACCTTTTTTTAGCTTTAATTTTCTAAAGGAAACAAGGCTTGTGACATTTATATTCTAACTTCACAATCATACACACTCAGATCTTTTCTTCTGCTAAAACTGCGCTGAAGAGTAGAAAAATGGTTGTTGTCTTCAGCAGATTGACTTCAAAAATATAACTATCTACCATGTCTATATAGAATGGGACATGTGTGTATGTACACAAGTAGTGTTCCTGTTAAGGAATGAGAACACTTTGAATAAAGACACTTTTCTGAAAATCCTCCCAAGCAGTGTTTTTTAAAAAATCGCTTCCCTATTCCGAAGTCCTAAAAACATTATTCTAGTCCCCTGTACAACTGGTATTTCTTCAGCCTATAGAAACCTCAATGGATGATGTTCTTTTTCTATAGACCTACAGCTACATTTTATTTCTGATTGTGGTTTGTTGCACATCTCACCAGCCACAGGGCCAGTCACTGGTTTTTTTCAGCAGGCTGTTGGAGGCAGAGTTCAGTTCCAGAAGAGACAATGGGTAAATTGTACTCAAGATGATGCTTGATCAGGTGGCTAATGCTATCAAAGGTACGATCCTTTGTACGAATCTGAAAATAAGAAAGGACATGCGATCATATCATTTGCCAGATTTAATTATGCTTAACCTAAGGCCCAAGCATTCATATGAATTTGATAGGTATGGCAGTCTGGAAAATTGTAAGGTTTGGAAAGTCAGACTGGGAGAAGACCAATGAAATAAGTGAAGGATCAACTTCAAAACGAAGCTATTTCTTTAGTCTATGCCTATTTCTTTAACTGCCATGCTTCATTTTACTAATCTAAAGACCAATATAAAAATATTGTACTACAGTTGTGAAAAAGACTACTTTTTAATTTTTAGTGCAGATTTTTAATGTCCAACTTACTGATGTAAATAATGAGCAAATACATGGATCACATTGTGAATGGGGAGATTAAAGTTAAATTGAAACACTGGGATATTCTTTAAGAGCTCAGATCCAAGCTTAGAAACTGGAGTCTTTAACAGAGTGGCAAGTTTTTTGAGCAGAAAAACCAGAATCATACTTCTGAAATGTGTTTCCTCTCTTTATGAAGCGTCTCCCTGCTTTGCAACCTCAGCTTAATATAACCTCATTGATGTGGTGAGAATAATCTTTGACTGTCCTCTGCTGTTCAAATATGAAAGTTGCACCTATTATTTCTTGGTTCTTCAACAAGAACCAAAGACCAGCCTACAAATAAGTAGAGAAATTTAGAGCCCATAAAAAGGGTGATGTATCCTACTGAAGTTTTGTCGGCACTAAGGATTATACAGAATCATCCATTCTACTTCAAATGATATCAAGATAAAAAAAAAAAAAAATTCCCCTTCTCTTTCTTGGTGAAAAAGCAATTCCCTCCTAAATATCAGAGATGGCTTCCAGGGAATGTGGTTCAATAGTTCATATGGAAAGTTACTCAGTTTGGAAAGAAATTGGCTGGGAACCAAAAGTAGATCTGCTGGTGCATTCTTGGAATAGAGACTTATTTGCAAATAAAACTGATTCCACAGAAAGAACCAGCAGAGTTCTTTCCCTGTCAGAAGAAAATTATTCCATGTACAATCTAACTAATTATGCTGAACACTTGAAATGAATTTGATACATACATCAAAATCATGTCATCTGACACATGAATTGCCAAATTGATCCAACACATTACATCAGTGTATTTGTCCCTAGATTGCTTTGGAGAGATTCAACCACTTTTCAGGCCTTAATGAGGCCTTAAACAGGGCTGCAACTCTTCTTCCATATATATGAAAGAGTTAGTGGAGCAGGTGGCTAAACTTTATGCTGAGTTTTTTGATACTGACTGGGAAATCTTTTCACAAACTTTGCCTTCAGACATGTAAGAGACCAATGTAGGTTGCTTTGTACAGGAATACTTTTAGCAGCCAGAAAATGGCATCTGGCTTATCAGATTCAAGCCTAAGATCAGGGCAGGAGTCCAAACTTTACATCTAAAACCTGAAGCAAAAGAGAATGACCTTACTCCTTGCAACATTTTCTCAAGTATTTGAAGAGTGTTAACATATCCCACCTTAGTTGTTCTCAAAGCTAAGGATGACTAATTACTGCAAGCGATCATCATTGGGCTTAATTTTTAGTACCCTGATTGTTCCCTTCTCCGAGCCTTAATCCATCTTAAAACATGTAGACCAGAACTGGACAAAGTATTTCAGGCCGCATCTTACCAAAGCACATTATGATAGAATGATTGTGTGTGATTTGGAAATGAAACAAAGAGAAAAGAGATAATTGGATGAAGAATGGACTCTTGCAATTTTTAAGATCTTGGTTATTTCATATCCATCCCAGAGGAGGCTCCGCTTGCCAATAAACCATACCAACTAGCCCTGCCAGTCAAGTAAAGAACTGTTTTTTTTAAGGTTTTATTTTAAAATTGGAATATAATATTCTTTGCGTTGGTTTCACACAACTGTATTGGCTTTTGCATAGGCAATTCGGGGTTATTAGGCTGCCTTGTCCTTCTCTTGCTGTCTTACCTGAAAAGAAGTTGCAGGGGTAAAGTCTCAAAATATTATTGAGGTGAAATCCTTCAGGTTATTAAACAGAACCTCTATAGCATCATTCTTCATTAAAGATCTCTCCCCCATTTCATTTTAATCCCATTCGTTTACCCTCATGAAAAAGTTGCAAATATTTTGATGCTTATGGTTGAAACCTTTATTGACTCATATCCAGATGAACTGAATTGTACTGCCTATGAATTTCAGAATAAATCAAAATGAATCAAATCACGCAACTATTGAATCTCAGGTTTTTTATCTGAATTAAATCGAGGCTGATTTGCACACACCAAATCTTCACAAAGCTTCTGGGATAGTATCCCTCAAGAAGCAGGAGTAGGTTTCATCAAGCTGAAGCATCTCTTCAAAATTGCCCTGGTCCGTAAGATAAGATTTGCTATGGATATCCTACAGCACCCTCACAAGTTAAATGTGAATCAATCTGTTTTAGTGATGAAAATGGGTATTGTAGAAGGCTGTGTCTCTACAACCTAAAATAAAAGAGGTTTTCTCTCTCTCCTTAGGATCACATACTTACAACTCCTTCAGGATCTACCAACAGAAGATGTTTGGCTTGTCCATTCTGTAATCCAGTGAGTACATAGGATCCTGGATTGGAGGTACTTTTCCTAACCAGAAAGTCTCCACTTTTCTTTAAGAGATGTTCTGCTTCTTTCCTAGTCATTTCTCCTTGATACCAGGGCTCAACGCTCAGTTCTTCAGCTACAGCTGCCCCACATGCTCTGGACAGGAGAGGACTGGTACATTCAACTGAGGTAGCCTTATTTAAAACAGGCCCAGGCATTTGATTCTTGAGAGCATCTTCAAAAGGGCCTGGTAAACAGAGGAAATAACAGAAAGAAATTAGCAACACAAGTAGCCCAGCAATCATTTCATGCCATCCAAATTCCTTAATTTTTCTATGTACAGTGTTCAGGAAAGAGGTCTGGATAAATTGCAACTACTGTTCTCTTGTACTGAGACAAAGGGGTTTTAAATCAGCTTAACTTGCACTGGTTGTTCTACTGCATGTCAAAAACCTCTGGACTTTTATAGTTAATTCAGTTGGGTAGAAAAGAAATTATACTTAACTTTTTTTTCAAAACTAAATATATTTCAATACAATTTTTATGAATAATATTAGCACGTTTCTGTATTAATTTAGTTATAAGGTGATCAAAGGGCTCCTCAGATTAAAAGTTATGTCAAAGAGAAGCTGCAGGATGATGGAGTGATATGTAATAAAAGAATAACAGCAAGTCTATTACCTTAGCAGAGGAAATAAAATTTAAAAAGCAAAAAATTCCTAGATATTTTCAAGCATCACTTTCTGGACACTGCCTAACAGGAAGGATAAGAACTAAGGTCCAATCTCAATCTGCAGTCCAGGAGAATCTCATGATTTTTGGTATTCAAAGTCTTGAAGACATTCAACTAGTCACATATATTTCTATCCATTTTCCAGCACAAGTCATTCCCTAAGGCAATTTAATTATCCAAGCAAATGATAGCCCATCTCTTCACATACTCTATTCCTATCAAGGGAGGGAGGGAGGAAGAAGAAGGAAGGAAGGAAGGAAGGAAGGAAGGAAGGAAGGAAGGAAGGAAGGAAGGAAGGAAGGAAGGAAGGAAGGAAGGAAGGAAGGAAGGAAGGAAGGAAGGAAGGAAGGTAAAATGGGCTTGCTGGACCCAACCATCCTGGACAATTTCTGTCCAGACTCCAACCATTCTTTTTTAGAGAGGAAGGTTAAGCTTTAACTCCAGAAGACTCTCAAGAAAAAGATTTATCTTGGTTATTAGAGTTAGGCTTCAGGCTGGGGTTCAGCATGTAAATAGCATGCTTATTGATGACTTGTGACAGAGTCAGGATGGAGGAACATGCTCCTTGATCTCTTAGCAATACTGAACATGCTATTCTTTTGGATCAGCTTCAGGCTTGGAAGTGAAAGCATTGTACAGAATATACAGAATAAGAGTTGGAAGGGACTTTGTAGGTCATTTAGTCCACTCCAACCTCTTGCTCAAGGAGGAGAGCCTATACCATTTCTGACTGGGATGTCCAATCTCTTCTTGAAAGCGTTAGCAATAAAGCACCCACAACTTCTGATGGCAGGCTGTTCCTTTGGTTGATCGTCCTCACTGTCAGAAAATTTCTCCTTATTTCTAGATTGAATCTCTCCTTGATCAGTTTCCATCCATTGTTTGTTGTCTGACCTTCAGGTCCTTTGGAAAATAGGTTGACCCTCTCTGTGAAAGCCCCTCAAATATTGGAACACTGCTATCATGTCACCTAAGTTCCTTCTCTTCATTAGACTAGTCATGCCCAGTTCTTGTAACTGTTCTTCATATGTTTTAGCCTCCAGCTTCTTAATAATCTTTGTTGCTCTTCTCTACACTCTTTCTAGAGTCTCCATATCCTTTTTATAGTGTGGTGACCAAAACTGGATGCAATATTCTAGGTGTGGTCTTATTAAGGCTTTATAGAGTGGTATTAGTAACTCACATGAGTGTTTCACAGTAGTTCTCCTGCTTTCTATGTGACCAAATTCAATTAAAATTGGAATATTAAATTAAATTAGAACATCAATGGAAATTGCTTGCTGATTATTTCTGTGAGTCCTAAAGTAAAGATTATCACTGCTTCACAGCAGGTTTAAAGCAGCAAATGATTGGAAGTTCAATTGATCCATCATTTCCGCCCTGCAGAAGAAATGGCAGCCTTCCTGCTCAGCTCTCATTTGCTTTTCCAAAAGCAGATAGTCAAAAATAGTTGACTGTTCAAAAAAAGCAGGAGGAATGTGAACATTTGGTTCAAAATAATTTTTTTAGCAATTGTTGAGGAAGTTGAATCATGTCATAATCTTATTAGCCAATAAGTATTCATTTTGAATCTCTTTCCAGGATTGCACTTTTCAACCAATATATAATGGTGGTTATAAAATTGTTGACCACTTAGTTAATTCTAAACAGCAAAAAAAAAAAAACCACCTATTTCAAATTAGATTTTAAAAAGATGGTAAGATTAACTTACTCATGTCAAAAAGATCTTTTCCTGGCCTGCTATCTTTGGGGCTTTCTATTTTTTCAGTAAACAAATTTTCAGCCTCGGTCTGAAGAGCATGTAGAGTTTCCATATTGATATGTCGTGTATTCACATACATGGGTGTCATCTCTTTTGATGGATCAACACTGGATTTTCCTTCTGGCATACTGTAGATGTCCAAAGACCCTGTGAAACCAATGCATCCAATGAAAACCAATATATCCCAAATTCAACAGTTCATTTTGCTTCAATTCTAGAAACTCAATTTTTCACTCTTTCTCCATTATGTAGAATTCATTCTGCATCATTGTTGACCACGTCATCATTCCAACAGTATTTTTTCCTAACCTGTGAACAATCAGACTTGTGCAGTTTTTAAAATGTTTGTTTCAATATTAATTTTATAATCTTGCTTTTCTCATTTTCATATAGTAAAATAGCATCTGGACACAAAAGCCATACAAATAGATAAGATTTAAAAATAGGGGAAACTGTTAATAATTCTTGTCCCTTACAAGTACAGCTAAATGTAATTATTATAAATCACTTAAAGTCAGTTAATAGCAATTCATCTGAAATACCACTGCTACTTTTAGAAGAATACAATAAAAGTGACAGAGGCAGACAGCAGGAAGTTTTTAATTAATTTTGAAAAGATTCTTTGCTAAATAAAACAGACTTCAAGTAAATATACAGGCAGATTTTTACAACAGAGAAGAACTCTGCTAGATATGTTTGATAGCTAAAGAGTCATAGTGTGAAAACAAAATTTACCCAAGATAAAAATAGAAAGCTCTTCTAACACAATATTCTCTAATCAGCCAATGACAAAAACCCACATTGCTTGGATTCTCACATATAACTACACAAATACATTATCATTTCCAAGGTGCTGGAAGGAACTCAAAGTGACCAATACCAGCTAAAGAACTAGCATATGTGATTTCACATTGTGTGAATACTAATCATAATAGTAATGATCACAAAATATAAAGAGGTGCAAATAGAAGAGTGTGACAAAAGAAAGCAAAGATTATTCCAATATTAAAAGGCACCTTGGGTACAATCCCAAAACATCTGGAGCATCACTTGAACACCATCAGCAATGACAAAATCATGATTAGTCAATTAATCAAAGCAACTTTACCTGAAACATCTTACATCCTACAATGATACATTTAACACCATCAAACATCAAACTAAATAAGTAGATAAAAATGCTGATCTTGTTGTTCAGTAACACCTATGTCAATGCCAATAGTGTTTAGCAATAGCACTTAGACTTATATACTGCTTTACAGTGCTTTACAGGTCCCTCTAAGCGGTTTACAGAGTCAGCATGTTGCCCCCAACAATCTGGGTCCTCATTTTATCGTCCTCAGAAGAATGGAAGACTGAGTCAACCTTGAGCCTGCTTAAGTTTAAGCGGTGTGCCAGACTTTTTAGAATTATTATTTTACCCTATCCTTTCTATATATAATTCAAACTCTATCCAATCAAAAACAATGAAAGATGGGCACAAAAGCCAAACTCAAGAAAAGCCAGACCTACATTATTATCTTGCATGCTTTCCAAAAGATAAGTAAGGATAGTATCATCTGAACTTTGTTGGAGCAGGGGAATGCTATTCCATGTGATAGGTCCAGTGATGGAGAAGGCATGTTCCTTGGGTCCTACTAGATAATTGAGTGAGAATCTACTGTAGAACATGTGTTGGAAATATGCAGTACTGTACCTTGAATGTACATATAAAATACAAGAGTATAGTTTACCTTGCCTGCTGGGTGCCTGTTGCCGGTCTTCACCACACAGATCTCTAATGTGCTGGCTCTGGTAGTATGTTTGCTCTTTTCCCAATGCTGATGCAGACTAAGGCAGTAGTAAAAATATTCTTCATGCAAACGTTACCTTTAAAAACTGTTAAGCATTTTCAGTAGGCCTTTTTTATGATTGGTCCAGGTGTAATTCTACCCAAACCCAGTCTTCGTTCATTCATCATGTATGACACTATGCCTGAGCATGAATGAGTTTGCATAGGAGGATGAGAGTAATGATGACCTTCTGGAAAACTGCATTCCTTTCCTGTTTTATTAACCCCTGTAATTCTAAATGACAAAGTTGGTATATTACATCTATAAAAGGAACTCCTCCAGTTGAATCACTCTCTCCTAATCAAAGAAGGAAGGAAGGAAGGAAGGAAAGAAGGAAGGAAGGAAGGAAGGAAGGAAGGAAGGAAGGAAGGAAGGAAGGAAGGAAGGAAGGAAGGAAGGAAGGAGGGAGGGAGGGAGGGAGGGAGGGAGGGAGGGAGGGAGGGAGGGAGGAGAGAAAGAAGGAAAGAAAGAAGGAAGGAAGGAAGGAAGGAAGGAAGGAAGGAAGGAAGGAAGGAAGGAAGGAAGGGACAGGGAGATGTCTATTTTAGTTAAATTAGGAGAGTATAAAGAACAAAAGTTACCAGAGCAGTGCTTTCCTTCACAATCTAGTTAACAGTTATTAAATATATATGAAATAATATTAAATATTTCCTTCACTCTATTATTAGATGCAAAATACCAGAACATTTAGAAACTCAGTTACTGCATACTGGAAAAAAATGAACCAAACCAAAGTTAGTTTCTAACATGACCAAGCAGGAAGGAGTTTGTCAGGTCATGTTATTATTCCTGAGTCAATTATACTAACATCTCTTTTTGGCCTATGGGTCACTTATGGAAACAATATAATGTACCATTCTCCTCCCTAAATGATGTCATGCTACCTATTGCATTTTAAATGAAGATAGTAAATTCATTAATATTTGCCCAAATATTAATGGCATTTGGGAGTGGGGGGGGGAGCCCATAGATGCCTAAGACGTAAACAGGAACTCTAGTGAAGATCTTGTTCCCATGAGGAAAAGCAGTGGCAATACAGAAATAAAAATTTATGATAGGGCTGTTTTTCTGCATACAATTATACTGCCATTTTGAAAAGATGTTGCAGACCTAGGCAAGGTTAAAAAAACGTTACAAGAAATGAGGACAATGGGCAGCTTTTATGGATCAAATAAAAATTTGGCAGAGAAGGACTTATACAATTATATACTTGATACAGATAGATATCATATATATATGTATGTATGTATGTATGTATATATCATACTTGGCATAGATAAAATGAAGAGAGACAAGTATTTCATCCTCTATTATGATATCAAATCTTTGGGTCAAGCAGCTACATGGATTGGCTGGAGAGGCATCAGCAAAGTCTCTCCTCATCCTTTACTTCTCTGTATCTTTTAGGCAGCTATTTTCAATCCGTCTTCAACCTTAATCCTCTAAGTGACTTTCACAGGGATTGCTTTGCTTACCTGAGCAGGATCGGAAATAGGGGGAATTTTGACCTTGATTCTTTCGTCCACTTTGTTTGGAAAACTATTGTAGTAGGGATGTTCTGCCACTTCACTATCTTCTTCCATCCACAGTTCATCCAAACTTTGCATCCTGCAGAGAGATGATCAATTGCTTCTTGATTTATCTTCATTTATTATCACAATGAAACAATAATTTAATATGGGAATAGTTTATAAGCAAGGTTTTTTTAATATCACAGAGTATCTGTGGATCCTATGAAATAATGTGGGCACATGTTGACTGTAAAGGTCATTCTTTTAGTCATTAAGCAATTAGGACTATTTTATTTGAGCACTATTTTTCTTTGATGAAGGAAGGTACTATTTTTCCTTGATGAATATAGAATAGAAGAACTTTATGTTCATTGTACAAGTACAACGAAACTGTGGATGCATCCCAGCAACTGTTTGCAATACAATAAAAATCAAAGCACTTAAAGATAAAAATAAGAAAAATAGAGTACCCACATCTCCATTTGCTATTTGAGAGTACAATATCTACGAATATACACAAAATATACATCCAACACTGATTGTGATGCTTGCCAAGTGTAATACACAAGAGATGTATTGTACTGTAATATGTTATTATACATCTAAATGAGATACTGCGGTTTCACATCTTTACACATCTTAATAAGGTAGTAACTTATATTTATTTGCAGTACGGATGGCCCAGGGAAAAAAACTATTTGTTAGTCTAGTGGTGTGGGATTTAATTGACCTAAAGCGCCGTCCAGATGGCAGCAGGTCGAAAAGATAATTGCCAGGGTGTGAGGGATCTCCTATGATGGCCTTGATTCTGTTTTGGCAGCGGAACCTGGCTAAGTGTTCCAGGGAGGGCAGAGGGCAACCAATGATCTTTTGAGCTATGTTTATCACCGTCTGTACAGTTTTTCTGTCCTCAGCTGAGATCCCAGGATAGTTACAGGATCCAATCTGGGTCAGTCACTGGGACCAGAAGTTTTGTCTTCCGAGTTTCAGATTCATGCTGGAGCCCATCTTCAGAGAACTTCTCTCTAGCAGAAGCCCTGAAGATGGAGCCCATCTTCTCCCTGAAGATGGGCTCCAACACAAGTCCAAAAGCTCAGAAGACAAAACGTCTGGTCCCGGGGACTGAACAGGATTGGATCCTATTTTTCTCTGAGTGCATGTTGTCCTCCAAAGAGTAAATATGAAGTGTGAGAAGGATGCTACATTCTGTCTTCAATAGTGTGTTACAAGTGGAATATTCTTTATTGGAATCAGGGTTTTATGCATTAGGATTGAAAGTTCTACTGTGGTACAGTTTGAGCCCTCATTCCTTTAAACAGAATGTTACTGAAGATTGCTCTTACTCCCAGGCATTTCTGCCCAACTTCTAGATCTACTTTGAAGTCTGTTTTATAACAGTTATTCAAAAGTTAATAATAACAATAATATAATTTATTCAATTTATGAAAACACCGCATCAGAACTCAATGCTATACAAGTACCACTTTGCCCTTCCTGATTCTCAATAAACAAGCAGGGCAATTCAGCTGTCTAATATCTTCAGCTTAAAAACATTTGCTCTGTCTCCAATCTTATGAACTTATTTGCTCTATTAAAAGGCAAATAAATAATTTGTTGCCCTTTCACTCTCTTAGATGCAGAAAAATAATTAAAATAATATCATATTATATTATGTACAGGTAGTCCTCAACTTACAATCACAATTGAGCTCAAAATTTTTGTTGTTAAGTGAGACATTTGTTAAGTGAGTTTCGGCCTATTTTATCATCTTTCTTGCCACAGTTGTTAAATGAATCACTACAGTTGATTAGTTAGTAACCTGGTTGTTAAATGAATCTGGCTTGCCCATTGACTTTGGTTGTCAGAAGGTGGCAAAGGTGATCACATGACCTTGGGACATAGCAACAGTCATAAATATGAACCAGTTGCCAAGCATCTAAATTTTGACCACATGATCATGGCGGTGCCGCAAAGATCATAACTGAAAAACTGTCATAAGTCATTTTTTCAGTGCCATTGAAACTTTGAATGGTCACTAAATGAATTGTTTTAAGTTGAGGACTACCTGCATAACAAATATATAATATAGAGAGTTGTGATAGCACAGTAGTTGGAATGCAACATTGCAAACTAACTCTGTTGACTACCAACAGTTTGATTCTCAGCTCAAGATTGACTCAACCTTCCATCCTTCCGAGGTGAGTAAAATGAAGACCCAGATTGTTGGAGGAAATATGTTGACTCTGTAAACCTCTTAGAGAGGGCTATAAACAGGGGTGGGATTCTATTGGTTCAGAACGGTCCGGCAAAACAGCAGTTCTGGTAAGCATTTGGCCCCGCCCGCACACCCCTACTCTTTCCTGTGCTTTATTTCCTGGTTTTTTAACACAGCTGATTTGTGTGGCAGAGAGGTTTGCCGCGCATCAGTGTTTTACTCACTGGGGATGCAGCAGAAGATAAGTAATTGAGTTGAAAATGGGCTTTTTAAAATGTAGAGCACACGTGCAAAGCACATGTGTAGTGCATGTGTGCGCTTACTGAACTGGTTGTTAGACTGATTGAATTGTACCACTGGCTGTAAAGCACTATCAAGCGCTATATAAGTCTATGTGCTATTGCTAAATATATAATATGATGTATCAAAAGACAATTTCTTCTGGCATGCTACTCAGTTATCGTATCTACACACTCGGGTGAAAACATTTACAGGTAGATCTAATTAAAACATTTGCAGCTAGAGCTTGTATTAAAATTCTTGAGTAAAATAATTCTTGGTTATTCCACTAAACGGAGAAATCTATGTGTATAAAAATCTTGATGATAATACACACCTATCTTGAAGTGCTGGAATCTTAGAGGGGCACTGCAAATACTGCTTAAAACGAAGTTCAAATGCTTGCCCTATAGTACTGATTATATCCTGGGCAAGACCATCACAACATTCAAGAATATGACATGCTGGAAGTGATGAAAAAACAAGACCATTATTCAAATATATATCCAGGAGAAATCTCTATTACAGTTTCCAATGTTATTTGCTGAATTGCATAAATATGAAAAAAAATCATCTAAGCAATGTTAATGACATCATACTGGCATTGTTTTAATTCTTGATTAGGAACGGTTCAAACTTTGATATAAAGTGAAAGGCTAGATAAATGTTTTAAATAAATAAATAAAATTTTATTTGACCACTAGGCCATCCCTGGAAAGTAAAGCAAAAAAATGAAGATCTGACTAGAACTATAGGATGTCTACTCCTGGTATAAGTGATTAATAAGTTTCATTTCTTTGATAAAGTTTAATACATCAATTAGTCTTTAAGATAACTAAAGAACATGTTATAATGCATTTCTACCCACTCCTTAGCTAAAAAGCCCCAAAGTGGCTTAAACATAATCAAAAGTTATCTTGCAATAGTTAACTGGGTGGTCTACTGTTTCTTCAGCTTCCTTGCAAAATCTGATGATCAAAAATTGACATACAGATAAAAAGTAGTCTACTTTGCTGAACTCTGCTACATCATTTGTAAAATGTTGAGAATTCTGCCCTTCCTGTTAGAAGTCATAGGTTGAAGGGACAGAGAGCCAATCCAGCAGCATAGCAAATGCTACATATCTAACTGTCCTCAACCAAATTCTTATGAAAAGCTCTTGAGGGAACAAAGTTATAAAGTAAGTTAATCTTGCATGCAGATGCGATGCACTCTGCTGGACTGGCTGCTAATACAATCATTATTCTTCCATTTCAAAGAGCTGTGGTGCCATAGTGATTAGAACGCTGTATTGCAGGCTAATTCTGCCAACTGCCAGCAGTTCGATTCTCACCGGCTCAAGGTTGACTCAGCCTTCCATCCTTCCAAGGTCAGTAAAATGAGGACTCGGACTGTTGGGGGCAATATGCTGACTCTGTAAACTGTTTAAAGTGGGCTGTAAAGTACGATGAAGTGGTCTAAGTGCTATTGCAGCTCTTTTTTCTAATATATGAAAGGATGGGATAGTCAGTCTCTGATCTTTGATTATTTTATTAATTTGGCCCTCTCGTTTTGAAGGCAAGATGTGCTTTAAATGAAACATCTGAACAAATAAATGCAAGCAAACTGTTAGCCAAATACCTGCAGGAAGCCATTAGAAATAGAATAATTGAAGATAAATAGAATAATTAAAAGAATCTTCTCTAATTGAAGAGAATCTGAATATATGTTTTTAAAAGGAAGATGAGACTAAAGATAAGGTATTCTTTACCTCTGTGATTAACAGGATCCTTAGCTACATATGCAACATAGTCTGTTGTATCCTGTTGGAGGAAGATAGAGAAGAAAAAAGTGAAGCATCTATCATGAATATGAAAATTTCCTTTTGTGCTGAATCAGAGGCCAACTGATTTTACATCTGAATCTTTGCAACCTGGTAGTTATGCCTGGATTCCCTGGTGACAAACATGTTAAACATCGATCAAATTAAATTTTAGAACAGATACATCAATCAAGCAGGCATTCTCAAAGACTTGCAAAGGTAACTTTGTAAAGTATTAACTGAGAAAATCTTTAGGTTAGAAAATCAACTGAAAGCTCAAGATGCTATTTTCAAAAACTAGACTGTAATTTTCAAAGCCCATTAAATGAAGCTCTTACAAATTATGAAATTATTATTATTGGTAAACCTTGACTAAACCCCACTGAAAATATATTCATATATCACAAGTATGTTCAAATAAACTGAAATTTTCTTTGTCTTTTTCCCTTACCACTAAGCCACAGGGTGTAACAACAAGCAATTTTTTTCTCAAGAAAGACTAAGTAATAAATTTGGCACAATAACCTCTTGCATCAATAGCAAATGGTAGAAAGGAAGAGACTTACCACATCTACTCCAGATGCAAAAGAAATAGATTGCATATGATGGTTTGCTATAATCTGTAAAGTTAAGAAAACATAATGTGTAAGATACACGGAATGCTAGCTTTCCTTTTTTTTCCAGCTGTGTTCTTGAGTGTAAAATCAGAAGTCCAAATTAGAAATACAAGGGTTTCAGTGACAAATATCATATATCTCTATGCCTCCATTTATAATACATTCAAATGACAACTCTGTAAGATCTTCAAGAAACATTCAGATGTGAATCTGGAATTTGGCAATGAAAGTCAATATTTCGCTTTGCTGCCCTCTTTAATTTTCTTTCTTCCTTTTTAATTTCAGTATGGCTTTTACTATACAGAGATCCTTTCATTATTAGCTGCTTCCAGAATCAGTGCAAAGAGCTAACAACCTCCATTTAATGCCTGTTCCCATGACACTATTTTTGTCTTATCCTCTGGCTATGGTTTACATAGCCCTACCCTACTGTTTTCTATATTGACAAACACCCAGTCTTTTCTCTTTAAACTACCAGAGTCACAT
Source organism: Bungarus multicinctus (assembly GCA_023653725.1). Classification (NCBI taxonomy): domain Eukaryota; kingdom Metazoa; phylum Chordata; class Lepidosauria; order Squamata; family Elapidae; genus Bungarus; species Bungarus multicinctus. The sequence goes on from CM042834.1 coordinate 216,271,012, forward strand.
CACAATGTTGTCTAAAACAATTAATCTAACAACATACAAAGTAAATTCACAGCTTGAAAATAGCAGAACAATAACTATGCTAATCATTACCCACTTTTCACCTGAGGAAGGAGATTAATAGATCAATAGATTAAAAGAATTTGAAGGGACCTTGTAGGTCATCTAGTCCAACCCTCCCACCCAAGCAGGAGATCCTGACAAATGGCAATCCAATCTCTTCTTGAAACTTCCAGTGATGAAGCTCCCACAACTTCTGTAGGCAAGCTGTTCCATTGGCACTTGAAGGGATGGGGAAATGATCTCAATTAGTGGTGAGTTCAATGGAAGAAACTGCCTCTTGAGTTATACCATGTACCTATATTTTTACTGAAGTAAATTGGATATTCAAATATTCATTTTTTGTAATTATGAGGATTAAAAATGGAAATAGATTGCTTATAATAGCCATAAAATTTTAAAAAGAGAGAATGGAAATGACAAAAATACCAACCTGCTTGCAGTCGGGAGTCATCAGGTTTAAACTGGTAGTTGATATATTCAGACTGATGTTCATTCCTGCAAACTGAAGATTGCTCTTCCCCAGAATATTAGAGAGAGCTTTACTTGGTGGCTGAAAAAATAAAATTCATGTGTTTCAATATTTGATACCATCTGAAGCCCACTGAATAAATTGACACCTCTAAAATTTAAAAGTCAAGAATGTGACAATTTAATCAACGGTGTATGGATGCTTTAAATACTGATTTAAAAGAAAGAGAAAATACTATAGGGAAGAAAAATGGATCTCATTTTCTACAATTGAGATATGGAAGCAGTAGTTTTAAAACTGGAATCATCAACCTTTTCTGGAAATAAACTCAGTAACCCCGATTTCTGGTGAGAATTTGCAGGATTGCAAACCTTAACTCCTGCTTAAGATTTTTTATTATTATTTTTCAAAAAGCATTTATAGGTAGTTCTTAACTTACGACTACAATTGAGCCCAACATTTCTGCTGCTAAGCTAGACAGTTGTTAAGTGAATTTTACCCCATTTTCGACCTTTCTTGCCACAGCTGTTAAATGAATCACTGCAGTTTTACATTGGTTGTTAAATGAATCTGGCTTCCCCATTGACTGTTTGATAGAAGGCTGCAAAAGGGGATCACACCCTGGGATACTGCAGCTGTCATAAATATGAGCCAGTGGACAAGTATCTGAATTTTGATCATGTGATTGTGGGGATGTGGCAACAGTTGTGTGAAAAATGATCATAAGCCACCTTTTTCAGTGCCATTATAACTTCAAATGGTCATTAAATAACTATTCTGTATTTTAAAGAGCACTTGTATTGACTGAAGACGAATCGGTTTCTGAATAGGCAACCACATTTTTAATGACCCTAATAGCTATGGGTTGAATCAATGTTCATATACAGTAAATATTCACACACAATATACATTAAATGCATAAACTTATAAATACATATAAATACGGCCTAGTTATTTCAGGGACCATTTAACTCCTGAAGTTTGTGCCTATCCTGTAAAATTGGGCAGACTTGGCATGCTCCTGGTTCCATCAATTAAATAGTGTCAACTGATGGGGCCCATGACATGGGCCTTCTTTGTTTCTGAGCATGCCCTTTTGTAAAAACATTCCCTCAGATTCCTATGCCCTCCGAAGTTGTGGGTGAGCCATCACCTGAAACTTTCAAGAAGAGACTGGACTCCCAATTGTCAGAAATGGTGTAGGGTCTCCTGCTTGGGCAGCGGTTTGGACTAGATTACCTACAAGGTTCCTTCCAACTCTGATTATCTGTTATATGGCCTCTAGCCTGGCCTTACTTAAACTAGCCCTTTAAATCCAATTCTTCTCCAGAGATTAACACTTAAGAGTGCAGACCCCATGTATGAGGATTGCTCATACATGAATTGCTAGAGACTGAGCTATTTTCCTCCCAACATTTGGTTTTATTTGGTCATGTATTATATTGTCTCAAATTGTTTAATATTGTATACAAGAGATGCAACGGAGTTGGGCAGCAAGAATCAATCAATAAATAAATAAATAATCTGTCTCCAATCTCAATTTTTTAAAATAAAGTTTGAAAGCAGTGACTATTCAACTCCACATAATTCTATTAACAATTGCTGAGATTCTTGCTAGATTTTGAGACAAATAGTCTTAGTATGTTAAAATTAAACTTGTCTGTGATCGGATAGTAGAAGTATGATCCTTTCAAGCCTACTGTGTACCACTGAAGTTTGACATCAATAATACACTATGATTAAAAGGTAGGCAAATAACTTGTGTCTTAAACCTCAGCTGAATGGCTAGTTTCAGTTGTTTCATTCCATGTCATTTGAGTTGAGAGATGACGTACAAATCAAATTTAATTTGCACACTTTGTGATATCCATGTGAAACCAATCATCTGGAAGTTTTGTTTACATTGTTACAAATATATAAAAGACACATACCGTACCTATCTCTACAAATTAATCCCACAATAGTTGTGGATATATCCCGAGGGAGTCACTGAACAATGTTTGAGGGAAAATAGGCATGGATTTAATTCAGTCATTTTGTGAATTGGGAAATCAATTGTTTGGAATGGGTACACCTATTTACTTGGTGGGATTGCTTTCCTCTTGAAGAATTAAGTGTAAGGTTGATAATTCTCTTGAGCTCACTACTATAGTCAATAGCCTGGGTAGTAGAAGTTATAAAAAATATCTTTTACTAGTTAAGGACAACATAGCAGCTATCACGTGTTCAAAACTATAGAAACTACCATAGTCATTTGTAACCCATCTCTACTTATCACTAAATTGAAGTAATGTTCTATTCTATACTGTAGTTGCTTTGAATCTAGCTCAGAAACTCACAAACACCTCAATGTGAATGAAAGAACAATGAAAGGAAATGGGTTAGGTTTGGTTAGAAGGTGAGTTTAAAAAGTGAATACTAACTAAATACTCTGCCCATTTTAAAGGATGGGCACAAACTTCAGGAGATAGATGGCCCCTGAAACAACTAGGCCATATTTATATTTATGTATATTTATATACATTTAATGTTCATTGTATGTGCATAGATTTATATGATCATTGACCTACCCTGTAGCAATTAGGATCATAAATAATGCAGTGCCCTATTCATAAATCTATTGATCTTCAATCAACAAAAGTGATAAGAATGTTAACAAATATAATAAGCCACCTTTGTTAAGATTATAAACCAGGAGAAATGTGAAATGCTAGACATGAAATCTTAATACAAACCATAGACTGATGGAAGAACATCTTATAAAGAGGAAAGTTCATACATGCTGTGACAATTTTCTATTTCTACATAGGGCTTTAATACAGCTCTCACTTTAACATTATGGTTTTGTAATGTCATGACTTTCCAACCAATTTTCACACATTGTTGAATCATTACATAAAAACATAAATATCATATATATTTAATGTTCCTAACACTGCATCAAACCCATTGTGCTTAATGCAATCTGAAGAGGAACAGCAGATAAATCATTATATAGGTAAGGGTAAATTAGCAGCAATGTTTGTTGCAATGTTAAGATAGATACAATAGCACACATTGAAAGTACCCTAGCACAATACTTCTTGATACAAAAACATCATGCCTGCAAAAAACTAAAAAGTACATAGAAACAGTGGTGGGATTCAAAAAAATGTACTACTGGTTCTATGGGCATGGCTTGGTGGGCGTGGCAGGGGAAGGATACTGTAAAAATATCCAGTCAGAGGTAGTATTTGCCGGTTCTCCGAACTACTCAAAATTTCCATTACCAATTCTCCAGAACTGGTCAGAACCTGCTGAATACCACCTCTGCATAGAAAGATATTCTATTTAGTCTTTTTCTTAACGTGGTTCCATTGGCAGTAGAGCATTTGATAAAAAAGAAGTGTGTGCTCCACAAATAATACTTTCCTTAGAGCATTATCTAACATTAATCTGTAAAATAGAGTCAAGAGTAGCTTCAGAATAGGTACTTTTATGATATTCTGGTTAGGGCTACCAGATATGGGGTGTCTTTAGAGAGCTGCTAGGTTGTTAAATGGCACTAAGATTTAAAATTGTCTGTGTTTTTTCACAGTCATCTAGTAGTCATCTGAATTGAAAACCAGTTTGATCTAATGGCTAATCCTTAACCCTGGTTAACTCTGGTTAATACACCGAGGAAGGAACAAGAAGATCTGAGTTCCAGTCCTGCCTTTGGCATAGAAACCAACTGCATGCTTTGGGCTCTTTCAACCTTAGGAAGAAGACAGTAGCAAGCCACTTCCAAAAATGTGGCTGAGAAAACTGAATGAATGTATCCATGTAGTCATCAGTAGTCAAAATATAAATGTGAATAAAAAGATAATTCTTCTTACCAGGACCTTATTCTGCTCAAATTCTCATATATGTTTTTACAAAAAAACTAAATGTAAATGTACTTAGTGCTTATCAATTATTTGTATCACATTATCTTGGGTAGAAGCAATATAAATTAATAAAGAAACAAGACAGCAGTTTCGTTCGATGGTGAAGATGTTCTAGGACTGAAAAGACTCAGGCTCATGTCTCCTTTGATGCACAAAAGCTGATTGGTTAATTTTGGGATATTTTTTGGAAATAAAATTGGAGAAGGACATGATAGTTGGACAACAATATAAGGGTAAATCAATAAATAAATAATTAAAATTACTACCTTTCTTCTTTTAAAAGCTCCTTTGGTTCCTGGCACAGCTTCACAAACAAGGCCAATTGCTTCTCTAAAAAGATGGAATAGGATGTCAAAAGCAAATGCTTATGCTATTTTTCTTCATTTATTTTTACAAACAGTGCTTGAAAATCTAAATTGGTCCCTTATGACATTAATGTATATAAGAATCTGCAGAAAAATCTGAAGTTAAAATTAGCATTGTATATTAGGCAGTTGAAATATTATATATTTTGACAATTTCATAACTTGCATTAATTGTGCTAATAGGAACAACTGGATGACTGAAACAGCAAATTCTCCTAGAGGAATGTGAGTTAATAGCAGAATATACAGTATTTTTAATGCATGGATTTTCCTTCTACCTGAAAGATACACTTTGGATTTCTGGAGTCAATGAGATTGATTTTAGATTAGATATAACAGGCACTTCCATACCGAAGAGTGTATATGAACATTTATTTTAATCAATGCAAACAGTCTGAATAAATACATGGCAAATTCTGTCAACTCTTAATTTTCATTTTCTTGTAGTTTTTGGTTTAAATGCACACAAGCACATGAACATATACCAACACAGAGCACAATGCTTCACAGGCAAATCAAGTCAAATAAACTCTTATTGAATATGATGTCAGGATCATCTGAGTGCTTTGTTACAGAAAAAGACTCCTCTGTCTTAATGTTTACTTCTATTATAGAGTGACTGTTAATTTTATTAGTTGTATGCTGATCTATGACTGAAATTAAATAAAATGAAATGAAATATGAAATAAAATGTTAGCATTGAATAACCTTCATAGTTCCATAACCAAAAAGGATTGGCGGTAATGTTCTACAGATACTGGTAGTCCTCTATTTACAATCACAATTGAGTCCAGGATTTATTTTGCTAAGTGAGACATTTGTCTGATTTTATGACCTTTCTTGTCACAACTGTGAACCACTGCAGTTGCTAAATTAGTAACATGGTAGTTAAGTGAATCTGGCTTCCCTGTTGATTTAGCTGGTCAGAGAGCTGGAAAAGATGGTTACATGACCCCAGGATACTGCAACGTCATAAATATGAACCAGTTGTCAAGCATCCAAATGTAAATCACATGACCATGGGGATGTCGTAGGTCATTTCAGCAGCTGCAAAATTATTGTTTCATAAGACATGACATAATAGTTGCTAGCATTCTTTCCTCTGCTAGGTGTTCCCTATGCTGGGACTGGAACTGCAAGGATTCAGGCAGACAGACAGACAGACAGACAGACAGACAGACAGACAGACAGACAGACGGAAGGAGGGAGGGGGGAAGGAGGGAGGGAAGGAAGGAAGGAATAAAGAAGGAAGGAAGGAAGGAAAGAGAGAGAGAGAGAGAAAGAGAAAGAAAGAAAGAAAGAAAGAAAGAAAGAAAGAAAGAAAGAAAGAAAGAAAGAAAGAAAGAAAGAAAGAAAGAAAGAAAGAAAGAAAGAAAGAAAGAAAGAAAGAACACTGCATGCTGGGAGTTTTGTTTGTTTGTTTGCTGGCCAAAGCAGAAGCAGAATGACTTCTTGATACCCAGCATAGAAAAATAGCAGATAATCAAGAGGAACGATTGGCATCTCTTGTCCTTTCTGCCTATGGCAAGAAATTAAATGATAAAAATCCAGATTATTCTAACAGAAGTAAACTATTGTTTAAAAAATTGCAAAAGAAAAAATGGGAAAAACTGATGGGGGTTATAAATAAAAGAAAACGGCATCTTATTCACATTCCCTGAATACAACAGGATGACTGCCTAATAAAATCTTTATCTGGAAATACCAAAATTATCATGTGTTTTTAAAAAGTATGGCAAAAATAAGGTTAAATACTGGCTTGCATTTGTTAACCCTTTTGAAGCAATGGACAAGCTTCCTCCAACTTGGTATTGTCTTCATCGGAAGACCAGAAGCATCAACCTCTATTTCCTGATTTCTACAGCTGACAAGCATTCCCAGAAGAGCATCTGTTGGCAAAAAGAAGTATCCAATTCTTTCATGGATGGGTGTTTATGATATATCTTGCTTTCTTGAACAGACTGACTATTGGGCCAGAAAAGGTGTGATGACCCGGGGCATGGCACAAAGGCAACACAGTCAAATAAGCAGGAAAAGTCCCTTTATTATCTCAAACTCTGGTCCCAATGTCCAGGTTACCTTCGGATGGAGAAAAACTCTCCCAGGAATAGTCTTTAAGTGGAGGAAATTCAGTCCGAAAACAAAGTACATACAAACTGTAACTAAAAATCCAAACAAATCACGCTGCAGTAATTAACTTGACAGGGCAGGAGAAGGAATTGCAGACTTGAAAGCACAGCAAAACACACACAGTTGGGAAGACGTCAGGAACACAGATAAGCCTTGATGATACCAGATAATTCACAATTTGCTCCCAACAACTTGCTGTGCGCAGCTTCCCTTTTTAAAACACTGTGTTCCCAGCTGCAGCTAATGAAGGGAATCAGGGTCCTTTCCTCCCCTGTAAGCCATGCAACTCACATTGCTCCCTTCTCCATTCCTCCCTGCGTGCCCTAGGATGAAGAGGTGGTGGGCCTGGGTCTTCCTCCAAATTCCCTCTCACTTGCTCTACCTCTCCACTGCTCTGCCCAGCTGGACTTTGCCCTTCCCCAGTTTCTTCCACAGCAAACGGAGTCACACTCCCACTCCCTGTCAGCTGCTCGGCCTCTCCTCCAAATCAGATTCCGACAGGGCATGACAAAAGGATTTCCAACCAATTAATAATAGGGCTATTGAGCAAAGAAGGTAGAACAATGCATAAGTAAGATATCTCCTTCTTCCTCTCCTTCTTTATCCATCCCTTATATATTATGACATGTGTCTAGCTATTTATACACATATAATGATGATTTTTAATACAGGCTCAAGCCTAACTTACTTCCCTCAATGGGCTCAAAATATTAAATCAGACATTATTAATAAGATACCATAATAAATAATTCTTAAAACTGATTTACCTGGGCAGCATTATGTATTTTTCAATACATACATTCACAATGGACCCAATCTGTTATTCAATATTACCATAGTTTCACCTTACTATTTAGGAAACATTGTTTTCCCAGGTGACGGAGACAAGGCTTTTCCACAGAAATGATTATATCCTCCAGATTTATAACAGCATATCCTCACTTTGAAATATATATACTCTTGTGGATTTATAGAATCAATCACACCTTTGAAACTATACAGAAGCTGTATTGAAAAAGTGTTCTGAGAAACAGTATAAATGTATTTTACATTGAAAACATTGATCCAAAATTTACAGCAGCAAGTTTTAAAGATTAGACTCAAGCAATATAGTAGTTACAATATTTCCTGCCTTAAGAAACATTTCACACAACAAAACCGAAACAAACAAAACAAGCTTAGAAATCTTAACTTGACATACTACGTTATTTATTTGAACTTTCATATATAAAGCAGCCTTTTCCAACTTAGGAGCTCAAATAATACTGAGCTGCATTTCACAAAAGCTTATTGCTGTTAATAAATTTGTTAGTCAGAAAAGGGGGTGTCACCAGGTTCCTGTTTGTTTGTTTTTTTGCCACATAGACTAAAATAGCTCTCCTCCTATTAAATTTCCCTTTGTGAGAAAGCAGAAATTTAAAACTGCACAAGGTATATGTTATCCCCATGGGCAATCTCAATTTGCTAACTTATAGGGTTGATATCTAATTTTCCACTCAGAAAAGGTTGCCATCTGCATTCTTCTCAATATCTCCAAGTGGCTGGAAAATCACCTACCAATCACTGCATTTCAGACACAGGTAGTCCTCGACTTACAACCACAATTTAGCCCCAAATTTCTGTTGTTAACTGAAACATTTGTTAAGTTAATTTTGCCCCATTTTATGACCTTTCCTGCCACAGTTGTTAAGTGAATCTTTGCAGCTGATAAGTTAGTAACCTAGTTGTTAAGTGAATCTAACCTCCCCATTGACTTTGCTTGTCAGAAGGTCGCAAAAGTGGATCACATGACCCTGGGATGCTGTAATGGTCATAAATGTGAACCAGATGCTGTGGATCTGAATTTTGATCCCATGATCATGGGGATGCTGCAAAGCTTGTAACTGTGAAGAACGGTCATATGTTACTTTTTTCAGTGCTGTTGTAACTTTGAACAGTCACTAAATGTGTTGTTGTAAGCTGAAAACTATGTGTACTTAGATCTGAAGGTTTAGACATCTGTCAGAACGACAGTGGACGGGCCCAATAAAGGGAACACACAAGTCATCTCCCTTACTCTCCCTTTCTGTCTTTCTCTGTTGCTTCATTGTACAACTCTTAAATATGAGTTTAGTGCAGTTGGTGCAAAACCCATGTTCAAAACAACCCCAAACAAGAGGTAGGTATAGTGGGCATGGGCAGGGGTGGGATTCAAATTTTTAAATAACTGGTTCTGTGGGTGTGGCTTGGTGGTCATGTTATTGGCTGGGTATGGCCAACTCAACATCACTCACATCGAGGCACGCGTCTGCTCGCCTGGCCTCTAATGACTGTGAGGAAGCTGCAACAGTCGTAAGTGTGAAAAATGGTCATAAGTCACTTTTTTCGTTGCCATTGTAACTTTGAATGGTCACTCCACACAAGCAAAGTACCAGCAAAGGAAGGGGAAAAAAACTCCAGAGAAGTTCCTGAGCCAGGAAGTCTAGTCCTGCCAAGGATGTAATAAGGGTTAACGGAGAGGCAGTTTCTGTAAGCAACACCAGAATGTTGCCTTCCTTACAGGATTAGGCCAGTAATTTCTTCTAACAACCAGTTCTCCGAACTGCTTAGAATGTTAACAATCAGTTCTAGCGAATAGGTGCGAACTGGTAGAATCCCACCCCTGGCATGGGGTTGTGCTATGAACTGGCTTGCTTCATCCTCCATCTTCTCCCCATAAACCAGGGGTGGGTTTCTATTGGTTCTTTCCACCTCTGTAGAACTGGTAACTCTTAAGAGCAGCAGACATAGAACCGGTTCTATGTCTGCTGATGTTTTTGCCCACCCGCCACCCGGGCTCTTACCTGAGCTTTATTTCCTCCATGTGAGGCACAGCTGCAGTTTAAAAAGCAGGGGAAAAAGGCTGCTTCTCTGCACACAGCGTGCTGATGATGATTTATGAATAGCATATATTACATAAGTATAGATATAAATAATTTTATTATTTTATAATAGTCCACAAATAATTTTATATTTTCAGTATTTTAAGGCAGAGCAGAACTCAAAAAACATTTGTTATGTGTACAAACCAGTGGTGGTATGCTACCGGTTTGGCCCGGTTTTGCCGAGCTGGTAGCGGCGATGAGCAGCGGAGACCGAACTGGTCCTGTCTGCCACTCTGTTGTTGGGCCCATCTGCCCACCCGGGTTCCCACACTTATCTTTATCTTCTGCTTTTGAAGAGCAGCTGCTTTGCGTGGCACAGAAGAGTGTCACGCGGCAGCTGTTGAAGCGAGTGGGAGAGTGCAGGCTCGCAGGAGGTGAATTGGAATGCCTCTGCACCTGTGTAAATGCCCTGTGCCTGGGCAAAGTGCGTGTTTGGCATGCGCCCGCATGCAAAGCATACCCACTGTAGACATTGTGCTTTCAGGATATTCTTGTCTTGGATGGCAAACCTCAGACAAAGAACATTCCATGCAAAGTGCAACGTTTGCATGTTTACTTGGGGGAAACATTTGCATGTTTACCTGGAGGAAACAAGACCTTAACACCCAGATAGGACGGAACAAAGGCAGGAACTGAAGCTTATGTTAATCTTAATTAAAAGTTAATCCTAACTGGAAATGAATGTATAAACTGCTTAAGCAGACAGTAACAAAGGTTGTCTAAATAGATGTATAGTGTATAAATTAACCACTGGTATGCTACCATGAATATAGAGAGATAGAACGAACTCTGGCAAGAGAGCAGACAGCTCTTCTTATTCTCAACCTGACAATAAAGAAAGCAGCTTGTCTCATCTCCATGTGGTCCTGAGTCTTGATTCCTACAAGTGGCGCCTTGAACAGGGACTCCTTACTTCGTCCGGCAAGGATTTGGTGCACCTTCAACCTTTCAAAGGTTTCTGTAAGTATGGGGTCTTCACTTTCTGAGGAGCAGAGAAAGCATGTGGAGGAATTAGGATACCTTTTAAAGAAAAATCATATAGATTTTTCTCAGCGCAGTCTCACAAGGCTGGTCCAGGAGATTGCAGCTCAATGTTTATGGTATCCAGAAAAAGGGTCTCTTAGGTTAGTAGATTGGGAAAAAATTGGAATTACTTTACATACAGAGCCAAGGGCTAGCGTGGAGATTTTACATGCTTGGCATTTATGTCGGCATGCAGTTGAGATATTTGGCACTAATGAGGTTTCTCTTTTAGCACCCCCCCCTTCACAAAATACAGCTCCTATAGTTTGTCCTCCTTCTTCATCAGAATATCTGACTATCTCTCCCTCTGCTCCCTTAGACACAGGACAAAAACCTCCTGATCCAGTTATTCAAACATCTTTTCAAAAAATGGTGGAGACATGTAAAAAGGATGTCTCCATGCCAGGGGCAGAGTTAGCTGAATTATTGTCTGTCTGTCCTGTGCAGTATCATCCAGGTCAAGGCCAACAGCTGGGTCAGCAGATAGCAGAATGGGAAGGTTTATCTTATCAGATATTAAGGGAATTGAAAAAAGCTGTTACAGACTATGGTATTAGTAGTAATTTTACTAGAGGACTTATGGAGGGTATTAAAAATGGATATACCATGGTTCCTGAAGATTGGAAACAAATTTTTCGTATGATTTTAACTTCAGTGCAATATGTAGTTTGGGAAAGTGAGTATATGAGACATGCTCAAGCAGCTGCAATGGAGGGGGGAGGAGCTTACACTATAGAACAATTGTTTGGCTCTGGACAATTTACAGCTATCCCTGCACAAATAATCCTCCCTCCTGCAACTTTATCTGTTGTGTCAAAATGTGCGTATCGAGCATTTCTGAAAGTTCCTCAGACTGGGGAACCTAGAGCAAATTTTTCTAACATCAGACAGGGAGTTAATGAGCCTTATGCTGATTTTGTGGAACGGTTATCAAAGGCCATTCGGCAACAATTTGATCATCAAGAAGCTGCTGGGGAACTTCTACGTCAATTAGCTATTGAAAATGCTAATTCTGATTGTAAAAGAGCTTTACAACCATTAAAGGCAACAGATCATTATACCCTGGCAGATATGCTACGTGTCTGTCAGGATATTGGGTCACAAACCTATAAAATGCATTTATTAGCCGCAGCAATTCAAAAGGGTCAAAAGCCCTCAGGAAATTGTTTTAAATGTGGTAAACCAGGGCATTTTCAAAAAGAATGCCGTTCTGTTCCTAATATTGCTAAAAACCGACCATCTAAAAAATGCCCAATTTGTAAAAAGGGTTTTCATTGGGCAAATCAATGTAGATTCCATTCGGGAAACTTGCCCATGGGTGTGGCACCCACCCAGAATCGAAAGCGTGCCTACCCCATAAACCTGACTCCACCACAGTCCCTCTCTCCCACGCCACCCCTGCCACAGCCGGTAGTGCTGGGATCGATTTGATTACACAATTAGAAGTTGAATTTAAATTTCCAATGGAAGTTAAATTGGTTCCCTCTCAATACAAAGGCCCTCTTCCTTCAGGTCTTGTTGGTTTAATATTACCTCGTTCCTCTGCTCATAAGCTAGGACGCTTTGTGGTGCCTGGTGTTATTGATTCTGACTATACTGGCACCCTTATGATACAAATTTGGGTTAACCTCCCACAACGTATCCCTTCTTATTCTTCTATTGCTCAATTGCTTCTTCTTCCTTATGAAGTTCCTTCTCCTGGGCCTGGAATACGTGGAAATGCAGGCTTTGGCTCCACCTCTCCTTCGGTGGGTTTACTGCAGCCATTGACATTACATCGACCTTTGCTAACACTTTACCTTAATAAGCAACCTTTTCAAGGGCTATTGGATACAGGGGCCGATGTTACTGTCATCTCCTCTTTACAGTGGCCTGTTCAATGGCCTAAGAAAGCTGTTTCTTCCTTGTGGGGCGTGGGTGGCTCTACTTCAGCTTGGTAAAGTGTTCAGGATATTGACATTTCCACTACTGCTGGTAAGTTCTTTTCTTTAAAACCATATATTTTGGATATTCATACTAATATATGGGGTCGTGATGTTCTTGTCTTTTTAAATGCTCATTTAATTTTGGATGATGGCTCTCCCACTTAAGTGGCTCTGTTCTACTCCTGTATGGGTGGAACAATGGCCTCTTCCTGCTGATAAACTTTCAGCTTTACAGCATTTAGTTCATGAACAACTTTTAGCAGGACATATTGAATTTTCTACCAGTCCATGGAATAGTCCTGTTTTTGTAATAAAAAAGAAAAGTGGGAAATGGAGATTCTTACAGGATTCCCACTGGCTGTCTATATACACCAGTTTCTGATAAGCAGGTCCACATACATGAATGGCTTAATTTATCTGCTACTCCACCTCGTAATATTTACCCTTATCAGTCCGCTTTAGAAGACTTAATAATTAAAGCAAGAAAACGAGCTTTAGTTCTTACTGGATGTGATCTAAGTAGTATAGCCTTTACTCGTACAAAAGCTGAACATGAACATCTAATGACTGTTTCTGACTCTTATCAAATAGCCTTTTCCCAATATGTGGGGAAACTTCTTTATTCTTTACCTAAAGACCCCCGGATAGTAATCACCTCTACTTTAAATCCTGCCTTCTCTTCCATTTTTGCTCGAACTCCTTTGTCTTCTGCTATCACAGTTTTTACTGATGGGTCCCCAACTAGAGGAGTTGTTGTATGACAGGAGCAGCAGCTCTGGCATTCCAAATACACCTCTGTACAAACTTCAGCTCAACGTGCTGAATTGGCAGCTGTAATTCTGGCATTACACTTATTTTCTGATCAACCTATTAACCTTATAGTTGATACTCAATACATCTATCTGGCCATGCAGTCTTTACCGTACTCGTATTGTGCCTTAAATTTGGATGTAAATTTGTTGGCCCTGTTTTTATCTTTAAAAAATGTCTTGGAAACTCGTTTCTATCCTTTATATGTTGAACATATAAGAAGTCATACTCCTTTTACTAATGCCCTTACTGAAGGAAATCGGAAAGCAGATGAATCTTTAAAAGCAGTTACTTCTTTGTTTTCTGACCCTATTGCAAGTCATTCCTATTTTCATCAAACTGCAAAATCACTGGTTAAGCAATTTCATATTCCTCTGTCACAGGCACGTGATATTGTACAAACCTGTCCTGCCTGTCAACAAGTGGCCGTCCCATTTCCAGTTGGGGTTAATCCCCGTGGCTAATGCTAATCAGATATGGCAAATGGATGTCACACAATTTGTAGCCTTCAAGCCCTATAGTAATTTACATGTTTCCATAGACACTTACTCTCATTATTTATGGGTAACTGTTTCTCGACATGAGCATGCACAAGATGTTATTGCTCATTGTCTTTCTTCCTTTGCTGTTATGGGTCACCCTTTACAATTGAAAACTGATAATGGTCCAGCTTATATTAGTAAGGACTTTAATCAGTTCTGTCAACAATGGAACATAACATTGGTACATGGTATCCCTTATAATTCTCAAGGACAGGCTATTGTTGAACGGGCCCACCGTACCTTTAAAGCATTACTTCAAAAGCAGTTAAAAACTGAATCTGGGCCCTATCATCTCCAAAAAATACAGAATATAATTTCCATTATATTGTTCACTTGGAACTACTTAATTGTCTCAGATTCCTTTTCAGAACCACCTGTTCTTTTGCATTTCCGCACAGCAGAACCTTTAGACAAACCTTTGGTTAAATATTGTCAAGCACCAGACCCTGAGTGGAAAGGTCCGGCCCGGTTAATTACTTAGGGCCGGGGTTATGCTGCTGTAGAAGCTCCACAGACTCGCCAAGCTATTTGGATCCCTGCTCGTTGCATACGACCTTATCATGGCGTGGCGCCAGGGCCTACACAATCCAATTCCAAACTTCAACCTGCACCTGGAAACAGAAGTCCGTTTTCCGAAGCCCAAAGCTGAACGCCCTCCGCCAATTACTTGGGGCCAAGTGAAAGCTACCAACTATCAAGCACAGCAACAATTGCAAAAGGCGGCATTGCCACAAACTCCTGAAAATTTGGTTGCTGCTGTATTTTCTATTATAACTGCTAATTCTGTAATGATTATTATGTGCTTTTTACTGTTAAGTGTCAGTAGAGTAGGGGCACAGGATGTTATTGATACTATGCCTCTTAATCCTAATATGTGGGTTCGTCATGCTCAGTATATGTTTATGACCCATGGTACTAATGTAACCTTGTATTATGAACCTCCCATGACTTTTGGCCAAATAGCTTTTATTCCTAACCTTATTGCCTCTTCTTCTTTTGTTGTCTCACAGTTACAGAATCTTCAACAGTCTTGGTTATTTTCACAACCTCCTACTCAATTAAACAATATTCGTTGGCGTTATTTGAAACTTACTCACTTCACTAAAGGATTATGTTTTTGTTGTCATGCCCAACATACGTGGTTGGCTAATTGGGATGACTATCCCAGAGCACAATGAATTTTAAATAAAATTGGGAATTATAGTTATTGCTCTAATTATTATTGGCTATGGGGTACCTTTAATTCTTCATTGTATGGACCTAATGTAATTCCTGAAATGTACCCTGATGATTTTCCTATTTTTAATGTAACTAATCAATCTAATGTTGGATCAATATGTGCTGTTCATTTTCACTCTCTAAATAAAACTATTGAAGATGAGCTTGCTAACTTACAATCCTATTTTCAGAATAATATTCATGCTATTCCCACTCCTTTTGAATGGTTGACTAATTGGCTGCCAGATTGGGTTTGGTTAAAACAACTGTTCTTTTATGGAATAATTCTTATAGTGATATTAATAATATCTTGTTGTTTTATTCAATGTATTCCTTCACTTTTGACTTTGTTCCGCCCTATTCCGGCTTCTCTCCATCCAATTCAATTACGCTATATTCAAAAATCCTTACTTCCTCACAATAAAGTAAAAAATGGGGATATGTAGACATTGTGCTTTCAGGATATTCTTGTCTTGGATGGCAAACCTCAGACAAAGAACATTCCATGCAAAGTGCAACGTTTGCATGTTTACTTGGGGGAAACATTTGCATGTTTACCTGGAGGAAACAAGACCTTAACACCCAGATAGGACGGAACAAAGGCAGGAACTGAAGCTTATGTTAATCTTAATTAAAAGTTAATCCTAACTGGAAATGAATGTATAAACTGCTTAAGCAGACAGTAACAAAGGTTGTCTAAATAGATGTATAGTGTATAAATTAACCACTGGTATGCTACCATGAATATAGAGAGATAGAACGAACTCTGGCAAGAGAGCAGACAGCTCTTCTTATTCTCAACCTGACAATAAAGAAAGCAGCTTGTCTCATCTCCATGTGGTCCTGAGTCTTGATTCCTACACCCACCAAAGCATACCCACCGAACCAGTGGAAAAAATTTTTGAATCCCACCACTGGTACAATCTTATATATAATTATCAGCAGCAGCAACAATCTGCACTACTGCTCGTATTTGTCTCCTTCAAGTAAATTAATGGTTTCTTATTCAAAATACGGTGATGGGAATCTACGTAGAATATATTATCTTACCTTGTTATCTGTGTTCTTGTATTAAAATCCAGAGATTTCATGGACCGCAAGACCTCTATACATCCCAAATACTACAAAGAGAAAAAAAATGTGCATATAAATATAATTGAAATAAACTTTGTATAGCACAATCCATACTCATCTTTTGATAGATGGAGGTTGTGATTTTATTTATATCTCTTCTCCAACAAATAGTCCATCAAAATGGCTTGCTAAGCATGTATAGTAAAATAAATCCCAACATCCCCTTATCCTTTTTTTTCACTTACATGTACAGCAGCAATAATCCTTTTTTTAAAAATTGGAGCCCTCCCTTTTCTTTTTTTCTATTAGGTTAGAAGCCACACAGAAGGCCTTTTCACTAGCATGCGGGCACATTTTTAAGCATACTATTATTAGTCTAGGTGGCATAATTAGTTAATGCTGAAGAAAGTCCCTTATGCTTCTAATTTAATTTGATGCTATACATAATAATTGTACAGGAATAGAATGAGTTAGAAAATTTGCATACACGATATTATTTGTGTCTACTGTGGGAAAATATATCCTTTGCCACATGCATGACCCTCAGATTGTGAAAGGCATCAGAGGCCATGCAGACTGTTTCAGGTTCTTTTCATAAGTGTTTGCACACCAACACATCTGCACGAGAATTTGAGTTTGACCGGGGAAAAAAAGGCTAACTGGCTATTGACAATTCTGCAGCTGTGTAGATATATTTAAATTAGACTAACTTGATCATAATAAGGTCTAGCCAATCTCTCCTATGTCTGCTGGAAAAGAAATAGAAGGCAGCTGTAAATTTCCTGACCACAAAATCTTTTCCCCAGTCCAGGTATTTCAGTCAGTAAACAACTTTGGACCAGTTGCTGGAATGCTGAATGTAGAAGGATAATGGGTGGAATTCAACTTTGCAGGCACCAGTTTTCTGCACCAATAAATCTATTGACTATTGGGGACAATAGATGCAGACATAATTGGCAAAGGGACTCAGGACTTTTGTCTTCTTTCTTTATCAAAAAGGCTTGCTTTGTATGTTTTTTTCTAATGGAACTTCTATGGATTACGTTGAAATTTGGGGGGCTTTCATCTCTTCCTTCCTCTCTCAGTTCAGACTTCTTTCCTTTCTGTCTTGAATCTGTGCAGTTTAATAGCTAACCTGACCAATGTTTCCCCATACTAGAGGTGAACATACAATACAGGCTGTTATCTGTAGACAGACCTGTATAGCTTAGGTTTGCCATTGTTTCCTTCTGTGGCCTAAGGAAAAAGGACTATCCAAAACCCAGTCCTTCTCATTTACTTTAGACTTGACTGAGGCTTTAAACTGATACAAACCAAGATGTGTAGAGTCACACATGTACACAAACACACTTTTTATGGCATTTATGATTTCAACTTACCTAGGGTGGTAAATAAATTTACCTGAGATGTTTCAGCATGTTATGTAAATCAATTAGAAATATAGACATTTCTCAGTAACATTCACAAATAATCTGAAATTTTGAATTATGAATTATTGGTGGAATCCTGAAATTTTAAGGGAGCTAACTTGAATGAATGTTGATACTTATGAACTTGGCTACTAATATATGCCATAAGAAAGTGTATATATGTATAAAATAAATAAAATTGGCTTGCTGAAGAAATGAAAATGATTATGCAGAATTCTGCAAAAATGATGACTGGGATGGGGGAAAAACTTCAAAGAGCAGGTACTAAATTGTATAAGATATTCGCCATATCCCCAAATATGAGATAGGAGCCTGAACAAAATACGATATATAGGCACTATCATTGCATTTTTTAATCATGAAAATAGCATTTTTATAGCTGCTCTTTAATGCTAGCATTGAACCCCTCCCCTAAGTTTGGTAGTTTGCCAGTCAGCCAATAGTCTAAAAATAAGCTTGCAAAATTAGACATTTCTTATATAGGCACATTTGAATTCATGCCTGTCTGAATGCAATCTGTCTCACTGTCACATAATACTTTTAGCCAGGAAAAATAACCTCGTCTTTGAAAATTTGCCAACAGTTATTCATGTTGAACTGATTATGTGTATAGTAATGTCATAAAACACAATTGGCTTCATAAAAAAAATCCAGGCTATTAATTGCATATTTGTTTCAGGTATTTTTATGTGTGAAGCATCAATGCACTGTCTCTATAAATAGTCTGTCATATTTGGTTGAAATTTATTTTTAAGATAACAGAACTCTGCATGATTGTATTTTACTATTCTTAGATTTTCAATTCAAAACTACAATATAAATAGATAAAATTTCCACTCACACTTGGCCCATCACAAGATCCATTACAAGGCCCTCACCTGACACATCCACAACTGATCCATCACAAGCTCTATTGTTCACACGAAGCCCTCATAAACTGAAGAACACTGACACTGACAACCCCTAAATTCCACTGAAGATGTTACCTAGTCTCGTAACGAAACTTTTGGAAACCAACCCACAAGCTCAGAGAAGCCTCAGAATTAAATTGCTTAAACAGAGGAATTAAATAGAATTTTTAAATTTTAATATATTAAAAATAGATAAAATAAGCAGAAGGAATTAATTACATTATTGAAAATATACAATAGCTCTTACCCATCTGGGAAAGTACTGTAATAATAGAGAACTGAGGCAGATACAGTAATAGTTATGCAAATCAGGTTCACAGTTGGATTTTCTAAAACCCAGAAATAAAATTAAACTAAAAATGACAACGTGGGGGAAAAGGCTATCCCCTCTGATGTGATGTTGTACCTCCTCTGTCTTTGCAGGGATATTCACAGGAAGAAGTAAAAAAAAGTCTCACCACGCACTTTGCTTGTGTAGGCACAATTGTCGTTTTCACTTTTTAACTCTTATCTGACCCAGATGCTTTGGCCTTTGGTTACCAGACTATATTAAAAAAAACTTTATTTACTAAAATGTGCATGCAAGCTTTTACAGAGTTGTTATAAGAGCTGGGAATAATCTATACTAACCTGAGATCCTTATGGGAAGAGTAGCATAAAATGTAATAATCTGGATAATATGATAATATCTGAAATGAGTAGCAACACAAGACCTATTAAAGTTGATCTCTTTTCCTCCTAAGTCTTTAGTTTCTTGATCTTAAATCAGCATGTTCTTATCATTATTAATTTTATATTACAGGTGGTCCTTGAATTGTAGCCACAATTATGACTGGAACTTCCATTGTTAAGCCTTTTGATCACTGAATCAGTTTTATGATCTTTTTTTTTTTTTTACTGTGCTCATTAATCTGGCATTCTCATATTGACTTTGTTTGTCTGAAACCCTCAGGGAGAGAGGTGAATGGCGATCATGTGAGCCTGGGACATGTATTGTAAATACATGCTGGTTGCCAAATGCATGAATCACAATCATGTGACTGCAAGGACTCTGGTGCTCATAAGCAGAGTTGCACCACTTACAAGTCACCTTTTTCAACACTGTCATAACTTCAAATGCTCGTAAAATGAATAATCATATGTTGAGGACTATTGATACGTTGTACAGTGTCACCGGTATTTGGGCCTATTTTCCTTATTAGAAAATAACAATCATTTGACACTATCACTATCCCAGTTGTCTTCATTATTATTGCAAATCTCTTGTGGAATCTGCAGTTGAAGTTGGAGGGAAGAGTTAAGAGACTGGCTAGTCTGGAATCACGGAAGGGGAGGAAGCAACAGAACACAGACACCCTCTCCAAACCTTGGAATGTTTATCTAGTTGTTCTGTAATGAGTGCAGCTGGTCTGGCAAGATTTTTGTAAATAGCCTAGTAGCAATAAAAATACTGCCCTGATCAACTTTTAGTGTCACAGAAGTGGGAATGTCCCTATCTGCTAGCCAGTGTATTCTGAAAATAAAGACAAAGCTGCTAGGATTTCTTGATCCTTAATACCATTTGCATAGACACAGAATTTTACTAAATGTGAACTCACAATAATAATATTTCTAATATATGCTTCTCATTACTGTATGTAGTGAATATGCTTTTATTTCCAGTTAAAAACTATGAAAAGCAAATATACTTTGGTAAAAAATGGTACAGAAAATGTAAATACCCAGAGTACAGTTCAGGAAGAAGATGATTCCATAAATCCTCCTTGAACTAATCAAAATTGTATTTTATTGCTCAGAGATTCCTCATAGACCAAGAAAGAGTCATACTATGCTTTATTTATGAAGTTGGTTGAAAACTAATTTTAGAGCAGCTTTCAAATTAAAGTACTTTGCCCTATGCCAATTTTTTTTCTAATTATATTGCATGCTGTTATTTCTCTTTTTGGTCATAATTAAAATATTTTTGTATAAAGTAATTGTTATCATAATATTTTTAATAATATCCTATAGCCCTTTTTATTACATTAGATTGTCAGATCATGGTTCTGTCATTAATGAATACAGGGATCAGTCACAGTAGTTTCGGTGGTGATGCAATATCAAAACTCCCAAATGTTTCTGTAGCAGCTGGATTGTTTATCCTTCTTCTTGATGTACTTCTTGGCATTCTAAGATAACCAACATCAGGCAAACTCCACTATGGTAGGGAAGAGGCAAGTAATTGGCAAGCCCTAATTACTTTGTATTCATGGAATCAAATGCCACTCAGAATCAGCCAAGTATCAGAAAGTGATATGAACCTGGGACCCATATTCACATTCCATTATCTGTAGCATAAACATATTCCAGTAATTGTCTTTGTGAAGCTGACTTTACCTCACCTCAGCTCAAAGCTGAGGTATGTTAAAATTAAGCTGTTCCAGTTTTCAAGTTGCATTTTCTCTTTGCATTTAGCACAATGTCAATCATTGACATTCCTTCCGTTGTTGGTAAAGTCAAGAACTTGGGTTTGCCCTATTATTATTATTAGACAATTTAAGCCACAATGGGTATAAATCCTTCTGGTTAAAACAGGCCACAGTCTTCCATTGCTATTTCTAAGACATGATTGAGTTTTTTCTGGAGTCAACCTGAAATATTCAGTGCTAGTCCTTTACTGAGAGAATGCTACTCCTTTGCTGAATAGGAAGCCATTTTAAACTAAGAAAGAAAGCCAGCTTGTGTCAGAATTTTGTTCCTTTCAAAGATTGCTTTTAGCTAATTGGATCACTTTCAGATCACTGCTAATTGTAACTCTAATTTAAGGTCCAGAAGATAACACTTCAAATTTCCACTGAGTCATAGATTCACTTTGCACAAAATAACTAAGAAGGTCTGAACAAAAGAGAACCATTAAAAAGCTTCTATAAGGTTGTGACATGAATTCCAGACTTTATTACTTGCATGTGATATCACAACAAAAGTAGAAACAGGTGGAATTTTTACTGCAATATTACAATATGTTTCACCATTTTAGTATCGCAATGTTTATGACCTGATGCCTATGCCTCAAAGCCTTTCTGGAAAAGAAAAAACTTTTGAAGCTTTGTATTAGTTTACCAGGGATAAAATGATTAATCCAGAATTCATTTCATCCATGAAGGATATTTCTTTTTTAAAAAATATTTTTATTATGCATTTTCCTTTATAATACATTATGTTTTCAATTATATATCAACAATTTATCTCTTTCCTTCTCCTTCTCTGCCTTCCCTTCTCCCCGCCACTTCCCTCTCCTTCCCTCTTTCCTTTCCATCTGCTGCTCCCCTCTCCTTCCCTCTCTCCTTCTCCTCTCCCCTCTACTTCCCTCTCCTCTCCTCATCTCCCCATATTTTCAATTTTGCATTGATAATCTATCTCTTTCCGTCTCCTCCATGAAGGATATTTCTTAAAACTTTAAAATCTCCACAGAAATACTTTTTTTCACTTGTCTCAAACATAAACATTAACTTTCCATGCCAAAACACTGAAAAACATGTTTATTTTATATGCTGTGTGCATAGAAGCCATAATGCTTTTTAAAATTCCACTGTATAAATGAATCAAAACATATTATTTTATGATCATTTTTAAATTGTTTTAAATTGTTTGCGGCTAATTTCCTGATCAATGTCTGTAGCTGTAAAATGGAGCTTTGCGCTTTATAAAGTTCTTGCAATTTCACAGCAAATAAATCAAAAGGAAAAAGCACTTTTGAACAAAGACTGTTTACTTTTTTAAAAATTTATTGGTCATCTTGAACAATAGAATCTAAATGCATAAGCTCCGAAATATCGCACAAGTATGTTAGCTGTATATATGTTAACAAAAGGTTGATTTGTCTTGTTTAATTTAGTAATAAGGAAGCTAACAGAAAGAAAGGTTCCTCTCCTCATAGTCACCGATATCCAGCAAAAATTGCTGAAAGAATCAGGTGGCTGGCTTTGAAAGTAAGGTTGTTTTTAGTTATATTTTTATAAATAGGAAGATGTGCTGATTGGAGTTGCAAACAACTATATAGCTTTAGGTATTACTCACCTGGATTCGTTGGTGTTAGTGTAAGAAAGTTGGAATCTTTTATTTCCTTTTCTATTTCAGACAACAAAATATCTTGGCCAACATAATTTCATGGTATTTCTGAATAATATAATATGGACCTCAACAGCCGCTAAATGGCTAATGGAAATTAGAACTTGCCATAAGTAGAATAGATTTTTCTGGTGCAAAAATGGAAACAAAACAAAATGTACTTTCACTGTCCCTTTTTAAAGATATATTAATTGGAGAGGCATAGTCATCCTTTCCGATAAATATGCTAAGAGCTGGTGAAATTTCCTAAACTATATGATATTCATGTAAGTATTTCTAGCAATGGAAATGAATATATCAGTTTTCAAAATATATTTATCTTTATCAGAGAAAATTACTGAGAGATATTTCACTTCAGTTCGGCTTGATCTAAGAGCAATATAGTTAATTAATGAACTTTAGGATGTTTGAATCTGCTTCCGATGCCAACATATTGCTTTACAACAGACATGGGTTGTGGACAATGGGTAGAAGATGCACCACCTGCATTTTTATTTTATTTTTTAATTTAAACCAATAAATCAATGCAAACTCACAACAGTTTAAACAGTGGCTGTCTTCAGCCACTGATCCTTGAGGTTAGATTACGCTTGTAGTTCCAAATGGTTAGGTATTACAGAATTGAAAAGGGATTACCTTGAAGGCATTGTTTCCATCCATCATATGAACTGGTGTCCTGTATTGCACTAAGAATTCTGAATATCTGAATGCTAGCGTTTTGAGTCTCCAATACATCCTGGGAGTTATTGTACTATATATTTTAAAGCAATGTCCATGTATTTATTAAATTTATTTATTATCCTCACCTTCTTTTAGCAGCACTTAATAGAAAGGATCCTAACATGTTCTAGAACCCTAATTACATCACAGCAACTGCCATAATACAAATTATATTTCAGGATTTATAATACATACAAATTAACCTGATGCATATCTGACAGGTGATAATCCTTACCAACACGCATGTACTTTTCTTCTGCACAAAGAAAATGTTTTTCTTTAGCTAATTTAAGTTGGCAACTCATACAGATGCTAAATTTTCCTGTGGAATTAAAAGACACATCTGGCAATAAATTATATACATTTTTGAACTACTCTTCGTATGTGTATTTGTTGAATGATAAAGAAGTATTAATCAAATGAAAAAAAAAAGATGGCTATACATTTTCCCTTTTAATTTAATTGCTTTATGGTGGGATGCAACAAAAGCATTTATTAGAATTTATATAGACCCTGGCTTCTATTAAATATGAATTTAACAAGTGGTATATTGCCAAATCAGAATTTTTATTACATTGCACCAGGCATAGATGCTGGAGAAGGAAAGAAAAATCTAGGAAGCTGCTGGCTTTAGACTTAAACAAATTCAGTAATTGCATCTGTACCATTGTATACTTGGGAAATGTATATAGGTTCTAAACCAATTATTCAACGTTTTTAAAAATTTTACTTCAAACTGAACACTTCCAATTTTTCATCAATAGATAATGAGAGTATTGCAGGACTAAAAAAATTGTGAATATAACTATAATGCATTGTTTTGTAGAAATCTGGTATCTTGGTGATTTCCCAGCTAATTTTATGATTCCCCCCTATTTAATAGTGATGTAAATCAAGGGTTTTGCAAACCTCCTCCTATTTCTCAATTTTAACTGTGTATATGCACACACATATAGATTCCCAAGTCTTAAAGATCCAGTTAAGCTGCTGTTTCTTTAAATGTAGATATTTATCATCTACCTTGTCTAAAATTGGTGCCTGTTTTCTTCCTAATATTGCACAACCACTTAGGTTGGATTTTTGTCCCATCATAAAAGATTCTGATTATGTTAAATTGTTAATTAATGCAAAATCCTGCACTTATTTCTTTAGATGCAAAGAAAGTTTTTGATGTAATTTTCTCAAAGTTTCTGACACAGATATTAACTCACATTGAATTTCCCCAAAATTTTACATTTTGGATTAGTGTTTTATTGAACTTCTAATCTTATGTGATTGTCAATGGTGTGTCACCTCCTTGACTGAAATCATACCATCGACATGAGAATTAATTTTCCAATTTCTGAATATTTGAATGTTATTTCAATTCTCATAATCTGAATTTGCCCTATTCCCACATTTTGGCTGAAATTCACAAGATTGCTAACATGACCAAAAATAATCACTGACTTCTAAAATTATATATAGCTCTGCTTGGCTTCATGTATACAATATAAACCTAGTTTTATACAAGATACAGAGAGAAAGAAAATTGCAAAAGGAAATTTCTAATTAGATCCTTTAAATTAAGGCAGATCAAACTAAAATAGAATACAGAGTATAAAAGCAAGTTGTTATTAAAATACTAGACAAAATCTAAAGTAGTTAATAGTTAAATTAGATTGTTAGAGAATTAATAATGTGAGTTATTAAAATGAAGGATACTAAAATACTGAACTTCTAAGATATCAAAATGCTAAAAAATGAGTTGCATTTATTTATTGTGTATAATAGTATAGATTATGAAAATTTTAAACTACTTCACTAATAATTAGCAATTATTTTATTCTATTAGTTAGAATAAAAATACACAAAAAGTTTAGATAATTAACTAAGGTATTACTTGGGCAATATATCTTTGCTGAATGTATTACTGATTCATGACTTTCTCGTTAAATCTTTTCCCCAAAAAAATTATCATTCATGTTTGTCCCACTGTATCTTCAACATTGCTGAAGATAAATATCTCCTAATGGGTTCTGAATGTTCTGGATTAATGTCTTGTATCCTGGAGTTTTTCCATTATGACTGTTTATAATAGTTTGGTGTATTAAAAGTCTAAATTTGGAATACTCATTTCCTTCCATTTATGAACTACAGCCATCCGTCCTATCACCAACATAACTTGATCAAATCCTTATTTTTCTCCCTCAAGCAATATTAAAAAATATTGTTCTTGGTTTACAGGGACGGAGGATGAACAGATCAGATTCCCTAACAACAAATGTTCAGAACTGTTGGATCATTGGACAATTCCACCAAATGTTCCAGTTAACCATCTTTAGAGAAAGATGTTGATATTTTGGTTAAAAAAGGAACAAAAAAAATTGTTCATAATGTTATTGTTATAAACATATTATGTTATCATCATAAGATCAAATATATTCCTGAGTTACAGCATAAGACTATTGAAATATGTTTACCATTATCATCATCAACAACAAGGGGATAAGAAAGAGGATTTTTGAGCTATTAGTGAAATTTTTCACACATAAGATAAATTTCTGGTTCTTTTTTCCTCACTTTCTTTTTGGACAAAAACTAATATCTTTGTGGTATTGTTTTTTAATTCTGTGTATTCATGTAATGTCTTATATATACCAGGAGGACTAACAGAAACATTAAAAATTCCAAACAATAAAATATTATTAAAACAATTATCAGTGAAGTCTGGAAGCAAGTGAAAAAAACACTATGCAGCCAACTATCTGAAATATATGGAATTACAATTCATTATTCTCAATATCAATAATTTCTTTTTTTTAATGCTTTAATAATTAAAAAGAGGAAATGGGGGGAAGGAATCTAAAAAAGAAAAAAATGCAAGACAAACAAAACTCAATAAAATAGAAATATCAGTTCACTTTTAAATACAACATTAAACTTTGACAACACGGAATAATACTGGTCTACCTTCCATTTTATCCCAAGTCAATTCATAAGCAGGTAGCAAAAAACAATGTCCAATAGAGTGATAATTTTTTTTGCCGAACTGGAATTATATACTGAGATCATGAATACACTTTGTTTTCTATTTACCTATCCACCAAAATCAGCATGGATGCTTAAGAGAAGCTTTCAATAATAAATAATTAAAATGAAAATATTTCTATCAAGCATATTCTTTAATCCACCAACAATAGTTCCTCATATGTCAAGTTTTTAAACTCAGTTGAAATTTGCAACTGATGCTTCTTTATCAGAATATAAGTAAGCAAATTCTATTCTAAAATCTGATTTTGTAATATATTTTTTCCATTATCCAGTAATGAGTACTATATTCTGAAAGATAGCAATGAGAAGCATATTTTATTCTACATGCCATGATCAATTTGTTCATTAAATATAGTTCTTAGGTAATCTAGCTATAATTACAATTACGAATTACAACACTAACATTTTCCTATTTTTGTAAAAGCAAAGTTTTAAAACAGATAATTAAAAATATAATTGAAATAAAAGTATAGTCAGTGTGGAATCTTGAGCAATGAGAAATTAAATGTCTGCACTCTGTTGCACTATACGGTACATCATAATTTTTCCCTTTAAATAATCATTCCTATTTTCAATAAATAAAATATAAACACAATGCTTTTGCTTAATCTTATGAAACATCAAATTATTTTTATGAAAATTTGCTCTGTTACAATAAATGTTTGTTCTCAGCAGTGCCATTTTAGAACCAAGTAACTATCGGCATACAGTCCAAAAATAAATCATTAATTTTGCCTTTGAGTCTTAGACTTCACCTGGTCCGATGAGACCTTAACTACATTGAATAGAAAAACTGACCTAGAAATGCACAAGGATTTTTTGTCCTACTCTTCAACTATCAGGGAACAGAAAGGGAAAAAAAGTCCTGTTAAAGACTGTTATGTAAAACAAGACTGCATTTTGAATGCACCACTTCAAGAAAGAGTATTTCTGTTTGCAAATAAGACAGATTCTACAAACTGTTGCTCTTCTAATCTTGACATGCAAATAAAAGAGTTTTGTGTGTATTTGTACACACACACACACACACACACACATATTCCATTTGAGATATTTGACGTTTGAACTCAGAATTATCATATGGAAAGATGTTACTCTTACCTCACCTATTACAGATTCTCTAGAGACAATACTAATGAATATATACAAATACATGTAGTGCTCTGAAGAACTGGATATATAATCCTTTTAATTTTAGAAGTGCTCTTTCCCACTGCTTTAAATCATTTAAACTGCCAAGGAGTCAGCTTGAATGCTCACTTAATGAAAGCAAATTAACATCGGTTTTTCACAATAAAGTCTTTTGCACTTAACAGTCTTCATCAGACTTCCAGAAACGAAATGTGAGTATTAAAAATCCTCCAGCCTAGTTGGCTGGTGTTTAGACTCCCCACCCCCACCCCAATTTATTAAACAGATGCAAAGAAAATAGAGCGTGGAAAGAAAGACCAACCTTCACAATGTACATCACTCCAGGTCCTAGGATCTTCTCGTTTGAATGCAGCCATCCTTGGGGTACTTTGTTGGCAGTGCTGCCACGTTGATTCCAGTCCTCACCTTCCAGGTACATTTCCTCCGACCATGTTTTTTTCCCGGTACTCATCTTGTTCTTGTCCTGCTGAGAAGACAGGGTGGCAGTAGCAAGGCTACATATGTTGTCTGAAGTCTCTGCTGCTGAGCTACCCTGAAACTTGGAGACAGCCAGCTCTTTCACTGCAGAGGAGAGGTTCTTGATGCCCCAAAGGCTGCCTGTGGAGGAGAGTTTTAAGTGGGACGCTTTAGGCACAAGAGTGGAAAGGGTGGTGTGTCCACCATGCTCCTTCTGGAGGTTCCCAGGTGAGGCCAGATATGGGGAAGACGCTGAAATGGTATCTGTTGAGGAGAACTTGCTGTTGATGGACCAGTTATGGACAGTATCATCCAATGATGTCACCGAATCATTCCTGAAGCGGTTATACTTGGAACGCTGAAGCATGCCCTTCTATCTGGAATCTTGTGTACGTTCCGGCAAACAGGAAACTCCTCTACTAACATAGCAGATGATTCAGAGTATCAAAGATGGTCAGTGAAAATGTGGCCATGGGGACAAGTTTGTAGTTTTTTTTAAAGAAAAAATGAAAGGAATGTTGCTTAAGGTTCCATGGTAAGGCTAGGCAAAGCGGTAATTTTCTGTGCAACAGAAAGATCCCAGTCCAGCTCAGAGCTGCCAAGTCTCTCACAGCAAAAGCATGACTCACACAAATGAGAAGGACCCTTTTCAACAAAAGGCTCAGTGAATGCTGCAAAGCACTTCCTGTAAGGAAAAAAAAATCCACCCACTTACAGCACACTACCTCCAATCAATTCTCACATTTCCTTTCCCTATTTGGAACAGATATTTAGCCTTCCTTCCTTCCTTCCTTCCTTCCTTCCTTCCTTCCTTCCTTCCTTCCTTTCTTCCTTCTAGATGGATGTCTGCAATGGCTCAAAGCAATTGCATTAACTTTTTCCCCTATGTAAAGTACTAGCCTATTCCAATGTCTTTATAAAATATGCCCAGTGTGCAACTATCCAGAACAGAAAGCAATGCTACAAATTCTATACAGTATAGAATCTCTCTCTCTTTCTCTCTTCCAGAAAAGCTCACTGTCAATTATAATAGGCATATGTTTGTCACCATAATCAGCAAAGTGCAGTCTTTCTTTCAAAACCCCAATGTTCTAATTCTGGAATTTTTAATGCCAGCAGTTTTATATTAAATGTTGTGCTGTACAATTTGAAAAACGTATGGCTTAAGTAATTTGTATAAATATACACACATGCACATTTAGTTTAATCTAATATTTCAGGACAACTAAAGGACAGCTGAAAAATATTTAAGACAAAAAAGTAATGCCTCCTTTCCAAACTGAAAATTAATCCATTAATAAGCATTTTGATTTTCATCAATAATAATAATAATTAAAGGTGTATAAATTCTTAATATGAAGAGATAAGCAACACACCAACCTTTAAAATGTGTGTAATATATTTATTGTAATCATGCAAAAGGTAACATTATTATGGAAACTAATCTTGCTAATTTTTCATTAAATTAATGTACTTATATTTGAAACTATGATTTTAAATAATTATACTGAAAAAGGCAAATTTCAAAATAATCCTACTCCAACTTAAACAAAAAACAGAAAAGAGAACGGCAGCACACAACTTAATATATTATCCAGAGAACATATGACAATTTTCTCACAGTAAAGTCTGAATGATAGAAAAAGCAGTCACACAACAGCATCTTTCAATGCAGGTATTTAATGAGACAAATTGATGATACATAAATGAAGGTAGCACCTCTGATCCCAGCAATGATGAATGAAAATGTCCCATTCATTGTAAAAAGCAAATTTCTAGTGATCTGCAGAATAGCCTTTCATCACACTGCAAACCTGCTACAGCTTCCACACTGCATTCATTTTTTTTCCTTTTCTCCTGCTACCCTAGCAACAGCAAATATACATGGTATGGATCGTTTCTGATCTTGTGTTCTGAAATAAGCCGCAACCTCTGTCATTCAGAAATTATTCCCTTCATGAAAAGTAGATTAAAAAAAAACCTGGAAAATATGAATGGATTTCTGTATATGTGAATGAAAGAGCTGGGTAGCATACCAGCATTTCTGTGAATGAAGCAGGGCCTGGCAAGCTCTACCAGGCAATAATTCCTTGGATGCTAACTATGTGAACCAATAAGATGCAGCCAGGATGACTCATTCAACAAAGGCTTGCTAAATAGTGGAAGATTCCATTTTGCACACAGGTAAGATATTTTATACGTATACAATCCGCAACTAGGAATCAATATGTGTCTCCAAATAAATAATGAATGCATTACTGCAATATTTTTCTCCAAAATATGGTTTGTGCTTGTGTGTTTTCCTCAAAATTCATTTAGCTGGTTTATGTTTATTAGACAATGAAATATATTCATACATACCTTGATGCATATGAATTCTTACTGCAAGTGTACTAGATGCTGGGCATGATCCAACCTTTGCATGGAGTCCCTTACCTGGTTAGAAGGATTATTTGGACTATGGAGTTATGATAAAGGTGAGTAAGAAGGGGATGTGGAAATCCATATACATGTAATGAAGAAGTACATAGTTTTTCTCTTAATACTATAACTTAGATCAACCAACACAGATCGTACTTCAAACAATGCATAGTCATTTCATACTGCTGAATTTAATGTTACAAAATGGAGGCAGCAAATAACCTTAAGTGGCTTAAAAAGGGATTCAATGAATTTAGGAGGGATAGAGCTACAAATGGCTATTAATCAAGATAGCCAAAGCTTATCTATAGCTTGAAAAGTACTATACCTCCAAAAAGATGGCAATGAAAGATCTGTGCCCTTCATGGTCTTCCTGTAATTGTTTGAAGAAAATCAATTCATACAAAACAGAAGGCTAAAGTGGAAACACCTATGAGCTGAATGGAAAGATCTTCGTAGTGCATTGTATGTACACTTAGCATGCCATGACATTTCTACATATGTGTTTCTTCAATGTTCATAGGCAGATTCCAGGCAGTTTTAGTTGTTTCTGTTACATTGAAGCAACAAAGAACAATTATCTAGAATAATTCCTGGCACCTGGCATGGAGATTTATATCATTATATTAAGAACAATGACTCCTTTTCATTATTTCCAAATGAATAGAATTTAAAAGATATAAACAGTTATCACAACTTTGAGGGTGCTATCGAAGTGCATTTCATTGTGCTTAAACCTCTACTCAAAATTTAAAGCTCTAGACAATACTGTATTGCTTTCCACGGTGAGGAAGATAATGCTACAGCTTTCTTAATATTGAATTTTGGAATGGGCTAAATTTTGGGAACAGCTTTTTTTAATGTTTGGGCATTTGAAAGATTCATTTGAATCTTTTCATTTAACTCTGGTTGGGAGTTTACTCTTCAAGATTTGAGGACCTGTTTTTAATCCCAAATTGGCATTAAATATGCCCTGCTAAAATCCTTGCTTTTTGCCTCTGGTTTGTCAAATATGTGGGATTTTACAAGCGTGACACTAATATGAAGTACAAAAAAGGAATTTTGTTATAATTATAGAAGTAAAAGAGCCTGCGAATGTGGGGCGGGAGAAGTGTATGACAGGGAATGGTTAATGCAAATTATATAATGCATATATAGGGGGAAAATATCAAAGAACATTGTTGAGGGGATTGAGAAACAGTCAAAATTAAAAGAGAGGAAGAAATATAACATAGCAATGATGGGATTACCTGGATGAAATGAGGAGATACAGTATTAGCGATTTGTATGAATGATGATAAAAATGAATGCTACAACTGTTAGTGGTCAAGGAAAAATTGATGACAAGGAAATCATACATAATGTGAGAATATTAAAAATGGCTAAGGCTTCATGAATGGATGGTATAACAGGAGAAATGCTAACATATGAATATTTGCTTATGGAGCAACTGAAGGCTTGTGGTAATGTTACTGAGGTCAATTGTTAGGGACATGAATTGGTGTATGACTTTGTATGCAGAGAATGATTGTTGCTGGGTAAGAACCTGAATGATTTTCAGTGCATGTTAGATAGAGTGAATGCTGCAGTAAGAATATGGATCTGAAAACTAATATATCAAAAACCAAGTACTTGATAGGGAAACAGAATGAACAAGTGCAGCTTGTACATAAAGAGATAAAAGCAGAATATACGTCAGTAGAATGCTTACTAAAAATAGGGAAATGGATGCAGAACTTTTCAAATACACAAATACTAATAGAAAAGTGGTAGGTGGTATGGGGTCTGCCATTAGGAATGGATACTTCACAAAAGGGCTACATATAAGAATGTACTTCTCATTTTGTTATGTAGAAGTGAGAATTAGGCATGTCGCAGATGATGAATCAGAAGGAGCAGATTAAAGGGTACTGAATGAATATGGATTACATACAAACAGTGAGCAGTACAAAAGGAGTATATTTGGGTGATTTATTCATATAAAGGGAATCAATGAGAACTGAATCACAAAACAAATGTGTTAAAAGAAAAGTAAATGGGTTGAGAGGAAGAAGACAAAAAAGTCTTAGTAAAATGATGAATTCCTTAAAAAGCAAGAGATGTAAAGTTTAAAGAGCCAAAGGTGATGTATGAAGCATTATATGGATATGGAGGAATCACGTATGTTTTTGCAAGAATAAAAAGCTCTGGAGACGTATAATAAAATGTTGGGTATAAATAAGATTTAGCTGCGGTTCCTTTGCATTTTCTGATCTCATACTTAAATTTCTTTGGTTAACATTCCCTATTCCTTTTCTCTGTTTTTTCATAATGCTTACCAGGAAAGGGAAAGGATAAAGCTGAAAGATTTGTAGGTATGTGTGCATACATACATTCAGGGAAAAGAAATTCCCACAGATCCACTTTTGCAATCCCCTTTCTTCAAAATAGATGGTTCTTTCAATTCTCTTTACTGAATCTAACTCTAAAATTCTTACCTTCTCGCATTTTCATATGTTCAGCGTGTCCATATTTTCTCTTTTTCTCCAAATCTGCTTACGCAATGTCTCTCAGCATTTCAAATGATGTTTCTACTTTAACATAGCCAAAGCCTTATTCAGAAGACTTTTTAAAAATGATGAAGGGCCTGAGGCTTCCCTTCTGTTATCTTCTCGTTGCTT
Organism: Bungarus multicinctus; assembly: GCA_023653725.1. Lineage (NCBI taxonomy): Eukaryota > Metazoa > Chordata > Lepidosauria > Squamata > Elapidae > Bungarus > Bungarus multicinctus. The sequence goes on from CM042834.1 coordinate 216,304,329, forward strand.
TCTCCATTGATTAGTTTTTTTCTACTGTTTTTTTATTCAGCCCAAAACCCATGGACTGGGAGTGTTTGGGGGAACTTAAAATGCAGCATGTTAAGTGACTATTTTGCTGCTTTGACCAAAAATATTGATTCATACAATCATTTTAAATCCTGAATTACATGATGAATGCCCTTTTTAGTAAGGGCCCAGAACAATTGGTTATCCCTTTAAAAAGGTTTTCATTAATTATAATTTAGGGATTATGTGATCCACTTAATACTATTTTATAATTACAATCTTCTAATGTCTTCATTTATACCACTTTCATCATTGTTTTCCTTACTAGAGAAGGAATAACCTCGGAAATGTAGAAAAGGGGGGAAAATGCATGTTGGAACATGGCAGGAGGAGCTGTCTTTGCAGGAGATTTCTTGTGCCATTTTTCCCCTTCCTCCCCTTTGCTGATACATAAACCCCTTAGCAGGGGTGGGCTGTTATCAGTTCACTCCGGTTTGGGCGAACCGGTATCTAATTTTATCATTTTTAACTATTGGTTCAGTAAACCAGTAAATCTCACCCCTGGCTGGCCCCACCCACCCACGCTGCCCCTCCCCTCCCAGGATTCTCCATGTGGCCCATTTTGGATGCCAGGTAACTACAGGGCTCACGTGGAGGCTCAGGGAGGGTGAAAAACATGTCTCCCGGAGGCTGAAGAGGCCAGAAATGGGCCCATTTCTGGCCTTCAGAAAACCTCAAGCCCAGGGAAGGCAGTTTTCACCCTCCTGGAGGCTCAATAAAAGCCTCCAGAGTCTGGAGAGAGTGAAGTTCCTCCCGGAAGTTCCAAAAATGGGCTTATTTCTTGCCTCTGGGGCAGGCAACCCCCCCCCCCATCTTGGTGCAGGAGGCTGACTAGACCACACCCACAATGGCCACACCCATCCAGCAACCGGGCAAAGAACCAGTTGCTGAAATTTTTGAAGCCCACCCCTGCCCCTTAATTAATAGAGCAAAAGTATCAGTGAGTGATTTTGTTTTGTTCTTCCTGTTTTGTACTCTGAGATTGTTGGCAAGGGGGCAGTTCTGGCTTTCTTTATAAAGTCACTTATAAAGACACTCCCTTCTACTCCATAGATGATTTAAAAGAAAAAAGAGACTAATAAATAATTACTCCTCCCCACCCTGGTCCCCCAATTATTTTGACGGAAAGTATCAGTGAGAGAATTCCTGAAGTAATACTTTCCCAATGCTTATATGGTGAATAGAGCTTATTATAATTGAGACTTCATAAACAGGTAGTCCTTGACTCACAATAGTTCACTTAGTGATCGTTTGAAATTCAACGGCACTTAAAAAAGTGACACATGACCATTTTTCACACTTATAACCATTGCAGCATCCCCATGATCACTTGGATGTTTGACAACTGATTCACACTTATGACGGTTGCAATGTCCTGGGATCATGTGATCATCTTTTGTGACCTTTTGACAAGCAAAGTCAATGGGAAAATCAGATTCACTTAACAACAGTGTTACTAATTTAGCAACTGCAGTGATTCGCTTAACAAATGTGGCAAGAAAAGTCATAAAATGGGACAAATTCGCTTTACAAATGTTTCACTTAGCAACACAAATTTTGGGCTCAATTGTGGTCATAACTCAAGGACTACCTGTAGCTCCTAGTAGAATATGACATAAAAATAGAGAAAGATGTGCTATTGATATCAGTAAAGTGGTGTTTCTATGGTATTGTGAAGCTGTCTAGAAATTATTATGAAGTAGATTCTAAAATTGACTAGAGAACGATCATTACCAAGGAATGGAATAAGGCAACTTCCAGTGCATTGTCCATTAACACAAATACAAATACAGTTCTCTAGCTCTGTCCTCCAGGCACTTTTTGAAAATGGACATATGTTCCAAATAGCAAACTTACTATTAGTGCAAAATACCATTTAAATTTAAAAAAATATTCTGTGCATCACAAAGAAAAACTTAAAGCCAGAAATTGTAAGTACTTCAAAATTTCAAAGTGAGCCACAGAAAAAAAGAATAAACTGAAGATTGGTGTGCAAAATAGGAAAAGATAGGAAAAGATCCTCAGTACCATCTCTGCGATGGTAGCTCACCATTCATAGAACAGCATTCTCTATCAAAACAGAAGCAGAGGCCTGAAAATGTGGCTGGTCACATTACATCTGCACAGGGTCTGTCTTCATCTCTATTGCCCTTAAGGGTGGTAACACATTACATGTTTTTCCATCACTGACATCAGTCAGTTTTGCAATAGTCTTGAGAAGACTTCTCAGTAACTGGGTGGATCAGACAGCAACTGACTTTGTTCAAATGTACCTATTGAATTCTATAGTACAAAGTACACACTCAGGAGAAGTGGAGAACTAGGAGAGGAGAAATGAGTTGATACAACAAGGCAATAATTTCATTCAGTTTACTGTCTCCTACAGAAAAGGACAGGCTAACATTCACTCACATATGGGGATATAAATTAGGGTATTTGGAAATGCCATGGAGGAGAGCAAATCACATCTACTACCCCTAATAGTGGTTCTTTCTTCACCAAGTGGGCATTCTATTTGTGGGGTACATTGTGCCTCTGTAGCATAATAATGAGTAGCCCTTCACTTACTTTAATCAAAGGGGAGGGAATGGAGAAAGGAATGGAAACATTTGACAGAAAGGATGGTTTGAAAGAGCATCCTTTATAGGCCCCGTGAAAGAAACGACTAGTTTTGCCAACAATTCATCCCTTTTTTAAAAAAATCTGGTGATCCTATTTTAACACTTCATCAAACAGGCAGAAATTTAGTTAATGACATTTTTCCTAAGCATAACGTTCCTGTAAAATCAAGGGTGTTGGAGAATTATTTATTTTTATTTCAAGTAAGCCCAGGCCCCCACCATAAAAAAAATATTGGAAAGCTCCACTTCTAAAGACTGCCCACCTCATGGGATTGTTGTAGGCACAACGCAACTTAAAAAGCAACTTAAAGTTTAAAATAGTTTGTTCTTTTAAAAAAAGAGGAAAGATGTGATGCATTGATTTCAGAGTTTTCTTTTTAAAACAAGGACATATTAATCATAGACACTCCACTGTGTAAATATAACTCCACACTAAACATTTCAAAAATTGATTTCTTTTTCTGAATACTTTAAGGAGAGCTGGAATGTTTATTTGTATTTAGTATACAAATTGTGTGTGTGTGTGTAGATAGAGGGGGGAGAGAGAAAACACACATACACAAACACACACACACACACATATATATATGTTTTCATAGATTTTCACGGGTACAGGTATGCAGGTCTTGGCATGTTCGGGTCTTTTCCCATATAAGATTGAGAGTATCTTGGTAATGTATAGAGAAATAGAGAAACACCCCCTTAACATGAATAAACAGGATGATGCCTCCCACCTACCAGACATTTGGAAACTAGCCCTTATCAACAAATGAGTCCCAGCCACGAAAACTGACACCGGACCCAAAACAACAAATGATATCACCACCAATCTCCCTATCACCCCATAGACAAAAGGCAACCACCGTCCAGAAACCAGACCACGGCTGCATCACCAGCTGCCATATACCCCGACCCCCAAACCAAGCAAACTGACATACGCCATGAACACTGAACCAGGCCTCAAACTCAGAGCCAAACCAAAACCCAGAATGTCACATCACAGCCACCCACTCAGAATATCACATCACAGAACTCAGAAGGTTATACCACAAAACCTCAGGATGTTGCAATACAGTCAACGACCCAGGAGATTACAACACAAGACCCAGAATGTCAAAACAATAGAACTCAGAAGGTCATCACACAGCCCATTACCCAAGTCGTTACAACACAGGAGGCTGATAGACACACAGCCAATACCTCAGCCACACATGTTCTTAAGAAAAAGCCAGCCAATCTGCAAACATCAACTCCATCAACCAATCAAGAAATGACAACACAGCCAACCCCACCACCAGTATATATAGGGAGACAGCAGCTCAGATCACGCTTTGCTCACACAAGCACGAAGCCGAAAGCACCAGCCTGAAGATGGCGAGTGAGGTCTCGTCGAAATGTTGCCAAGATACTCTCAATCTTACACGGGAAAAGACCCGAACATGCCAAGACCTGTGTATATATATATATATAAAGTTTACCAGACATATCTCCAGTAAATTCTGCCAGGTGCTAAATTATTATCAATCAGAACAGAGCTGGAACTGAAGGTATTTTGAGGGTCTTTTAGTCCAACCAGGACACCCTGGCCTATACCATTTCAGACAAATGTCCAGTCCCTTCTTAAAGACCTCCAGTGATGAAGCACTCACAACCTCTGAAGACAAGCTGTTCCACTGTTAGAACATTTATCCTTAATTCCAGGTTGCTTCTCTCCTTCATTAGTTTCCATCAATGATTTCTAAGTTCTAAGCAGTGAATTCCTTCACCTTGAAATGGATTGAGAAAAACAGGTTCTTCCAGCCCAGCAAAAACCTTACACAGAGGAGTGGTTCAATGTGATTAGAGAAGAAAAGGTGTCTCTGAGAGTCATCTGGAAAAGCAAAATCCACTCACAAATGCCTTCTATGAATCTCTCCTGTTCCCTGCACTGTTAGGATTTCCCAGAGATTTTCTCACTGCTGAATTTTTTGTCAGCTGGGAAGACCATCTTGGGGCAGTGAAGGTAAAAGGCAACTCCGGTTAAACCAATTTATTGCTTTTAAAAAATCAAGCAAATCTAAGCCTTCGATAATATTAATATGGCTATTGCTGCTATCTCATATGCTTTGTCTAAAACTCATGCCCAGTCCTGTAAATTTCCAAATTAGAGTCTCCATCTTCCTCAGAAGAAAGAGCTTCTGCTCTATGAGCATTTTAATAAAAAAATATTTCTGGTTAATACAAATCTAAAAACAAGCCCTCCAATTTCCCCACAACAGACATTTACATCTCTTCTTGTTGCATAAAGATATAAAACTGCTGTTGTCGATCCACGTGAAGAAGAATAACCATACAACAGAAATAGATTTTTTTGGTTTGCCTTGATTTGCAACTTCAGACTTCAGCCTTTCAGTTTAAAATTCTCACTCCTTCTCCATTTATATTCACTGTTTCCATGGCAGTCTGGTTGCTAAGGGTGGACCCAATAAACACATCATAGTTTAATCTTCATGTGGAAGTTGTTCTTGAACAAACAGGACACCAGAGCAATTACATCAAAGCAACAAAAAGCATTGCAAGATTTTCAAATCCTATAACATGAGTTGCTGTCATGAATACATTGTGTAACCAGGATGTACTGTATGTGTGTGTGTGTTATTCAGTATCAAGTTAATATTTCAGGATATTAAATTAATCACTAACAATGAACTCACGTTGTCATTATTGCCAGAGAGGCAGGAACATACAAACAAAATGCACAAGTGAATTATGTTTCTCCATTCTATTTCTTGTCATTAGTTCACCATGGATAAAAGCTCACACAATAGACTACAGGTAGTCCTCGACTTATAACCACAATTGAGCCCAAAATTTCTGTTGATGTTGTGGTTCGCTGGCAGCAGCTGTAGATGGCTGAGGTCTCGGAGAGCGAGGACTCAGATGCGGGGCCTGAGTGTGATGAAGGGATGGGGCCAGGACCATCAGGGAGTGGAATGCTACCTTTGGAGATTGTGGAGGCTAGCAGCAGTGATGAAGAGGTTCCCGAGCAGCCTGTGCCCAGTGCGTATGCGTGCAGGGCTGCTCGAAGGAAAGAGCAGCTGCAGAAGCATGGGTGACTCGGGAGTAAGGCTGCAAGGTAATGGCCCCTCCCTTAAGAGATAAAAGCCAGCTGAGAAACTGGAGTTCTTTGCAGGAAGCAAATAAGCTTTTGTACTCAAGCCTTATGGATGTTCGGAGTATTTTGGTTGGTGTTTGGAGACTCTTTGTGTTTGAAATATTTCTTAGTAACTTTATCTAGTATTCTTGGCAGCCTTGCATCACTTTGGCAAGGCTCATTCTTATCAGAGACAATTAGTTTGAAACAGCCTTTTAACCACGAAGAACAGAGTTTGTAAAGAATCACTGAAAGATTTTGCTGTTACCTCTGTTTTGTGTTTGTTTCCTTGGAACAAGGTTTGGGACAGAACAGTTGATAAACAAGACAGTTGTTAAGTGAATTTTGACCCATTTTATGACCTTTCTTGTCACTGTTAAGTTAGTATTATGGTTAAGTGAATCTGGCTTCCCCATTGACTTTGCTTGTCAGAAGGTCACAAAAAGTGATCACATGATGCTAGACACTCCAACCATCATAAATATAAGCCAGTTACCAACTGTCTGAATTTTGATCATGTGACCATGGGGATGCAGCAACAATCATAAGTGTGAAAAACGGTTATAGGTTTTTTCAGTGCCATTATAACATTGAACGATCATTAAATGAATTAATAGAAGTTTGAATACTACCTTCTATATATTTTCCAGTTAGAAGATGCTGGGGCAAGTTAAGTTTGATTGACCGCTGAAGAATACAAAATGCTGACACGAAGGCCAGAAAATTTAGACAAAGCTTTATGTCCAAAGAATTTAGAGGCGGTAGAAAAAAGATCTGTATTGTGCAGAGACTATAACTTAACAGCTTGATCTGAAAATTTGCTAAACAATTTTGTATGAGGCAGAAATGATTTTAGAAAAGAACTAAAAATCCATATTTCATACAAATGTTTTATATATATATAAAAGATGGCTGCTATAATATAACTGGCATGGGGCATTTACCCTTCTCCTCCATAACAGTGTTTTTTTGAGAATATTAGCACATTGTATAGTTTGCTTCCCAAGAGAGCTATCTATCTGATTTCAGTCTACAAAGCATTTGCTGTGCCTTATAGAACCATCAAATTTCTAACAGTATTTCCCCAAAAATCAGACCCTATCTTATTTTATTTTATTTTTGCTACCAAAAAAGGCACCAGGTCTTATTGTCAGGGGATGTCATCCACTGATTAACCTCACTTGCATGCATCACCTTCAGCCTCTTTTTCGTTGTCAGAGGCCTTCAAGAACTTCTTCTGTTGTGGCTGACAAGGCTTTCCTGAAGGCCTCTCTGCAGTTGATAACAAAGCTCCGGATCAATCCAGAGTTTTATTATCAGCTATAGAAGCCTCCAGCTGCAGAAGAAATGGGCCAGCAAGACAGGTGTCGGGGTGAGACCTGGCTACTGTCCAAAGTAGGGCAGCTCCACTCCCCCATCCCCACTCTAGCATAATTTTTACCCGTCCTCTCTGGAGCGGTTGGGATCTTAATTAGGGTTTATTTTTGGGGGTAGGGCTTATATTAGACACAGGTATAAAAATCAAGTTGGACTTACTTTCAGAGTAGGTCTTATTTTCAAGGAAACAGGGTGTTAAAAATATTCTTCGAAGTTCAATACATTTGAAAGGCAACATCAATATTCCAAAGAGAAGGAGAAAGTGGTGTCACAAATATCATGATGTCACACAAGAGACAGAAATTACATAATTGCATAAGAATATTTTATTATATTTATGGCAGTAGAGGACCATCTAATAAACATATGTTATATACTGCCTTAAGTTTACAGTTTAAAATAATTGTAGAAAGGGAGTTACCATAAACCTTCATATGCTCACTTGAATTCTGACCATAGACATTAATCACATCTGAAGTCAGCACAGAATGCATTGAATTAATTCAATCACTTAGCATATGCGACCACTAATGTATCAGGCAAAGGTTTTGGCTTTTCAGATCACTGGATCACTTCCATATTTTTTCAGAAACTTTTCTGAAATTCCCCCAAACCATAGATCCTTTTTTCATTATTGGCAATAGTATATTTATTAAAAGGTTAAGAATGCAAAATGATCTATTATATTTGCATCAGATATTTATATGATGAATTTTTGCCAAGATACTCAGTTCACTTTGGAATATTAAGTTAAGATCGATAAATCTTACAACGACTACTAGTCATGACATCTATTTGGGACTTCAAAGGCAATTTTCTATTGAATGTCAATTGGGAACTGTTGGCATCATCATACGCTGATTAAAGGTACTCCAGTTGAATTTGATTGAAACCTTTTAGGAAAACTGTTACCAAATTAGATGATCATGCTTATCTAGCATGATCAGAAAGGCAAACAAACGGAAGCAATATTTGAGGTTTTTATATATACATACGTACAAACATATGCACCCAATTTTAAACACTATCCGCCTTTTTTTTTGTTATTGTTATGTTTGAGGTCTGCAGTTTCTGCCTAACAACTTGTTCTTGTGTCCTCCTTCCTATTCTTTATTCATTGCTTTTTTACTAAAAGAAGAACAAGGCAGTCTTCCCCTTGAACTAATACAGGCTTTCACAAAAACATCAAACTTTTAAAATGCTTATGAATTACAAACACTCCATATCTACCAATTAAAATGAGCAGAGTTTAAATTAATTTAGATACAATCAAAGGCAAGCAGTGTTAGATCATAGGCAATCATTTAGGTAGGCTCTGTTTTATTTTTAAGAAGCTATCCTGCCTTTAGGCTATGAAGATTTGGATTCTGTGAAGCATATTTGAGCTTGCTTGGTATGAAAATGAGATGTGCTTGGAGAGTTAATCTGGTGGAATCGTGACTATTTGTAACTGTCAACTTCTCTCTGATGATAAATAATTAAAGCTTCAGGAAGAACACACACGCAGGAAGCAGTGGAGTATGCATATACGTACGTGTGGAAAGAGTTTGCTTTCATCCAATCACTGAATAAAGAGCAAAAGCATATATATTTATCCATCACTCTATTCTCTTTTGGATAGGTAGCATTACAGCAAAGCACAGAAAGGGTGTAGAAATAGTAGACGAAAGAAATATGATATAAGAAAAAGTCAGGAAATCTAGCTATATCTAGCTTATTCAGCCATATAGCTAAATAAAAAGCACATTATTCATGTGACTGGGCTCATTCAGTGCTACATGACCTGAACCACAATGGGAAGTTGCAGGATCTAGTGCTGACCTGAGCTGCATACAGAGAAAAGGATTCTATGTGTAAACAGCATGGTGCTTCAAATATAACAAAACAGTGAATTCAGGATGTGCTCTGAGTCAAGGGCTGATATTATGCTCAAGCAAACACTAAAAAATACCAAGTTAAGGACTAAGCCTTCCTTACAAAGGAATCTTATTTTCTGTCTTCATCTTTATCTTTGTCTTACATTATTTATTCATTTAATTATAAATCTGTAATCCTCTTTTTAAAAACATAATTCAACATAATCTGACACCAGTCTGGGAGAAAGTAACAATAAACAACTATGGTGCTTTGTGACAGACAAGAATCAATTGAATTACTTTCAAGTGTGGTTGCTTTTAATTTGAACCTTTTCTCCCTAATAGCTTTACAATAAACATTTTCTTTGTACCTGCTTGTTCAACTTTATTTCTTGAAGCCACCTTCACCTTATCACAGACATCCATAGGGATGTCAAATCTGAAATATGATGGGTGTGGCATTGTGAGAAAGGCTGTCCCTATTTATGGGAGTGATGTCAGCTATAATCCCATGCCTCTTGCAGACTGCAGCATCCCTCCTCCAGACATTGATGATTGATTGCATGCCATCAAGTTATTGTCAACTCTTAGTGACCGTGTAGACAGATTTTCACCAAGATGATCTCTCCCTAGTCTGATCTTCTGCTCTTCCAATAGTGTCCCCATTGCCACTGTAACTGAGTTTATCCATCTTGCTGCTGGTCATCTTCTTCTCTTTCCCAAATATCAACTTTCTACATTATAATGCATTATTTTATGCATTTTAAAATTGTAAAAGCCAATTTTTAATTAAAAAGAATTTAACTAAGGGTCAGAATTTAAATTTTGATTTAAATAATAAGCTCTTGACTTTTTAAAAGAGAAAACCAAAGGAGGATGATATTGACCTACATAATAAGTCATCAGAAAATTATCAAAATATAACAAGTATTGAATAAAAAAGGTTAAAGCTTAAGAATGAAACTGGAAAAATGCTATAGACGTTGGTGATCAAGAAGAAAGTGGATCATATACCAGTGGCAAAAAAAACTAAAGCAGGGTGAATTTGTGTATTTTACTAGAATGTTTATAAAGATGAGAAAATGGATGAAGAAATGTTAAGATGTGCAAATATTGATAGAAAATGAATTGGTGCTAAAAGAATGTAAATTTAATACAAAAATGAGAATTCAGTGCAAAAGGAAGTATACTGAGACAGTTTGTCATGGAGAATGAATGAGAAATAAACTGCAAAAACCAATATATATGAAAAAAGAGTTTTAAAAAGGTTGAGAGGAAGAGGAAGGCTAAAAAGTTGTAACGAGGTGGAATTTGTGGGAGGAAGAAACAGATAGGTGACAAGTTTGAATAACAAAAGGCAATTTATGTATGTATGTACTTTAGGGGATTGCTCTATTTCCAATGAACTTTGGAAGGCAAACCATACAGCAACACAATTAAAACCAATTCAATAAAAAATGGTACCCCTTTCAGCTTGGGTCAAGGCATGATAAAATCAAACCAAAATATGAAACAATACGAATGTGGTAGAAGAAAAGATGATTTGCCAAAATAGGAAAGCTATGGAGAGGTGAAGTCAAAATATTAGATGTAAATTGGGTAGACCCAGATACAGAGCTCCTTAGATAACACATTGATTATTCTTTCTTAACAGAGTTGTTACTATGAAATTAAATCTAAGAAAATCTCCCACATATGGTGCTCTGGACTCTATTTAAATTTATATGTCACTTGGGTCCCAGCAACTCTGACCAATCAGACTGGAATCCAAAAGATTGGATAGCATAAGGAAGTTTGAGAGGGGATGGAACATAGAGGAAGATCTTCAAGAGAAAGGTTGGAGAACATGTCATTTTTGTATGATAGAGTGGACTTACAATACTGAGAGACATCACTACTGAGTTTACCTTCAGGTTTAACTAGATACTCTTTGGTGACAAGCATAGACATTATTTCTCTTCTTTGAAGGCAATTGCTTCACTGGCTTAACAGTGAATTTGACCTTAGCAGTACTGAAAAATGGCGAGTTTTTAGGTAACCAACCATTCACATATGCTGCCCTAACAGTTTGTCCTCAGCCACACTGTCAATGTTGTTTGTACATCACTATTTTGTTATTTGTTTTTATGATACTTATATGATTATTCTTTAACCTAGCTCTGCTTTTCATTTCCATTTCCCTTCACAACATATTAATGCTGTGTATGAATTTACCACTCACTTTTTTAAAGCGACAAAACAGGTCAAGATCTTAAATAATTGCAAAGCAGGAAATACAACAAATATAAGACCTGCATGATATGTAACAGGGTAAGCTGTATCTATCAACTTGCTCATTACAATTTCCTTCTATAGAAACAGGAGCATTTCGTGGGTGGGTAAATTGTCATTATCTGCAGTAAAAATGTGGGGTCATACCAAGGTATCTTATTTCTGTCAGGACTTAAGATGATAGATGATACTCATTTTTTTTGGATTGAATCAGCTATCCAATATGCTTTATTGCTTCTTTTGTTCTTTGCTCTCTATATAATTTGTAATGGAGATTTCAGATGAGGAACATACAAAACTTTCCTGACTTCTCCCATATAGTATGCTGCAATCCTGAATATCTATGGCCTGCCCCTTTAACATTCTGTCTTGTCCAAGGTGAGACTGACGTAATTTGAGTGGGTTGGAATGTTGCCATAGCAATACAAACCTGTGGGTGGGAGATGTCAGCCAACAAAGTAGGTGTTCCCCATCCTTTCCCCTTCAGATACAGTACATTATAAGAATTGTTCAAATATGATTTTATTAGAGGAGACACAGTTGGAGATCAATTCCAACTCTGTCAGCTGTCAGTATGACTCTATGCCTTTTGCTCTAAAACAGCTAAAGGTGAGATGTACTCTCTTCATAAACACCTGGTTTGCTTCCTTGGTTTAGCAGACTTCAGGAGAGCTGCAGCTATCCAAATCTGCCCATGATGAGTACATTATCTATTTTGATATTTTATTTTCAAAGCACCAGAGGGCAAGACAAGAAACAATGGGTGGAAATTAATCAAGGAGAGAAGCAACCTGGAATTAAGGAGAAACTTCCTATCAGTGAGAGCAATCAACCAATGGAACAGCTTGCCTTCAGAAGTTGGGGGAGCGCCATCACTGGAGGCTTTTAAGAAGAGGCTGGACATTCACTTGTCTGAAATGGTATAGGGTCTCCTGTTTGAGCAGGGGGCTGGACTAGAAGACCTCCAAGGTCTCTTGAAACTCTACTCTGACCGATTGGTTCTGGTTGATTGATTGATTGTTTGATTGATTGATATTGCCATTGGCAGCCATCCCCATTTAATGCCAAGAAAAGCAAGGAAATGGCACTCCCCTGGATTTGACGATCCCATTTGACTGCCCCAGGTAGTCTCAGAATATCACCAACTTGGCACGTTCATTCAAACACTGCAATCCATAGAGAATGCAGGCATGAGTCATCAGGAAACATGCTGCTTTAGCTCTGCAGCTTATGTCCTGCCTTCATAGCAATAGCTGCACCAGCCTGGGCTATTCTACCCAGCAGCAGTGATTATTCAGTATTATCCAATGGTGGAGCCAGCAGAAAAGTATGCCACCTTCAAAGAGCTCTGGCTGTGCTTCCATCCCTATTGTGTCTCAGCAGAATAAGGTTTTGTTTGCAGAAGAAGAGGGAGAGTAAGACACAGGGGGAGGAATGCCTCCTTTGTACCCCGTAATGGAGTGGTCACTCCATGAGATCAGAGAAGTGCAACAACAGAGCCTTCACTCCTGCTACTAGCCAATGTGGCAAAAATGGGGGGAGGGAAGCAGGCAACTCAGGTTTTGGTGCCAGTTCTCTCAACATCCCAAAAGACCCACTTCCCCTGTGCAGTGGGTAGATGAAGATTCTGTTTTCCTACCTACAGAGGAAGAGTTATGGAGCTTTTCAGCCCATAGCATTGTAGTAAAGGAATCGGCAATTTTACTGTGTGACTGTCAGCTGCAAAACCAGTATCCCCACAGTGATGCTAGAGCCACTTCATTGCAGGATTGTCAGGTGCAGAAACTGCTTCCAAGAATGGGATTCAAATTGTTTTACTACCAGTTCTGTGGGCGTGGGTTGGTGGGCGTGGCAGGGGAAGGATACTGTAAAATCTCCAGTCAGAGGTGGTATTTGCTGGTTCTCCAAACTACTCAAAATTTCCGCTACCAGTTCTCCAGAGCTGGTCAGAACCTGCTGAATACCACCTCTGGTCTATTGTCCCTGTTCTCCCTTTCACAAGGGGAACTGAATCTTCTTAGTGCTGGCAGAACTGACTTCCCAAAGATCTATATCCCATTCTTCTCTTCCCACTGGTACAGACAGAAGTAAAATAGAGACACTGTGGAACTCTGCTGCTGTCAATCAGTAGCTAAAAACTAAAGGGGAGGGTATATTGACAGAAGCCTCAGATGCTAATAGAAGTTGGACAAGTGCAAAGATGCACTTCAGCTTAGATGAACCAAATGGCAGTTTATGCTTGGAAGAAGTTGGAAAACATGATCTTAAAACCAAAGCAGAAAAAGATTCTCCGAGGGAACTGAATATGATGTTGTCTATATTTTTTTAGATAATCTGTTTGCCAAAACAGTCAATAATAGTTAGCAGCTTGTGTAGAAGACCAATAAAAAAGAATGTGCTTTTGCTTATCACAAATACTGTAAATGAAATTGATCAATTTCTATGCATAATTTATACCAACTGAAGTGTATTTGGATTTGATATTTGTGCTGACAGCTGCTAGAACTTGAAGTATGCCACTACCAGGAATCCAGAATGATATTTAGAACGCTATATCACTGATGCAAATTCACCAGTGGAGGGGCCAAAAACTCCAGCACTGGACTGGAGTAGCATTCACTGGAGAAAGAATTGCTGGTGGAAAAAACAAAAAGTCTAGGGAGATGGAGGAAATGTGAAAAGAAGTTGTTTAGGTGAAAAAGATAAAGAGGAATAGATTGGATGAAGTTGAACCTTGTAGAAAGCTAGAAAGTGTCTGCAGAGAAAGTGGAGGAAAACAAAGACCTGAAACAGAGAGGACTGAATAGTGGAGAAGATTGTGTCAGAAATGAGGAATACCGCTAAATGAGAAGGATGAGCCAGGTAAACTGTTCCAAACTCGATTGCAGAAAATACGACTTCAGCGAGAGTGGGCAACACTTGGAACGCCCTACCCGACTCCATAGTTACAGCCTCAACCCCTCACAGCTTCAACTTCAAACTGTCTACCATGGACCAAACCCCATTCCTAAGAGGTCCATAAAGGGGTATGCATAAGTGCACCAGCGTGCCTACCATCCCTGTCTTATTGTCCCCATGTCAACTCATATTTCTATGGTAACTGCCACAATCCTGACACCCCATTTATCTGCATTTACTCACTTTGTTCTTGTTCATACTTATGCTTTTTATCTTGTACATGTTTGACAAACGAACAAACAAATAAAAAATCAGAGATTTAAAGGGTACATTTATTGAGAGGATGTATGGGAGGGTAAAGACTGCTAGACCTGGGAGGCATACTTGGAGGAATTGCCCAGATTTGGGACAAGCACTCAGGACCAGAATCTGGGATCTTGGACTGGGGTCTTGGCATTGCAGCCATGAATTGTGGACTGCACTGTGATTGCGATATATCCTTCTAGGGAAGCAAAACAACCATTTTCAGGCCTTGGATATGTTCATGAGATCCCCTGGCATGTTGACCAGTTTATACTAGGCTGATCAGAAGCTTCAGTGGATAAGAGAGGGCAGTTGAGAGGCCTCCTCTTCTTGATCTAACTCTTGTAAGAGGGAGATGTGAATGAGGCTGAGTTGATAAGGAAGTTGATGCAAATTCATAGAGGTGACAAAAGTTTTGGTGTGAAGAAATCAGGAAGCTAGAGTGACTTATGTATGCCAAGTTGCTACTATACCAGATTGCATGTGAGGCTTGAAGGGGATTAGCCTTGGGGTAATGGTGATTCATTAGGATCTATCGATCTTTCTGATAGCAGAATACAAGCCTGATGGGGAGAAGGTAGGAAAGCAGATTGTGTACATGACAGACAGGGTTATAGTGGAAATGCTGGGCTAACTATTAAAGGGAAGAGCGTCCTGCAATTGCTTCTGGTTCCCACTAGATTGCCAGTGACTTTGATATTAATCTGCTGTTGATAAATTCCTGACCGTGTCCCATCAATTACTGTGTTAACAAAATCATCCATTACTAGATGTATTAACAAAATCATATTCTACTAAATATGTTAACAAATAAACACCAATGGAGTCTGTATGCATGATTGTTTTTTAGATTAAAAAACACTGAAGTTGTACATATGAACTCTTATCCCTTCTGATAGCAGTACTAATGGTAGAAATGGATTAATGAAAAAAACTGGACTTTTTGGTTTTATAAATTTCTGAAGCAAAATGAAATCACTTTTAAAAAATGGAGTGAGCTGTGGCACTTTTATAGTACTATATGAATATCAAAAATGATTTACAGGTAATCCTTGACTTACACTTGTAATGAATCCTGCCTGTGATGGTTATAAGTCATATGACTGATCTGATTTTAAATTTTCTTTGTGGTGATTAAGTGAATCACTGCGGTTTGTTAAGTAACATTTATTGAGGGGATACAAGCAATAAAGCTAACATCCCTATACAAAAAAATGAACCTTAAAAACCAGAAGAGTATTTGAGACTTATTCTACTTAAATACTCAGAGTGTTGTATTTTTTCTGACTGCAATATACTATGCCAGTAAGTTCAATAACACTAAAGCTATTGTTATTTCCAGTTTGAATATTGTGTAGACAAATCAAAGTACATTTCTCTGAAAAGGATTCAAAAATTGGACAGTGTCATCATCATTTTATCCTAAATACATACAATAATTATAATCCATTCATCCAAAACTGAAAATTCAAACTGAACTATAATAGTATTGATTAGGATTTTATGTTACATTATATAGGTAAAACTCGAAAAATTAGAATATCGTGCAAAAGTTCATTTATTTCAGTAACGCAACTTAAAAGTAATATATGAGATAGACTCATTATATGCAAAGCAAGATAATTAAAGCTGTGATTTGTCATAATTGTGATGATTATGGCTTACAACTCATGAAAACTCCAAATCCACGATCTCAGAAAATTAGAATATTACATGCAATCAATAAAATAAGGATTGTACATAAAACAATATCGGACCTCTGAAAAGTATAAGCATGCATATGTACTCAGTACTTGGTTTGGGCCCCTTTTGCAGCAATTACTGCCTCAATGCGGCGTGGCATGGAAGCTATCAGCCTGTGGCACTGCTGAGGTGTTATGGAAGGCCAGGATGCTTCAATAGCGGCCTTCAGCTCTTCTGCTTTGTTCGGTCTCATGTCTCTCATCTTTCTCTTGGCAATGCCCCATAGATTCTCTATGGGGTTCAAGTCAGGCGAGTTTGCTGGCCAATCAAGCACAGTAATCCCACGGTCATTGAACCAGGTTTTGGTGCTTTTGGCAGTGTGGGCAGGTGACAAGTCCTGCTGGAAAATGAAGTCAGCATCCCCATACAGCTCATCTGTGGAAGGAAGCATGAAGTGCTCCAAAATCTCCTGGTAGATGACTGCGTTGACCCTGGACTTAATGAAGCTCAGTAGATCAACACCAGCAGATGACATGGCTCCCCAAATCAACACATACTGTGGAAACTTCACACTGGACTTCAAGCATCTTGCAGTGTGTGCCTCTCCATTCTTGCTCCACACTCTGGGTCCTTGGTTGCCAAATGAGATGCAAAAGTTGCTCTCATCTGAAAAGAGGACTTTGGATCACTGAGCAACAGACCAGTTCTGTTTTTCTTTAGCCAAGGTAAGACACTTCTGACATTGTTTGTTGACAAGAGGAATATGACATTTGAAGCCCATGTCCAGGATCCGTCTGTGTGTGGTGGCTCTTGATGTACTGACTCCAGCCTCAGTCCACTCCTTGTGAAAGTCCTCAACATTTTTGAATGGCCTTTTCCTGACAATCCTCTCCAGGCTGCGGTCATCCCTGCTGTTTGTGCACCTTTTTCTTCCACACTTTTCCCTTCCACATAGCTTTCTATTAATGTGCTTTGATTCAGCAGTTTGGGAACATCTACCTTCTTTTGCAATTACCTTTTAAGGCTTTCCCTCCTTATGGAGGGTGTCAATGATGGTTTTCTGCACAATTTTGCAATTGTGCAGAATCATGGGAAAGACTGTCAGCAGTCTTTCCCATGATTGTGATTCCTACTGAACCAGACTGAGACCATTTAAAGGCTCAGGAATCCTTTGCAGGTGTTATGGCTTAATTAGCTGATTAGAGTGGGACACTTTGAGCCTAGAATATTGAACCTTTTCACAATATTCTAATTTTCTGAGATTGTGGATTTGGGGTTTTCATGAGCTATAAGCCATCATCATCTCAATTATGACACATCACGGCTTGAACTATCTTGCTTTGCATGTAATGAGTCTATCTCATATATTAGGTTCACCTTTTAAGTTGTGTTACTGAAATATATGAACTTTTGCATGATATTCTAATTTTTCGAGTTTCACCTGTATGTCCTAGTTTCTTGAAAAAACTGCTATTGGCCAAATCGACACAACTCAATATCAAACTAAGAAACAAAACAGTATCACTGACCAATTTGTTAACATGGATCTTCAGAATTCCAGATGACATGAGTTCATAACCTTTAGGGATGTGTAAATTATTCATATTATATACATTTAATTTTAGTTAAAAAAACAGGTCTAGTGTTCTATTTTAATTCCAATTTGCAATAAAATGTAATTTACTATATTGTTCAAGCTATAGGGTTTTTAAAAAAGTATTTAAATGTATTTCTTAAAATCTTGCCAAACATCTTGTAAATCTGTTGCAATACACAGTGATTAGATATTTACCCATTAACTTGGAAAGTATTTAAAGCAAACTAATGTAAATAAATACCAGGCAAGGACAGGAGGTAAACAACTTGACTGGATGCTTATTGGGATAAGATTGCCTTATATATGGAAGCATATATCCTGGTACATGGGATTTCTGAGCAGCAAAAACTTTCAGGGCTGCCAGCATTTATACAGGGAAAATAAGTTGTGTGATATGCAGCCCAGAGTTTAACATATTAATATGCCAGCAGTTTCCTGTTCCCAGTCTGGTGCCTAGGAATCTATAGTGTCATAAAATTTCTTGCAATCACCAGAGGCTACATCAGCTTTTCTTCAGTCCACCAAGCTATGTTAATTATCTATTATTACTGTAGTCTTGCAAAAAAAAAAAAGAATAATCCTATTCAGATCCTATTCTTGTCAAGTTTTAGAAAAAACATGACTAAATTATTTAGATTTCTTTACAGCCATTATTAGAACGCTGTAGAGTTAAGGCTATCAACTACCCTTTGCTAGATATTTAGAGACATGGATTAGATAGAAAAAAAGCATTTCCTACTCCAGCTACCTTAAATCAATTTTCTGACTTGGTTAGAGAAGATTAACTATCCTGTTCTATTCAGAGTCTAGAAGATCCAGAGTTCAGAATTCTTACTTTGATATGAAGTATTTAACTAGATTTCTATTATAAATTGAATGGACTCCTGTATTGGGCATCATTTTGCAGGATATTTAAAGGAATAAAATATAAATAAAAATCTTTATATTTAAAAAGTGAAGCATGAGTACACTATTTTGGGAGAAAATCTTGTCATGTTTAAATAGTACATTAATCCATACTACATTATGTGTTAGAATTCTTAAAATCTCAGATTATTGTTCTGATTGAGATATTTAGATATGAATAAAAAGAGAATTTAGATATAAGGTTAGATTTAAGATATGGCAGGAGATAAAGATTGGCAACTCCACAAAGTATTTCTGGTTGGTCCAATAAGCATCATACCTGCGATTCCCAGAAACTAATTTCTTTCTAACTGCTCAGTTGGGATTTAAAAACCATTGTGAATAAAAATTTATGAGTAGAAATGTTGTAACTGGAGCTAATCTTTTTTCTATTGATGGAAACTCTTGCCTCCAAACTCTCTTTAAATTACTTTACATTTGTTCTTAAACTGAGTAGAGAAAAAGTATCTTAACAGCTCTTTCTTATAGCAAATGCTAAACTCTCTTAAAAAGTAACAAATGACATAATTAAATTTGTTAATTCATAGACACAGATAGAGATACAAAAGTCTGATTAGATTTTTTTCTTTTTCTCTGTTGGTTATCAGGAACAGCTCATGGATTATTCTGTGTTTCAACATCAGCCCTGATGAGGACAAAAAGGTTCAAAATGTTTCTGAGTGTTTGAAAGTGAAAAACAGTAATGATTTGGAAGTGTTACAAGGCTAACAAAACTTATATATACTTATCAAAGACTATGCTCTATTGAATTCACTGGTACTTAACTTCCAAGTTCTATTGTTTAGGGATTGTACTAAAGATTTCATGAAAAAGCTTTAAAGCTATGCAGATAAACAACTACAAGAATAAGGTACAATTTAAAAAGAAACATGTATGCTATGCAAATGTTATCTGTTAGAAAAAATAAAAAATAATCATTTGTGAGTAGAATCCCTTTGAACTGCTGAGGGAAAGTTCATGTCTGAACAGAGAGGTAAACTCTTAACACAGGAAAATACAGACCTAGAAACCTTTGAAGTTAAGACAAGTAGAATGTAGGAAAGAGACAGAAGAAAACCCACACTTTTAATGTTATTTGTGGAAGCAATGTTCTTAGAAAAATTATACAGAAAACTTTAAAAAGTTGAGCCTACTGAAAACAGTGAGTGAAAATGTGCATGGGTAGTTCTCAACTTATGACCACAATTGATCCCAAAAGTTATGTTGCTAAGCGAAACATTTGAGTTTTTCCCCATTTTACATTTCTTGCAACAGTTGTTAAGTGAATCATTGTAGTTAAGGTAATTACATGGTTAAGTGCATCTGGCTGCCCCATTGACTGTCAGAGGTTCACAAAAACTGATCACATGACCCCAGAACACTGCAACCCCCATAAATATTAATCAGTTGTGAAGTGTCCAAATTTTGAACATGTGACAATAGGGATGTTGCAATGATTATGCAACCATTTTTTGAGTGCCATTGTAACTTTGAACAGTCATTAAATGAACTGTTGTAAATCAAGGACTACCTGTGTAGAGCTCATTAAATTGTGAAAGGCTGAGTCACTGTTTCCCCAATGTTGGAAAGTCCGTCTGTGGGAGGAAGATTTAAATCAGCTCTCAGTGGTGCTGAGTTGAAGGACTTCTGGTCAGAGATGCTTGGAGCTGATGTGGGGGTGATACCTGGATCCTTGCAGCCACACCCAAGAGAAGACTCCGATCATTTCCCTCTTTGAGGGCACTCAGTAGAGGGAATGGGAGTCAGAATTTTTTTAAAAAAGATCTTGCTACATGCAATTTCTAGCTGGCTTTAGGAAACAAATGAAATGCACACACACAACCCAAATTATTACCCATTCTAGAATGCGACTTATGGAGTTTTATTTTTAAATACCCCACTTTTGATAGTTATAGACTCCGGAATTCGTTTGACTAAATTCTGGAATGAAAGACGCCAAAGAATTAAACGACGCGGGCAGAAAATTGCCCTGAAAATAATATGCAAAATATGGGTAGGTATGCGCGAAGTGCACCCATTACAATAACAATAGTTAAAAATAATAATAATAACACTTGGGCACCACCCCGCCGGAGATATCGGACTCGTGTATCTTTCCTCCTGTCCTCGTCAGAGGAAGATAGACAAAACTTTCCAGGTCCCAATAACCAACGTCTGAACGTTGCAAGCGAGTGTATTTACCGCCGCCCACATTGCGCCTCGGCGCCTGCGCTCTCTGATTGGTGGAAACGGAGACAAAACCTAGGAGAGAGTCAAATAGCAACAGACCGAGGCCACGTGATGGCGCGCGCTCCCATTAGTCCGGGGCTCCCTTCCAATCAGCGCTGAGAGGTCGGATTCAAATTGGGTCGGGTGCTGTGTTTCCTTCGCGGCAGTCGGTTAGTGACGAGCTCTGGGGCCGGAGGGGGATTTCGTTGTGGTCGCCGCCGCCATTCCTCTCATAATGGCTCATAAGCAGATCTATTATTCGGATAAATACTTCGACGAGAACTACGAATACCGGTACGAGAATGGGGAGGCTCGTTTGTGCCGGGAGGTGGGGGGGAGGAAATGGTTGGAGTCGCCTTTGGATCAATTTGCCTTTGCCTGAATATACGAAAGCGAAACAACGAGCGCTTGGCCGCCTCAGCTTGTAACAAAAAGGAGAGCTGGGAGGGCTTCAGGGGTTATTTATTCCGGTGAAAGGTGGCATCAGTGCCCACCAAAATCATCTTTATGCGTAGAAGCCGCCAGCAAAAGAGCTGAGGCATTGCTAAAATTCAGTATAAACCGCCTGTTGTTTTCATACACTCGACCTCTGAGGGAGTAACTTTTCTCCCTTTCCACCCTGAACACTGTCCTGACCGCAGCTCTGGAAAAAAAAATATAAGAATTGGCTGACCCGGGATTAACTCTCGGGGAAACCTAGTCACTAAGTGGGCGTTGGCTGCACGAATGGTTCTTGCTCATCTTCTAGATTTGGGAAAATAGTTTGATTGTGTAGGGTGTGAATATTGAAGACTTGTCTGTGGAACTGGAAACTTAATGTAATATTTAATACTCCTTTGAAATATCTGAATGCTGCCACTGTTGATTAGGTAACTTCAGCTGAAGCAGGATTCTCAAGAATTTTGATCATTTCCAAAAAGCAGTGGATTTTTATAGGAGACTTTATGTTGCTTGTGACTGGGTTCATGCATATTGAATCAAAACTAACCATTTTATGTGTGAGTTTGATGTATACGCTTTAACTGTGATAGGCATGTGATGCTGCCAAGAGAGCTCTCAAAGCAAGTTCCAAAAACACATCTAATGACTGAAGAAGAATGGAGAAGGCTTGGTGTTCAGCAGAGTCTTGGCTGGGTCCACTATATGATTCATGAACCAGGTAAAACAAATGTTACATTTTTAGAAAATATTTTCCCTGTACATTTCATGTTGCAGTGATGTGAATGGGGAGTGTTAGTGCATAGCTTACTAAAATGTTTGCGGATTTCATTTGTGGTCAACATTTTCTCCCTTCTGTCATCTGGAAATTAAAGGGAAAAATGCAAATGTATAGAGTCCTATGTCAATTGAACTAAACTGTATAATTCTTGCTTTGGAGAAATAAACTTAGTTGTAACATATTGTGGTACAAAATATTTTAATACATTTTGTTTAGCATGCTTACTCATGTCTTTTAATGTGAAATATTTAGTTTTGATATGACTTCACAATTTGTTTTGAACATGTTGGACTATAGCCTTAGGTTACATATTTGAAAGAGGATTATCCTTCCCAAATCAGTTACAGTGGCAGTGATAAAGAGATGGGTTTAATCAGCATAAATGGCAAGTATAAGCTTTCACAACAGTCATAAATTTCTATTTTTCTCTTGCAGAACCACATATCCTCCTTTTTAGAAGACCACTTCCAAAAGGCCAACAAAAATAACTTCTCTAAATTTCTGAAATTTTATGTACAAATGTATATATGTTGGTAGTATTCAGTGAATACTTGAGAAAATGTACAAATAAGTCATTACCTGTGCATGAGCTGTATTATTCACAGCAACAGAGCTCAGTAAAATGCAAAGTTAAGTTGGCTGCTATGATCTTGAACTCTCATTGTTAACAAGTGCCTATTTGCTCTTGTCAATTTTGTTCAATAAAGTTTACAACTTACATGTAATATGTTGCTTATAAAATCTTCAATGATCTTTGGTTTATATTAGCAATGTATCTTTCTATAACTATTAGAGCAATTAATCCTGTGGCTTTTCAACTCCTAAAATAAATCTGTTGAAATAAACCTGTTTTAAAATGAAATTCTGGTATGCATTTCATAGATTGTAATTTCTCAATCTAATTTCCATACAGTATAAGAAAAGCCGTCCAAATTTTTTAATAACTGCCGGCTTATTTCTCGGATCTTGCTATAGATCTGAGATTTCCTAATAGATCAGCTAGTCATAAATAAGTCAGCTAGTCATAAAATTATCCATCTCTCTGTCAAAAAAAAAGAGTCAGGCAAAACCAGTTGACAAATTTGTGTTAATAGCTTGTTTTTAAATTGCTTTTGGATCAATTGCTCTGTTATCTCTAGAATAGTCCCCAATATTGATGTTAGAGTGAATTTTACTGTTCCTGGAAACGTCTTTCCTTTTTGAAATGTTTTTCCTTTCCTTTCTAATTGGGGTGGTCTGTTTCAGTAATCTGGCATTTTCTCAAGGATAAATATTTGGCCAGACGTTAAATTCT
Organism: Bungarus multicinctus; assembly: GCA_023653725.1. Taxonomy (NCBI): domain Eukaryota; kingdom Metazoa; phylum Chordata; class Lepidosauria; order Squamata; family Elapidae; genus Bungarus; species Bungarus multicinctus. Next base: position 216,327,773 of record CM042834.1, read on the forward strand.
TTAAATCCTCTAGGATATAATTCATCTGACCCTGCAGATTTAAATTTAAATGCACAATCACCTTGTTTATCAACCTCATACTTCAACCGGCTTGAAGATTGAGCTGAGAGTAACAAGATATCCTTTAATACAGCTAAGTGTATTATAATGTAAGTATTACATTTAGAGATGGAAAAACCGTAGGACATACAGATATAACATAGGGAAATAATAGCTTGGAAATACTGCATTTCAGTAGGACTTGGGCGTGGTCATTGCCAAGATGAGTCAGCAGTATGATACACCCATTAGAAGATAGGTAAGAGACTTGGCTTGCATTATAAGAATAGTGTTAAGGATGCATGAAGTCCTTCCATTTGGTACTGGTTGCAGTCACATCTGGAATTTCATGTATGATTTAGAGGTCTACATTTCCTGAATGATACTGATAGGTTATTGTACAGTAGGTGTGTCCAGCCCACTGTTTGCATGTGGCCCTGGACAGCTGCAAGTTGTAAAGTTTTATAATGTATGATTTTTTGTGATATTTATATAAACTATGTCACATACTTTATATGCAGCCTGAGACAAAAGCCAAAAGGTTGGCCAGCCATGCTTTAAAGCAGGGGTGTCAAACTCAACCTTGTTGGCCCCATCAGGAGGTTTTCCCCTTGGGGTGGGCAGGGGGGCCTGGTCATCATGGCTGAGGGGTGTGGCCATCAGGGGCCGGTCCCTCATCATAACTATGCAGTCTATTACATGCCGAATTTGGCTCACGGGCTGCATGTTTGACACATCTGCTATAAAGGATTCAGAGGAGATAATGAAAATTGCATTGAGATGTGAATGCAATTATGAAAATAGGCTAAAGGAACTTAAATTATCTGGGATGGGGAGAAGCAAGGGAGGCATGATAGTTTAGAACAAAAAGAAAAGTCACAGAGATGGTTGAAAACTTTCATGACCACAGAAACTGACCAGAAATAGGTATATGTTGCAGCTACCTATATATTTAAATACAGCTTTACAATAGCGGAACAGGCTCCTTTTGGAGTCCTCTATGGAGATTTGTAATAACTGGGCGGCTATTTCTCATGGATGTTTAGTTTTTCTGCATATCACACAAGGCTGGGCTTAAATGATCTTTATGGTCCCTTCCAATTTTACATTCCATGATACAGTCCTAAATCTTTAGAGCATACTGATAGAACATCCTTTTCTAAAATAAACTTGTGAGTATTGCCACTTTTGTATTAAGTGTTGTTTTCTCCCACCGTTTGGAATACTGATTCCCTTTTCTAAACTAACCCCTAACCTTTATATAGTGTGCCTGTATTGACAGTATAATGAATTTTTATTATGGCTTACACTCCTATTTCTCTAGAACTGATTCAATTCTTCACAAATCAATGTGACTGTATGTAAACCGCATGCCAATTTAAGCCCTCCAAATAAAACTTTGAATATACATTTAAAATACGTGCAGTCCCTTTAATAAGGCAACCAGGTTTCCAAAATGTCTTCTGCTTAGAAAATTCGACATGACTATAGATGAGATCTTACTGATACATAGTAGTATAGGCTTGCTAAATATCAAGCGTCAAATGAAAGAGCAACTTCCCAGGGCTATTCAGATATATAGGGTTGTGTGTGACTTAATTTTGAAGGAAAAAAGCGCCTACTGAACATCCTTTTCTAAAATAAACTTGTGAGTATTGCCACTTTTGTATTAAGTGTTGTTTTCTCCCACCATTTGGAATACTGATTCCCTTTTCTAAACTAACCCCTAACCTTTATGTAGTGTGCCTGTATTGACAGTATAATGAATTTTTATTATGGCTTACACTCCTATTTCTCTAGAACTGATTCAATTCTTCACAAATCAATGTGACTGTATGTAAACCGCATGCCAATTTAAGCCCTCCAAATAAAACTTTGAATATACACTTAAAATACGTGCAGTCCCTTTAATAAGGCAACCAGGTTCCCAAAATGTCTTCTGCTTAGAAAATTCGACATGACTATAGATGAGATCTTACTGATACATAGTAGTATAGGCTTGCTAAATATCAAGCGTCAAATGAAAGAGCAACTTCCCAGGGCTATTCAGATATATAGGGTTGTGTGTGACTTAATTTTGAAGGAAAAAAGCGCCTACTGAACATCCTTTTCTAAAATAAACTTGTGAGTATTGCCACTTTTGTATTAAGTGTTGTTTTCTCCCACCATTTGGAATACTGATTCCCTTTTCTAAACTAACCCCTAACCTTTATGTAGTGTGCCTGTATTGACAATATAATGAATTTTTATTATGGCTTACACTCCTATTTCTCTAGAACTGATTCAATTCTTCACAAATCAATGTGACTGTATGTAAACCGCATGCCAATTTAAGCCCTCCAAATAAAACTTTGAATATACACTTAAAATACGTGCAGTCCCTTTAATAAGGCAACCAGGTTCCCAAAATGTCTTCTGCTTAGAAAATTCGACATGACTATAGATGAGATCTTACTGATACATAGTAGTATAGGCTTGCTAAATATCAAGCGTCAAATGAAAGAGCAACTTCCCAGGGCTATTCAGATATATAGGGTTGTGTGTGACTTAATTTTGAAGGAAAAAAGCGCCTACTGAAATAAACTTCCAGAAAAATTGGATAATAGCGTTGTATTGTAGCCAAGGTTTTTGTCACTTCCTCTCGGAGACTGAATATCAAAAACTCACAATGGCCTGCTCTACCGGTTCCCCTCCCTGGATGCAGCTTCCCTCCCGGCCACAACCACCCGGCGCGGCTTTCTCGGGAGAACCTTCGAATACTTCCGCCTGCAAGCTTCTCTTTGCTTCTAGCGTCATGACGACCGTCATGTGATGAATACGCCTCTGCTGATTGGCCGTAAGCCCGAGAGGCTCCGGCGTCGCTTCCACGACGGCTTTTGTGCGCGCCAGCTGGGTTTGTGGTGGAAGGGAGGGTAGAAGTTGCCGTTAGCGAGGCATTGACCTTTGCTTGCCCCTTTCTTTCCCCCCCCGCCATGACTTCAGAACGGGGAGCGGGCAATGAGGTAAGCGGAGAAACGGCGGTCAGGCTGGGTCTGCGGAGAAATAAAGACCGGCTTTTCTTTAGGTCGCCCTGGCCGTTGTTATGTAACCGGCAGCGAGAACTACCACCCCCACCCCGCGATCCCTGTAAAGAGAAAGAAAGGGAAACCTCTGTCTGAGGTTTCTTCTCGGTAAATCACGTCGCTTGATTTACCACGGGAGCCTCGAAGTGAAGGTGTAGAATAGATGACAGTCTTTTCAGTTCCGGTGGGGAGTCCTTCCTTTTCTGCGGAAGGAAAAGAGCAAATATACAGCAAATACAAGCGAAGTTCTGGTGGGCGCAGCCAGTGGCCCTTCGGAAAGGCACATCTCGTGTGTGTTTTGGCAGCGGAAAGTCCGAAGCCAAACATTAAACCATAATGTTATTTTCGTTTCATATCAGCAACTTATTTGAACACAAACCGGGGTGCTTGCTAATCATGCCTTACTGTTAAAATATTCTGTGAACGTAGGCATTATACTGTAAACATCATTACAGGAAATTAATGCCATTCCACTTCCAAGGTGGCTAAAATTAAAATGAATCTTGCCTATGGAATCTTTTTCCAGTAATTGTATGGCTTTGCACGTAATGTCTGTTTTCTAAAGCAATGAAAGAGTTGCCATTTCTCTCCGTTTGTTCGTTTTTCAAGGACAGTCATATTTTAATGACAAAACTTCCCACAAAAAGCTAAAGATCAGGAGCCAGTCCTTTTTCCAATAAAAGGAACCTATTTTATTCAGTGAATATATTATCTGACTTTCAAAACTTGTCTCAGAGATAACGTAAGGTACCTTACAATATAAAACAGAATTGTAATGTTAGTTGTAAATGTAAATCATTTTAAATAAACTGAATTAAAATAAGCAAAATAGCCTCCTGAAATTGAGCTCAACACCCAGGAATTAGATAATGTGGAACAATATCATTTTCTTGATATTAATATAGACTGTAAATGGTTTGCCATTGTCTTCCAGAATTTTAACCTAGGTTCTGCCGCTGTTTAAAAGGAGTCTAATTGAAAATATTGACACAACTATTTAAAGGGGCAGGGAGAGAGAATGATAGCAGTTACTTTAGAAAGTATGAAACCTGACATTGGACTTTTCTGATTACTATTTAATCTGTAAAAAAACATTCATTATGTAGCAGGTACTTCTTTTAATGATTACAAATATAACAGTTACATTTTTTGTCCACTTATGACCAAATTTTGAATGAACACTATAATAAGAGTAACTTATTGGCAAAACTGCACAAGATAACTTTATCAGAAACAAACGGCAGCAAGTAATGATCTTTATATATATATCGAGAGAAGATTATTTAAAATAATATTGATAGCCAAATTAAAACTAGATGATGCAATAGGTCATTAGTATTGCTTCTTAGTGAATAAGTTTATCTGCCTTTACTAGCTTTTTTCCTGAGAGCAAAGTGCAGCCAAGAAAAAGTATTCCTTGCATTAATTTTGCCATATTGCCTGACACTCCTAGTCGAAGAGAGTTCTTAGTATTAAAATTTATTCACGTCCTCTGTGGTTAGAAGTGCTAATAATATGGTTCCATATGGCTTATTAGAATATATACAAGCACATTAACGGTATATAATGTGATTCCTAACAGAATAAACCAATTTACTTCAACAATATGATTGGGAATGTTGTAGAAGCTTAAGATAACTGAGTCTAATGTCATGGCTCATGGAAATTACAAGTACAAATATGTAATATTTCAGAATGGAACTGGGCTTGTGTGTGTGTGTGTACACACACACTTTGGTTAAGTTGTATAGTATATTTTTTCAGTTTTTAATTTATGAATTATTTATTTCATCAAAAAGATAATTATGATTAGCTACTAGCTGAAAAAAAATCTGTGATGTAAAGTTGCAAATTTTAACGTATTCAAATTCTCAGAAATGTAAAAAAATATTCAATAAGCATACTTTAGCTCAATATTTTTGCAATGTGATTAAATGTGTATATTTAAAATTTTGATTAAATATGCAATTACAAGTAATCAGTATAAATTTGCCAGATTATGGCTACACTAATTGCAAAAATAAATAATTCATATTCTTGACCGAAACCCTTGAGTTTCCTGCAGTATCTTTAGAAATAACCACTAGAGGGTGCACAGTGAATGGGCATTTAACTGCTAGCTGAATAACTTGCTTCAGTTTGGTTGTTGCTTTATAAATGAAAGTTAAAATAGAGCCAACGCAAACACACAAAAGTGTATATGCATATTATTATTTTCAGCTCAAATCAACCCACTGCAGGTTAAAGTTTTTTTCACTGATTGTTATAGATTATAATCTACTGCGGTGGTATAGTACAAATTGATAGATTTTTTTTAACTAGTTTTCCCCAACTAGGAGTGAAAAAGAGTGAGTGGCCCAAAGTTACCTGGCAGCTTCTGTGCTTAAGGGAGGATTAAATCTTGTCTCCCTACTTCCTGTCCAGCAGCTTAACTGCTACACCATGTTGATATTTTCTTTCTCTCTCTATATATAAACATGCATACATAGACATAGATATATATGCTAGGAGTGTGTAATAAGATCACATTTCCTCTTTCACAAACTTCTACTTTAAATTACAGCTGACATTTAAACTTCCAATGTAAGACGGTAACTGAGGTAAAAGTAGGGAAATTCTTGCAAAAGAAGAGAAATTTCAGAAAGGAAGAAACTCCCTAAAGCCTATAGAAGGTCTTTTAACTTAATTTAATAGCAAAGATAGAAAAATTCTGTGTCTCTACTGCCTGTAATATCTTTGCTGCTGCTTGTAATTATTCAGAGATAATTGAAATAGATACAAAAGCATCTTTTGTATTCCATGCAATATACAATTATTCCATGCTTATAATATGTATGTGTATGTGCGTATTTTTAAAGCAAGTATTTGCTTAAGGCATTAAATTACTGGTGCTCTTTTGAATATACAGTTGCCATTTTAAATCTTAAAATTTTAAAATGGCAACTTGCTTGAAGAGTAGAAGAATCATTTTCTCTCATGTACAATGTTTTTAACTGATTGTGGATAAACTGAAAGTATATGTAATCAAAACTTATTTTGTATATCAGGGCATCAAGTTATCAGCAGAGGTTAAACCATTTGTCCCCAAATTTGCAGCAGTAACAGTGGCATGGTCAGAACCCTCCGAAGCATGTGTCTTTCCTGGATATTATACGACATGCTACCCATATGTTCAGGAACCATCAGTAAATAAGTATGTACCCTTTATGTCTCATTTTTGAGGAAACTATTAACTTCCCAAGATCTTGAATTTGATTTTCTAAGTAGTTTGGTGAATTATATTTATTGGTTATTAATTTAAGCAATGTATATGGTTCCCCATTTCAACAATTATTCTGAGTGATGTCATTGAAATGTTCCTTCAGTATTTTAGGTTACAGTATTTAGTTTATTTCTTATGAAACACTTCAAAGTTGATGATTGACTTAGGGCTTAGGGCTAAATGCCTTACTTTTATTATCTATGGAATAATAAGAACAGAGTTTAAATGGAAAGAAGGGAAGAGAATTAAGGATAAAGAAAAAAAAGAAAGTTTGAGATACCAGTTCCTTTTTTGTTAGATTGATTTGCTGTTGGAACAAAATTATAACTTACCATTTAATCATTAAAGGAACAATCTTATTTATATAAAATAATTCATTTCTAAAAACATACAGATAAATGTTGATACTTTCACAACTTGTGATGTTCATTATAATGTTCTGTTATATGTTGATCAGAAATCTAAACATTAATGCTAGCATTTAGAACTGAAATATTTTCCAACTATTCTCTTTTTGTAAATCAGCTTTTATTCCATGAATTTGTCAAAAAATTCTTAGCAAAATAAAATCAAGTGATTTGTTACAGCTTTAGAAAGCCATGTTTCTGCATTATAACAATTGTTTCATAAATTGTTTCATTTGAATACCACACATACTAAGATATAAAATAAAAACATACTTGTACAGTGGGATATAAAATGTTGATGTGTTTGAGTAACCTATTCCGCTAAAAATCAATATGTTTATTCTATTTAAGACAACAGCTATATATTGAAGAAGTACCGTGGGATACCTCCACCTGTCTTTCTCAGCATGGATCTCAAAATCTTACAGGATGTACTTCTCTTGAGGAGTACACCAATCCTCCTTATTCACTTACTGCCGCACCAAAAACACATGCAGTTTCCAGATTCCAGAGTCAGAACATTTTTACTAAACAGGGGAGAGAGTACACCAAACAGACTTCTTTGATCAGAAAAGAATGTGCTACTTTATCCAGGGTAAGCGATAACCACTTAGACAGCTATTTTCTGTTTTTTCTCTATTCTTCTCGCTTCTTGCTCTTCATTTCCAAAGAAGGAGCTAATACTGTTGAATATTGCCAACATGAGAACCTGTGGTCCCCATTCCAGCATTCTTTTTGATCATTAGCTGGGATTGGATTCACAAGTAATGATGCAATAAAGAGCAAGATTGCACAAATAGATCCACTGTTTAGCTGTGACCTTTCCTAAGAAAAATCAGATGTGGTAACCCTTGTTCATGCTTTGTATTTCAACGCATCTATTACAAAGAGCACTATAGATAGTCCTTGACTTACAGCCAAACTTTTGGGATCAGAACTTTCATTGCCAAGCAGGGAAATTGTAAGTAACTGGCACTCAATTTTACAACTTTTTTTTTGCCCCAGCTATTAAGTAAAATCACCCTGGTTGTTAAATTATATCCTCCACTGGACTTTGCTTGTTTGAAGTACCCTGGAAAGGTTGCAAATGGAGATCATGTGACCCTAGGATACTGCAACTATCATAAATACATGTAGTTCAGGAGTGTCAAACTCAATTTCATTAAGGGCCACATCAGGGTTGTGTTTCTCCTTGGGGGCCAGGGTGGTTGTGGCCAGCTCAACATCGCTCGTGTCAGAATGCCTGTGGTGACCTGAGTACTCTGCCAGCAAAACAGGCTCCCGAGCTCCATTTTCAGCTGCAACGGTCTCTTGCAACCCTCTGCCAGCGAAAACAGAGGACGGAAGAGATGCACGTGGCCCTCCCGAGCTCCATTTTCACCAGCAGAGGCACGGCTAGCTGTTTCTTTGCTGTTTCCAGGGCAGCCCTGTGGGCCAGATCTAAGCACTCCAGGCCTTCAGTTTGACATCCCAATGTAGTTGCCAAGCACCCAAATTTTGACCACATAACTTTGAGGATGTTGCGATGGTTATAAGTGTGAGCAGCAATTGGAAGTCACTTTTTTTAGTACCGCGGTTGCTTAAATGAATGGTTGTAAGTCAAGGACTACCTGCACATAGGGTTATCCTTGAAAAAAACCCCAAAGCCTCAGTTAATACAAAGTGCAGGAGCTGAGCTGCAAACCAATATTTGAATCATATAGCTGGATCTGTATTATTGCAATTTGTTTTCCTAACAGAAATGAAGTAGTTAATATTAACTGTTTTTAATGTTTAATTGTTATCTGAAAAATCATCTTTCCCGTATGAACATGTCTGAATGTTAAGATCTGAAGAAGAGGCTCATCTGTGTGCCGTCTCTATCTGAGAACCAATTGTTAGAAGTATGCAAAAGGGCCGCCTTCTGCATTAATCCCAAGAAGAAATATACTCTCTTGTCAGTGACTTTTCTTTCGGCATAATTTGTGCTTTTTCTTTAATGTTCATTTTGTTTTGCATGTTTTAATAACTGTTGAGTATTTGAATAAATGTAAATAATATAAGTGAAATAAACAAGGAAATAATATAGAAAAATCAACTTGGAATATGTATTGTTTTTCTTTGTTATTTTGTACAGAGACAACTGAAAAATAATGAAACTAGATTGGAGGATCAAAGGCCTAATGGAAGTGATTTTACCGGCAGATCAACAGAAAATTCACCTTATATTGCTCTGCATAGCAGGAATCCTATTAAATCTGACACACTGACTTACATGATTGAAAAAAAAGAGGCCAGAATACCCAGTGAGATCATTTTTAGATTACATATATTATTAAATAATATATTTAAAGATTGTTAAAATTTTCCCATCCACACAGAGAAATTATTCTGAAATGTTCTGTTTTTTGAAACAAAGAAGTTCTTATAGAAGTCTGAAGGGGAAAAATCAGATTTGGATATAGCTAGAAGAGGGCACAGTTGTGTGCATCTACAAATTTGACCTAAATTAAATGGGAGGGGAAATGAAGGGAAACAATCTAATTAAAATTGAACATGCTTAGTGTGGATATAATTATTGGCTGGCTTGTCTGGGGAAAGTGATGAAAATCAAGATAGCATACAGGGTGGTAGAATGCAGCAGCTTGAGTCTTTTAACAGAATAATTTGTTTCAGGATTTGGCCTATATATAATAACTTAAAAATAGTAAACTGATTATAGCTATTGAAAAAGGTAACCATTAGTGTTTACATTTTGTTTTAAATTAGATAGGCCTATTAAAGTTATGAATGGGAAGTTCAACCAAATTCCAAACGCTGAGCATCTACCAGAACCTGCCTTTGAAATGACCTTGTCAGATTTCCCAAAACTCCAAGACCTAGAAAGTAACAATCTCCTGGATCTTCAAAAGCATGCATGGGGGCCAGTGGGCTCAGCAGAAGGAGATAAGCTGCCTCTGACACCTCCAGGAAAACTTGCAATTTCAAACATAACCAAAGAGGTTAGCCACTGGATAGTGTTTGAGATATTGAACATAGAGGTGTTGATACGAAACTATTTGCTGATCAGTACAACTGCCGATCTCTATTAAGGAAAAATGAATAGAAATATATCTCAATCAATAATGTCAATTCCGTTGCATGTTAGAGAAAATTTGGAACTGAATTCTTAGTTCCCAAAAATGTTCTTCTACGTCTTCTTAAAATGACATTCTGATTATTTTATATATTACGTATAAAATATCCTTTTCGGGGGTGGTGGTGCAGAAAACTTAGCTTGATTTATATTTATAAGAGAAAGAGTTGGGTTGGCAATTGAAAATGATTAAACTTTTCTTATTACACTTGTGTATGTAATAATTTTGGTATGGGTTGGTTTATTCTGTTCTGTAATAATGTTGCCTCAGTGAGAACAATGCATTGAATGCATTAATATAGCTTACGTTTTGTATTATCTAGCGGGTAATAAATACACCAAATCATGCTTGCTAAGTAAGACAACCATTTTATTGGCCAAATGTGAGTTTTAGTGTATGCTGGTTGTGTTAAATGGGCCTAATAAGTTAAATTTCAGCCATAGATTTTTTTTTCCAAAAAGTTTCGTTCGGTTAAAGGATTTAATTTCTCTAGTCCTTTTTACTCCCCCCCCCACTCTTCTGTGAGTTTAGCTTCATTTATTACATACAAATAGATATGAAATTCAGAGTTATAAGTAGTAATGACCAATTAGCAAAATATAAACCCACCTATTCCCAACAAATTCTGTATAAGAGACTTAAAGATTTTAAAAATGAAGATTTAAAAAGATAAAATTTTTATGCCTGTCTGGCAAAAAAAAAACCTGTATGTATGTATTTGTATTTTATTTTCAGTGGTTCTTGTAAATTTGTAAATGAACATAACTAAATATGGATTTTCCATTGTACATAAATTACATACTGGATCCTGAAGAATTCCTTTCATGAAGCAAGATGTTTTCTGCAACAACCGAAACTATTACGGACCAGTTTTTTTATTTTATTATGAACTATTATTTAATTTATTATCATGGTGAGGCTTTACTTTCTGATTGACTCTGAGTAGAGGTGCATGTGACAAATTATTTTTAAATGAAATGTAAGTTGTACATATTTTTCAACTAAAGGTGTTAATATTTACTATAGGTTGAAGTATGTCAAAAAAAGCATTTCCAAACAAGACCCTTAAGTTCTTCATCAGATCCTGGAGGTAAGCACTATCCAGCATAATATAACTTGGCTTCATGTTGATGCTTTACTCTGCTACTTTAGAATTTAAAGCATTAATTCACATTCCAGGTCTTACTTTATAAATATGTGCTTAAAATCCATTCATTCTGTAGATAAAATATCCATACATGTAATTAGTCTGTTTCATTATATACAGTAATCATCGAGGATCTCCTGTTTTCATTTTATACATAAAATACAAATCATGATTTCATATGAGGGGTCCTTGGTGCTCTCTGAGCCTTGTTGTTTACTTGCAGACATTCATTACCTAAACTATTTAATATCATCAGTGCTAGTAAGGAGTTGGTTTGCCCTTATTGGTGTTGCTTAGAACTGGCCCATGGGGCAACACTGAAAACAGTGAAGGACTAGCCTGCGAGCTCTGTTTTCGCTTGCAAAGGGTTGCAGGAAGCCATCCCAGCCGAAGCTTGTGAGACCATTTCTGCTGTCCAAGTGCTCGGGCCACCATTGGTGCCCCCAATATGAGTGATGTCAAGCTGGTCACGGCCATCCTAGCCATGCCCTCCCAAGGTCAAAGACAACCCTGATGTGGCCCTCAATGAAATTGAGTTTGATGACCTTGCACTAGAATATAAATTGAGAACAAATCCACTCCTTACTAGCACTGATGATGTTACCTAGTTTGGGTAACGAAACATTTGCAAGAAAAGAACGAAGCTCAGAGAGCACCAAGGACCCTCATTTCAACTCTTAGTTTATTCTGGTAGTTTGAATAAAATATTGTCTTTCTCAGTTCCTCAGGCACATTCAGGCCTTTTCACTGAATCACCCTTATCTTGGGCCACTGTGCTTTCACAAACTCCCAAAAAAGTTGTTTCAGTTCCAACTTCAATTCTGACAAGCAATCATTCTGGAAGTAAAAAAACAGATAATGTTCCTGAGGATTACAAGGTATGAAAATCAGTTTCCAAGCTCTTTTCCTGTTTTATAATCAGCCAGAACTTTAGTGAACCTGCAGTATAAAATATTTAAATGCATGAATTTGTAAGAGGAAGAATGATAATTGTGGTAAAAATCAAACACATGTATAGTATTCTTGCCCTGAATTAATAAAATCTATTTCTGTATAATATTTTTAACAGAAGTGGTATAAAAATGAATATATGAGATTAAGTAACCCACATTTTTCTTTCTTTTTCTGTGCATAATGACTCTCCTGATCAACTTTCACTGATTTTCACTACATAGCTCTTCTATTTATATTTATTATTGATCATTTATTTATGTAAAAGATTTATATGGCCGTCCATCTTAAACGTCTGGGCAAACTCACGATAACAATAAACCAATAAATAAAAGGATCATATTCTGCAATAAAGTCTTGGCTTTTTTTATACCTCTCCTAAGAAATTATTTACTTCTACTTATACAGCAACCAGAAAGAAGAGAAAATGCAAGTAACCTTGAAGAAACAGCAAATAAAAAGAAGAAGAAAAAGAAGAAAAAGAAACCCAAATCATGCAGTGAAGTTGAGAAACTTCCTATCCAGAGGATTTTAGTTCAAGACCCTCCAAGAATTGAGGTGCTATAGCTAATTATCTGACTCATTTATTTATGTGTTTATGAAGGAATTATATCACAATATAATTTAAAGAAATAAAAAGTAATTATGATTTAAGTTTCACATAACAATCAAAAATAATATAAATTTTATTTTATGTAAAATAAAAATTAAGCCTAAATTCCGGGTTTTAGTATATTTTTTTTCCTTGATTATTTAAAATATTAGGTCCTATTTAAAAATAAAGTGTTGCTCTTTTTATTGTACTTTTTAATGCCATGTGTAATAATGATAGTACATAAGTGGAGAAAATCACAAGCTTCTTATAAAAGTTATACATTCTACTACTAAGTGAAAATAGTTTAAGTGTTAAATTGCTGTAGTGTATAATAATTCTTTTTCTTTAAGTTTCTAACTTTTGGATTAGTACTGTTTTATAATATCTTTACCAACATTAGGGATTTGTTTTCCTCCTTGAATGTGAAATAAATAAACAAATACAAAGATATATACACACACTAAAAGGAGAAGACAAAAGAGAATGGCTTTGCTTAATGCCCTTAGCTTAGTAAAACCTACTGAAAATTCATCTTAGAGAGATGGATAATAATAAATAAATTAGAAATAGATTGCTTTATCACTTACTTCAACTGATTTCAGCTGCACATTCTTAAATCTCTGTTGGGATTTCCTCTGAGAGGGGTGACATATAAGTTTAATAAATAAATAATAGCTTTTGAAAATGGCTTAGTGGCTAGCTCATGTACTTTTGCTTTGTATTTATATTCTGCTTCATAATTCAAAAACTTTCAAGTACATTATCCTTCATAATTTATCACACAAGACTATTGAAAATACATTTTCCATATTCCTTTAGTTACTAAACCAATATACCTAGTGGATATATGAAAGATGTGAGATGCAATCCTGAGAATTCGGAATCTGAAATTGGAGAGTCTTAGTTATTATGCCAACTTAGTTACTTGATTACCGATATATCTTTAAAATTAGTAATATTATTTCTTTAAGTAAAACAGATGTCACTTCTCTTTTTAATCACTTCATATAAAAAGAAGGAAAAATAATCAGAATCTAGAATCTGGCATAATACTATAATGAGAGAGAGGGAAAAGGAAAACTTGCTTCTAGGGAATAGTGTAATACAGTTTAAACCAGAGATAAATAATGTTTGCAGGCCAAGGCCACTGTAGGATAGAACTGTATCATTCACATGAATAGTCAGTCCTTTGAACTTCAGTTTGAGCTTCAGTGGTGGTATTATGGAGTTTTTCTGTCTTATGTATCTTGCACCTTTTCTTTTGTGTTTCTCACTTAAAAATCGTAAGAAAACATATAACCAATATTTGCAGCATGATTAGAAAAGGCTGCTTAGCCTTGAGAAAGAAGATCGAAGTGGCTTCTATCCTGGTGATATTCAGGAAGCTATTAGGCCTAGCTGTCTACCCAAAACTTGGGGCAGAACAATGGTTGAGCTTCTTTAAATGGGTCTTTTGTTTATATGTTGGTCTTTGAACCATTTGTGATTTTCTTTTGGTTTTTTGGAGTGGTGGTGGTAGTGGTGGTACTGTTTTTGTTTTAATTTTAAGTCATTTAAAAATCTCAGGAGTTAGGGAGTCTCTGAATTATATCTGTAAATAAATAAATAAATAGTTTCCTACTCTGATCTACTCAATCTACTTTGATTTACATAGGATGTTGAAGAATTCCCAGATTTAGTAGCTGCTTTGGACAGAAAACATAAACAGGCAACTGAAAGTATTCCTTGTTTAACACCTATTATTGAAAAGACTAAAGTAAGAATTATTATTTGTCTCTATTTTCACTTTTAAATGGGTATTCATTATTTTTAGTTTTTAAGTATACTTATTTGTTTTATTATCAAAGGTAAAATATAACATAGAAAAATAAACAAAGCAAAACAAAAGCATATATCCAGTACTGCTAACAACAAAAAAGAAAAAAAATAACATACAAAAAAACTATGATCCAATACCAAGTAAATTTAACATCATTTTTTTTTTAATGGCTGGGGTTTATTCCTCTTTCATTTCAAATCGGTCCGAGCACTTTGCTCAAGTGTATTAAATATCATGAAAAATAAATGCAATGGACTTCATTTATCAGTCCACTGATAAATAATATCAGTCATAATAGAGGAATTGGGAATAAAAATAAGAGAAAGACACACTGACAGAAGTTTCCTTTGTCTCCACTGCAATCCAGTGAACAGGAAGGTGATATGATATCAGTATCATCTTTCTTAACCAAAATTCTTGAAGGCTGTAAACAATCTTCATATGGTTTCTTAGAATATAAAAATAATAGAGAGCTGCAGTGTTAGAAAATAACCTTCGAAAAATATCCTTGCTGGTTTACATTTTCATAAAAGTATGTCTTGCTAGATTTTATGGTTGGGAATTTTGTGAATAGGCAAGTACCCATGGAAGGTTTGTGAAACATACCCCTTATGGTCTCAAAACTGCTTCCTGGCTTCCAATTTATTAGGAATGGCTGCCCTACACACATTAGAAAAACTTTTGTAATTACTTGTACTCAAAGTTGTTTGTTGGTGATAACATCTCCATGCATGCAAGTTGGGATGGACAATCTTATTACATATGGCACAGAGAGATATGTAAAATTGAAGAACGGAAGCAGGAATAGATGCATATGTGAAAGCATTCATGGAATATCACTTGAATCCAAACCTGTCATCATAATTTTGGAGTTAGTAACTAGAATCCTGTTAACTCATGAGGTTTGAAGGCTGTTATCTCATAAGAACTCAGATCTGTAAATTAAAATCTACAAATATTCCTTGTTTTGTAACCAGCAGCGTGGTTACTAAGTTTAATCGCAATAATGTGTATGTTCTTACTTCAGCTTTCCTTTGCTTTACAATTTATGCTTTATTTACAGTTGTAAATAAAACAACTGGTTGCAAAGTTTCTTTTTCATCACCATTATAAATATAGACGGTTACTAAACAAGTCAACTTCTAAACAAGGACTACTTGTGTTTAGATTACTCAACTAAGAGCCATACTTTTTCACCCTTCATACCTTTTTCATTGTGTTTGTTTTCCAAGGTAATCACAAAGCTCTCTACATTTGAGTCTCATGACTGTGCTCCAAAGGAATTAATAATGCCTATGCCAGATGTATTATCAACAAGAAAAACAAGCAAACAGGATTCACCAGCTCCAATACAAAAAAAGAAAATGCTGGTGAGTTTATTCTTTCTGTGTTACATTAACTTGCTTGAGAGCTATATGAATATTGCTGGATAGGTATGCTCACATTTATTTCTTAGATAAAATTTGGAATGGAAGAAAATCTGTGAGATTTTATTTATTTTTTTGGTACTTCCTACAGGATACTCTTCCATCTAAGAAAAATAGAAAAAAGAGTCAGATTCCTGTGCAGCTTGATTTGGGGGATATGCTGGCAGTTTTGGAAGAAAAACAGCATGCAGAAAAATTAAAGCAATCATTTAAACCTGTGGTACTTTCAGGTATTCTTTTGATATTGTTTCTCTAGATGATGACATTCAAATCTATCACTCTTTTTCTATTTTGTACTTCATATCTTCTAAGGTGAGATAATTATTGAAAGACTTCAATAAAAGGAATAGAAAGAAAGAATTCAGAGAAAGGATATTATTTTATTATCTGTTCACAGCCATGTAAGTCAAAGCTACCAGTTCTTTAGCTGATGTTGACTGTCATATGCATCAAATTTTTCCATGTAATTCTTTTTCTTGACAGTATTTTGTCCTTGTTTTTATTACATTATTTTAATATTTGTTTTGTTTTCTGTACATAAGTTTATGTAACCAGCCAATGCATGCTTTTCTTCTTCAATAGTTTGTTTGATTTGAAGTAAACCTGCTTCTATTCTGTGGGGCAGATATAATCTATCAAAACCATTATGTGGATTTAATGCATAGTTCATTAGCTTTAATGTTTTTCAGTCTAAATGGTCCACTTTTATATCATAGGCAAGGCCCAAGTATTTCCACCATTCAAATAAATAATAATAACTTATGATGATCATGATTTGTGATAATCCACCATTAGATTGACAGGCTTAAAACACTGAATGGATATAAAGGATAAAGCTGCTCTTAATACACAAAAGTTTGTGGGAGCAGTCTGAATATTTGCAATAAATGTGGTCAGACTTTGTTCATAGATCTGAAATGCAAGGTGGTAATGACTTCACTGGATTTCAGTGAAAAGTTTCATGACTTCTAAAATGTCATTTAAACATTTAGTGTTAAACACCAAACTGGTTTTATTTGCAGTAATAAGGTAAGACTGACCATGAACACTTGCGGGAGCAATCTTCAGTTGAGTGAATGAAGGTGCAAGAGAGAGAGCAAATCAGAGTATATTATTGTTTAAAAAATAGTGATATAAAAAACTAATTACTTTTAGTTAAAATTGGTAGGAATGGGGCAAAAAAATTGATAACAGTTTACTTTTCTAAAACTACCATGTTCCCAAGAGAAGGCTTGTGTAATATATTGGTACACAAAAAAAGGAAGATGTTCTGTTATACATTCTTGAGTTCATGTGATGAATTCACTGCTGAACCTGAATTATACTCAAATGTAAGTAATGGCTTCAGATTTAAAGCCTCTATCAGATTATATTTACATATTTATATTTGTTTCAGTTGGTGGTGGAGTAACATTGCCCTTAAAGGAATCTCCCAGAGTGACAAAAACTTTGCAGTCAATTCAGAAAAATACTCCACACAATCCCTTGGACTCTAGTTCTCCATTAGTCAAGAAAGGGAAGCAGAAAGAAGTCCCAAAGCCAAAGAAGCCAACATCACTAAAAAAGGTACATTGATCTAATCACCCCAGTACAGTATTGTATAACTGTTGCTCCTTTGCTCTAACAACATTTCTTAACCGTGACAACTTGAAGATGTGTGAGCTTCAACTCCCAGAATTCCCCAGGCTGGCTGGACAATTCTGGCAATTGAAGTTAACATCTTAAAACTGCCTTAGTTGTGAAACACTGCTGTAGATGCATTGGCCTTCTTTAATGCTTAATACATATGAAATTCTTCAAACTTGTTGCTATAAGAAACATATTAAGGACTAATATGTTAATCATTAGGAATGTGGTTAAGATAGAATTTGAGTGAATTCACTGTTAAGGTAGAATTGCTGAAAGAGTTTTTTGGGGACAGGCTGTTGAAATGATCAGGAATATCAAATGTATAGCTAACCTATTTTGACACACTGGCATAACATTAGTATCCTCCTGTGACCTACCTTTTAAATTAACATTAAAAAGATGCTTCTTCATGTTAGTAAAATAGTACTGAAACTTTATTAAGAACACACAGTAATAAAGAAAGCACAGAGGGGTGTTAGTTTTTTTTAAATGAGCCTCAAAAAAAAGAAGTATGAACAAAGACATGATGGGAAGACTAATACCAAATGGTAAAGGGGTATTAGAAGCAAGACTAGCCTTGAAAGAAATTGAATGAGGCTTGCTTAGTGCCTGTTCAAAATCCAATCCAATCCAAATAGTACTCTTTCTGAATATTCATGCACCTAAAATATTGCATGTCAGATTCTTTTCTGCATTCTGGAAGATTTCAATCACAACTTAGATTCTTCAGTTTCTTTCTTCCCAGTTAATCATGGCTCCCAAGACAATTTCACAGAAGAAGGGAAAAAACATCTAGCTAATTTCTCCCATGCTTTTTAGCTGCCAGGTGAGAGAGAGGTGTTGTTCTTCCTCAGGGATTTTGGACACGTGTCCCTCTAGATTTTTGGCCAATGGTGGGTCAACATGAATAAAATTTGATCCAATGAGAATCTCTGGAAGCCTACATTACTAAAGGCATTCATTTCAACCCATCCTATTGAGTACATGAAACAGGAATTCAGTATTTCCACATATTTAAAATCTATTCACTTTCCCTACTAGCTTTCATGGAAAGTCAGACAAAAAGGATCCTAATGTAGTTAAATTTTGCCTGCCAACATTTCAGGAACCAGTTAACCTTATTTGGGAGGAGCCTAATGCAAGTATTTTCTTTTTAAGATTATTTTGAAGGAGAGAGAACAGCGAAAACAGCAACACATTTTAGAACAGATGGCTATACCGAAGAAAGCTGATGTTGTTGAGCAGAATGCAGAATCTGTTCCTGATGATGAGCAATTTTGTAAAGCCCCCAGAGAAGGTACAGGATTCATCGGCAACCAGTTCTGGTCCAGGTGTTTGTAGGAAATGGGTTTTGTTAAAAAAAATACGTTAATAATTGTTGTGGCTTGTTTGTAATACTGCTGCTACTGCACATAAGCTTAGACATTGCTTTTTCCTACAGCGTGCACAAAGGATCTTGTTTAAAAATTCTCATCTTTCTTTTGCAGATATAATTGCTACCTTTTAGCCTTTTGTAGATAGTTAAAAACTGCAGTGGACAAGGTTGGTCTTCATTGCACCAGGCTTATATCTTAAATTGGCATCTAGGATTGCAGAGTTTTCTACATGCAAAAGGCACCGTTCACTTTAAAACAGGAAAAGGAAAGAATTATTATTATTATTATTTATTTGATTTATATACCGCCCCCTCTCCCCGAAGGGACTCGGGGCGGTGAACAGCCAATAAAAACACATATAACAAGGTACAAAATATGAGACAACATAGAATATTAAAATTTAAAAACTGAAATATAATATGGCTCTAATAAAATATAAACAAGTATTAAAAAGATTAAAACCCGATTAAAATTTAAAAACCCCTAGGCCAGTCCGGCCTGCCGAAATAAATGCGTTTTGAGCAACCGACGGAAGGCCATGAGATCGGGGGCGGCCCTTACCTCCGGGGGTAATTCATTCCAGAGAGGGGGTGCTCCCAATGAGAAGGCCCGCGCCCTCGGGGTCGCCAGCCGTCCAGCCGGCGGCACCCCGAGGAGGCCCACTCTATGGGAGCGTACCGGTTGGTGGGAAGCCGATGGTGGCAGGAGGCGGTCTCGCAAGTAACCTGGTCCCGAGCCATGGAGCACTTTAAAGATAGTGACCAAGACCTTGAAGCGCACCCGGAGGGCCACCGGGAGCCAATGCAGCGCGCGTAGAAGTGGCATAACATGGGAGCCCCTAGGTGCCCCCATTACCACCCTCGCGGCTGCATTCTGCACCAACTGGAGCCTCCGGATGCTCTTCAAGGGCAGCCCCATGTAGAGAGCATTGGCATAGTCTAGGCAGGAGATCACCAGGGCGGAAGTGACCGTGCGAAGCGCATCCCGATCCAGAAAGGGCCGCAACTGGTAGATCCTACGGGCCTGTCCAAAAGCCCCCCTGGCGACGGCCGCCACATGATCTTCCAATGACAGCCGTACATCCAGGAGGACACCCAGATTGCGGGCCCTCTCTGTGGGGGCAAGAATTTCCCCCCCCACAGCCAGCGATGGAACCAGCCGGCTGTATCGGGGTGCCGGGAAGCACAGCCACTCAGTCTTAGATGGGTTGAGCTGAAGCCTGTTCCGCCCCATCCAACACCGCACGGCCTCCAGGCATCGGGCCATCACTTCGACGGCTTCATCGGGATGGCCCGGGGTAGAGATGTACAGCTGGGTGTCATCAGCGTACTGATGGAACTCTACCCCAAAGCCACGGATGATCTCACCTAGCGGCTTCATATATATGTTGAACAGGAGGGGCGAGAGCACCGACCCCTGAGGCACCCCGCAAACCAGGGGCCTCGGGGCCGACCTCTGCCCCCCTGCCAACACAAATTGCGAGCGGTCAGAGAGGAAGGAGGAGAACCACCGCATAACGGTGCCTCCCACCCCCAACCCCCAACCCCCCCAGCTGCAATAGGATACTGTGGTCGACAGTATCAAAAGCCGCCGAAAGATCTAGGAGGACCAGGACAGAGGAATAACCCCTGTCACGGGCCCTCCAGAGATCATCCACCAATGCGACCAGCGCCGTCTCTGTGCTGTGCCCGGGCCTGAAGCCCGATTGGCGTGGATCCAAATAGACAGCTTCATCCAGGTGCTGGGGAAACTGTTGTGCCACCACACTCTCAACAACCTTCGCCATAAAACGAAGGTTGGAGACAGGACGATAATTAGATAACAAAGTTGGGTCCAGGGACGGTTTCTTGAGGAGGGGTCTCACCACCGCCTCTTTCAAGGCGGCGGGTAGATATCCCTCACTCAAGGAAGCGTTAATAATGCCCTGGAACCAACCTCGTGTCACCTCCCGGGTGGCCAACACCAGCCAGGAGGGACACGGGTCCAATAAACATGTGGTCGCATTCAGTCCCCGCAGTAACCTGTCCACGTCCTCGGGGGTCACAGGATCAAACCCGTCCCAAATGACTGTTCCAAATTCCGCCCCCGATTCCCCACCCAGAGCTGCCCATTCGGAGTCCAAGCCATCCCGGATCTGAGTGATTTTATCCACCAGGAACTGTGAAAAATCCTCAGCCTGTCCCTGCAAGGGGTCCTCCCGCGCTCCCCCTTCTAAGAGGGAGCGGGTCACTCTAAACAGGGCAGCCGGGCGGTTTCCTGCGGACGCAATAAGGGTGGAAAAGTAAAGACGCCTTGCCACCCTTATCGCCACTAAATAGGTCTTAATAAAAGACCGTAAAAGTGTTCGGTCAGGTCTGGAGCGAGTAGTCCTCCAAATACTCTCCAGGCGTCTTTTCCGGCGCTTCATCTCCCTCAGCTCCCCGGAAAACCAGGGGGCTGAGCGAGAGCGGCGCCGGGTCAGAGGCCGCAAGGGCACGACCCGGTCCAGGGCCCCAGCCGCCACCCTTTCCCAGGTGGCGACTAGGTCCCCCACCGAGTCGTGAGTCCGAATGTCGGGATATGGCCCAAGCTCCATCAGGAACCTATCTGGATCCATCAGGCGCCTGGGGCGGTACCAACGTATTTGGTCCGCCTCCCTGCGATGGGGAGGAGCGGCCTGGAAGTCTAGCCTAAGGAGCGAATGATCTGACCATGACAAGGGTTCAACAGAAACATCCCCAACACCTAGATCATCCTGCCACTGTCCAGAGACAAAAACCAGATCCAGAATGTGACCCCCAATATGCGTGGATTCCTTAATTAATTGGGTCAGGCCCAAGGCTGTCATGGAAGCCAAGAACTCCTGAGCAGTCCCCGAGGCCCCACCGGCCGAAGGCAGGTTGAGATCCCCCATGACAATCAGCCTGGGGGTCTCAACCGCCAGACCGGCTATGACCTCGAGGAGCTCAGGCAGGGCCGATGTCACATAGCAGGGAGCCAGGTATGTGATCAATAGGCCCATCTGAGCCCCGGAACCACACTTAACAAACAGGGACTCACATCCGGTCGTCTGAGGAACAGTGGATTCCCTAGGATCTAGATCCTCCCGAATAATTACCGCAACCCCCCCACCCCTCCCCTCGGCCCTCGGCCGATGAAAGACCCGAAACCCGGCTGGGCACATCTCCACCAGAGGGACACCTCCCTCCTGTCCCAGCCAGGTCTCGGTAACGCCCGCCAGTTAGTTTCTCTTATAACCTAAAGGGTGTGAAAATGCGAAGAAAAGATATTCTTTCTATTTTTATGCTCTAATCAAATTTTAAATGTAACTGTAACTTCAAGTGTAAATGTAATAATAGCTATAACTTATAGTTACATTTAAAATTAGTTATATATTTAAAATCTATAACTGTACACACACATACACACACTCACACACATACATATATCATTGTATAAATTTAGTATATGTGTATGTATCACTTATTCAGTCCTTTCTCAAGCAATATATAAAGTTTAACAATAAATTAAATATAACATGCAATGAAAACATAGAATAAAATAAAATAAGAAAATTTTAATAATGTTGTTTTGAATATTGCATCGTGATCATTCACTTTGGCTTTCAGACAAATGGTTGAGCACTCTCCTACTTGGTATTGATTTTAACTCACAGGTAGTCCTCGACTTATTACAGTTCGTTTAGTGACAGTCCAAAGTTATAATAGCATTGAAAAAAGTGACATGACCGTTTTTCATAGTTACAATCTTTGCAGCATCTCCATGATTATGTGATCAAAATTCAGATGCTTGGCAACTGGCTCTTATTTATGACCATTGCTGTGTCCCAAGGTCTTGTGTTCCCCTTTTGGGACCTTCTGACAAGTAAAGCCAGTGGGGAAGCTGGATTCACTTAACAATTGGGTTACTGACTTATCAACTGCAGTGATTCACTTAACAACTGGGGCAAGAAAGGTTGTAAAATGGGCAAAACTCATAGAAATGTCTCACTTAACAACATAAATTTTTTGTTCCATTATAGTCGTAAGTCAAGGACTACCTGTAGTTATAAATATGAAACATATTGCCTTTGAAGGAGGGTGATGTGATTATTTTAAATGTTAACTATTTGCTTTACATACAAAGATTGCTTAAACTTTAAATGGAAATATATAAGATGTCCTGTTCCATGGTTTTCCTTTCTGTAATCTCTCCTCCTTATGTGGCCTATCACTTTTCATGATAGTTTCACTTTAATCATTCCTTAATAGATTTAACTGGCCTAAATTAGTCAATAATACTTCTAAGGCTTCTGATCTATTAAAATAATAATAATAATAACCATTTGTGTATACAACTTCCTTTTACTTAGAAGTTGTAAAAGAAGTTGCAGAGGAGCCAGAACTTCTGATGCAAAGTAGTTCAGAAGTGGACTTGAAATGTACAGAATCCAGTGGCTCCGTGCAAAACTCCATTGCTTCATCACAGTTGAAACCCAGCTTTCCCAAAATCCACAGCCGAAGATTTAGAGAGTAAGTACATTGGTATCAGTCATTCAAACATTGCTTCTGTTATGGGCCTGGGAGATCTGTGAAAGTGAGATGCCTGATGATAGTTTTGGCCCAAAGCTACAATCTGAATAGAATCCGTACAAGGTTTACAAGTTCAGATGTTCAGCTGAATATGTAAAAACTGTCAAACTGGATAGAGTACGAAGATTTCATTTCTTATTCTTCCCAACTTGGGTAACAATGTTTGAAGGAAAGCTCTACTCATACTGATCTGAATTGTTAGTACAGATTCCCATGCAGTGCAAAATTATGTTTTTTTCACCATGTTCAAATAAGTAATTTTGACTTGAGATTTCCAACCAAACCTCTGAAGATCAGAAAGGGATGGAGCTGTCTCTATGGCCCTCTTCTGAATCCAATTTAACTTCCTCCATTCATTCAGTTACATGCTGGATTAGTAAAATTCTGGAATGACCTTAATTGTGAGCAAATTACATTTTAGGGTGGAATGGTGGATTCACACTTTTGAATAAGCTTGACCACTGGACAGTTTTGGTTCACCAAAGAAGAAATTGACATTTTTGAACTCTCTTAATGTTAATTAGGTGTCAATTGGGTTCAGCCCCTGGTATAAGTAGGAACAAATATCTTCCATCTTGACTTGTGCCTGATAACAATCCATAGCTTTTCCAAAGACATTTCAGCAACTTCCTTAATGCTATCCTTCCATCTAATTAGTATTTTCTCCTTTTTCCACGTTGTTCAGTGTTGCCAAATGTAGGGATTTTTTCCTCCCCCTGTAGTCCATCATATCACATGTCCAAAGTATTCTATGCTGATCATTGTTTCAAGGGAGACAGTAGACTTTATTTAGTCCAAAACTGCTTGGTTCTTTTTGTAGTCCACAGCATTTTTAAAATTGTCTCCAAATCTGTAACCCTCATTCTTTCACTCTACCTTAATGTCTATGATTAATTGGTCTACATTTCTGTTAAAAAAAAAATCCTATGTTTATATCTTTATTTCCCATGATGTCAGTTTGCCATTGCCATCCTGCTAGAGTTAATCTGCTCTTTATTTCTGTAGTATTCTGTCCATCTTTATTTTTGACCCCAAACTCCAAAATTATCTACCACCTTCAGTTCTTTCAGCTTTTAGTTGAATGTTCACAATGTATATGGATAGATATGTCCTTTGTTTTCTTATTGTTTTAACATTAACCCATAATTTTTTCACTTCTAATTTTTATTTCAATGTTGTTTTGAGTCCAGAACAAGCCATCACATTCTGAATGTTCTGCCAAATAGTTTTAAGCCAGGTACAATTTGATAGAACTGAAATGAGAAATACTTTAGTTATTCCAAGCTTCAAGCAAAATAAAATATGGATGGGGTAAGACAAGGCTGTTATCTCTCTCCCATTAGCATATTCCCTCAGCATGCCTACCACATGGTCATCCCAGGGCCTTTCTTTTTTTTTTCAGCTACCAGTGTTGTTAGGTTCCCCCCCCCCCCCCAATTCTCCCATTTCTGTAGAACTACTTCAGCCTGGAACAGTAACTTTCAATCGGTTTATGCACCCAAATGGCTGAAATATGTATGTATCTATTAATCTGATTCAAAACCATCTTGTTGTGTGCCTCTCTACTATGTAAGGTGTTCTTAGAAAGTCTCCTTACTTTCACTGAATGAAGTCAGCATTTTATGCACATATCAAATTTTCAAACTTCCAGGATTGATTCCAACTGTCTAGCTTTCTGTTCTTATATAGATTGTCTGTCTGGTTTAAAATGAACAATGTGCATCCTTTTCATATTGCTTTCCAATTCTGAACAACTTTTTTTTCCCCACATGTAGTTCTTACAGTAGCTTCTTGGTCATTTTAAAGGTTCATCTAAGGAATAATTGGATGTTCTGGTATAACAATTATATATTTCACATTCTGGCAACACTTATAGTCATAGCTGTACTGTGATGAAGCAAGGTATCTTAAATTATCTAACTTTACTATCTGTCCCATTTTAGCTATCTGAACTCATGTCCCCTTTTCTGAAATCTGTCTTTTGATATGGCATTTTTCTCTTTATAAATCTCCAGATTTTCTTTGTAAGATCTTAAGCAAAATTTTGCTTATGTGAGAAATTAAGGGAGTGATTCCGTTATTTCTGTGCAATTATATTTTCCAATCTCTGGGCCTCAGAGTGTTGTTCTGTATATGAAGTAAAACTCTTAGTATCTTATCTGTTTCTTCCATAGCTTTAAACAATTCAGTAGGAATTTCATCTATGCTTGGTGCTATTCGTTTTGACAGCTGTTTTAATGTCTCTTGTCCTTCATTTCTAGGAAAGTCAGTTCTTGAACACATTCCTCTGCAAGAAATGTTTCTATTATTCTGCAATCCTGTTTGTAAAAAAGATTTGAGTATTAGCTTTTCAACTTCTATTAACTTCATTTGCTTCTATCCAATTTCTTCCATGTTTCTTCCTAAGAAGCCCTAACTTGGCTGAAACCTCCCATGATTTTTGTGATGTTTCTAAAGCTATCTCTACTTTATCATTTGTGGGTTTTTTTAAAATTATTTTCTTTTTTACATTATTGAACTATCTAATCCTTTCCTGCTTGATGTTGAAAGCCTGTGTTGATTTATCATAAATCTTTCTTATTGCCAGAGGCTTTAGCTTTCATCCTTTGTCTTTTCCCAGTTATCATGATGCTTGATCTGCACGTCATTTGAATAATTTCTTCTTTGAAATATTTGAATTTTGCAGGGTCTCTTATCTCTTCTGATCTCTCTTCAGGTTCTCTTTCACATAAGGGTATCTATTCCCTTGACTGAGCTTAATTTCTGTGTATTTCTCCCAGTAAAACTTTCTTAGCATTTGTTTTAACTTTTAAAGTTTAACTTTTATATTTGACATCAATAATTCATGATCTGTTCCATGATCTTCACCTGGAAGTGAAGTGAATCTTCACCTGGCTGAACAAGTTATACTTTTTTGATCATCTTGTTTCCTGTTATAAAGGAGATCTTATTCTGATGTTGTACATTCAGTGATTTCCATTTTGCTTATGGTGCCTCATGAATATTCCATAGCATATTTTGGTTTACTATTCCAAATGTTGAATGTCAAAAATTTAACTTATTTGTATGTATGCGTATTTGATTAGAATGCATAAGAAAGAAGGTAGAGTCAGGCATTTGCTAAAATATTAAAACAATTGATTCTTTCTTTAGCTACTGTACCCAAGTGCTTAGTAAAGAGGTTGACAGCTGCGTTACAGATCTCCTAAAAGAGTTGGTTCATTTCCAAGACCGCCTGTATCAGAAAGACCCTGTGAAGGCCAAGACAAAACGCAGACTCGTTATGGGACTCAGAGAAGTGTTGAAACACCTGAAGCTGAAGAAGTTGAAATGTGTCATCATTTCTCCAAATTGTGAAAAAATTCAATCAAAAGGTAATTTTTTTAACCTTAAAAACATATTTACCTAAAACAAAGAGATGACTTTTGTGATGGAGTTTAGTGGGACATTGGGAAAATCCCTCAAGACATAAATGAAGAGAAATTCTTCATTTCTCTTGAATTCTTTTAACGGTGCATTTTTTTTAATTTTTTGTTTTTTAATCACAGGTGGGTTGGATGAGACTCTGCATCTCATAATTGATACTGCATGTGAACAGAATATTCCATTTGTTTTTGCTCTCAATCGCAAAGCTCTAGGGCACTGTGTGAACAAATTAGTGCCTGTTAGTGTGGTGGGAATATTCAGCTACGATGGTGCTCAGGTGAGTTGTGCTCTTCGGCCCTCTTCGGTTAATATAGATTTGAATATCAGCTTTTAAAAGTCTAAATTATTAGTATTATAACAGGTACTGCCAGCATTTAAAAAGATGCCAATCAATGCTCCAGGGTATTTTTCTACGCCCTTAAGTAACTTGGTGCTATTCTAAGTTTTAGAGCAATGCAGAATGGTTTGTTCATGATTACTTCTACAGTAGTAACCATGTTGCTACCCAGCAAATATGTCAATTTTATATAGTTACCTATATGTTCAGTACAGATGTCTGCAAAAAGACATGTTTTTGTGTGCATGGCTACAGCTAACTTTTATTAGATTTATATGCTGACCATATCATTCTCAGAAGCAACTTTTTTCAAATAAAGGATTATTTTCATGGAGTCAGAGCTCTGCACTGAATATGTGGATTGCTTAGCAAGCGGGACTCATTGCAGTGAGAAGATGGTTTTGTCTCAAATGTGTATATGTCAGATTCTCCTTTGTAATAATTACTGAGTAACATGAAGAAAAGTATACTTATGTTGAAAACTTGAGCAAATTACTTTTTCTTTGCTTTCCTGCACACTCCTACAGAAATGCCGCTTTGGCTGTAGCATAATATTATTTCTAACTTGTTTGAAGAAAGAAATTGCTGCATTTTCACCATGCCCCAGTTACTCCATATAATTCAGAACATAGTATATTACAACTGTAAACAAGATGTACTGTGTAGAAACTTATTAAAGAACAGATAAGTGATTAATCCAAGGCCCTTTCCCAGATAAGATATACATATTTCCCAACTACCCCACGTCACAAAATTAGTGGGGGGGAAACTAATTTTCCATTTAATTTTAGTATCACCTTCCCAGTATTTCAATATCCAACAGTAATTGCAGTTGTTGGTTTATTAGCATCAGTCCATTCCCTTATATTGGTGCAGCATCTAGGGCTGTTGGTCAAGATAATATCTTTTGCTGCCTAGTTTAATTTTAGATTCCTAAATGATTGACTTATTAAAACCATTAGTATGATGAGTTGCCCTACATTCTTATAAAGAAGACCCCATTTGTAAATACAGTGCAACTTACTGATGAATCAAGAAGCTTTATGGGTTCTGAATTCCTAAGATGGACTTTCCCTAAGACAAAAATAAGCAAACTGGACTTACTTATCTGTACAGTTTTATTTGTATCATGCCCAGTTCATGTAAATAGTTTGTCTTCACATATAATTAGGATCTTGGCCACAGAGATGTATGGAGGCACTATAATATGAAATGAATTTTTACATAGGTATCACTGCAGTTTTTATTCAACAGGTTTTTTGTTTCAGTGTGCTGCACTTGTAGATTATGATTACTAGCAAATTTTATATAGTTACTAGGTATTCTCTATAGTTAGATAGGTTTATTTTATTGTCATTGCACCTTTACAACTAAATTAAATGCCATCTTCAGTGTACATCATATATAAGAAAACTGTAAAAATAAAACAAAAACACATATCCTTCACATTCTATACAATTGAATTGAAAACCCCTGATACTGCATTAGTATTACACTATACAGTAGAGTTCAATATAGTTACTGCTCTGGGATAGAAGCTGTTTTTCAGCCTGTTTGTCCTTGTTTTTATTGTCCTGTATCGTCTGCCAGATGGTAATAGTTCAAAATTCCCCATTCTTATAAATTAGGATCACTTTCACAAAATGGTGGAATTGACAATGGAAGCAAGGCTGGCGTACAAGGAGATGATTTCAGCTTTAGAGAAGGAGTCAAGTGAAGAAGTAAAACAAGGTGACTGTGCACTCCAAACCCATCAAAAAGAGAATTATGCACTTGATAATGGTATAGTGCCCCTTCAAGAATCTGAAGAGGATGTCCCAAATTACAGTGAGTTTTCAGGGTCTTTGTTTAAAAAATATAAATTCTTTTTGGTTCATCTGTATATTTTCATTTTTAAGATAAACAGTTTTTATAATAGCAAAGATACCACAATTCAGTGATTACAGAATGTTCTAGATGACTTGAGAATGTTCTGTTCCCCCACTACAACTATGCCATTCTTGGAGTAATTCAAAATTTTCAAAAGCAATTTTTTTAAACCAGAAGCATTTTTAGAAGTTTCAGACATTGAGTTCCAGGGGAACAGAACATTCTGGAATATTCTTCAGTTGCAGATTTGCCCATTACTTTGTTATAGCTGAATATGTCATTTAATTCATCAAATCTTTATTATGTTAATCTAGGTTTGTTAATCCTTGATGCAGTTTGTGCTTCAGTCTTTAGAGTGGAATCAGTGACTGCCTTTAAACCAGTCTTGTCTTGAGACTTCTACAGCAGAATAACTAAAGTAGTGTAATATCAAAAAATAAATACAGATAATCTTAATACAGATAAGCCTTGAGGTGCAACAGGCCATTTAACGAACATTCAAAGTTACAACATTCCAAAAGTTAAATACAAATTGGTTACAAAGCTACAAATTCTGCAGCTCCCTCATGGTCATTCGCCCTTATCACCGCAGAGATGCTGCAGCATACCCACCCACCTATTTCCCTCCCATCCTGCCCAGCGAGGTCCTCAGAGGCACTGGGCCTACTTTACCAACATACTGGATTCCATGCACTCCTCCCCACCCCCACTTCCCTGTCATCATTTGCTTACCTTTTAACAAGCACAGGAAGTCAGGGTAGAGAAGGCCCCTCCCTCTTTGAGCCAAGTGGCACAATCAAGAAGAAGAAATCCAGTCACATTTGCTTCTGTTGCAATCCTTTCCTCCCCCAGCCAGGGTTAATCACTACTGATTTAGGCTGGTGGGGTGGAAATGCTTGCAAGGAACCAAAATAGGCATGGTTTCTTCTTTGCACCACTAATATAAAGCTACACTGGCATAGCTAGGAAGAAACTGTAGTGGTTTATGCTGGCTGGAGAGACAAGAATTACAATGGAAGCAACCCTGATTTCCTGAACTTGTTAAAGGGTAAGTAAGCAAATGGCGACCGGGTGAGGTTTGGAGGAGACCCATAGGGCTTGGGGAAACCAAGGGGCAGGAGGCAGAGCATAGGATATCTTATATGGTGCGGGAGGCCTCCTGGCAGTGCCTGTTCCTGTACTTAGACCTCCCTCGGTTTCTCCGATCCCTGACTCACCTCATAGTCTACCTAACAACCTGCACATTCTTTAACAAATGCATAGGGGAAAGCAGGGACAGGGGAGGCCTTTAGTTAAGCACTTCATTGAACACAGTAATGGAGCCTGAATGAGTAGGCTCCATTACTGTCGTAAGTCGAGGACCACCTGCACTACAGATATCCAGAATGGATACTGCCTCTTTAGGAGAAGCCAAGCAAAGTCACCATTACCTTGTTGATCTCATTTGTGATAGAACTTGTATTTAAAGTTGAATACCCTTCTCAGAGCAGTAGAGCTCCCATGTTATGTTTGATATCAATTGTAAGACAAGTTTGAATCAGTGCTCTAGTTTCTTCCACCACCATGTACTTGTATTATTTCTTCATTTCTGATAGCAGTAATTCTTCTGAATGCAAGCCATATTGTGCTGTACTGACCAAGAAATACATTAATTCAGGGGTCTCCAACCCCCGGTCTGCAGTATTAGTCCACGGCCTGTTAGGAACCGGGCCACGCAAGCAGTGGGAAAGCAAGCAGTGTGAGTGCATGTATGGGATCTAGGTTGCATGCAAAACCATTCCCCCCCACCCATAGAAAAACTTGGTGAAACTGGTGCCAGAAAGGTTGGGACTGCAACATTAATACATTAGATAGAATAGATTAGCAACTATTTTTTATAGGATGGGTTATGTGTTGCTTTTTACTTCCTTCAAGAATTCTTCATGCCTGAAGTACTGAACCATTCAACTAATATGTGAATACTGTGTTTTCTAGTTTTTATTCTCCTTCATGTTCTACCGGTAGAGTTGTTGATGCCATCAGCAGTTTTTGATGGTATTTGTATAGTTACTCCCTTTTACTTTTGCTAATTAAGTCAAGTGTCCCTTGTGTCAAGTTCAACTTAACGATGATTTTATGGAAGCATTAATCTAGATTTCATGCAAATAATATAGAAATGGCTTGTGATTTTTTTTTTGTTTTTTCCCCATTCTAACCCAAGTGATCCTTTTCAGATAAACCTTTCCAACCTTGCTTTTTGAGATCATCCAAGGTTGGCCAAATGCTGATATCTGTTTGGGCACTTTATCTGATAAATTGTCTCAAATGATGAGTTAATTGGATTTCTATTGGGAACATGAATGACCTGCATGCTTTCTTACATAGCTTTTAAAATGATAATTAAAAATATTAATTATTTTAACCAAACTGTTATTTAGCATATGTTCGGCTTATGTTCTTAATAAATGAAAACTTTCCATTTCCTAAAAAAAATCTTATGGTTTCCTTCATTAAAAAGCTATCATTTTATTTACCAATGATAGTGCATATTTTTGTGAAACTGAAGCTGAATACAAAGCTACAAGATTTGAGTAGGAAATAGTTACTAGTTAGCTACTTTGGGGAACCATTTTTCCAATTTAAGTATTCTCAAAAGTATAGTAAAACTACATTGCATTCATATACCTTTTATGTTATAGCATTTGTAAGAACTATATAACTGTTGTTAATATGTCCTTGCCCAGAGGAAAATCTTTGTGTTTTGTTTGTTTGTTTGCACCTCTAGTTAAGATCTGGAAGCAAAAGCTTGAAGAGGAGTATAATCCCTACATCCTGGAGCTGGAAAAACTGTCATCCACTGACATGTTGCCCTTGGGTGTTGAGGAGCCTCAGTAAATCAAGACTACCTTCTTTGGCATTATTGACTTTTACTTTATGTGTGTGTCTGAGTGTATATAGATGTGTAAATAGTGAATTACCTAAATTTAATTATCTGTAATATAGGATAGAAAACCCAGAGTTGAATTTCTGAGATAATTTAATGCCAAAGAATTCAGAGCTGTTCAATAACTTCTCTCCAAGGGCGGATTCAGTTAAAGCGCTTGGCTCATACAAATGGAATACGGAATGAGACAGGAATTGAATCGGGTTTGTCTGTCATATAGCAATACTGTAGAGAAAGACCTTTAGTCTCTGCTCCGTATAAGCATAGAGTCTCCAATCACTGTTCTCATGATTTCCTATAATTATGTCACTGGATTGATACAAATGAACTGCATTACGCTTGTAAGTGGTTTCTTTTTCTCTTTATGATAGAATACCCAACTGCATAAATAATAATATGAAATGGGAAAAATGGGAAACTATTGATTTTCTCTGGGACATTATTGTAAATATATATATATATAATATATTAATATATAATGATTCCAATTGGACATATGCAAATTAGAAAAACAAAAATGCAATACTGTCAGCTGGTTTATTTTGTGATGGAGCCATTTGGTGTAGGTCATGGGTGTGTAATTAAAAGATGGTAGAAATGAAGTGGAATTATTAAATACATAGAAAATGTTGATTAATTTGTTGGTACTGCATTTTCCTATTCTGTCCCGTTCCACAGCTTGATATTAACTTTAAAGGTGTTCTGTATAGCTCTGAAACTGATATATTTGTTGCAAATAACCTAAATGGGATCCTCTCAGCTGTCAACTAAAATCTGCAGCAGTTTATTAAATATTGGGGGTAGATTATAGTCATGTTTGGCATGGTGGCCTAGTGGTAAAGATGCTCACCTCCCAATCATAGGTAGCACCAGATATTTCCTAGGCGCAAAAAAAATCTGTAAATTTCATGTGGTGTTAGGAAGGGGATCCAACCAGTAAAATGCTTGGCTCCTTTGGCACAACTCTATCCCAAATTAAGGGATTACAGAGACATAAAAGGAAGTTTGGTGGTAGATTATAATCATAGATAACAGAAAATGTTCACCATAAAATAGCTTACTTTTTGCATACAAAGTAATTTCTCTGTTAATTGCTATCTTTAAAAAGCTAGCAGGATTCTATGGTGCAGAAAGTGGCAGCAGCGCAAGACGAGAATCAGGCAATGTGAAACAACTGAGTTTACTAAGCATTCTTTTTTGCAGTTTTGCTCATATACCTATGCTAATGGTGCAATTT
The DNA here is from genome assembly GCA_023653725.1 of Bungarus multicinctus. Classification (NCBI taxonomy): domain Eukaryota; kingdom Metazoa; phylum Chordata; class Lepidosauria; order Squamata; family Elapidae; genus Bungarus; species Bungarus multicinctus. Next base: position 216,360,966 of record CM042834.1, read on the forward strand.
AACCCAGCAGAGAAAAAATGTGAAGGGTCATTGTGTCCTAGGACAGCAGTCCCCAACCTTTCTAGCGATCCGGCAGTGGGAGGGAGAGAGGGTAGTTTCTGTGACTGGTAGGTGACCAGGTGCAAGCGCACTCAGCTTCATTTGTGCGAGCAGCTACCGCGCTTGCACAAGGAGTTTCGCACACATATACATGCTCACTCACCACTTGCAAGGCCCGGTTCCAAACAGTTCAGGGCCCGGTAGTGGGCTGCAGCCTGGGAGTTGGGAGACCCCTGTCCTAGGATGTAAAACAAAAAAATCCAGTCCCTTTGTATTAACTTTCCAGAACCTAAATAAATGTAGAAGCTGGAGAGAGATTAGCCTGATTTATCAGCACAACCTTTTTCTCTCCAATGGATCCAGAGATCTTGTTTCAGCCAGAAGAACCAACTGTTGTGTGGGAGTTTGACACCTCTGCTCAGAAGGCTTAGCCATTCTTATTTTGACCAGAGAGATATGGATGATTATTCCATTTTGGACCATTTTATGATAAGCTTTCCAACATTTCTGTGTTTCAAGACAACTGAATAATTGTACAACTACTGTATAAATATATATATATTTTGCAGTATGTCTCCTATATTGCAAAAAACGTTTGCACTAAAATAACATCAGGTATTTTATTGATGCTATTACTGGGCAGTTTCACAGAGAAAATGCTGCTCTTATGTACTTCTTTGTGTGCCTTTTAAAAAGCATGGACATTTTCATTGTAATTTTCATAACATTCCAGTCACACTTGCGATTTACTAACTTTCCTAGTGTTATGATTTCCAAATGCTATTTGATCCTTTATTAGTGATTTCATTCAATGAGTACTGGTAAGGGAATTTTGTTAAAAGTTTTTATGTCTTCCTGTGCCTTTACCTGCATAAAATGCAGATACGTAAGTGCTTGGTTCAACAAAAACTGATACAATAAGAATCTTACTTCTTTATTATCAATGCTAGGGTATTGGGGCAAGTTGCCTTTTGCCAAAGAACAAACTTAAAAATTTTTAAGAACAGTGGGATTTTTTTCATTGTTCATCAAATTTTGAAAACATATCTTTCTTGCTTAAAAAGTTAACAGGGTTATGTAACAGTTTTATGTTTTAATGTGCCTGAAATTGTATCACTAATTTTGAACAATTGTGGTTGGAAGATGTTCTGGTGGATGCAGAAAAAGAGAATTGAAGGTAGTCTTAAGCTACTTCGATCTATAATAAAGTATCTTAAAGTCACTGCTGTGTGTTATAACACTGGAGATAGCATAAGATAGCTCAGACACTGATTATTTGTAATATCTTTCTAGTCAGCAACACTTTCTACATTTCCTAGCAAATAAAAATTATTTCTGGCCCAGAATTATTTAAGGTGGTTTTCTATTCTACAGGAAGAAGTTGTGAACTTTCATTGGGTTCTCTATATATTGAAATATGTAGTTTTAAAAATGGAATGGGAGAACAGGAAAACCTTTCATCTAAGGGTCCAGCATGTGACTAGCAAGTGTGCCTCAATGATTTGATAAGATTACTGATAACGGGAAATGTTGTAATTTACCTTACAGCAAAACTATGAATTTCTGAATATTCTGCAAGAACTCTGTGAATTCTGCTAACAGAAATTTAAAACCCAGGGAAGCAGATTCCATCTTGTTTGACTTGAGTGGATGACTTGATTTAATACATGGTTGTATTCACACATCCATAGAAGACTGATCACACAATATGTTTCAGCAACTCTTCTACAGATTTCCAAGTAAAGTTTGTAAACTGAAGCAAAGTGTTTTGCAGGTAAATCAGCATAACTTAGCTCTGAGCAAGACAATTGTGCAATTTTAGCTAATACTTCTTTTTCACCTTTAGGTATAGTGCAGTTGTAGCAGTTTAGAGCTTTCATTTACTTTCTCAAAATATATATTTAACTGTTTAAAAAAAACCTGTTTTTTTTTTTAAAAAATTACCTGATTCAGCAGTTCAACCATTTTTAGGCTTTAGAACAGGGGTGTCAAACTCCTGGCCGCGGGTCAGATGTATCACGTGCTGGCCCTGGCCTGGTTTAGTGAAGGAGAAAAAAGTCCTGATATGTCACGTGACGCTGCCATGACGACACGAGTTTGACACCTGTGCTTTAGAATAACATTGTGACAAGAAGAATCCATTTAAAGAAATAGTTGAATTTTTCAGAAGTTATTTGCAGCATAATCCATTTTCCTCAAAGGGTCCCGCAGCCGAGTAACCAAACTAAAGAGAAAGAACCGACCTTGCCTGAATTATACTGTCTTAATAAATGTATAGTGCAGTGAGATTCCATGTACTTTATAGTTAGCTTAGCTGGAATTGTTCTTTTGAATAGGCAAAGACCCAAGTCATCAGTCATAGGATTACTTAAATATCAGGTAATGCAGCCATGCACATCTTGTAACATCCATTTTCTTTTTCTTGGCATTTTCTTCTGGATATTTACAGAATACCCGATGGCAGCACTTCAATATGTGCTGTTCACATCAGCTGGTAAAGCAACAGGCTAGTTTCACTGCTATCTTTTGCTCTAGAATGATTGGCACACAGGTCACACCTGAGCTAGTTCGATGTCAGAGTATCCTTTCTTTTTCAACAACAGTCTTAGACTCTCACATTGTGCCACTTTTGTTGCAACTGTCCTAAATAAATACAAACCAGAAAAAGCCTTTTAATTCTAGTAAGTCAATATGCAGTAATAAATATAATACCATGTCCCTGAGCTTGCTAATCCTAAATCTTACTTTCTGCCATTATTTAAGAGTTTCCACGCTCACCTCAACTTCTCAATTTCAATTCAGCCTTTATTACAGTCACGGACCAACTCAGCAACTTCTCAATAAACTGACAAGTGTGCAATTCATAAAAGTGCACTTTGAACTACTACAGTTATATTAGACTGCTGTAGGTCCTTTGAATTGGCTTTGGGATCATTCTGGAATAAGGATTTTATGGTGAAAGTGAGCTAACAATACCGTGTTTCATTTGCAGTTTTTGGCAATGTGAATATAGTGGAGTGCCTAAGGGTGAATCATGAAAGTACAAGAAAGATCATCCGGATGTGGAAAAATATTTGTAGCAATTGCCAATGTGGCAATTGAGAAAAGTTACAGGTTGACTTTCTGGGTTTCAAACCAACTAATATTAATTTAGGAATGGTAACTGACTAGTCCAAGAATTCCCAACTAATATTGCAAAGTACTTTGTGACTTGAAGAGCTTCTTGTTTTGTGGCCAAAATGCTAACAACAGTTCTGCACAAAGACAATTCTACCAATTTCTTCTAGGCACCCTGGAAAAACAAAACGCCCTTCATCTAAACAAAATGAAAATCTACCTGCCCCAAATGTAACACCTACCAATGTGTTTTTCCAATTTTCCAACAGTTTCTCATGCTCACCAATAACACTTCTCCAGCTAGCAAACTCTCTTGACCAGGTCTCTTGATGGTTGCTACCTAAAAATAGTAAGCAATGGGAGCAAGAGATTTGGGTTAGGTGCTTATTAAACATTCATATATTGATATTTTTAAAAATTGTATATGTTCTGTTATAAAGCTATGAGAATATTTAACATTTATATAGTTCAGATCATTGATTGGCAAGTATTTTATAAGCTTTATTTAAGTAAAAGGGAATTAACTAAAAGCAGTTTAGTATATTGTGCAATAGCATTAATAGAAAATATTTCTGGGTAGAGCACAGGCACAAACACTTGTTCATCTCAGCATTTTTGTTTAGTGTTAAATTATCAGGAGGTTGCCCATTTTCTTCTGCTCAGCAACAATCCGACTGCATCCTTTAATCACAACTGATAATTTTGCAGATGCCAATTTGCTCGTGTTGGAAAAAGTCAGCATTCTTGATACTATAAATCTGTGTGTTCCCACTAGGTCCCCTTTTTAGTTATCTGAAATGAGCAGCCAAGCTGGCCCATTAGGTTTGCTCAGCTCAAGACTTTCCGCTTCAGGGCTCTTTGATTTTAGAGCTCTTTGTGACATCTTGAAATTTGAAAAAAGTCACTGCCCTACAGAGACCCGTTACCTTCTACAGTGATGGAAGAGGTAGAAGCTTTGCTCCCAGATTCTGAGATCAGCAGGCAAGTGTATTTTGAATCCTGTGCTATGGCATCTTTTACCCAGCTTAAGAGATGCAGTCGCCCATTGGACAGCACGTGGGTTTGCTCATTCACACAGTTCACCATTTTTTGCCCATTTTTTTTCCATAAAAAATGTGCACCTCTGGATCCTGTGGAAAAGTGGTCTGTCATACAAATAGGACAAGTGCAAACTCAAAAGACATTACAAAGTCTTCCTGGAACAGAATACTCTAATAATATATTTTTGCATCTTCTAGAAATCCTGAGATCTTTCCATCAAAGTCTAGAGAAAAATGAGTAAAAGAAACGATATTTCCCATATATTTTGGTGATTAACAATGTCCAATGGAAATGCCCTTGCCCACCTTCCCCCAACTGCATGATATCATAACCCCATTGCCATGCCTTCTGCATTCATTATCTTCTAGATTTAGAATAGAATAACAAGAGTTGGAAGAGACCTTGGAAGTCTTCTAGTCTAAACCCCTGCTCAGGCAGGAAACCCTATACCATTTTATACAAATGGTTGTCCAATCTCCTCTTAAAAACTTCCATTTACAACTTCTGGAGGCAAGTTGTTTCACTGACTGTTCTGTCAGAAAATTTCTCTTTAGTTCTAAGTCGCTTCTCTCTGATTAGTTTCCACCCATTGCTGCTTGTCCTACTCTCGGGTGCTTTGGAGAATAGTTTGACTCCCTCTTCTTTGTGGCAGCCTCTGAGATATTGGAACACTGCTATCATATTCCCCTGGTCCTTTTCATAAGACTAGACATACCCAGTTCCAGCAACTATTCTTTATATGTTTTAGCCTCCAGGCCTCTAATCATCTTTGTTGATCTTCTCTGCACTCTTTCTAGAGTTTCAACTTCTTTTTTCATCATGGCAACCAAAATTGGATGCAGTATTCGAAGTGTGGCCTTACCAAAGGATTATAAAGTGGTATTAACACTTCATGTGATCTTGATTCTATCCCTCTGTTTATGTAGCCTAGAATTGTGTTGGCTTTTTTGGCAGCTGCAACACACTGCTGGCTCATATTTAAGTGATTCCAAGATCCCTCTCACAGTCACCAATATTGAGCAAGGTACTACATATACTGTACCTGTACATTTTGTTTTTCTTGCCTAAATGCCTAAATTTCTTCAAAACAGGTTTGAAAGGTTAGGTTAGGCCCAAACCTATTTTACTAGCTGAATTGGAAAATATTTTCCCCCTAGAAACCAATTGCTCCATAAATTGACAGGAGCCACCATCCAAAAACCATAATGTGATGGTGCTTCCCCTGACACTCAACACCTCAATTGAGATATATGTATATCATACATGGGTGTACAAGCATGGATGTACAAGCAAACACACTTTCAATCTAGCCTTTCTCCAAATGTACAAGGAGAGACATACCGAAGATGTAGAATAAATGCAAAACCCAAAGCTAGAAATGACAGATTGGATCCTCACAACTCCTCCAAAAAGTGTTACCAAGTCATCCTTTTAGTATATTTAATTTTGTCTTTGAGTTAGTTTTTTTGTTTTGAGACCACACCTGTTTTGATAAATATCCCTGATACACTATTTTTAAAAAATCAGATTGACCCTTGTTCATAGGAAAATTAAAAATGCTTGCTCCAAAACATATTTACATTGGTTAATGAGTCCCTCCCAATTTATATCATATTAAATTGATCTCAAAATTTGTTATCAAAGACACTGAAATAATGCTTTAAGCAGAGCTTTGAATATGTATTGGTAAAATACAAACATAATTGTGGCATCAGGTTGAAATCATTTCCTATTTTCCAGCATTTTGGGAGAAGTTTTCACCTAAGCTTTTGAGAAATGATGAAAGGAATTCATGTTGGATGCAAAAATTGCATTGTGATTCGAAACATCACAATCTCAAGTTATTTTTGCAAATTATCAGTGCTCTTGGGAGCCATTCAAAAGCATTTCATTCCTACAACTCCTTTCTCAAACAGGCTACCCGAAGGAAACAAATGTCTTCTGATCAGGCCTGCAGATAATTTCTGCAGCTGACACTGTTCTGGTAGGTTCTCAAGCAGCACCTTGGGGTGTGACTGAAACCGTGCTAATCAGGCAGCTTTCCTCATTTTCCCATGAAGGTTTCAGGATCCCCCAAACAGGATTTTCCCTTGTTTCAGCACAAACCAACTTCTATTTTCTCAGTGGCAGCAATAATCCTTCATTTCAGGTCACAGAGGAGTGGAATTTTCTTTTTATTTTAGATGAAGGGCTGATAAATACTTAATTTTTGATTGCATAAATACATCCCTCACAACAATGATTAAAAAGAGTGAGCACAATTCATACCTAAAAAAATATTTTGTACTGACACTTGCAACCATTAATTATCCCTACTGCAATATAATGTATTCCAGATATATTAGACTGCAACTTCTCATGTTCCTAAAATACCAATGGCAAATAGTATGTTAAAAAAAGAGCAACATGAATTTTTTAACTGTAAAATTTGACAACATGCAGAAGAAATATTGGTGCACAATATTTGAGTGTAACTGAATCTCCAAGCCATACTGGCTAGATTTAAAATTCCTAAAATGTTTTGCATTTACATTTCTATTCTGTTTTGGCAAATTAACTGGGCTCCCAAGCAGTTGATATAGAAGTTGGTACAGTGTTTGAATTTATGTTTGTAAGATATAATTCAACCTTGGCTGAATGGCATTAGAAATGATTTTATAGATGAGGACATTGCAATGAACCATTAAACTGAAACCATTTGAAGGGCCTTGAATACTTATGTTTCATTAAAGGAAAATCAATGTACTTACTTTCATTTTTCTTCACCTTTCAGCTGTGCTTGTAGAATCAAAAAAAATATTAATGGTTATCAAATGCAGGAATCACATGTCAATTTAAAATATTAAAGTGAGATCTGGAATTATATGCCTGGAATGTGTACAAACCATCCAGATATTGCTCTATAAATCCCAGCAAAAGGAAGCTTATCAGCATATTTCTTCTAATGTTTACTGGCATATGTACCCCACATTTCCTTTGCAGGTACATATGCTGTGTGAAATAGAAAACAGAAGGGGGAAAAGGCTTTCGATCTGAAAGTAATAAATTTGCAGAATATGGAGGCATAGTTTCAATATAGACACATTTGTAGTTCTTCATGCATTAAATCAGTGCTGAATTTAAATATAAAGCTGATTGTATCTAAACGTCTACTAGGGCTCCAGCATTACATATCTGAGCCAACTACAGCTTTTCACACCAGAGAAATTCCAGTGGATATGATTTAAGTGGCACTCACGTCATAATGCAGAGCTAGCTAGCACCTCACTTTTAAGGCTGCAGGTCTATCTTTATTTGCACGAGAATAAGGGTTATTGTTGGAATAATCCAAAATGTGACCTGCCATTTTCTTCATAGGTTTCAACACAAAAGTTTCAGTTGAAAAGTTACATTCTTCTAGTTCATGTTCCCATTATTGATGATGAGCTATTAATATAAACGACACTTTGCAAAGCTGCTTATGGAGAAAATGTACTTTCCATTACAAACTGAACACTAAATTTCTGTATTGTTCTGAAATGATGAAAGAACTTGTAATTAAGTTACAGAGTTAGAAGCACACTTTAAAGCACCATTCATCTAAGAACAAAGTTAGAAAGGATGGTGTACTAATTATTATAAGTTTACAACTTGCTCAGGAAAACTGTTATGATAATGAATATTCTCAAAACTAAAATTATTGGGATGAAGGTCTGTTGTTAGTTCAATTTACAATGGAAGATTTAGCTGGAGTTAACCTAGTTTCAATTGGATAAGGTCTTGCTGAAGGTGACAAAAACAAGATTTGAGGATGGAAATCAACATGAGAGAGAGGAATAGAATCAAAGCAGAACCATAAGGTATTATGCCTGGCTGCTTAGTCACTTCTTGTGTATAAATTCAATGACCCTGATGGAAGAATCCTCATCCCAACATGGAAATGTAGCATGAATAAAAATTTAATGAAGATTAGCCAAGGATTTTTCATTGGGACAATATTTGAGCCTTAATTTCTCATTATTATATATATATCACACATTAGCAATGCAAATATAGCAAACAGCACTTTCTAGAAAATATGCTTAGGAGCACCATATCCCCAAGTAGATTGTAAGAAAACCAAAAAGATTTTTTAAAAATCACCATTCTCAGACTAAAATGGCTCCAGGAGAGACACCATGAAAAAGGGAATCTAAAAATCACCATAATAACTTTTAAAGTAAGAAATGAAAATTGCATCTGAAGGAATCCACTAACATTTTCATTTATTTTTCATATTTTTGAATTGTACATTTCCCTCAGAATGGGACTCTCAGGATGCTGTGAGCTGAACCACTGTGAGAGAAACAAAAAAGCTGTAATCCTTTAAAATGTGAAAGCTCTTATCAAACAAAAGGATCATTTGCTGTGTCTTCTTCTAATTTCTACTTTGGGCACATGGGAAGCGGACCAGCAATTCTTCAGGGATGTCCGCAGGGATTATACAAAAAGATAAGATGGTGGCTATGATGGCTCCAACTGTTTTTATGTGTGATACGATACACATTAAAAAAACAGGTGGAGCTTTGATTATGCCATTAGGGCCACCATCTTGGGATTTTTACTCTGGCCAGCAATTCTTGAACCCCAAATAAGGGTTCTCTTCCTATTACCTCCGAGGATACAAACTGCATGATTCAAGAATTGTAACTGTGTAATTGGTTCACAAGACAGTACTTAAAAATTATGCCCCAGGAGTAGAAGAAAAAGGAGGAGCCATACAAGTTGGATCCTCTTTAGGAAAGATTGTAATGAAAAAAACTGCTCTGGGCTTCACATATGGAATGGGCCTCACCCAGAATATGGATGAATATTAAAATAGTCAAATAGATTTAGCTATTTCCTTCAAGACACTACTTCAATTAAAGTAACATTCCAGTAATTATTTCAGTATTTTGGGTTTCCCAACATGCTTCAGTTTTCAGTAGATAAAACATAGCAGAAAGAAAATTAACTTACCGTATTTTGTGTTACTTCAATCTGCCTATTACACAAGAGATCTGGTGACAAATTAGTTTTAAAGAAATAGAAAAAAAAAAATCTAGAGAACAGTATAGGAAAGTATCTCAGCCTTAAAAACTCCCTAACAAAAATAGACAGCAGATAGAGAAAAAACAGCAAACTCTGATTCAGCACATCTCATGACTATGGGGAAGTCAGACATACAATAAAACATCATCTGAAAATTAATCATAGCAGGAGGCTCTATACCCAACATTAACCTGAGATATAACCAAGAAGCATTTAGCAATCCTTACAATCCCATCATCCCAGATTTTTTTTTATGAGCTACAATTGTTTTATTTTTTGGGAATCAAGTCTACCTATGATTCCCAATTCACAGTTGTTCAATTTGACATCGTGATTTTGAATGGAACTGTACCCATTTTGAGCCAACTGATATGTTTGAAATATTGAAAAACTACCATTGGTTCAGTCACAAATTAAGAAGTGGAAATGCTCATTAATAGAACAATGCATGTAGTTAGCTATAAGCTCCCATTATCCTCAAATACCAAATTGATGGAGTTAAAAGAACAAGAACTTAAATACAAGAAAAAAGTGGAAATTAAGCTGAAAAACAGAGATATTTTTGAACCACAGTTCCATTCCTCAATGTCCCTGGAATACCCTTTTTTCTTGCACTCAAGAACTGGTGTTACTTTTCTTTTTGTCTCTTTCTCTCAAACACACACACAGGTACACAGCACCTCATCCTCCTCCACTGGGCTCTCCTCAAATCTTTTCTAATCCCTTTTATCCATCTGTGCTTCATCCTTTCATATTTGAACAACCTCCTATCCTTACTCCCAAGCATTAGACATGTCGCTCTTCACCATCCACTATTTCCTCTAGCCTCCATATCTCATGCAAAAGCAGTACTGAGATCCATTCCATATTTAAAGGGTTAGTAATAAAACTGCAGAATGAAGTGTTTTGGATCCCAAGAATCTAGAGGCATTTGTAGAAATAGGGATGGAAGGAAAGTTAAGAATTCACTTTAAAAATTCAAGGCAGATCAATTTGAGGCATCTTTGCAGTGGAAGATGCTGGAAATTACAGACTAGTTTAACTCGTAGCTTCAGTTCTAGGTCTAAAATAAAGCTCTGAAAACTTAATTGCTTTTTGTGCACAATATGAGAAATACTTTTTAAAAATGTATTTAGTTTACATGACAGTTATTCATTCTAAAGACCTACAGAAGTATTGATGTGGCAACCTATGCTATTTAATACTATGCATCCGAGAGAACTTCTAAGAACCAAGATTCTGCTATTCTGGCTTATGTGTAATAATTCTTTGTGAAATAAATCACACATCCATGATGGCACTCAAAACCATTCATGATGACACTTAAGAATAATCACTTCATACAAACCAGCACACATCCAGTAGAAGTATGTCAAAATGTTCTGATTTGGGATACCCAATGATTATAAAAATTGTAGATAAAATTGTAGATAAAATCTTTCTGCAAAATATGCAAAGCCAAGTAAGGGTTGAAGTGAACAACATTGCCTGCACCTGCTGATAAGCGGAAGATTGAGAAACACTTTCTGGAAGTGGAAGCAAAAAATGCAGGACTAGTCGGTATAAAAGTTTACACATTTCTATCAAGATGCCAGTTTTTTGAGATGTAAAAAAAAAAAATCAGATGAAGATGATAAATCACTTCTGAATTTTCCCCACCTTTAATATAACATATAAGCTTACAAATTGAGAAATTGAAATCTTTTTTTTTTGGAGGGGGAGAGAACTTACCATAATGTGGTTCTATAAGTGTGTACACCCTCTTATAAGTAGGGTTGTGGCTGTGTTCAGAATTAACCAATCAGATGATATAAGTAGTGGTCAGGACACACCTGCCTTAAATTAAAGTGAATGTGTGGAACATGAACTAGAACTCCCAATGCAGAGGAAGATGAACATGATTTAGTAGGTATTATGGAAACCCAGTGAGATGAAAATCAGGAATAGGACACAAGAATAGTAGGATGTAACTTATTCAAAAAGGGGAAGAACAGACTAAGGAAAGAAGCAGCATTATGGATCAGACAAGTAAACAGCATGTACTGAGATCCAGGAATTGGTTCTAAAAACATCTTGGTAATTGCAAAGGAAAGCAACCAAGTTATTTTTGGAGCTAAGTGCTAGTGATTGTCAAGGTAGAAAATATAGATAATGCTCTTCTGGACATTAGGATGACTGGCAACACAAATGGTTTAAGCTAGAAGCTGGAAAAAGCAGAACAAATTATTCTGGGAAAAGAGAGGGGGAGATTGAAAGATAAGAAAATCAAGACTAAATGCTAATTTACAAAACAATGAGTCAATAAAGTATTAACAAAGGTAAATGATCAGAGAGGAAAGAGAATAGGAGGTGTGTAAGAAATGATTTAATGTTTTAGCAAAGAAAAATTTAAATATAGAAAAAGTTTCAAAGGTAGTGTTGCTACCTGATTGTAATCATCACTTCTGGAAAAAAGAAGGGATGATAGACACCTTGAACTTCCTGATGTGATAAGCGAATTTGTGCAATCTGAATCATGAATAAAAGCAAATAAATGCTGTAATTATGGATGCTTTAGACAGGTGGTTTTGCTCACAGATTTAATTATCTCCTAGCCTTCATTTGGAGTTTTGCTGTGCAAGTCTCATTAGCTTTAAGAAATTCTGTGAACTTCCATATTAAGTTGCTGGAGATCTCCTGGGGATTTGGGGCCTCTTGCTGTTTGACAACTCCTACCTCAGCATAAAAATTCAGAACTTTTGTCAAGCTGCAACAATGAGCAGAAAACAGTAAAACGTTAAGTGCTAAGCCCTTCATTACTACAGGAACAATCAAAGGCATAATAGGATTCTAGGAGATTATACAGGCCAGTTGATGCACATATGAGAGATCTGGGTGTCTTGGAGCACAGATTTAAAAAGATTCAATTGTATGAAGCGTTTGAAGAAAAAGCAAATTCTCAGACCTAAGTGAGACAGCTGTTAAGTTTTGCCCCATTTTATTACCTTTCTTGCCATAATTATTAAGTGAAACACTACAGTTGTTAATTCCCTACACAATGGAATATGTGGGAGATCCTTAGTAGACCTGCCTTTGCATAAGAGAATAAATAGTGAATAGGTGTTTTATCTGTTGGGGATACCATAGTAGTGGATTCTTGCAGAGTGGAGAGTTGAGCTTCCCTAGATCCGATTTCCCCAATTGGTTATGGCCATTTTTGAGAATTCTTGAGAGTTGAACTCTATATATCTGGAAGGTGCCTATACAGTATTGGAAAGCAATGATAATCAAGGTCCCTTTCCACCCTTAGATTTTATAATTCTATAAAATCCTACATCCATTAATAAAAGGAGCTCTATTCCTATTCTGAGATATGTGATTTATCTCATTATAAAATGTAGGATTAACACCTCACCAAAAGCTAACTTAATAATTCTATCAAATATAATCAAGTATTTTTAATTCAGATACAGTATGAGCGTGTTATTAAAATAGTGCTAAGAATCATTTCTGTACATCCAAGTATGTGTGCATGTGTGTAAATATATGGAAGAAACAAGAACAAAACATAACCAAGAAATCAAGATTATAGAATACATTCTGGTCAGGGAAATGTTTTTATAATATCTTTAGTTACATATATCTGCTTAGGGAAGCTTAAAAACAAGTGCTGAGTACTCACTCACCTGTAGGACATAAATCGGATAGCTCAATGGTTCTCAACCTTTTCTTCCCCATGGACCCCCTTTAAATATCTTTTGTGGCCACGGATTGTTAAAATTTAACTCAAGATTTAAATCATAACATTTATTCAAACCTTGCGGACCTCCTGTGACATTGTGCCCCCCCCCCCAGGGGTCCACGGACCACAGGTTAAGAACCACTGGTATAGTTTGAAATAATTAATGCCCCACTTCTTCCTCACTCACTGGAGGCTTAAGATGGCACCCTACAAAAGTATAAACACAGGCACTTTGGTGATTAAATTGAAAACCAGGAAGTGGCCATGGAAGGATCTTCTGACTTACCTATGGCTTGACAAAAGAGGAGGAAGGTGCTATGAGCATTAACGTGCAGGATCTGGTCACTTAAGAAAGGTGGTAGCAGCGTAACTGGAGCATGATCTGTGATAGACCAAATTTCAGGCTGGGGGCAGCTGGGTGAAGGGAAATCACTTCCAACACAGGACAAAGAAGTACCAGGAGGAGGAAAAGCTACAGAAGCGGAAGCTGTGGCAGAAGAGGACAGAAAAGGAAAAAGAAGAAGAAAAGGGCACTAAGGAAAATAGTCTGCAAAAGAAACACTTCACATGCCAAGGAAATAATGTGCATAGGAAAGAAAAAGAGGAAAAAATAGAAAGCAGAAATGTAAAGGAAAGTCATGAGGTTCCTGTCTTCACTCCATTCTGTGTCCACCAAACAAGAAACCAAACCTTTGTAGATTTTATTGTGATAAAATCAACCTAAGTCTCAATGATAAAGATGGAATGTAAGTAATTTCAATATTTATTCCATAACCTTTTCACATATACAATAGTTAAGATAGAAAAATAAAAGCAAAATGAATCATACAAAATATAAAACTATTCACAGCAATACCATCTAAGAGAGGTTGGGGAGTTAACAAAAAAAAGTTTGGGGACAAATTTGCCTACTGAGCAAGGAGATTTCTTGCTATTCCTAACCTCCCTGTTTCTTGTAACATAAAGGAGAGACACAGAGACAGCAAAAGACAAGTATTAAAACTGTACATCACAAAATAATTTTACATACAAATAGTGCCACTGTGAACCACATTTAATCTTATTTTAATCCATGAAGAGATAGAACAGTTTTTGGGCAGTTTTGGTTTGTCTGTCTTATTTCTTCACTTGCTTTTTCAAATGTTGATGGATGATGTGACAAAAGTGTGAAAACTTTTGGCACAGTTGGCGGCTATAGGTGGTGTAACCTGATTACTTTCCAACTGTGAAAAAGGTTGAAAAATGAGTATTCTCTATCACCTCTTCAGGGACATCCACTGAATGTTTGTCAAATTCTGCATTGTAAACACACAAGGCTCTCAGAATGTATGTAGTTTGGTGACATCGTCCACTTAAAAAAAATCCCAGAATGTAGTTAATGTGGCAGTGTCTAATACTTTTTAAAATCTCTTTTCTAAGCTACATTTCCCCATAATCCAAAATCGAGCACTTATAGTGATTACCATAGCATCTCTAAAATAATAAAACAAAATCATTTAACCAAAACGTATCCCTGAGAACCTTATGCAAATCTATCCAGACTGTCCCAATATACAGCATATTCTACAAAAGGTACATAAACTGTTTGGGAAAACTTAAATGTTTCTTTCATCAACTATAGTTAACAGACAAAATACGATGACGGCAGTACATTAAGCATTATAAATCACTAGATGCAAAGAAATGTCCAAAACTGGACAAAAAGCCTATAATTTACCAATCTGATAAACTAAATATTATTTCCAATTTGGAATTAAACTGAAATTAGATTTTTAACAGCAGTTAAATATATGCAAGCTGTAGCTACTTAAATCCTTTTTGGCATGGATCTGCAAAAAGAGTTAATTTTACTTTCTATGAAAACAGGAAATAAAGTAGTATGTGCAAATGTTAAATCAACCTCAAAGGGAAAATAAGTTTGAAATTTACAACTGGCCATTTAAAATAAAAATTCAACAATCACATTAGAAAAATAAATGTGGAACAAAATGGTTTTTAGAACACAGCAGATGGTTCTTTGTTCAATCCAGTTGTGAAATTACAAAGTATCACATACAGAACCGATGACATATAGATAGCCCTTTGTGGCCTAGTTATCACATTTAAAATGCAGTGTATTAAAAAAAATTAGAATAATCAAACTTTCATCAGAAAAACTGGGACCTGTTGCTTTTAATCAGCCTCAGCATCTGAGTCAGCAAATTTTAGTTCACACTTAACATCAAAAGGTTTGTCCTTGACATCTTTGTAAGATTGCGAATGGTCCTCATCATGCTGAATGTGGCCATTTCCATAGTCTGCTTCGGTTTCATAGCCTGTATCATGTGCTGGCTTTGGATGTTCTCCACTTTGGGTCATAAGACTGCCTGGCTCCACCAAGGTCTCTTTCACACTCTGCTCACAATCAGAAAAATCTGCCTTGGGCTTCTTCTTCCCAAGTAGCATAGCAGAGCGGAACTTCAGACATTGGTCTGGTAAATATCCTTTGTAACAATTGTAGACAAACAGACTCAAGAACAGCACAAAAAAGAATAAAAAGAGAAACATCAAAAGGGAACTATCATTTGATTTTAGAAACATGGTCTTTTCAGGGACCTCAGGAAGCGATTTGGAGCGTTCAAGACTGGAGGCAGTGCTCATTAGCATTGGGACAAGAGGATTTGTTTTTATCCTGGTAGTTGTGACTGGTACAACTGTTGGAATGTGAACAGCTAACCCTTCAGTAGGAAAAGAAGCCATTTTGGATGCCTCTCTGTTATCTTCTGTTTGTGGAATAGGCTGCTTTGGGCTCAGAGTAGTATGCTGGATTTTTTCCAGTTCCAAAACATGCTTAGCCAACACTTGTGAAAACTTTTGATTCTTCACTTTTTCCTCTGATAGGCATTGATAAACACCACTGTCTCCCTCAGACAAATTGAAGATGAGCAATGCTTTCTCCAGAAGACGGTACTTAGGGCTTTCCACCTTTAGCACATCATCCTTGAATTTCCAAACCACCTGGGCCAGGTTGGATTTCTTTGAACATTTTAACTCTGCAGTGCTCCCATGCCCCAAAGTGTGCTGCATAGAATGCTCTCTGACTTTATCTGAAATAGCAAAATAAATGTGAAACCACATCAGAAATTATTTTTTGAAGAGAAGGGGAGACCAATTCAGCCATGTTGGAACATCAAATGCTTCATAATGTCAATGCAAATAGCCTATCGCACCACACCTATGGCAGTATCCAAATGGTATCCTTCTGTTGACAGGAAGCATCAATCAGGGTAATACAATGGAATGGGGCCCTTCAAATGCTAGGCATTCGTGGACTACTTTGGAAAATGGCACAAGGCCTGCAGAGTGAAATGGTATCATTGAAAAAAATCACTGTTTATTCGGTTGATGAATGCCTCCATCAGAAGACTTCACAATGGATATGACCATTATTAGTGTGAGACAAGATACAACTTACACTATAAATTATACCCAGGTTCAGCTAAGCAAATATGTGTAGAACTTCTCTGCTCTTATATTTGGAAGTGGAAGGAGGCACAGGGAAAAATGTATGAATGATCATAACAGATCAGAGGAAAAATGTCTAACAAACTTAAATTGTATACTGATCATTTCATAGTTAACAAATATGGTACACACAGGCTTAACCTAAACACAAAGAACAAATACACAACAAATATAATACAAACTTGGAAAAATCAACTATATAAAAGAATTATAATCTTTGAAAAGGAACCATGAGTTTAAATTCTCTTGTATAGAACAACCTGTAGTTTAAAGCAGTAAATGCTTTTAAAACAACTCCTACAATTCTTGGTACTTTTGATAGGTTAGTTAATTTTCAATCTAAACCAGAAACAGCATCACTGGATAGACAGTTTCAATGTTCAGAGCACAGCCTAATTAAGGAATGTGCGTTGTTTTAAAAGTCAGATAATATGTTACTTTTATCAACTTTGACCACAAAACAGACTTATGCATGCACTGGAGTTGGAAAAAAGCTGCATCGCAAAAAAAACTATTTGGAGGTTTGACCAGAATTTGAAAATAGATTACAGCTAGAACAGTGCTATATAACGATAATAATCATCCCTGGACATAGAAAATTTGTTTTGGAAAGCAAGATCTCTCCAGTAATTTTTTTTTGTCAGTTTGGAAACTCCCAGTGGATAAGGAACAAGAATCTATTTAAAAAAACTACAAAAAGCTTGTAATTTAGGGTAACTAAATAAGAACACCGAAGTCATGCTAGATTAAAAATAGTCCACTAATTGATCCATACGTAGCAGGCAGACTCACACAAAGCCTTTGTGTGAGGCTATTGTTTGATGTTTCTCAGAGTTTCCTTTTATAAGACCCCATGATTTCATGTGTGGGCTATTCCTGGTTTATGCGATTGGGCAGTTCCATGATGGACTTGGTTATGAATCCAGAGATGATCACAGTCCCATTTCTTCAAGATTTTTAAGGGTAGTTACAGAATAAAATATAGAGCATGTTAAAAATATAAGCAATGTGATAACAATCTATATATTGTATGCAAATAGGAAATACTGCCTGTAGAAATAAATAAACAAACATATCAAACATTTATTCTGTGTTACTGTTCAATCATTTATGAAAACCAAAGCTTACCTGAACAAGAAGAGGCATCTCCACTTATATTCTGAATCCAATCCCTAGAAACAATATATGGTATGAGATACAATAAATTGTCATATCCCATATATATAGCTCTAACTGCAAAATCATAAGAACTTTTTAAAGTTACAAATTCACCACTAATTCTAACTAATAATATTCAAATAAATATTGGAGATGTGGAGAAGCATGTTTGCAGAAGGTTATGCTGGTTTTTGATGAACAGCTGCTCCTTGCAGCAAATGAATTCACAAAGGAAAAAAATAATTTGCAATGCTACTGACAACTTGTCTGTTATGGTAATATAGCGACATACGTGACTGGATGAATTATTCATTATGATTTATCAATGAAGAAAAAAGGTGTGCTCCGCTTACTATTTTCAACCACCAGCCTTTGGTTCTCCTAGTACAAGGTTTGCCAACCTTTTGGACCTCAGGGACCACCAAACTCATAATTTTAAATCCCAGGGACCACTAACCAGTTCTGTGAGCATGGCCTAATTTGTGGGCGTAGCTTGGTGGTCATGTGACTGGCTGGGCATGGCTTGCATGTAAATATTATAAACATTTATATAATATTGATTTTTTTTAATAAAAAAGAGCAACTTTTACCCAAAATCAGGCAAAGCAGGCAGGCAGATTGAGTTGCTCACAGAATCATTCAGTGATCTATCTATCTGCCATCGACTACCTGAGTCTGCCACATAAAATTTGCCTGCCGTGAGTCTGCACTGAATAGAACCTTCAGTCCTAAGGGTGGTTTGCCTGTGCTTAAAAGCAGAGCCGAAGATCTAAAGACTAGCTAATAACAAGAAATCCAACCATTTCCTGCTTCCTAGCTAATCTAAATCTCCCGGCACAGCAGAACACCTGATGGTTGGAAAAAGGAAAAATAGCAGTTTAGCAGGCAAGTTTGCCGGATATGGAGTGAGTGGGTGGGGAAGGTTCCCGCACACCATGTAGGCGGAGCAGCCTTGTATTTCTGTGCAGCCTGGATTAATTGCTTTGGGGGAGTGCTCTGGGGGTGAGATTTCTTTGCAGCCCACCAATATTTTCTCACAGCCCACTAACTGCTGTCCTACCACACCTTCACAGAAAGGCGAGAACTTCCAACACATGAAAGAGTCTTCATGTACCAGAGTGTGACATTAAGTATAGAAAAGCAAACAGGAAAAGTTATAACATCTGAAGCCAATGTGAGTATGTGCCTGTGTCCAATCCTTTGATATGTCAAACTGAAGAGTTTGAAATAATAATTCTCTGCAAATCAGAACAATCCATTGTAAAAAAAAAAATCTCGTTTTGGGGAGGGAAAAGGAACAAGTGGCTAAGTCAAAATAAGAATTGAGTGTCTAGGGTAGACAAAATGGCTGATACTTGCCATTTTCCTAACTTCCTTATTCTCCATTTATACTAGGCACAAATGAGTAATCTCAATTTGAAGAAACTTTTTTCCTCCTAAAAATATCATAAACAATAATTATGTAGATAATATGCCTTGCAGTACTTCTATGAAATGCAAATAAAGATTAAAGTTCCAGTTGGTTTGGAAAGAAGAGTAAGGCAGGTTAGTGTAGTCTATAGTTGAAAAGCTGGAGATTGATCTAAGAGATGTGTTCTGATTCATGCAACTTGTTCTCTTATAGCCTAACTTGCTTATGCATGAAAAGGTCCAAAACACAACAGCCAAAACTGGGATGACAAAATAATAATTATAGTATTTAGATAGAAACAACCTAATTTCCTTTTTCTCACTTTTTCCCTTCCTCTCTGATACAATTAAAGGATGTATTTTTCATTTATGACTGTTTGCCGTATCATCCAAATCTGGCAAACTCTTGATTAATCTTATTCAAAAGCATGGTCATGAAGCTGGCTTAGTTCCATAAAATATAGCTTAATTTAATTGCATATTAGAATTTAGATACAATTCTAAAATATTGTCTTGGGCCACATACAACATACATAATATAGTTAATGTATAACTTTATATAAGTTTGTATAAATAACTTTAATTATTTTTAGTTATTTTGTGGGTCCTGTCCAGAACTGTCTTCAACCAGTGGGCTGCGGATAGCTTGGGACATACCCAAGCTAAACTAATCATTACCTGGTTTCACAAAGCAAAATATTCAAGATAATTTTTACTTTGCATCTTATATATTCTGCATTATATTTTAGAAAGTTTGGTTTAGAATTAAATTCGGTTATGTTGCATATATTTTATGAAAATTACAACATCCCTGTGAATCTTCAATCCATATTATTTTTCCTAGTTCTACAAACAAGTTTATGTTTAAAATAAAAATTATGAGTAGGATTCATTGAAGTCAGCTGGGCCTAGTCCTAAGTAAACGTACACAGAAATATTTATTAATGTTCTGATCCCACTGTTCACTGGAAAGTTATGAGTTTTTTTCTTTTCTAAAGTGTTATAAACAAAGAATTTCAGAGATCTTTTCTCTTTCATCCCATCTCTACTACTTTTCAGATTTCACTAACTATTCACATGCTTCAAGTTCTTTTTCCAGAGGAGGCAGAAGGAATTAGAACAAGAAATAGTTTCAAGAGTAAAAATAATATAGGACTTTCAAGATGTTGTATTTTGTGCAATATGCATGCTTAGAACTGCTCATTGAATGACATTTTATTAGTTGATCCACATAAACACATTTGGTCTACATTGTAATAATATATAATGTAGATGCATCTCAGAACCTTTACCTGTTATTCTCACTTTCTTTGAAGATATCACTGCACAGAGATTTATGGGGATTCCATCCACAGTATGGATCTCTTGCCAGGACACAGTCCACACAAGTACTATACTTCTCACAAAATGCAACAGGTGACTGGACTACTCCTGTATTGGATCCTGCATAGAGGTATTGCTTTCCCTGCAGAAAATACAAAGGCAATTGGTAGCAAAAGCCGTATTTCCTTTCCCACCTCAAGGAAGAAGCTTCCTAAAAGATTGAGCTACAGTATTTCTCAAAAGAAAACTGCACTGTTGTGAACTATCAGCCTGTGTAAACGAAGTTATACAACCATTGTCAAAACTAACAATATTGGGCTGCTATGGGACTAAATTGCCTAACACAACTTCAGATTTTCAATTTGTATCA
Organism: Bungarus multicinctus; assembly: GCA_023653725.1. Taxonomy (NCBI): domain Eukaryota; kingdom Metazoa; phylum Chordata; class Lepidosauria; order Squamata; family Elapidae; genus Bungarus; species Bungarus multicinctus. The sequence goes on from CM042834.1 coordinate 216,381,698, forward strand.
ATTCCAAAGACAAAGTTTTGTGGGGGGGGGGGGAGATGGGGGGGAAGGGAAGGTTACTGTGAAAAGGAAAAGTAATAGAAACATCGAACATCTATGGGGTCTTATGGACAGAGTATTACGACAACTGTAGACTTTACTATATATTCTTACAGCTGTTGATATTGCAACGTTCTTTTCTCCATTAAAGAGATTATTGGGATTTTAATATAAGCTCCCAGCTCTTATCTTTTTAAAAGAGATAACTAAAATAGCTTATCATTATTTTAAGATATGCACAGCTTGGTTTAAAAAGCAGGAGGTAGATAAACAATGGCATCAATGTGGTTTGCTTATTTATGGTTTGGATTGTTGTATAACCTCAATCATAGTGGTTTGTAAGTCAAAAATTATGACTGGGATGGATAATCTTTTGCTATGAATGCAAGTATGATGCTTTTGGTGACATGGTGGTCACAGATGGGAGCCAATTATTTTTAGGTGCCAGGTAACCAACACACTCTCATTCTTAAGCCCATCTCTCAATCAATGTACAGTTTAAATTCAGTAGCAAAATTGCCATGTTAAGGTGGCTTGATTTCAAAATGTTTTGGGAAGATTTATGGGTGAGCATGGAAATCGGAGGATCTGTCTGTTCTCATTTCTAGCCGTATTTTTGAGAAACAAAATAGGTTAACATTCATGTTGTTGAAATCTGCCGCTGAATTTCAAGATGCCAACAATTGTTTATTCAATGAAGTATGATAAGTAAATTGTGGCTCAGTACTGAGTGTGAACTCAGTCACAGAAAGCTGAATGTCATATTATTTGTTATTTGTTCATCTAGCCCAGTATATCTGTATCTCTGACACTAGTTCTCCAGGGCTATTAGCCAAGAGAATAAACTAAAATATCTTAGACCCGTGATGGCGAACCTATGGCACATGAGCTGCAGGCAAACTTACCTCACTGAGCATGCACATGCCTCACAGCGGATTTTTGGCTGGTTTGAGGCCTTTTTCGGCCCCCCAAAGGCTTAAGGAAGGCTTCTGCAGGCTTCTCCAGGCTGAAAACAAGGCCCGTTTTGTCACTTCCTGTTTTTCCAAAAATATCGGAAGTGATGAAACGGGGCTAGTTTTTGGCCTACAAAGCCTGCAGAAGCCTTCCTGAAGCCTCTGGGAGGCCAAAAAAGGCCTCAAACCAGTCGAGGCGCAGTGTAGGTAAGGAGCAGCGGGGGTGGGTGGGTATTGTGTGTGCATGTGTAGGAGGCGTGGAGGGGCATGTATTGCCTTCTGGATGCTGGCACGCGAGCACGAATGTGCAAGCGCGTGCATTATTTTTGGTACAGGAGCCAAAAAAGGTCAGCCAACACTGTCTTAGACTTTTCATTCTTTGTGCAAATATAGACTTCTCTCTAAGTGATCACATTCCTTCCTGCCTATAGTCTCAAATCAGAAAGCTATGTAGTAGTCCTTAATTTAGGACTGCAATTGGGAAGGGATGCAGTTGTAAAACATGACACACATAACTGCATTGCAAGTCCCAGGTGGATTACAAATAGGCTGGCAGGTGGATTACGTGGCTGTTGTTGGGTGGAAAAAGATGAGGAAGTAGTAGAAGAGGTGTAGTGCCAGCACAGCTGCTGCCACATGAGAGAAGATGTGTGAGTGATGGGAGCAGGTGATGCACAAGGGTAGCAGGTGCTATTGGGTGGGAGAAAGTGCAAGAATGGCTAAGGAGGTGTGGTATGGGTGCAGCAATGCTCAGGGAAGGTACATAAAGATGTGCAGGTGGCTGGTGATGCACAGCACACAGAAGGGCTGAGGAAGGTGTGAGGAAGATTAACCCAGGCAATTTGTGACCTTCCCTGTCAGCTTCCCCATTGACTTTTCTGGTGGGAAGATGGCAGGGAAGATCACATATTGTGATCTCATAATTATGGGATGCTGCAAGCATCATAGTGGGAGCCAGTTGCCAAGTACTATGTAATCCTGAGTGTGCTGGGATGGATGGAACATCAAAACCGGTTGAAACCACTTGGTCACTAAACAAGTACTTGTTAACTGAAGACTATCTGTAGTCCCCGAAGGCTGCATGAATAAAACTAGATTACAACTAGATGCTTCCAGACTGAAAGTGAGCATATCAAGAAAGTCTTTTTGAGTTTTTGAGTCTTGAGACAGACTCAGATCTACCCACCACCTAGGGAGTTGCATCTGTTTTGCAGCCTAACAGACAATCAAGTTCTCAGGCATCATCTCTGAATTCAGCAGCTGATTCTCCGCCCTCCCCTGCCTCTTTACATATTGCAAATTTTGGTTCCCCCAGGCCTCTTTTTTCCTTGACCTTACTCAGCCCTACCTTTCTGGAAGAAAGCAAAAGAGTCTGAATAGAATCAAAATTTGGGAAGAGCTGAATTTCCTCCATAATATGCATTCCATTTTCATAGCTGATTGCTTTGTGAAGAGCACCTTGATCTGAAACGACAGAAGGCAAATCTTTTCTTGCCGTGTAAAAATAAACACACACTGACCATGCTTGTCTACAGATTCTTCTTCACAAGATATTTCAAAACCTTTTAGTTTTCTTGGCTTTTTCAGTATTTTACACATTGCTTTTTAGTATATAACTACCGTGTTTCTTATATAATAAGGCTGGATCTTATTTTTTTTTGAGCCCCGAAAAAACGGCTAGGACGTCTTTTCGGGGGTGAATTAATTTCTCCCTCCCCCACGTACCGTCGCCTCGCCTCGCCACCAGCCACTCCTAATAGCCAAACATAGTAGAGCACGGAGGGCTCCCTACCCCCGCCAAGCGCCTTTGCTACAGACCCAGGTCAGTAGATGGGTGCCGGCGGCAAGGATGTCCGCAGGCAGTGTTTCAGCCGCTTCTCGGGCCTCCATAGCTTCCATGGTTCCCACTGGAGCTAACAGGGGAAAAAAACATTTTGAGGTACCTGGGAGCGCTGCGCGCTGCGTTTTCATTTAATCCCAAGCGGCTGGTTGGGCATGAGAAGAGCCGATCAAGCATCTCTGCCACTGCTTCTCTTGGTGCTCCAGTCTCAGGCTCTGCAAGGTTCCAAGTCCTGGTGTGCAGCCCGTTCCTGCATTCCAAGCGCGCCCAGGCCAAGCTGCAGCTATCCCTCTCGCGCCAGCGCTGTCTCCAGCAATAGTGGCAGCAGCGGCGGGAACCGTGGAAGTTACAGAGGCGGCTCCCCTGCCCAAGAAGCGGCTGAAACGCTTCCACGGTTCCCGCTGCCGCTGTTGTTGGAGATGGTGCTGGCAAGAGAGGGACAGCTGCAGCTTGGCCTGGGCACGCTTGGAATGCAGGAACGGGCTGCGCACCAGGACGCTCGGGATTAAACGAAAACACAGCGTGCAGCGTTCCCAGGTACCTCAAAATGTTTTTTTCCCGTTGTTGTGGGACGGGAAAAAGCAGGAGTGACTCAGAAGTTGTTGTTGGTGACGGCACTGACGAGAGAGGCACCAGCGCAGGTGGGAACCATGGAAGCTACGAAGGCCCGAGATGTGGCTGAAACGCTGCTGGTGGACATCCACGCCACCGCCGCCCGCTGACCCTGTTCTGCAGCAAAGGCGCTTTGCAGGGGTAGGGAGCCCTCCATACTCCACCATGATCGGCCATTAGGAGCAGCTGGCAAGGCATGGCTGCCTGCAGGGCACTCCTAACGGCAAGTTCCCCCCTGCTTCCCCCCCAATTTCACATGTTTTAAAATAGGCCTAAATTTGGGGGGAGGGGCTTAATTTCATTTTATGCCTAGAAAACATGCTGGGTCTTCCTCTTGGGGGCGGGGTGTATTGTTGGAGAAACACAGTATCTACTTCAGCAGTTTTACCTCTGATCCCATTTTTGCTTCATCTTTTATCTCCATTCTGTTGATTTTAATTTTATATAAACTTCAGTGATTTATGTATGTATCTCTTGAAAAGTAGAATAAATTATATATACCTCATCTCTGCAAAATAAACATGCAACAATATGCAGGTAGTCCTTGACTTATGACTATAATTGAGTCAAAAATTTCTGTTGCTAAGTGATACATTTCTTAAGTGACTTTTGTCCCATGTTACGACTTTTCTTGCTATAATTGCTAAATAAATCATTGCAGTTGTTAAGTTAATAACATGGTTGTTAAATAAATCTGGGTTCAACATTGACTTTGTCAAAAGATTGCAAAAGTGACCCTGTGGGACACTGCAACCGTCATAAATATGAGTTGCCAACCATCTAAATTTTGATCACGTGACCATGGGGATGATACAGTGGTAATAAATGTGAAAAACAGTCATAACTTTTTATACTTTATATTTATTTTGTACTGTTATAACTTTGGTCATTAAACAAACTGTTGTTAAGGACTACCTGTAGTATCAACAGCTAATGCATTTCCCAGAAACATTCAGATAAAGATGAAACTTTATCCAGTGATAGAAAGTTGACATTGACATAACCAGGACATTTAGTAATAATTCCCATACTGAAAAGATAATCTCTCTTTTAACTTAATTGCTGAATTTCAGTTAAGGTTTTCAAAGAAACGAAGGACAACTTCTGAAGGAGATGCATAGAGGTAGTCTTTGACTTTGGAATTTAAGTCTTCTAAGTTGTGGTCATAAAAATCAAGGCACCAACTGAAAGAACTTGATTTTACAACCATTTTTACAAGGAGTAATCATGATCATTAAGTGAGTGACATGGTCATTAGGAGAACCGTATGTTTATTAATCGAATCCAGCACATCCAATGGGCAACTTTTGCTATTTTCTACAAAAAAGTGATTGTGGTCACATCAATATGGAATACTGCAATCAATCGAAAAATTAAGCTGATTGCCAGGTGCCGGAAATGTGACCACATGACCAAGAGTGTAATTATAATTTCAAGGACTGAGTTGTAAGTAGGTTTTTAAAAAAATCCATAGAGACTTTTAATGGTCATTAAACAACTAGTCATAAGTCATAAAAGGACTATGCAAGGAAGCACTTTTAATTAATCCTGGGCCCACTTTTCTCCCACTTTCAGTACACTGAAACTCACAAAACTGGATTGGCCTATTCAACTTCACTGAAAAACCATCTCTGAAACCCATGGAAAACTCACCTGTCCCGATAAACATGACATCATATAATGTGCCATTCAATGCACGGACTTGATCCACCACAATCTGGGTATACTTCACATCACGCTTGATCAATCTGGGTCTGTCTCCTATCGGGGTCACAGAATCATCCATCAAAGGATGGTCTTTGACAAACTGTAAGGTTTTGTCAGGTAAGTTGAGTGTACTCTTGAAATTTTCTGCTTTGGCCTCCTTGTTTATACACTGTTCCATGAAAAATAACAAAATAGACACATAATATGATTAATGAACACTTAAAAAGGAATAATTCAGGTAGTTCTCGACACAATAGTTCCTTTAGTGACCGTTCAAACTTACAATGACATTGAAAAAAATTAACCTATGACTATTTTTCACAGTTACAACCTTTGCAGCATCCCCACAATCAAAATTCAGATGCTTGGCAACTAGTTCGTATTTATGACCATTGCTGTGTCCCAAGTTTTTGCGACCTTCTGACAAGCAAAATCAACGGGGAAACCAGTTTCACTTAACTGTGGCAATAAAAGTCCTAAAATGGGCAAAATTCACTTAACAAGTGTCTCACTTAACAACAGAAATTTTGGACTCCGTTGTGGTGGTACGTCGAGGACTACCTGTGTAGGCTTTAAAATATGATTTCTATTACATACATTATCTAGCTGTATTAAGTAATTTCTGTGTTTTTTCACGAGGTAAAACTCAAGTCTTTTCCAAACTGGAAAAGTCATTTTACCGACCGCAGGATAAAAGGCTGAGGCAACTTTAAGCCCGTCAGAATCGAACTCCAGACTGTGGACAGACTTTGCTTACAATAACAGACTTTGCATCCTAACCACTGTGCCACTAGGCTCTTATAAGGTATGATCAACAATAAAAATGGAATCTATCATGCTTTTAATGATCACTGTTTTCTTTTGTAATGTATGCCACATAGAGTTACATCATCTAAGCTGGACAGTTATATACGTGTTCTAAGCAAATCAAATAGATAAGCATTTTCTTTCTCAATTTTCTCATCAAAATTATTTTCCATATATGGGTAGTATTAACATCAAATAAAGAAACCTAAAATATACATTATAATCATCTTAAACTAGCTAAATTGAGGTGTTCTTGGTGCTCTCTGACCTTGGCTGTTTTCTTATAGAGAATTCATTACCCAAATAAGTTACATCATTAGTACTAGTTTGAAAACAACCAAACTCAAGGAGCACCAAGGACCTTCCATGTCAACCTTGAGCTACAAATATTCTCCTTTATTGGTACTCCTTAATTGGTACTCCTTAATTTGCCCCAAAGGGGCAAATGTATCCTTATCACTTAAGATTAACCTAATAGATGTTTAAAACTGTCAGTAAGATTCCAGTGTTAAGACCAAGACCATGGTTCTCTTAAAATCCTCCCCTGCAGTCTTCAGGGATACAATTTAGCACTTATCAATGATGTTATTCTTGCTGTTTAAATAAAGATGAAACTTACAGCAGTCCAATTGGTTTTATCTACCTTGTCAAAAGCTATAAGAAACAACTCATTTACTCAGACTGGTGCTACTAGTGTTTGGGGATTATCATTATCGCCATCATAAGTGCATCTAATATTGAATAAAAACTGTCCTTATAATTGCTTTTTAGAAAACAAGGTAAGGGACCAGAAATCAGTTTGTAGGTTATCCAGAACTTACTGCTCCAGGCCGTGGCTTAGGAATCTCTCCATTGTATCGCAACCATTTTGTATGGGATTGTTCAACTGTGGTGCTTTGCATGTACTTTCCTTTGGCAAAAACATCTTCCACTGTAGAAATATTGTAGGCACACACTGCTGAGAGACCCACATTATTCCTAAAAAAAAAAAAGGATGGAAATTTATTCAACTTTTTACACTCCTGTGGTAACAAATGGGCCTCTAAAACAAAAAGCTATTACTTACAACTGAGGAGTAAAAACTCCATAAATCACTGGTTCTTTTAAATTTGAAGTCTTTAGGATAAAAATATCGTTGACAATGTTGAAAAATAAATTTTTCTCTGGTACTGAACAAAACAACCGAGCCTTGAGGTAGGTAGTCCATTTTTTTTGTAAAGTTCGATGTCCTCCTTGGTCCCCCTTGAAAGGAAAAAAAAAGCATTTTCTTTGTCCAAGATCAATATTTTTTTTTAAAAAGAAGAGTTTTGTACTGTTAAAGCATTAGTACATGTAAAAATATGAAATTCACCGAGCCACTTTAAACATTTTAATCACTTATTTAAAAAATGCCAAACACTGAGGAAATGTTAAAATAACCACATCCAAACTTAACTAGAAATGTTCTGATCACAACATGGACACTTTAGCTACAATATGGAGGTCTAAAGGTCTGTCTGGAGGTTAAAATAATTCTGGAGCATGTCTTCGCCAAAGTTTCAACATTATATTAATAGTCAGAAAGGGGATTTCAGAATTGAAATGTTTTGACTTCAGAACATATTGTATACACCACACCACCATCACAACAAAACTTTTCAAATAAATGAATAAGGCTCTGTACGCAGTCTCTACTTTCACATCATTATATATTAATAAAGGCCACTCAGGGTCTGTATAATGTTAATGGCTTGAGGAATGCTGTGATAAATACAGTTTTTTCCCACATCTCAAACAACTTTGGCATTAGGAAGAATTGTGTCTTCTCCCTGTGCAACTAAATTGATATCAAATTGGGGAGCAGTTGAAAATGTTTGTTTCCCTCTATCTTTGTGACACAGGAAGAATTTGTGCTCCTGCATTGTGAAGCAGTAGTGGTATTCAACCACTTCAACCCAGTTCTGGCAAGCCGGCAAGAGCAATGAGCAGTGGAGACTGGTTCTCTCCGCTGCTCTGCTGTTGGGCCCATCCACCTGCCCGGGCTCCCATACTCACTTTTATCTCCTGAATTTGAAGTGCAGCCGCTTTGCCTGGCACAGAGTAGTGCTGTGAAGCGACCGGGATCATGCAGGCTTGCAGGAGGCAAGTTAGAATGCCTCTGCACCTGCGCAAAGTGCGCATTTGGCGTGCATGTACACACAAACTGTGTGCAAGCGCGCAAAGCATGCTCACCAAGCCATGCCCACCGAACCGGTGGCAAAAATATTTGAATCCCACCACTGCTGTGTAGTAACAGGAAGCCTCCAAATAATGAATTTTAAGCCAGAGCTTCCAAAGGAGAAATGTGTAACACTGAAAGAACTATAATTTAAAATATCCCTGGTCTCCAGCCTTTGCTACAACCATACTTTAAAAAAAAAAAGTAGACATATTTTCCTAAGTACCATCAGCAATACAAAAGGATATGCATATTTTTGTGCATGTATGTGTGTGCCTTCAATTTATTGTTGACTCCTGATGACTGCCTCAACTAGTCCCTGAAGTTTTCTTGGCAGGATTTCAAAAACAGTTTGCTATTACCTGCTTCCTAGGGCTGAGAAAGAACAACTGGCAAAAGATCACCCAGCTAGCTTTCATGCCTAAGACAGAGCTAGAATTTACAGTCTCCCAGTTTCTAGCATGGTGCCTTATAATCACTACATCAAGTTTGCTCTCATGTTTCCCTATCCCCTTCCATATAATTCCATATAAAATAATGGGAATCCAGATCATATATTAGCTGTGCTACCACTTCAAAGTAATGACAAGCTGTCAGTGGGCAGAGAACCATTATTGCCACACCAAAAGAGCATTTGGTAAAATTACTGGGATTTCACAAATCTTGCAGGCTTCAATCAGCTTGAATTGCTTAATTACATGTTGCAAATTAAATGCAGAGCCTAATATTTTACAAACTTCCGCACCCTTCCACTCACAATAAAAGTACAAGGTGACAAGAGCATTAAATGTTCTTTTTTTTTTTTGGGGGGGGTGGGGGTGGAATCACATTGTTTCATGGTAAATAGGTCCCCAATAAAAGGAACTTTTTTTTTTACTGCACTCACATAAAGAGTGGCAGAAGCATATTGGTTATCAGTAGTTTTCTCTTGGCACAGAAGGACACATTCCAGTCAAACAAGTTTGATACCTTGATGGCCAAGTGTTCACTATTTCCCAATTCCTTCAGGCTGACAATGACTGATAAGCATACAATATATGTGAGGAGAGAAATGTGTGATAGTATCATAAAAGCCCTTGGTTTTTCAGGATACCATACCAAGCCTTAGATCTTCTCCACCCTGCAATTTTCACAGATATTTAGCAATTCCAGTGAACAATTCTAATTCTTTCAGCAAAAAAAAGTACCAATTATTAATTGCTGAAAGTAATTTGGAATTCTTTTAATGTTTTCTTCCCATGGAAACTTTATTGGATGTATGTTATGGCCTTCAAGATGCTGATGAACACAGCTTTTGAAATAGTTCACTATAGGCTATGCTGGCTGGGACTGCCAGGAGTTAGCAACATTTGGCAAGCTATGGAAATTATGGCTGTCTACAAACAGTCCAGTTTAATGTTATAGTGCTCTGTTGGAAGCACAGCAGGTCTAATTTAAAGAATGGCAAGCTTGGCTCTTAAGCAAAAAGGACAAATAGATTAACACTGTTGCCCTTGGGGATGGGTTGCAAAGAAAAGGCATGTCTGGAGTGACAAAACAAATTCTTGTTTCAACTGATTCCTTCCTCCATCCCAGAAAGAAATAGAAAATGTTTTCACTATGACCCACCTTACAAACTCTAGCTATCCTTGGAATCATCAGTTTGTTAAGGAATTCATATTCCACTGACACTTCAGTGAAAAAGAAGTACACTTTGTCATCATCTTCATCAGGGCTTTCTGGATCAGCTCTTATCACATCAGCAAAAATAAAATTTGGTTCTATATAAAGAAAATATAAACAAAATTGACTACCATTTTAATTATTCTCCTGTGGCCCCCTTTTCTGTAATGGTTCATTGGATACTTTTTATTTCCATGTTTCACAAACCTAACAGGAAAAGCTTTGAGACATCTCAAATTCTTTTTCATGGATTAAACTCAGAGATCAAGATTTACGCGCATGATTGAATGAATGATTCCAATCTAAATTCCTTGTTTCTCAAATTAAGTGTCAAACACATGCATAGCTCCCAAAACTTGTTTTGATAATATAGCAATGAAATATTCTATGGGGCAGAGAGTTGCAGAAACAGTATGTAAATAACAAGTTGAATAGGTTACTTTCCTTGCTGCTTGCTGGTTGAAAAGTATCCAGGTCATTCATAATCAAAACCAAATTGGCTAAATCAAAACCAGCATCTAAATACTGAAATCAGTACTTGGAATTTTGGCATCTCTTTCAAACATAGATGGAAAATTCAGGAAAAAAGGTTATTTTCTGCAGTTGTGGGTTTGAAAGAAACACTGGGGTGTGTGTTTGTTATTTTTTTTTTTTGTTTAGAAAAAACAGGAAAAAAATCTACATCAGATAAAACTTGACAGTTTGTTGAAGAACATTTTAGTGTAGTTTTTTTTTTATTCAAGGTCATTTTTAAAATTTATCTAGGATCAAACCCCTTCTAAATTTCCTTACCATTAAGCCAAGGAATTGCATATTCTGTCCTTAGTGGATTTTGCAGCGAGTTCCTAGAAATAATAGGTTCACTTCCTAAGAAATTGTAAGATGTTGCAGAGTAAAGATCCCCATCTGTAGAACAATAACAAAACAGAATGAAAATAAATGTATTTCCCTTGAAATATTGTATCATATGCAATTTTGCTTTTCCATCCCAACTAAAATTGTACAAAGCTTAAACTGCTTTCTTCCTACCTGTCAAATCTCTATATACAATTTCTCTATTTTTTTAAAAAAATAATCTGTATTGCTTTTAAAATAATGACAGAGAAATGGGAGAAACACACAAAAGATAAAGAATACATGTATTGTTAAAGAAAAGGAAAAAGTGTTTTTTTAAAGTGGGAAAAAATTAACAAAAGGGAAAATAAAACTGCAATCTTTTAAATGTAAGTAGTTACAATTCTGTATAGTTATTTAATTCAATTATTATTTGATTATATATTTATTTGTAACATATCTCTTTTCTATTCCTATATCAACTTTGCATTGATTGGTTGAATTATTTGGTGTACAAGCAGAGGAGAGAGAGATTTTAAAAAATTATGAGGAAAACAAAATTTAATAAGGACTACTTATGCCAAATTACCTTTTTTAAATCAGAAAAATTATGTTCTAAAAAAAATAGCTCAAAAGAAACTTTACTATTGGTAAACAAACATGTATATCTTCTTGATTTTGTTTAAAGAATAACATTGTTGAAATTATATACTTACCAACCATGACTGATGTATAACTTTGTGCAGGATCAAATGGGCATCTTCCTTTACCATCTTCGTTTCTCCCCATAAGCTTGAATGTTGCCAGATTCTACAAAACAATTTAATTGTTTTTAATTTTCTATTTGAAATTTAAGTAGTTTCATTCTACCTTACAGTTGTGAACATATTGAATATTTCTCAGTTCTACCAATTAAAAGAGCATTCTTTTGAAGTAGTATAATTAATACTTCCTCCTTCCACTTTTCTCACCAACAATCTTGTGAGAGAAGATTTGGTTGAGAGAGGATGATTGGTTCAGAATTACTGATGAGTTTCTATGCTTGAGAGTACAATCCTAGTCCAATACCTGAGCTGCTATACCACACTGGACCGTATTTTTATTCCATTTCCATGATAAGAAAAAAAAAAGATATAGTGGGGAAAGGAAGGGGAAGGTTGGAATTTACAAATGGAATGCACATAGACACATACAGAGCTATAATGTTTCATTTTTGGATCAGACACTGGCAAAAGGATGCTGTCATGATTATTCAATTTATTCAGATGTTTTTATTCCTGCTAAAGGTAACTCAATTTGGCAAATAATAAAAACAAATAAAATGTCAATGGGGTTGGAAATAATATATAAACCAAACTCATACAATCATTTTTGAAATCATCTGTTGAAATATTCATAACAGTTTCAACTCATTCCAGACTTCAATCCATTATCTCCTGGTAAATATCCCAAGGCCTAATTTAAATAACAAATGAGATACCTTGGATGCTAAAATAATATGGGTCTTTCTCCATGCCATTATCTCAACATAAAAGAAATGAATTTAAATGTATTAAGAAAATCAGCTTTTGATATCTTAAATATGCCATTTTTAAAATTTCAGATTACCTGTAATTATTTTAATGAAACTAAAAACCTTGTAACATAAAAATGAACACAATCCAGAACTGTTTTAACTTTAGCAAGACTCAAATATTAGCACTGTATGAAATCATTGAATCTTATCAACCCTGCTACACTGTTACATTAATGAACAAAGGAACCAAAATCAAAGTTATGAATGTGCTCTGAATCTCAAAATATTTGCTTTCAAAAGTATTTACTTTTTACTACATATACAGGAACATGTGTAAGAGACTGTTTCAAACAAACCACAAGGCTCAGCTCAGTCTTCTGGCAAAGACCTGGAATTGAATGATATCTCTTCCCCTTCTTCATTCACATGCTACCTTTATAGAAAGGGTGGAATGGGACAACTCACCACATGCTAACTAGCCATGGCCAACTCGCCACAGCCAATTTACCACAACCAATTTGCCATGGGATGACTTGTCATGGCCAACTCACTACTGGACAACTCACTGTGGGACAACTCAACAATTCAATTTAATTATTTAAAATAATTTTTAAATTATTTAATTTTTGTCATTCACATTTCATTTGTCCCTCCTTTGGCACCCTTTTTTAATGATTCTATTCCACTATTTCTTTGATATTAGTGCAATTCTTGTCCTGCAGTGAGCTGTTCCACAGCGAGTTGGCCATGGCAAGTTGTCCTGCAACAAGTTGTCTGCACAAATTGTCATAGAAAGGGACTGCTGCTGCAAACTGCCTATTCTCTGTTAAAGGTTTTCTGGATCCTGGATCCATAAGACTATAGATAAATTCCACTGGTTCTGGACAGTATTTGCTATAAACAGTTGCCCTCTATTTGAGGATGGTGATCACCTCTATTTGAGAATGCTTGTGTCTGCCCTGTTTTCACAATGTGTTAGAATCTATGATTGTCTGCAATTAACAAAGAAGGGCTGAGTCCTCATTTAGAAGCCAAATGAAGGAAAGAGAAAGGTTGCAGTTAGAATAAAATTGTGACAAGAGAGAATGTGATTAAAGATTCAGGAAAGAGTGATATGGGCAACTGGGATATGCAACAGAAATAAAGTTGATATGCCATGGAGATTATTGATTATATTCATTCACGTTTCAGGTAGAAATATGCAAAACTTTTTTGCCTAAATATGTAGGAAGTCTTTTATTACCGTAACTTTGTTGTCATCCAAATCAAAAAACTGTAATTAGCAGTTTGAAATCAATACCATTTATAACTATTTTGATATCCTGGCTTGTTCTGAAGGTAGTATCATTTTCTCAATTTAGATAAAGTAAGAAAATGTTTAGAGACCTGGATTAAATGTGAAGCATACTGAGTTTGACTACATGCATGGGGGAAAAATAGCTATGCAAATTCAATTTTTAATATACTAAAAAATTAGTATTCTAACTCTTGGAGTTTGATGGATTAAATTATGATAAAAATTAAGAGATAAAAGAGTGGAAGTAAAAAAAAAAGGCAGAATGTTAATACATCATCCAGACTCTTAAAGAATGCTTCTAATAATATAAAAACCCATTGAAACTGCAGCAGTGTAATTTAGAAATGGGAACTACATGGCTTTACAATTTTGCTATAGTTTTTGAAGTGATATTAAAGAAAGTTAAGTTCACAAGAATTTTGTCCTTGAGGACAAAACGAGATCCAAATAAAGGAGAACGATAATATAGAATAAGATGCATGGAAGGCAGACATGTGTGTTTTTATTAAAAGGAAGGATGTCATTCTGAAGAATTCACAATTGCAAAATAATGATCAAGTCAGGAGTTGACAGGGACCAGAGAAATAGAGAGTCAAGAATTGTTTAGGTAAAGAAACAAAAGGAGTATCAGGCATGCAGGATGTTTCTATATGGTTTACTGTAAAAACAACATTCAAAAATTAGGACAAGTCTTTATATCCTACTCTCTTTATATCATATCCTCTAAGAAATTTTAGCTGAACTCCAATCATGCAACATGGGGTTTTGTTCTTTACACTACTGAACATAATTTTCCAGTTGTTCTTAAATAAACTTTATTCTCACTTACCAGATGATCACAGATAGGCTGAAACGCATTTGTTCCACATACATAGAGCAAAGTATCATTCAAATATTGTAAGACACGAACATAGTTAAGGCACTCTGTCTATAAAACAAAATAAAAAAATTGACAGGAGAGAAAATAAAGACAATCAATCAAAACCTCAATATTTTTTGAAAACAACTCCAAATTGGTAACACAAATGGCTTTAACTTGTGCACACAGATAAATTTCATCTCAACCATCCTGAGCATCTTGATGCTATTACAGCTGGTTACTAAAAGGATTAGTAACTCTGTTGCCTCTTTCCCCCCTTGCTATTCACCTTTTCTTCTGTGCACTGACTTTTTAGACTGTGAAGTCTAGAGGCACAAATGCTTTTTTTCTATTATTCTGTGGCTCTGAGAGCTATTTGAGATGAAAGGGAGTACAAATTATGCTATATGAAAAATAAAAGAGCTAAAATACTGCATTAGTAACAAATTGCTGATAGGAAGTTTAGTTATTAAGATGCTAGAACACTGACCCTGCAATCAATTCAATAAACAATGTCCTTCTAATTTTTTTAAAAATATAGTATTAGGATTTCATAAAGACGATAAAAATACAATAAAAAGGTAGAAAATTTGTTTCATCAATAATTGGAACAAGCAGCCAATATTAAATATAAGATGCTAGATCATTGAGCCTGTAAGCAATTTAATAAAAAATGTTCTCCTAAAGGATTTTGTAATAGACTATTGGATTTCATAAAGTCAGCAAAAATACAATAAAAAGAAGGAAAATTTGTTTCATCAATAACTGGAGCAGTAGCCAATATTAAATAAAAATTTTAAAGGGTTAACCATGGGTTAAAATAATAGCCAATTGAATACAGTAGTTTTAAAAAATCCTTCAATATATTAGTTGATGTTCATTCCTATTTGTTATAAATTTGCCTATCTTGTTTGCTACCATATAAAATTAGGAAATGTACTATACACTACTCAAATCAGTAAACATTTCTACCTCAAGTCACTGTGATTCGAGTGTAATTCTTCATATCTGTGCAATGGAACTCATATACATGATTTTTGATTTCTTGGCACTTATCCTGTCAATTATGCTAGCCAATATGCTATCTAGCATGGGAGGATCTAAAGCTAATGCTAAATGTAATAGACAGTTTTTAACTTTCAAAAGGGAGGTGGTGAGAAACTTTCATTTAATCAGTACAGGAAAAATAACAGTATGTTGACTGCCCTTGAAGAAGGGCAGGTAGCCCTCGCTTGGCAATGATAACTGGAGTCAGGAACTTGGGCACTAAGCAATGCAGTCCTAAGATATGACATCACAACTTATAATGATAGTTCTGGCAGCTCAGTTGCCATAATTAGGTAAATCCTGTGAGGTTGCAACATGCGGTGGTTATATGATTGCCATTTGTGGCCTCCTGATGGCTTCACCCATTAACTTTATAAGCCAGCAGTGAAGATCACAAATGGAGATCACATGACTGCAAGCTGCTACAACAGTGTATCTGCAAACTGCTTGAATCATGACCACCTAACTGCAGGGACACTGTGACAACCACAACTATGAGGATCTGTTGTAAGTATCCCTTGTTAAGTGCCATCATAACTTCAAATGGTTGTTGGATGAGTGGGTGTTAAACAACAAATAGATGTAGTAGATGCTGCAGACTCAGTAGAAAGCAAAATTTAGTAGATCTCCCACTGAGGACTGTGAAAGGTAAGACATTGTGTTTAGTCCTAAATAAGGTTCTTCGTTGCGCAGAAAAAACTACGTATTTGACAAATTCCCATCTGGGGTATGCTGATGAGCTCTAAAGTGGGATGAAATACAGCTAATCACTGTTTGCTGTCTATAGCTAAAACTCTTTCTTTAATAATTCTCATAGCTTGAGTATATTGCATGCCTTGAATATATTGCATACTGTTGATGTGTAAGTATGCACTACTGATTTCACCACATGTTTAAGTATAGGACAGAAACCTATTGCTTTATTTATACAGTTTCATTGTATTTTTGGGGGCGGGCGCTTCCAAGTATCATTTAGTGATCAAAGGTATCATTTCCAACCATGGCAGGATGCTTCAAAAATTCAGAATTCAGTTGGCTACTTTCCATCTTTAAAAATCTTTTGAAAGATAATGAAAAATTAATAAATAAATTAACATTGATATTCAACAACTTTTCCACATACTCTCAAAAAGAACCAAAGCCTCACAGCATGGAACTGGGAACATTTCAAATGAAGGAAGAAAGGAAAGATGCCAAATGATGGAGTCCACATTTGTGCTGTTAATCCAAAACTGATGTTAACAGGCAAAGGAGAGAATTTTATCATCCTAGTAAGGATGGGGGGGAAGAAATCACTCCCATTTGGTTCCAAAACAGCAGTAAAGACGATGCAAAGCAAAATACCTGTTTTTTTTCCAATAAGTTACCAATCCTTCAACACTAGTGTTTCCAAAGTGTTGCAACACAAAGCCAAGCCTGTAAACATACTGGAAGGTGAAGACAACAGACAGAAGCAGTAGCTGATTTAGGAAGTGGCTGTCCCAGTTGGATACTGCTTCTACGACATTTTAAAAACATACAGGAGTATGCATACTTAGCAGTGCTTTGTGGTTTTAAAAAACTAACTACTGTTATATGTATATATACAAATATGGCACCTTTAGCAATATGACTTACCACAGAAAACTCACTCTACTGCAATTTTGATTAAAGGGCCACCTAAAATAAAATGATTTCTTCATACCAATGATTTCTTCAAAGTCAAATGGATATGTGACAAACAACAACATTTACTCACCTGTTTTGATTTGCCCTTTTCTGCACATTTCGTTTTCTTATCTTCTGTTACCTTCCAAAACACCTAGAGGAAAACAGAAGAACCAATCAAAAGGCTTTCCTGATGCTACTGCTCACAGCAATTAACATTAAAGCCAGAAAATAGACAGCATTCCAAGACAAACATAAATGAAAATTCAAGACTAAAAAGGTACACTCTTGACAAAGGACTTTCTCACATATACTTGCTATTCTGGACCTTTATCAATACCAACTAAGCTTAAGCAACACCAACAAAAGGCAAAATTATTACACATTATATATTCTAATCTATACTGAATGAATTTCTGCAGTGATTCATTATACCCTGAAACCTAAAATGTTCTTCTCCATGCTTGGAGACATTTCTTCCAGTGAATGGGCAATCTAAGCAGCAGGAAAGCAATAATATAAAAGGCTACTGTGAATCAAAGACTTAGCAGCCGGAAAATAGCTGACTAATTCCACCCAATAGAAGAATCTAGATTGAGTTTTTAAGCTTTTCATAAATCTATGCCAAAATTATTATGCTAGCAGAATTTCACCAGCAGTGTGTTTCTACTGAGAACATCTTTATAATCACAGAAAACTTAATATCGCTCTAAAATGGTACTAGGAAGCAAATGCTACTAAATTCAGTGAGTCTTTTTTTTTTTAATTACATTTATATGCCGCCCTTCTCCGGAGACTCAGGGCGGTTTATAGTCTATGGAGCACCATACTAAGTGCTCGGCAATAGCCTTCATTCCATTGTATATGCCTGCTTATTACTAGGGCTTTTGGCCCCCGCAAGTCAGCTTATTGCCCCCAACAATTCTTGGGTCCTCAATTTACCTATCCCGAAAGGATGGAAGGCTGAGTCAACCTTGAGCCTGGTGGGATTCGAGCCTGCACTAATTGCAGGCAGCTTGCACTAAGTGCTAGATGATTAACAGCCTGCACCACCAAGGCCCTTATCTCTGAGTAAGCATACATATGACTACATCATTGGTCACGGGCAGAAAAATCTGAGAACCATAAAACTGCATACCTACCTCTTCCTTTTTTTCTACAATGTTGAATGAATTCAAGGCAAATATAACTTCTCTAGCCCCCACATATAAAATATCTCTGTCTTCATCTAGTAACAAGGTTGAGTAGTTAGATATTTCTGGCTCTTGAAAATGTACCAGATGAACTTCTGTTAATAAACAATGATTTCAGAGCAAATGTTAATTCAAAATGTAGCAATCTTAAGGCAAACATTAATCAAAACAAGGATTTGTTAAGATTGTTCATTTTGAGTCACGCAATGTTAACATTAAAACAGCACAATCTACTAACTAGGATTTAGGGAAAGCTAAGAGGCCAAAATAACTTTGTAAAAATAAATTTGTAGCTCAAAGTTTTATAAAGAAACCTGATGTTTGAGATTGAGGCTCTTACTGAAAAGCAAGCATGAAGAAAATGAGGATCCGATACTAAACAATTAACCAGAAATACTGGAGTACAAATATTAGCGTGTATATTAGGATTAATTTAAAGGTCAAAATCATTTGAGACAGACTTTAAAATGCTACTAGGACAAAGCAGTGTTTCTTTAAAGTGTAACATATAACAATTATAATTATTTGTTTCTCTGACAATATTTATTCTTCACAAATCAAAGAGCAAATGTAAAGAGAATTAGATTTCATTGAATGGTCCTCATTTAAAAGAGACCAGATCTTGTGACCTGCAATAAAAGATTTCATATATCCAATTTTTTAGATTAGTTTTTGTCACTTTACAATAAGTAGAGAACAGTCCTTCACTTAACCATATATTTTTCTTCAAGGACTTGTTATTCACAGGTTTATGATAAGCAGTTTAAATGCTAGAATAAAATCCCAATGGAGTAAAAAGGGCCATCTCAATTATATGGGAAATTAACCTAAACAAATAAAGTCTAATTTATTTTAGATGGTACAGCTATTCTTTTAAAGAAGTCTGGTTTTTATTGGGGAGACGGATACAAATATTTATCCGGTTTAGTTTGCTTTAACCAATTTTCCTACCCTTTTATTAAAACTTCTTTACAAATAGTTTGAAGAATGAAGAACTTTAATTATCTGTCCTATTGTTGAAACTCTATATTTTGTTGTTTCATTATGTTCCTGAATAGCAATATGAATTATATTCTGAAAGAATAGAGGAAATGATAAGTCTTAAAGTAACAATGATTTGCCTTTCAAGGTTGCCTCAGAAAACACTGAGGAATAACCAAAGGCAAAGATAAAATGGCAGCATATAATGTTGCTTTCTATACACTGTCATAGTTCCAAGTCTTGTTAGAAACTTCTGAATGGAACTTGCATTTCCATTGATTTTATTTTGGTTTTGTGCCAAGTTCTATGGATATATAAATACAATACTGCCTTGTTTCAGCACTTTTAACTCCTCCCTTCCACAATGAATGAAAGTTTGGTTAAAAATAATGAAGGAAACCTTGGTTTGTTCAAACTAGCTGCATTTTTTTAAAGAAAGATATTTATCAATTTGCTTTGAAAGCAAGGATAAGCAATTTGAAAAAGCTATACAAAAAACTGATCCAACATATAGATTTAAGGATATGCTGGTCCAAACCAAACCATAAGGGATAGTAAGAAATGCTATCTTGGATGTAATTAATGTCAAAGAAATAAAACCTGCGTAAGCATTTCAAGATATAGACATAATGAGAGGGACTTGGGGGCAGATAAATACATATGGGCATAACAAACATGGTGCTGACAGCTATGGAGCTTAATGAGGCCATCCAGTACAGTGTATTTAAAGAAAGACCAAAGTGTAGTCTCTGAGGGACTACAAATTTTGGGGGCACCTTTCCTTGAAGAAACATTGAATAAGCAATTAAACTAGTAAAAACATCAGCTGAAGACTAGGTTACAGAAGCCTTTAGCTTACAAGGTCTTTTGAATAGCAGCTATTTAAGAGCAACTGTTTGCCAAGACTTAATGTACAAAATGTGTCCCTCTTTGGGTTTGTATTCTATTTAATTCCCTCAAGAACTGCAGTGTGTTGAATAATCTATAAAGTTCTGGTTTTTCTTTTCCTTTAGAATGGCTTATGAAGCCAACCCTTGAGGTGGAAAACTTAATAATGAACCATTTCCTTATGAACCAGATAATGGATTGGACTACCATCATCCCTCAAATGGATATCCACTAATTGGGTTATATTTATCAGTTAAAATAACTTATCACTTGACAATTTCTCCTTAGCCAATAGATTAGTCATATCCATACTGTATTTCTGGGAAGGGAAAAAGAATAAAATTCCAGGTATTATTACATGGAAATTATTTGTATTTAACTCTTGCTGTTACATTATGGGAATTCATCATGCTTTATATCTACTTGCTTCTACACTACACTATTTCTCTCTTTTGCAAAAACAGTTATATGAAAATAAGTACCATGTAGTGAGTTTAGGAGTAAAACACTGGTCACTAAGCTACGTGCCCAGCCAAGTTTGCATTCTTTCCTAAATGAACCTTATTTCCAGTACTGTGTCTTATCACAAAGAAAAGAGGATTAAATAAGGTACTCAAATGATCTAAATTAAATTCCCACTTATTTATGTAACTGTCATATTACAACAGTTTAATATCATCCATTCAATGTATTACATAGTACTTCCAAGTAAGATTTATCTAGCATTTTTATTTCCATAAATTGTAAAGGCAGACAAGCAACATAATTAGAATACATTAAATGCATGTATCATTATCATAACCTTAAACTATTTCTTACCTTTATGTTCCCAGGAGATTCGGGGCATTGGACCTAATGCCACTGACATTCCAAGATATAAACTCATAATCCCATATAGAGCAAGAGCCATGACAAAGATTTTTGTTTTATAATTGTAGATGGGTAAGTGCAGCAGCAAAACGTTAAATTTGGCAGGAAAAAAATGCCTTTTAATTTAAACAGTTTGTGCAAATATAGAAATCCAATTAAATATGCTGTTGATTTCTTGCCAGGTGTTTGCAAATGTCTATTATTGGATCACTTCTTCCAACAAACATATATTTGCCGCAATGGTAAACAGAAGAAGTTTCCAGAAGGAGTCTCAGTAACTCTTCTGCTTCTTAAGCACATGCTTCTGATTAGTTGGACTGGAATACAAAACTGCAGAAAGAAAAGAAAAGGAAGGAATGAAGTGGGCAAAGGTTTTCACAAATGATTTCCAAACTACTCCGTTCTTTGTAGTATAGCAGAAGACTGATCTTGTAAAAGGAAAGACTAGTTCATTTTTAAAAATAAGAGGAAATTGACAGTAATATTTTCCATGTGGTCTTGTAATTTATTTATGGATAGAAGTTCAATATATTTAGAGACACATTTGCAC
Organism: Bungarus multicinctus; assembly: GCA_023653725.1. NCBI lineage: Eukaryota > Metazoa > Chordata > Lepidosauria > Squamata > Elapidae > Bungarus > Bungarus multicinctus. The sequence continues at coordinate 216,403,194 of CM042834.1, forward strand.
AGAGGAAAAAGATGTGGTTTAATCTTTTTTCAAAATACTAAAATAGAATAAACCATATACAGTGAACTCACAGATGTTTGACATACAGGAAGCTTGAGGTATTTTTCTGAATGATACATGATGCATAAATATATCATGTAATGGTTTCTAAACTACTAAAAGTTTCAAAACCTGTCCATAACATGGTCACATTATAGACATTCTCACAAAATGATTGCCACGGGGGTTTATGACTGTAACCAGTTACACACTATCCATTAAAAATGTACAGGTTTGCAAGGACCCCAATATTTAATGTAATAATGTCACTTTTCTGATCCAGGATATTGTGGGAAATATACATTATTCCTGAAGCAGGTGCTTTGTGTCACAACATGGAAGTTTCCATTCTTTAAAAAAAATAGTACAAGTAGTCCTCAACTAACAACCATTTGTTTAGCGACTGTTTGAAATTGGCACTAAAAAAAGTGACTTACACCTGGTCCTTGCACCTGCACCTCTTGCAGCACCCCAAGTGCTCAAAATTCTGGCACTTGGCAACTTGTATGTATTTATGAAGGTTGCAGCATCCTGGAGTTACATGATCAACATTTATGACCTTCCCAGTCAGCAAAGTTAATGGGGGAAGACAGATTCATTCAATGACCTCATGATTCAATTAACAACTGCAGAGATTTGTTTTAACAATCATGCCAAAAAAATATTGTAAAATTGGGTCGAATCACTTGACAACCAGCTTGTTTAGCAACAGTATTGGTCCCAATGGTTGTTGTAAATTGAGGATGACCTGTATGTAAGATTAGAAAACGTGGCGGGCACTAGGAAACATACTGGTGGACAAATTATCATCACTGGGCTTTATGTTGGGGATACAAGTTAAAATTAAATCTCAGTATGCTATGTGCACATTAAGGGGTACTTTTGTGACTACTGTGAGTCAAAGCCCTGTAATATTAAGATTCCAACTTCATCGTATTACTGGGCAGTCTGGGATTAGGTGAGGTAAAAACAATGACTGTTTTTATGGGAGGTTATTTATTTAGCATATGACAAATACATGAACTTATAGTGGTTCAAATATTAATGTCCAGTCCACCCAACCATTCAAGGACAGGATGGTCTGTGTTAAAAAAAATCAAACATTGGACCAGTGTAAGCTGTTGATGAACACTCAGAAACAATGTGATGGATATTTTGTCAAGGAGCACCACTGTCACACTGAGGAATAAGAGACAAGACCCAACTTAAACAATGAGTCCTGGTAGACACCATGTTGGGTATGGATCCTATTCAGAGTTGACCAATGCTGGCAAGGAAGGTCAAAACCTGGCACCTTTTGTGTAGGGTCATCTATGTAACTGCCTGTATCTGGGCATTCAGCAGCCCATTTGGCTTTCCACTGTGTGTTGATGTTGAAGTTGTTAGACAGCTGTCGCATGAGTGCCAGAGAGGGCTTCCTTGATTTAAGCCTGCCAATTAGATGAGGACTGATAGCCTTCGAACAGCTGGTGATGCAATATGACTCAAGACGGGAAACCAGCAAGTAGGAGTAGATTTTATGCAACTGCTTATGATTCTCATTGTATTCCACCACCCCTCCCCAGTTGTTTATGGAAGGTAAATCTTGTAAACAAGAAAAACTACCAAGTGAAGTTATTCCTCTTTCCACAAGGATCAATGTTACAGTTCATAAAATATAGATGTGTTAAATACACATGACATCATCTACTGGACATCATATACCCCTCCCAAAAAAGTAATTATAACAATATTTTAATATTTCTGTGACCAATCTGTTTTCTACCCAAAGCTGTTTTTATCCATTTCAACATCATATTTGTCATATCATACTTAGAAATAATCTCAGGAAATTTACTGAGAATGCAATTAAACATGTACAGAATTGTTGCCTTAATAAGTTACTCAGTTATAATTATGTTTCTAGGCAAAAGCATATTTCTTCTCATTTTGTTTGTTCTGGTTCATTTTCTTTTATACCTCCATAAAAGGTGAACTAGGAGAAGTAACCAGAACAACTAAAAAGTACTGTGGTATTGTGTCATACAATGGATAGGAGGAGTCACTGAGAGTCAGGTGGTACACAAGTTTAACATTATTACTGTTATTATGATCACATTATATCTACTAAGTTAATATAACTTAGTATATTATACAATCTGCCTAATGGATGCCCAGCCTGACTTGATGCTGATTCTGTAACAACTGGGAAAAAAAATCAGAATTCTTCGATAATACATAGGAAAATAACTAAATGATGTCTCCATATTTTTTTCCAAAGTGGAACAAAATCTGCAAGAAAGCTAAACTCTTGAATATAAGACCCAAACTTTATAGAAATTGGTAGAGAGATTTTGAGACATATTACACTTTGAATAACAATGAATTCAGACCAGTGGAAGGTCCAATTAACCCTTTGCCAAATTAACAATTTAACCAAATCCCACCTTCTATTCTCTCAGGACCAATAGCAAACACAATGATACTGCTAATAAGGATAAAAGAAAGGAAGAAGCCAGACACATTGCCATTTCAATATTATTTACAATTTTAAATAGTTAAAAAGTAAGTATAATGAAAGAATAATCTGCAATGCATGAATAAAAAGTAAAAATTAATAAAACTGAGAAACCATAGTGGAATTTGTATTATATATTTAAATTTAATTCTGTGGGGATGCAAACCATGATTACACTGATCTCAGATGCACATTTGGCATCCACTCCCTTCTCAACTCTACTTCTCATAGGCTGTATATCACTAGTTCTTGTTATCAACCACAGCTGTGGCCCACACATAAGGCAGCTGGTTTCTTTCTTTTGCCACATGCAATACACAAAACCAGACTACCTTCCTGCATTCAAACAGTTCTAACTTGCTTAGCAACAGAGTGTGATGAATCTGCCTCTTCATTTTCCATGTTGAAGACAGTATTTGTGTGCATGCACATGTGTGCCTCCAAAAGGTTTACTTAATCATCCGAGTGGTATCCTGTGCATTCGTATAACAAGTTAGTCCTACTAAGCTGGAGGAAATTAATAAAGAAATTTAGGACTACATTACTCAACTGCAATACCTTCCTCAGAAATGGGAGTTTTCTGGAAACAAACATTCATGAGGATGAGGATAACAAAATCAAGCAGAAGAAGGCTGCTCTTAAGAGGCTCCAGCCTGGCATTCACAAGAAAAACTATCTGTGCCATCAACATTCATTTCAGATATATATTATTCTATACATGCATTTTTATTAGGCCTTCTAAATGTAATGTGAACATTTTTCCAGAAATGGGGTCACTGGCTACAAACTGATATAATAGCAGATGGCAGCCAAAAAGGCAAATTAATTTGACACAAATTTTGAGAAATTAAAATTAAATTCATCTGATTTCACATTACAAATGTTTCCTCGTGGTAAAACAAATTTCTGGATAAAGATTTAAAAGAATACTCTGAAACTGTTTTTGGTATCTTTGCATCTATTTATATTATTTCTAAAAAATACTGCTGGCATTAAACAAATGCATAACATAATATATAAAGCAGGGAACATCAAACTTTCTAAGATAGTAATCACTAAATAAATGTTCAGAAAATGTGGATATTATCCCTCTCTTGGTTTCTGTTTTTTAACACCAGAGAAATTCATAATTTCTGGTGAATAAAATAATGATTACTGCATGAGTTTCCATTTCCTGTCCCATTTTAAAGATAATTTTGACCCCAAAATCATTTCAAAATTAAGTGTTTTTTATCTCTTAAATGTAAACTTTGTCTTAGTTTGTGATACCAAATTTTATAAAAAGCTCTATGAGTCTTCTCTGCTCAAAAAGAAAAGTCAATAGAAATCCCTGAACGCTAAAACTTTTATCTCAGAAAGACTAGCCAATTTAATAGTACTGAAACCTTGGGTTGAGATGGATAAACTAAGTCAGACTAATTATGTGAGGGACTGTGGTAGATCACCTGCTAGACTCCTCAGACCTCTAAAGTTCCACATATTCAGAGGTTTGAGAAACTTAAAAGAAACCATACATGTGGTTAAGCCTGCCGATGCTGGAAAATTTTAAAAAAAGAGAGAAATGAGGCCAGAAAGAACAAAGAATAAGTATTATCCAAAGTTTTGCATGCAACAAGCAAAGACATTAAAATAACAGAGAAACACTTAGAATGAAATCCAACTCTCTTCTCAATTGTATGACAGATCTGTGTTACTATATAATCTTGTGCTGCATATAATTGGAAGGCAGGCAGAGGGATATAGAATTTGTTGACTCTCCATTTATTTATTTTTATTGTGGAGTAGTTTAATGGCAGAACTAATAATCTTTGTGTTTTGGGATAAATTAGTATGTGTCACCCAAGGAAACAGCTGCTATAGTTAAGCAGTGTTATCTACTGCAAAAGAGCTACCCTTTTTGATGTCTCCATAAATCCCTCCAAAACAAAATTATTTTTTAAGACGTTGGTTATATTTTATTACATATCTAGATTACCATCTTATATCCACAGGTATACAAATACCAACATAAAACTTGAATTAAGTCACAAAATATTTCAAATATATTGTAGTGATCAAAATAACCATAAATTGGAAGTATTTGCATCTACTTCAGGCTAGCACAAACCAAGTGTGCCCACAAACATATAATTGAGAATGGAAATGTCTAGCTATATTAAATTACTACCTCTTTAGCACAGAAGAAATGGTTCTGGAAAGTTTGGGAACAAATAAGGCTATCAGCAATGGTTTTTGATGTCTGAATTCAAATGCCAATCAGAGTTAATAACTGGAAAGATGAAAGGAACAATAACATGGGCATAAAAGAATGTTCACCCATTATGCATCAACTTGTAAGAGTATCTTTGTAACGAACTTCTAATTTCTTATGGATAAAATAGTGTCTTTAAAAGTATCTTAAAAAGTACAGTCTCAAACAATGGGCCTCCAACCAGCAGAGGTAACAGATAACACATTTCCTTGATGGAAACAGTAAACTTGCCAACAGAGACCATGTCCTATATTGCAGTCTCCCTAAGGGCTTGCAAGGGACACACTCCTCGTAAGCACTCTTGGTCCAGACAAACTTAAAGGAAGGAGATCTTCTTGTTGTCTTCTCTACATGTATAGCCAATATTGGACACAAGTAGCATTAAGAAACAAATCTGTTGTTTTAACTGCTGCAGCTCAACGTGTCTTTGATGAAGACATAGTATGGTTCTAAGAAATATATTTATACAAGATTTGTAGGTTGTCAATCAGTGAAGAGCAGTTCACTATAGCAAGCATATCCTTTGTTTGCAAAGCAGCTGCATATCTACAACATAGCCATATACTATTATTGGTGAGCAATCTGCCAACTGATGATGCTTAGTAAAATCTATTTGACAAATTTTCTCCCAGCCAAGAGCTTGTTTAATGTGGCCCTTGGGTGTGGAGTACCTTTTTTCAAGTATGCATATCAAGTGCTGCTAAAGGGATCTAGGACAGAAAGACAAAATAATGGGCTTTGCATCTCTAAACTCAGCTATGAAAGAGAAAGTTTAAGACTGCAACAGTTAAACTTTGGAATGCTTCCATCATAGCTTAAACACATGGTAATAATTTTGTTGAAAGGATCTTTTGTGAAAATGGGAGTATCTTGTAGTGTTTTCAGTTAAGTAGCAGCATACCGAATGTTTTATGTTTTAAGTGCAAAACAAAACATACTTGGTTTGTGTGAAATATTGTAGGAGACAATTCATCATACTATTAAAAGCTGTTTAAAAAGTGTTAAGTAAATACAAGTAGTCCTTGACTTACAATTATTTGTTCAGTGACCGTTCAAAATTACAACAAGATGAATGAAGGGATTTATTTGTGCCCAATGTTATGGCTGTTGAAGTGCTCCAGTGGTTATGTGATAAAAATTCAAGTGTTTGGCAGTCTGCTGATAATATGGCTGCATGGGCACTGAAATGTCTCTCATTTACTTACCTCTCTCCATCATCTTAGCCGCCCACCCAGTTCACCACACCTGGGAAGCTCAGGCCTGCTGTCAGCCCTTTCAGGCCTGAAAGGCCTTGGCCAGTTACAGGACCTACCGGTGTGCACAAATTACCTCACAGCTGTTGGCAGCTATTGCGAGGTGTGGCCTTCCTGAGACTGCTTCATGCCATTCTGCAAGTAGGCATCATCCTTGCCATTGTTCAGAAGGCTCCTTCACCAAATTGCCCAATCTGAAGAAGGATCCCTCTGAATGATCGCATGAATGGTGCCTACATGCAGAATGATACGAGACAGCCTTGGTAAGACTGCACCTTGCAATAGGTAGGCGTGCCTGTCAGCAGCTGCAGAAAACATGCAGAAGTGGTGCAACTTGTACTTGCTAGAGGGTCCTATAGCTGCCCAAAGCCTTCTGGGCCATAGCAGATTTCTGCATGCCGGTGTGCTCTATAGCCACACTCCCTGAGGCATCCCTGCTGATTCTATCCATTTAATGATTCATGAGATTGCTTACTGACAATCAGAAATGTAGTCATTAAGCAAAATGGTCATGTAACATCTTAATGACTGCTTTGCTCAATGACTGAGATTCTAGTCCCAGTTGTAGTTGCAAGTAAAGAACTTTTTATGTATACGAAAAAATTTTTTTAATCTAACTATGCATACTAGCTAAACAAAAGTTACAAAATACATCAGGTATTAATGTTTAAATTGTAAAATTTTGATTTTTTTCTTACTTTAATACAATTGCTGGTCATTCTGAAGGATATCAGATGTTGAATTTGTTGGAGATGATCAGGCTGAGCCTGAGGGAGGGGGTTAAAGGTGTCATCAGTCATGAGTCCCTACATACCTACAAATATCTAAATCTAGCTCTTTTCTTAACTCCCGCTAATTTCCCTTGACCATTAGTAATTCAGATTCTTGTAGAGAGTTTAAGCTTGCAATTAATCTTTATACTCATTTGAACTGCCTGAATCTCCTGATTTCCCCGGTGCTTGACATAATTCCATATAAATCTATTCTTCCATTCATAAATGGTTGATAGTAGGGTATCATTTTTGAAATGTTGACAGGTTTCCAATTATAATACAATTCTAAAATGGACAGACTAGATGCTGGAGGTTCCCTCCAGCAAGAATCCATGTTTCAAAAGCAACATTATTTTTCTTCAGAAATATATATGCATTTATTTATTTATTAAATTTATATATGCTTAGTTCTCATATATGGACTGGACTGCTTCAGTTAGCTGACTGACATATTGAATGGCTGAAGCTTCTCTATAAGTAGGTATTGTTTATATGGAGGCACACGCTCTCATATAAACCTATATAAATCATACAAATACATTAAAAAAAATCTTTCATCTACAGGCCGAATTGCTTCAGCTCAGACACAGATTTATTTATGTAAGAAGGAAGCATTCCTATGCAAAATATATTATTCCTGCCTCTCAGGGACACTTAGTCACCATTTGCAATGCATGGAAGCTTACCCCACTTTGGTTTGTATATATTTATAATTATAATTTAGAAAAAAGAACTGATTTCAGTTGGAGTGGTTGAGAAAAAACCCTTATTCCCCATTCCCAACACTTGCCATTTTCTTTTAGAAAAATCTGCCTACCCTATAGTGATGCCTCCAATAGAAAAATACTCTATCCCAATACTCTAGACTATTTGAATATTTTTAAAAGGATGTATTGTATTGCTGGGCTTTAAAGGAGTAGACTCTGAAATCTGTACTCCATGCGATACTGTGGGATCATCCAGCAGAGATTGAGAGGCAGGCTGGGGGAGTGGGGATGGTAAGAGAGTGGCAGTTTGAATTCAAAAGTAGCCATTCATGAAAACAAAGCCTTAAATCTTTTGCCTTCCTAAGAGTTAACAGAATGTTTTGACAAGGATTCCTCAGGCAGCAGGATTCTTACATGCTGCTAGAAGAGTAGAGGTTGTGTAGAAAAGAAAATGCAATGGCTTTTACACTATTGAATGTTTGGCCACAAGGCCTTCAGTGTTTTTGCCTGTCAAGATCAGTTAAAGGGCTTAAAGTTAACTATCTGTCAGACATTAGTTGCCATGAAATACTTGTCATCCTTCATTCCCATGCACGAATGACAGTCTTTTCAGACAAGTGAATACCAAAAGCCATTTCCCCAAATACAATTCCAGAATGGTAATTGTTTAATTATATGGTTGTCAAAACCATAAGTTCAATACATACAGGCGGACAAGTTTCCATGTTGTTTTCAGTAGAATGTTTTCTAATGGCAAAAAGAGAAGCTGTATTTTTCAACAGTCAGAAGAAATTACTGCTGATTTGTTTTGGAAACTTGTCCCCTTTTTCTGCCTTATTTCTGATATTCTCAGCTTGCGGGCCAAGGTGCATGCGAATCTGTCAAACAGGATTCCCAAACCTTGGCCACAAAATAAATAAAAGGCAAAACAGCCTGGAAACTGGATGTATGTGTAGGAAGTTAGCATCCACCCCTCTCCTAGAAAAATTGAAATATCTAGGAAATATTAAAAAGGCGGAATATTTCTCCTAAAAAGAATAGTCACTCAAGAAGCAGAAACTCACTCAAGAAGCAGAAACTCACCCCCACCTTTGTTAATGAGTGGGCCATTAAGGCCTGGGCCAGAATACTTTACATAAGAAGGAACTCCAGGCTGATGGGATTAAGGATGGCCCTCAGGAAATGATAGGATTACCCATCTCACCACATGGTCTGGGAAGATTGCATTAGCCACCATTCAGGTAAAGCCATGTGGTCCAGACCAAGCCTACAGAGTTAAGACCCCCGCCCCTGGGAGTCTGACAGCCAATTAGAATACAAGCTCCAATTCAAATCCCAACAGAGGGTATAAAACGCAGGTACTCTCAGCACCTCAACACTTTTTTCCTTTTTCCCCTTTTTCTTTTCCCCCTTCTCTTCTCACCTTGAAGCATGTGATCATTCTTCTCTGGAGCTCTAGGCCATGTGGCCCTGTAACCATTAAACCTTCCAAGCAGCCATGTTTCCAGTGTTTTTTTCCCCACTTGGAACTGAACCCAGAAGGATATTTCTTTCAACATATGCATATACAAATATATGATGAGACCTCTGGCTCCTTGGAAGATCCAGACAAATTGTAACTAATGGGTTTGGTTAAAACTCACAAATGGTCTGATTTTAGCAAAGTTGCAGAGTTTCCACTTTTATTGTTAAGAGTAATCTCTTCAAGGCCAGGTTTTATTTTAATCAGTGGCACCATAGGAAGAAAATAAGTAGAAGCCAAAATAAAGCCAAACATAAAGAAATAGAAAGGATATTATGTCTGCTTTCAGAGATGCCTGAAAAATATTGTATTATATTGTATTATTATGGTTTCAATAACCAAAAATCCATGTTCATTTTGAAAAATGACTTCATTCCTTTTCTTCACCCTAATTTTCCCCCAAGATTTCCTATTTAAAAAAGATTAAGGATAAAACTACCTTTGTTTTTATAGTTTTCCATGCTAAATTAGAGTAGCACATAAAGCTATTTTTAAAAAACAGGGAAGGGGTTATCAGAAAACTACTTGATAATTTATGTGGATTGATCTTTGTGGGATGCCCAGATGCCAGGAAAATGCTTATAGCAGCAGCAGCCTAAAACAGCTAAATTGTTAAGAATTGTTTATCTATCTATCTTTTAATATTGTGCATTAACATCAACATACAGCCATATGTCATTGCCTTTTAAAAATTATTTTATAATAGATAAAGAAAAGGCAGAAATAACATCAGAAAGGTAAAGAAAAAAATTACTGACCAAAAAATTATGAATAAAGAAACTTGTTAGAAACTATTCTATATATTAGTAAGCTAGTAGGCAAATCAGCCTTGCAAATTTTTCAATTCTGAATGAAGCTGAGTTTATTTTTATTGGGCAATATAAATTATTTTATCCAGGTTTAATGCACTACTATTGAAGGATGCAGGGGATTTTATATTAAAATATCTAAAACTAGGTAAGATATTCTAATATAAAATCCCATCAATAACACTTATCACTTCAGATATTGTACCACTTGGACATTAAAAGTGACAAAATGCATTTACAAACTAAAATGCAGAAGGGAGGGAGGAAAAAGAAAGAAAGAAAGAAAGAAAGAAAGAAAGAAAGAAAGAAAGAAAGAAAGAAAGAAAGAAAGAAAGAAAGAAAGAAAGAAAGAAAGAAAGAAAGAAAGAAAGAAAGACAGACAGACAGACAGACAGACAGGAAGGAAGGAAGGAAGGAAGGAAGGAAGGAAGGAAGGAAGGAAGGAAGAAGAAAGAAAGAAAGAAAGAAAGAAAGAAAGAAAGAAAGAAAGAAAGAAAGAAAGAAAGAAAGAAAGAAAGAAAGAAAGAAAGAAAGAAAGAAAGAAAGAAAGAAAGAAAGGTTACCATTTGGAGAAACCTGTCAGTTTCTCCCTCATGAATCAATTACTTTTAAGCATGTTTTATGTAAAAGTAAAGGTGAAGGTTTCCCTGTTACTTGTGTCTGACTCTAGGGCATGATAGTTATCTCCATTTTTTGGTGCCAAGGGAGCCAACATTGTCCAAAGACAATTTCCATGGTCAGGTGGCCATCACAGCTACCTGACAAATATGCCAAAGGCACTTGGAACGCTGTTACCTTCCCTAGTAGTACCTATTAATCTACTTGTATTTGCATGTTTCGAACTGCTAGGGGACAGGATATATTTTTTGTATAGCATACTAAATGAGCTCCAACATTATAGCCCAGAAATCTTTGGCGCTATTATTAAAAGAAAAATAAAAGAGTGCATTGTTTTACATTTTATTTTTCTTAATAAAATTATTATTTTGCTTAGTAAACTATGAGAAAAAAGTGTTAGCATTTCAGTTCAGAACTAAACAAATCTCCCAGTCACTTTCCTTGATAGAAAGTAGGTGCTGTTTTACTATTCATTGTGTGTTTTGGTTTAACACTGAAGTGAGAAATTCCAAAGTTCAAACAACCCTGGAAGCTCTATCCTCCTGACACAAAAGCCTTGCTTTCAAATCCCAAAGGCTACATGATAAATTAGAGATAGATGGATAAATTAGAGATGAAAGGATATGCAATGAAAGAAAAACTGGTTTGCCACTATCTATTTGAAAAGTTGAGTACTCTAGGGTTGCAAAACCTCTTGCTTTCTAAATTTGAGAAGCTATCTTGAAAATGAATCCTCAATAATAAAGGAAAATTCATCAAGCAGAATTACCTCCATTATATCCTCCTTCTACTGTGTTAGTTCCCATATATGAAAGCCTACCTACTCTGCCATGAAACTTGCATATGATAATCCCATTTAATATATAACATGTAAAAGACCAATTCTGGAAGAGGCAAGATTCAGTGAAACTAAGTGTTCCTTATTTGTCAGAATTATGTCAGTTGTTTTCTCCTTGACAAAACATGTAGGGCATTTCTGCCATAAGCATCACACTGGGAAGCAAAACAAGATTTTAGGTGAAATTCTATTCTCTAGTGCTGGAAATGGTCTGTCTCTGGAATTTGTCAGCACAGTCATAGCCAATTATTTTCCACTAATTAGCCATCTTTCTGTCCCAATGAATTGAAATTCTTGGGGAACCCACACTTACTTTAATCCAGTGTTAATGAAAGAACCCACAAGAAAACAATAAAGAAAAACTAAAATGCTGTTTAGACTAAGAAGGGAAACTGTTCATTAGTGTCCTACCTTCTGTACATTTGCTATAGAACCTGAAACGTTTACATCTGAACAAACTGTACAAAGATACAGAGAGTGGATTTCTTTCCAGAAAAACGAGTAGCTGAAATAGATTAAAATTATCCAGTGTCTAATGACCTTCCTCAAGGGCATTTTTCAACACTGACTTGAGCAGTTCCTCTAGGACAGTGACTCCTAGAGGGATTCTGAAACTGAGCTCGGAAGTCTACCAGATGGTCTGCTAAAATTTCCCCACTTTCACTGGCCAAAGTCAATTTGCTTCTTCAGCCTTGTCTCTGCATGCCATGATGATCAGCTGGCAAAAATATCCTTAGTTCCTATCTAACCATCTGTCTCAATTGTCATTGGCTTACATGAATGAAATTCTTAGTTAAATTTAGAATACTTACTTTTATTATAATATTTTGGAACTAACTATAAAAAGTAAATAGCTTCTTGTGGGAGTCAGAATTATTTTTGGCTATCTTGGTTGTTAACAAAGATAAGCAATTTTATGATTTTAGAAACTGGACATAGTAGGGGGAATAAAGATTATAAGGAAAAAAATACAAACCAAGTTTTGGTGTCAGTTTGGATTTACAAACTGATACATCATAACTCATGGTAACAGTGGAAATATTAAATGAGATCTTTGAGCAATGGAGCAAAAAATTAGTGGCTACAATATCAACAATGTCAGCAATAATGTTTGATTCAATGAATATATTATCTCAAAAAGATGTCAATGAAGAAATGACAGATTAGATCAAAAGTATCTGACAAGGCTGAGAAAGTACTGAACGTGGAATTACCAATGACAGGCCAAGAGAATAATTTGGAAAATGATGCATTATAGGGTTTATAAAAGAAAATGGCTGAAATTTTAAAAACTAAAGAAGAATTACAAATGAGAATAATCTTGAAAATGTTTTCTGATTGAACCTATACAAAAGCGGATTGTTATAAACCCTTGAAGAAGTCTGTGTGATGAAATAAAGAAAAATTAAAGAGAAATAAATTCCTACAATAAACTAAAGATAAACTGCTAGTAATACAAACAAAAATAAGTGAGTTATTTAATCTAAGTTAAAATAAGACATATTTGCAAAGTTCTGGCAACTCTACAGACTTTTAGATGAAATTTTAAATTGAAAAGTTGATGTTTTGTAGATTTGTTCATAGATAAGTTAAGACATAGAATACAGGATGAAGAGATATGTTTGTAAATTTATCAGCGAAAGTTACTAAATTTGTCTATACGTAATGAAGGTTGGAAGATATCACTTTATATATTTTTCACATATTCTTTTTCTTCTACGTTTTTCTGATGCACTTTTTATTCTTTCTTACTGTTCATTTTTCTTTAAGTTTAGTTTGTATTAGGTTTTTACTATTTCAATTAAAATCTTTAATAAAAATTATTTTTTAAAAAAATTGAGATTGGAAGGAAAATGTAATCAAACTCATCAACATATTAATATTAGCCCAAGAATGCTAGGACTATGGTTTTAGCTTGAGAAACTGCTGTAGAGTATGGACCAACAACCTAATGGGCCAGAACTTTTTCTTCTACATTTATAGAAGAGATGGTGTGCTACAAACCAGCCATGGTCTCAATCATTATCAGCATACTGAGTGCCATATCAAAAAATCTTGGATGGCACTTACAAAATCATATATTTGTTATTTCATATCTTTTTTCTTTGTACATACATCCACGAAGCTTTAATAGTCTTATTGCAAAGAGATTACCTTTTAATCTCTAATTATAGTTGGTAGGACTCAATAGATCAGGGGTGTAAAATGTGCGTCATCATGACATCATCATGTGACATATTGCAACTTTCCCCCCCTTCACTAAACATGGGTGTGACCAGCACATCTGTGCTGAGGGCTGCTGCCAGTTTAACATCCCTGGAATAGATTCTTGCCCATAAGTTTAGTGTGCAGCATATATAATATATATTTATTGAACAGACAAGTCAAGAAAAATTTTCATAAATGAAATGCATCAAGAATTAAATTCATTTTAATATGAATTTCGGTTGCACAGGACAAGTTCCCACTTAACTCTGTACATATTCTGCTATGCCTTTAATTCTAGAAGCCAAGCAAAGCTAAAACATCAGTTGCCACTATGATGAGCTAACTAGTAAAGCCCATTTTAAGAATGAAGTAAAAGCAGTCGTTAGTAGTTGTTTCAGCTGCTACTTTCAAGTTAATAGCTGTTTAATTTGCAATTCTGTCTGCAGTTAATGTTCCACATCCAAGGTGGTTCATAATTTTTTTAATCAAAGCATTTTTATGGCTATTACAAAGGTAATAGACCTTTTTAAATAATCGCTCCATTAAGTATTTTAAGGTCTCTTGAATATCTATAACAATATCAGATTGCAGTAATTTGTGACAAGATTGATCATAAATGGCATGAAACAGCTGCTGTAAGAGAACTGAATTTTAGCATGACTCTATAGGAAATGATTAAATTCAAGAAAGCTATTGCGTTTCAGAAGATCAATGTACTTTCTAAGAGATTTTGTTCTAATTCATCTTACAATCTATAATTTTGGATATAGTTGTTAAGTTAAAAAGTAAGAGAAAATGTTTCACTTTCAATTAATGAACACAATTTGGAGATGTCTTTGGGTGTGTTTGCATGTCTTTATTTTTCCAGATCATGATATTTTTTTTCTTTTTTCTTTCTATATTGACCAAATTGCTGCATTAACTTAACTATATCCAAAATTATAGATTGTAAGATGAATTAGAACAAAATCTCTTAGAAAATGTGAACAAGGAAAAAAGGCAAGAGCTAACATGACCTAAATGTGACAATTCTTTCATTGTGAAATGAAATAAATACCTTGCACAAAATCACATTCTAGCCCTCCATAGTAATAAGATAATTATCATTTGTTAGTTCCTATTATCATAGATTTGAAATACCTGTATGTTTGCACTGAAGGGACAAAAAACCTTACAGTATTCTTCTCTATAGCTAATATAGATGTTATATAACAGGGGTGTCAAACTCACGTCGTCATGGTGGCGTCACATGACGTATCAGGACTTTTTTCCCCTTTGCTAAACCGGGCGTGGGCTTGACCAGCACATGACGCATCTGACCCACAGGCCGCAAGTTTGACAACCCTGTTATGTAACATGAAAAGGGCGTTGGTACTTACCTGATACGCCCGTTCTCAGTGAGCTGCGACGAGCATCCAGCGATTGGGAAGTGCTTAGTGTCTGGCTTTGATAGGCTGAGCTTAATTGGTAGGACGCCGTGGCTCCTCCTCCGTCTCCTTTCTTGCATCCCCCAGTTTTGGCGAAGACGAGAGCAAAATAATCTCTGCCCTTGCCAATGTCAAGTAGGTTGATAACATAAAACATTAATAAAAATAACATTGATCGGAGCAGAGTCAAACAGACGGATAATAGGTGGGGCTGGATGCTCGTCGCAGCTCACTGAGAACGGGTAAGTACCAATGCCCTTTCTCCATTGAGCTGCTCCGAGCATCCAGAGATTGGGACATACCAAAGCTTGGCTTGTCCTACGGGAGGGTCCCCGTCTGATCTGAAACTCCTTCTTTGTCCGAGTGGACCTGTTGTAATACCCTCCTGCCAAACGAAGCCTCAGCAGAGGCAAATATGTCAATTTTGTAGTGCCTAATGAAAGGCGATGGGGAAACCCATTTAGCTGCCCTACAGATCTCGGTGATAGGCGCCTGGGTGGCCCAGGCCGCCGAAGTTGCTGCGCTCCTTGTGGAATGCGCCGTAATACCACTAGGTACCGATAGCGGTATAAGCCTTAGCAATCGTGGCCTTCAACCATCTGCCTACAATTGAGGGGGAAACTTTCTGCCCCTGCGTAGCTGGCTGAAAAGAGACAAAGAGGGCCTCAGACTTCCTGAAGGGAGCCATTCGATGGAGATAGATACAGATTGCCCTGCATACATCCAATCGATGCCAGAGGATTTCTGGACCCTGGGAAGGCCTGGGACAAAAGTTAGGAAGGATCAGTTCCTGTGCCCTGTGAAAGGTTGAATTGACCTTTGGTGTGAATGTGGGATCCGGACGAAGGACCACTCTATGCGCATGAAAAATACAAAGATCTTTGCGTGCTGATAAGGCAGCTATTTCCGAAATGTGTCTTGCAGACGTAATGCCAACTAGAAAAACTACTTTGTATGTAAGGAAACGGAGGCCTGTGGATCTCAGGGGTTCAAAGGGACACTTGGTGAGAGCAGTAAGAACCTTGTTAAGGTCCCAGGAGGGATAACGATGTATTGTTGGAGGACATAAATTCACAACACCCTTAATAAAACTCCGTATGCGTGGATGATGGGAAATCGAAGCAAACCCTTCCCAGCGCACTACCGAAGCGATCGCTGCCACCTGCCGTTTTAACGTGTTAAAGAGAGACCTCTGTCCAAACCCCCCTGGAGAAACTCCAACACCTGAGCTACTGATGGTGAGCACGGATCTACTCCGGATTTGGTATACCATTTATGAAAGGTAGACCATGTAGCATTATATATGCGGTTCGTAGAAGGACGTCGAGCCGCTTGAATGGTATGTATTACCCTATCTGAGAACTGTTCTTGACTTAGATGTCTCCGCTCAACCTCCAGGCGTTTAGCTGTAACCACTGAGGTTCGGGGTGCTGGATTGGCCTTTGGAAAGCCGAACCTTGTGCGGTGGAATCTTCCAAGGGGTGTCTGTGGACAGCTTCTTGAGGTCCGCGAACCACAGCCTTCTGGGCCAGTGCGGAGCCAGAAGAATCAGTTCCGCCCTTTCTTCAAACATCTTCCTGATCACCCTGGGGATCAGAGGCAGAGGTGGAAATGCATAGAGGAGACCCTGAGGCCACTGACAACGGAGGGCGTTGAAGCCCTCTGACCCCTGCAACAGAAATCTCGAGATGAATCTGGGGAGCTGTGCGTTTTGAGGAGAGGCAAACAGATCTACCACGGGAAGACCAAACCTCCGAACCATCTCCTGGAAGAGATCCGGATGCAGGCGCCATTCCGAATGATCAATTGTGGCCCTGCTCAACCAGTCTTCCTTTGTGTTGGTGGCCCCCGAAATATGCTCCGCTGTGATGGAGCCCAGATTCCTTTCTGCCCAGTGAAACAGTCTCTCTGCCTCCTCCATAAGCTGTTTCGAATGTGTGCCCCCTTGCCTGTTGACATGTGCCTTTGTTGTGACATTGTCCGTATCAGTGTGTGATGCCTGCGAATATGGGGAAATAAACTGCGAAGTGCCATGAGAACGGCTCTGAGCTCCAACCAATTGATGTTGTTCAAACACTCTGTAGCCGACAACAGACCTTGAGTTGAGATGGTCTGGAAATGCGCCCCCCAGACTGGCGTCTGTGGTAATGGTAAGTCTGTGTGGCTCCTTGAGAAGGGATCCGCTGTTGATTTTCGGCACGGTTCACCAATGAAGCGATAGACAGACTCTTGCTGGAACCAAAACTCTGTGTCTTGAATTGCTTCGCCCTGATCTTTGGTAAGGAAGTAAAAACCATTGTAGGGACCTGGCATGGAAACGAGCCCAAGGAACAATAGAGATAGAAGAAATCATTTTTCCAAGAAGTTTTGAAAGATCGGCTAGGGGAACCCATTTTAATGTCCTGACTTGTAAAGCTAATGTCCTGATACTTTCCACACGCTCCAGGATAGAAATACCCGTCCCTGAATTGTGTCTATTATCGCTCCTAAATGAGCCAAATGGGTAGAAGGAACTAAATGGCTCTTAGCCCAATTAACTGAAAAATCATGTCGTTGGATGACTTGCAATGTAGTTTGCACATCCAATTCCGCCTGTTCATAGGAATCAGACAAGATCAAAATGTCATCCAGATAACAGTGTAGTCTTATGCCAGAACTCCATAAATGAGCAGCTACTGCCACCAAGACCTTTGTAAAAGTCCTCGGGGCCGACGCCAACCCAAAAGGCAATGCACATACTCAAAACGTCTGTTATCGTAACAAAATCTGAGAAATTTGCAGTTGGATTGGAACTTATTTGCACATTCCGAATTGGAATGTGCAAATAAGCCTCCGTTAAATCTATGGAAGATAAAAAATCCCCCACTCGTATCCCAAGGAGAATAGATTGCAAGGTACTACGATAAACCAGAGAACGGTTAAGCCATTTTAAGTCTAATATCGCTCTCCACCCCCCCAAACTCTTGAGTACTACAAATAGAAGGGAGTAAAAACCCTGGCCCTGTTGATCCCTAGCTACCGGCTGGATGACCTTGATGTCTAACAAATGATTGATTGCTGCCTCCATTAGGGCGCTTTTACTAGGATCCCTGGATAGGGGACATGTCATAAAGGAATTCGGAGGAGTAGATGAAAACTCCAGGGCCAGGCCAAATTGAACGGTATCCCGAACCCAGGAATCTGATGTGGAAGAATCCCAATTATCAGCGAAATCTTTGAAACGACCCCCAATGGGAACAGGATCCCTTGTATCATCTTGGGCGACAAAACCCCTTGTTTCCGGATCCCCAAAAAGATCTCCTCCCCTGGTCTCCCCTACGAGGTCTGTCACCAAATTCTTATCCTTCTGACTGTTGGACACGGTTAAATTCTGGAACTTTGGAATCTGGAAGTGAACGTCCCTCGATAGTAGGGACGAAAGGAACTCCTCTGAAAGGACTGATAAGATCTGGTATCTGGCTGACGTAAAAGAGAGGGTAGAATTTTCTTCTTATTCCTGGTTTCGATTAATAGCAGGTCCAAGGCTGCGTCAAACAATTTTTCATTTGAAATTGGGGAGGAAGCGAGCTTCCATTTATGTTTAGAGTCAGCGTGCCAATTTTTTAGCCAAATCAGTCTACGAGCTGTTACCTGGGAAGCCATGGTTCTAGCCGAGAATTTAACTGAATTATATGTGGCATCCGCCGAAAACTCTGCAGCAGCAATTAGTTTGACAATGTCCTGATGTGCCCTAATGTTGGAGTTTGGAATCGAGTCCCTGAGATGACGGAGCCGTCTAAGGGAAGTTCTGGTAAAAAATGACGGAGCAGTAACCGCCCTGATGGCCCACGCATCAGATTGGGCTATCTCAATTTTCTTGTCCTCTGTTTTAAGCGCATCCTCTGATTCTGTGGGAACTGTTGAAGGGGATGCCAATGCCACAATAGGATCATCCACAATAGGAGTATTCAGATGATTTGAAAAATCTGGCGCCAAATTGAAGAATTTCTTATCAAAATTTGTGGGCGGGGGGTACAGTGCAGCGGATGACCACTGTTTTTGGAGAAGGTCCGAGAACATTTGTGGTACTGGAATGACTTCAACTTCACTAACAGGCTGGGAAAAAACCAAATCCTCTGACTGCTCCTGAGTTTGTTGTGGAGCAGATGGGGGCTTATCCAAACGAGCAGTATTTTTAGCCTTATACAAAAGAGATTTGAAGAGATGTGGTTGGAAAAGGCCAGTAAAGGTGGGTTGGTCGGGCCTGATGTCCTCATCATCAGACATGCCCCTTTCTGGGGACTCGTCATCCAGAGGAAATTCGCTATCATGAAGGGAAACGGCATCTAACTATTCCATGTGCCCCACACCTTCTCCCTCCTCCTGACTGTGTTGAGAAGGGGCATGCGAAAACAAAGAGGGCTCTATTTGTGGGGGTACCTGGTGGTAATGAAAATCCCTTCTGGTCAAGGAGCATACAGAATGAGCATCACATTCTGAAGCTCGCGCCTGTCTGGTCCTGATAGATTGTTGAAGACCAGCTGCGATACGTCTGCTGATCGCTACCTCCATCCATGAGCTCAAGGATTCTGGAACCTCCTCTGGAAGAATCTCTTCCTGACGTAGCCCAGCCATTGTGGGTGTGAAGGTTGCTTCTGGAGCTCTTCTCGGAACCTGTGAATGGCTGGGAGCCGTGACACCGGGTGAACGAGATGGCAAGGATAAAGCTAAGGGTCTAGATATAGTTTGAACCTGGGTTTGAGTAGGTAAGTCTGCAGGGAGAGAATCTCTCTCCTTATCCCTTGTGTGTCTCTCAATGTGCCTCTCTAAAGCCTTTTGACTCCTGGAGGCATCCTTCTCAGCAGCCTTTGAAGAACCCTTGGTCCTTTTGGACTTGTCTTGGGTTCGTGACGTAGATTCCCCTCTGCTTGCCATTGTGGAACACCAAAATAGCTCTCTCTTACCCAATATATTAATATGTGGGTTTATATGGACTGTTGGCACGTCCGGACTCCTGAACCCCACCTGGAACAGTGAGTCCAATCAATATCCTTCTCCCCTCTTTTTGGTATTATTATTTTTATTTTTTATTTATTTTATTTTTATTTTTTAAATAAAAACCAACTATAAATCACTATGCCTCTGAAAACTATTTATAATTGAATTAAACAAAAAAGACTGAATGGAGAACTGAGATATATAGATATATACAGGAGGGCTTAAATATTTGAGATTGCCCAGAACAATAGTACCACAGGCCTCAGGCCCAGGTAAACTGTTTTGTAACTATGAGGGTAGCCAAAAAGTTAAAGAAACACAACTCCCAAACCGGAGTAAAAGGGAGGGGAAAAAAAAAATCTTTCCTGTAACCTCTTCCCTGCCCGGGAATTAGAGGAAATTAACACTCTCTCACAGTGAACTGGCCCAAATACAAAGGGGCCTTCACAGATCACAAGATAAGGTCTGGCTTGTAGGAAACGTGCATGCAAAAATGGCGGACAGTCCCAGTCAATGACGCAGATACTGGCTTAGGCGTCAATCGCACACAGCAAATTCGCCGCTAAAGTATAAAATCGGATCGGCGGCAGAAAAGAGAAATGGGGGGCGAATAGACTCCAACGCCTTCCCCCCTGTGTTCTCCTGAGGAGGAAAGTATTTGGGAGAGCAACGGACAATGGCAAGAGAAGGGAAACGCCGAATTAACAAAAGGAAAAACCAAATAAGCAGCAGAAGGGAACCCTAGCCGGATGATCGCAACCGCGATCAGAGCACCGATCGGCTCCGCGATCGCTCCGGGCGAATCTAATTACTTTTAGTTGAAATCAGATTTGAAATGAAACTTTTAGAAGAAGGCCAAATTTGAGAAAAGCAATCACAATATCACCTCAAGAGTCTGCTCCGATCAAAAGAAACTGCCTATCTCTCCAAGGCTGAGCAAAAACTGGGGGACGCAAGGAAGGAGACGGAGGAGGAGCCACGGCGTCCTACCAATTAAGCTCAGCCTATCAAAGCCAGAGACTAAGCACTTCCCAATCTCTGGATGCTTGGAGCAGCTCAATGGAGAACAAGCATTTCTTACTATATATTCAATGTAGCAATCATTCACAAACTTATTTCTTCCCTGGTATGACTTGTGATTATTCAGCCACACCACCTTACTTTTTTTTTTTCTGAAAACAGAAGTAGAACAAATTTGCACCTCTTCTATTGCTGTTTGATATAGCTTTAACATCTGAAAACTTAGCTTCAAATGAATAATTAAATATGATTACTGACTTGCATTGCCACTGCTATTCTTCATAGGAGCGATAATGATAAAGGTAACACTTTAGGTACCATTATATCCTCAATAAGCAAAGAAAGCAAAATGGGTAAATTGAAGCAAATTAAAATAAAAATTGTTTATTTTCATTCATTTCTGTATTTAGGTCAAACGATATAAATTTATTGCATCCAGAGTGTTAAATACAGAGAAAGCTTCAAAGCCATCTTATTATTTGGCAATGCAGAATTATTAAGACTTTACTTGCTGGTAATTTCCTGATACAAATAGTCTATAACTGTAACTATAATTGAAATCAGAACTTCCATCGCTACGTGATGTAGTTGATAAATGAATCGCATCCAATTTTACAATCATCAAGCAAATCACCATGGCCATTAAGCAAATTGTGTAATCGTTAAGCAAATTTAGATCCCCTCATTAACTTCGCAGGTCAGAGAAAGCCAGATTGGTCTAGTGGTTAAGGCACTAGCAGGCTAGAAAGCAAGAGATCATGAGTTCAAGCCTTGCCTTAACCATGAAGGCCAGTTGAGTGACCTTCGGACAATCACTCTCTCTCTCAGACCAACTCATCTCACAGGATTGTTGTTGTGGGGAAAATAGGAGGACAAAAGTGTGTTGGATATGTTGCTGCAAACAAACAAACAAAAAATGTCAGAAGCTGGGAAGGTTATAAATAGTCGTGGGCTGCTACAACCATTGTAAATACATACTGATTGTCTGACTTTTCATTACTTGACCACAAGGATGCTGTGATGGTCATAAATGTGAAGACCAGTCATAAGTTATCTTTTTCAGTGCCATCATAACTTCAAATTGTCATTAAATTGAGGACTATCTGTACAGAATGAAGCATCCTATACAGCAAAATGACTCCACTCATGGAATACAGCTTTACAGAGGGAAATTTCCAAAAATATATTGCACACAAATGTATATTCTTGACATAGCTTTAGATATTAAATGTCTGTCTATCCTCAGGCCTGCAAACTTTCCTATTGCAACATATATGCTCTTAAATCATGAGGTACTTGCCCAGAAGTTGTGTATACTTGCATAAATATTTAGTTGGGAACTGCACAAATTTTCAAGTTCTGTTTTAAGTACTTATTAATTAAGAAAACTGCAGAGATAACTCAGTTTTCTGCACGAACAGGCTATGTATTTTTATCTTGTTCATTCATCATTATTTTTAATTATGTTTATCCACTCAAAATATGATATTATCTTAAGAAGCTACGGATACATTAAAAATGTAAACTGCAAAATGCACTATCTTCATGAAAAAGACTAATTTAAAGCAATTAAAGCTCTAAAGCAGTTGATAATAGAAATAAAATTAATGGTATGTCCATTTATTATTATGATCATAATTAAGAGGCTTAAGAGGGTAAAAATGTCTGCCTACTGCCAAAAAGACAATAAAGATATTGTCAAGTAAGCCTTTCAGGGGAGTTTATACTAGAGACAGAGAAAACTATTTAAATGCATTGAATGCAATTGATTTTTAAGAGGCTTCAAGGGGAAAAAATCCTAACATAGAAAAACCAGTTATTTTTGTCATAATTAACCTCAGTGGCAGATTACCCTATGCTTATGCTATTTTGTGTTTGCACATGTCTGTGTCTTCAAGAGTATGTAGTCCTACACAACATGAATCCTGCACAAAACAAAAAAGGGGTTTGTGAATAGCAACCATAGGGAATTCTGCTGGTTGTTAACCTAATATATCAAAAAGGCATCAGTTTAGAAAATAAAATCGTATCTAAATTAAATGTTACTGACACTGTTATACAATAAAACCCCAATTTACCAGACCTCAGCACAATGAGCTTTCCATTCAAAGCGGACAGCTAAGCCTTCCAAAGGAAGGGTGTCAAACTTGTGGTGTCATGTGATGTATCATGACTTTTTCTCCCTTCGCTAAATGGTGTAGGTGTGGCCAGTGAGTGACACATCCAGCCCGCGGGCTGTGAATTTGACAGCCCTGGTTTACAGGGAACTTGCTGCAGTCAATTTGCCGCAGCCAATTTGTCGCAGGACAATTCACCATGGCCATGGGACAACTCACTGCAGGACAAGAGTTACACTAATATTGATGAAATAGTCAAATAGAATCATTAAAGAAAGGATGCCAAAAGAGGGACAAAATTGGGACTCAATCATTTACTTACTTACTTATTTTACTCATTTATCCTATTTTCATCTATCTATATTCAATTCTGAGTTAATTACTGTTACTGTTGACTGTATCTTTATATGTTTAGACTGTACACCGCCCCGAGTCCCTTTTGGGAGAGGGAGCGGTATAAAAATACGATAAATAAATAAAATAAAATGTAAATGACAAAAATTAAAATATTTTTAAAATCATTTTAAATAATTGAATTGTTGAATCATCCCACAGGGAGTTGACTGTGGCAAGTTTGCTGCAGAGCTGTCCCATTCTGTTCAAAGCACCTGACTGCTTTAATACTTCCAAGAAAGGTACTTTGTTTGCATGAACATCCTTTGTGAAGCACCTCTTCCAAATCATTTGCACAGCCCTGTATATATTTAAGTAATTAGGAATAGTTTATAAAACATACAAAAAATAAGGTCACAAAGGAGATTGCATGCCCCTGGGATACTGCAACCATTATATGAAATAGTTGCCAAGCATCTGAATTTTGATATGACCATGGAGATGCTGCAACAATCATAAGTGGGAAATATGGTCATAAGTCACTTTTTTCAATGCCATTGTAACTTTGAACAGTTATTAAATGAACTTTGACTGTTGTAAGCCAAGGACTACCTGTACTGTTTAAAAATACCCATATATGAAAAATGTATAATTCGTGGGTTTGGATAAACCAAATGTGAAAATTAAAACGTACAAAAATCTAGAGGGTTGACTTATTTGTGGCATGTTTATATAGTATTCTTATTAAAAAATTGACTGTCAGGATTATCCACAGATGGTCTTATCTGTAAGTATACATAGTAACTAAACAAAAGTTGTAGGAATTTTTTATGCTCTCTTGTCCTATTCTGCACTGTTTACAAAAAACAATGAATTTGTTTTTAACCTGCTGCTGTACATAAATCTGGACTGCAATTCCCACAATTTTCAAGCAAATGAGGCATACTATCTGGGAATTTAAGGGTGGCCTCATAATGGTGGTCAATTCCTATGATGGACATGGCTACTATACAGCTATGAAGAGCATGAAACTAACATCAAATCTTTTGATACTGTTGATCAGGAGCAATGAATGTTGAAAACCAAATTATCAAATAGTAATAGCTGTTACTGGTAATTTATTACACACATACACAGACACATACTGTAACAGCTGTGCATATTATTACTCATGAAGAAAAATAAACTGCTAATTATTTTGGCAGCTACATACCCACAAGGATTCAAAGGAATATCCATTTGAATATGAATGACTGAAAGCCTAGAACGACTTAAATGGAATAGCGTAATTACGGTCTTCAAAAGAAACTTTATTTTCTCAAGGCTCCATTATAAGAATTAAAACAAAGGCTCTGGGTTTATTATAAAGGCAGGAATTATTACACCTTTACTATGCAATGTTCAGCAAGTCTAAAAACATCCAAGTAAATTCAATTCCAAGTGACAATTAAAGCATTTATCTCTCTCTCTCTCTCTCTCATACTTTGCTTCCTGTTAATGCCTCTTCACTGGAACAGCATAGGCACACACCCAAGAGCTAAATCCTACTCACTGCACTGCTTTTGAATCTGAAATCACTGCCAAATTAAAAGTTCTGGGAAAAGTTTAGTATCTGAGAGAGCAGCTGAGCAAGAAAATTTATATACCATGTTTCTCACAAAATAAAGCAGGGCCTTATTTTTTTTTTGAGCCCTGAAAAAACGGCTAGGCCGTCTTTTTGGGGGTGAATTAATTTCTCTTCCCCCCCATCAGCGGGTGGGCGGCAGCGGTGTGGATGTCGGCTTTGGCAGGGCATTTTAAATTGCAAGAGCTTCGGCGCCTGCCACTGCTGCTTCCTCTGCCGCTCTTGCTTTTCCTTTGCTTACCTCCACAGTTCCCGCCGGCGCTGGCGCAAGAACAGCAGAAGCGCCGGCAGGAACGTGGAAGCGTTTCTGCTGCTGCTCGGGTGTGTGCGGAAGCTTCCTGTGTGTCACACAAGAGGCTTCCGCACACACCCGAGCAGCAGCAGAAACGCTTCAACGTTCCCGCCGGCACAACAACAGCAGCAGCACCGGTGGGAACGTGGAAGCGTTTCTGCTGCTGCTCGGGTGTATGCAGAAGAGGAGGCTTTCACACACACCCGAGCAGCGGCAGAAACGCTTCCATGTTCCCGCCGGCACAACAACAGCAGCGCCGGCGGGAACGTGGAAGACGCACAGGAGGCTTCCGAACACACCCGAGCAGCAGCAGAAACGCTTCCACGTTCCCGCCGGCGCTGCTGCTGTTGTCGTGCTGGCAGGACCCTGGAAGACACACAGAAGGCTTCCGCACACACCCGAGCAGCAGCAGAAACGCTTCCATGTTCCCGCCGGCACGGCTGCTATTCTTGTGCCAGCAGGAACTGTGGAAGCCATGGAAGTAGCTCCCCCGCCCAAGAAGCAGCAGAAACGCTTCTACTCTTCCTGCTGGCGCAAGAACAGCGGCAGCGCCACGCAGGGCACTGTGAAAGGCAAGTTCCCCCCCCGCCCTCCCCCCCAGCATGTTTTAACCCCCGGCCTCCCCCCACAGCATGTTTTAAACTAGGCCTAAATTTGGGGGGAGGGGCTTACTTTCATTTCATGCCTAGAAAACATACCGGGTCTTCCTATTGGTGGAGGCCGTATTGTTGGAGAAACACGGTAGTGATGCTTAAAAGTCTGTAAATCCTTTTTGAATTTTCAATATTTTTACATAAATACGACCTAAAACATTATGTTCTTCACAGAAATCCTAAAACTGGATAAAGAGGACCCAATGTAACAAAAGTGCCAAAAACATTATACTTATTTACTGATTTATTGAGAATAATGAGCCAAGGCTACCCATTTCTATGTAGACACCAGTATGTGAACCTTTGCTTTTTGTTAATTGGTGTCCCCCTTTGAGCAGTAATAACTGCAATTCAATGCTTCTGATAACACTTTTGATCAGTTTTCCATATCTGCTTAAGGAATTTTATCCTATTCTGTCTTAGAATTCCACTTCAGTCTGAAGATGCTGGTGAGTTACTTTGCATGAATTGCTTGTTTCAGAACATTATCTAGGACAGGGGTCCCCAAACCCCAGGCAATGGTCCACTACCAGACCTGGTGAGCAAGCGTGTAAGCGCCACTCTACTTGCACAAGTGGCAGGCACTTGTGTTTGAAGCTCCATTTACACAAGAGGCGGGCATGTGCACTCATCATTTGTGTAAATGGAGATGTGTGTGTTTGCATGCCTGCCGGCCGCTCACACAGAACCATCCCCTCTGCCCCGCCCCACTGTTCTGCCAAACCAGAAAAGTTAGAGACTGCTGCTCTAGGATGAAGGTCAGGACTTTGATCTTCCAAAATGTTAATTTTCTTCTTTTTTAACCCTTCTTTAGTCATATTAACTTCTGTGTTTTGGAATGTTCACTCACTATATAACCCACTGTCTCTTAAGTTTCAGTTCAGAGATAAGATACCCTGATTTTACCCTATTTCCCTATAGAACTGCTGGCACAATTCAGAATTCATAGTTCCAACAATGATGGCAAGCTGTACAGAGGCAGCAAAGCAAGCCCAAATCATGATATTGCCACCATGTTATAGATGGGATAAAGTTCTTATGCTGGAATGCAGTTCTTTGCTTTTCAGTAAACTAAACAATGATTTTCATTCAAACCCGAATGTTTTATTTTGGTCTCATCCATCCATAAAACTTTCTTCCAATAGCCTTCTGCCTTATCAACATGGTCTTTCATAAACTATAGACAGGCAGCAATGTTCTTTTTGGAGAGTAGTGGCATTCTTTTCACAATCCTGCCATGTACATCATTGTTGTTCAGTGTTCTTCTAATGGTGATCTCATAAAGGCTGGCATTGCAAGAGAGGCCTTAAGTTCTGCAGATGTTACCCTGGGGTTGAGACTTCCCAGAATATTATATGCCTTGCTCTTTGGTTGGTTGACTACTTCTAGGTAGCGTAACAATAGTGTTGAATTGTTCCATTTGTACATGATCTGCCTGACAGTGAATTGGTGGCATCGAAACGCTTTGGAAGTAGTTTTGTAGCCTTTTCCAATTTGGTGAGCATTAACAATAAATCTTTAGGACTTCTCACACTCACACTTATCACACCACTGATTGTAACATCTGACCTACCTTCCCCTTCAAAGGAACTAATAATCTATAGATTCACATACTTTTGCCACAACAAATAGATAGCTTTGGATTATTTTCATCAATAAAGAAATGGAAAAGATAAAAATGGAGAAGAGATCATGTTTTAGATCATATTTATGTGTTGTTGTTTTTTACAATCCTGTAGTCCCTTGATACGAGGTAAAGTCACGGTGACTGGGTGGAGCTAAGCAGTTACTGGCTGGATACCCTTCCTGGTGCCTACATGGAATTCATAGGTTTTTTTTTGCACCCTAGGAAAGAAACATCTGCCGCTATTTAGGATTGAACTCTCAATGGTCAAGAGTTCACAAACTTTTAAACATGTCTCTACATATACACATGTAAAAAAAACATCAGATGGAACAGAACAAACATCCACATTTTTATTTACTGTCATCCTAATATACCTTTACTACTAGACTGAGATACAATAAGTTCTGAATTATCTATTCCTTCCCATCCGTCGAATTTTTATTCCATATTTGCAATATAGTACTCAGCTTACTAAACAATAATACAATAGTGCAAGTGTATAAATGTGCAAGTGTGGCTTTTGCTGGTATTTACTGTCAAGGAAAAAATAATAAAACATTTTGTTGATGTGAAACTCTTTGACTTCACCCATTTGGATTATCTGAACTCTTTTATTTCATCCATTTGGATTATTGCTCTCTTAACCCAAGAAGCAAAATGTTGTTCTCCGAGACTTAAATATATAACTTAAGCTTTAAAAGAGAGCCTTGAACAGAACTATAAGTGAGAAACTTTTGTCCTTTGTGACTGTTTGTTTGTTTATTTATTTATTTATTAATGGAATTTCTATACCGCCCTTCTCCTTAGGGACTCAGGGAGGTGTACAGCCAATCTAGACCCCAAAACAGTACAAAAGTTAAAAAAGAATTAAATTAAATACTGGCTGATTAATAAGAAAACCCACCCCCCCACCCTTAAAACCCCAGTTAAAATCGAAGAAATACGGAGACAAATTAAAACCATCTCAGCCCAGGCCGGCCTGTTCAAAGAGCCAGGTCTTCAACGCGCGCCCTCAGGTCCGTGCCGGTACGAAGTTCCGGCGGCAGAGTATTCCAGAGGGCAGGGACCCCCACAGAGAAGGCCCTACTCCTCGGGACCGCCAGACAACACATAGCGGCCGATGGCACCCGGAGAAGACCCTCCCTGTGTGAACGCACCGGCCTGCTGGAGATCACTGGTAGAATGCGGTCCTGCAGGTAACCTGGCCCAATGCCATGGATCGCCCTAAAGGTCAAAACTAGAACCTTAAAGCTTCATCTAATATTTCAGCCTTTGGATGCCTACATGCAAAAATATCAAACACAATCTTGGTCTTTTTCACCACTGAGCGGCAAAAAAAAAATTATGCATTTTAGGAACAATTTATTGGTATTGAAAGACCAAGTAAGCAGTCAGGATACACTGGCTTAATTTCTTCTGATATTGTTCCATCCTCAGAAAATACTGGGGTTTAATTATGAGAAGTTTCAGGTGCAGAATCATGTAATATAAAAAATAACAAGTTATTCTCCAGAATATAAAAAGGAGATAGTTAAGCACAGAACAACCTATACAACAATCTAGAATATTTTATAGCTGTACAAGCTACCTATTCATAGGGTCAATGTTCCTTCATGAATTAATGTTACCTATTCAAAGTAAGCAGTGATATTAATCATAATACTCCAGAAAGAACCATTGGCTTTTTTAATCCATTGTACAAGGATTAAATACAGGTCACTTTGAACTTTATGTTAATAAAGGGGTATAAGAAACGTACTGCATTTTTATGCCATTCCATTCCATTTCCCATTCAGAAATCCAGGTGCAGATCTTTCATAATACGCACTTTGGATTTGGTATCAAGTTATGGGAGAACATGACTATGTGAGAATTATAGTAATAGAACCTCTGCCTGCTGCACTTTCTCAGTGGCATTACGTTCAAGTTCTGCCACGCACAAAATGACCTCTCCTCCACCACTGCTCAGCAATAGTGAATAACAGTGAGAGGAGGCATTATTGCAAGCTGATGATTAACTATGAAAAAGGGGCACATTTTAAAAAAGGATTCATGTCTCAGTTAGAACAGTGACCATCATGTTGTAAATTAGTTTCATGTGTAAGCCAACATGTCAAGCAAAATGTAAAATAAAATTAGGGATTACCACAGAAGAATATTGATAGCCTGGATTGAAGGATCTACTAGTCAGGGCAAATACCAAGTCTATTCTTCTGTCCCACATAATTTTTTGTATTCCACATGAATGTACAAAAGCAAAGAATTCAGAGATTAATTTACTAGTATGGCCTCACATTTCAAGGTGTTATAGTCTATTGCATTGTGTTAAATTTTCCTGAGAACAAGCCCTGGAAAGAATGCACCATAATAACTTGATTATTCTTGTTCAAGCATATCAATCACTCCAACCTTCCCACTTAATAACATTTTGCCATTTTATACCATTAATTGAGTTCTCTGTTTTGTTTCAGTTAAAATAGTGTTGTGCATCTTGTTACCCATTGTACTGAAAAGTGCCTGCCATAGATGTTCTGACACCTGGAAGGTCCTTGGCAGTTCCCATGTTTTTGCAAATTTCAGTCTAGCAGCAAACCCACAAAGCTTGTAAAATCTTTGGAAAGATTCCAATTTACTAAACCACCATGCTGGATTACGCAATTATGGAAAGGATTTAGAAACTGAAAAATATAACCCTTTAACTGTAGTTTGTTATCTGGCCATTTAAGTTATGGAATTTGAAATATTTAAAGCATGGAATTCTTGTGCTGCATACAGATGCACAGATCACTTTATTTTTCTCCATCCCTCTTCTTCATATATCTGATTTATACACAATTTAGAATTTGATGGGATGTAAATGATGAATATATTACATTAGCTAACACCTGCCTATTTACTCCCCCTCCTTCATCTAATATTAATACAAAATCCACCCATACAAAACTAGATATTGCTTCTTCTTGAACTGATTTTCAAAAAGAAGGATCCAGGGAACAGGTCCATTAGCTTGATGTCTCAACCAAGTACATTTTTTGTACAGATTATCAAGCATCATTTCTGTGGATGAACTTGTATTGGCCTGCAATAATTAACAGGAACTAGAATAAGTCGGCCATAAAGGCCAGGCTAACCCTATCTTCACCTTTGACTGAGTTAGCTT
Source organism: Bungarus multicinctus (assembly GCA_023653725.1). Classification (NCBI taxonomy): domain Eukaryota; kingdom Metazoa; phylum Chordata; class Lepidosauria; order Squamata; family Elapidae; genus Bungarus; species Bungarus multicinctus. Next base: position 216,433,939 of record CM042834.1, read on the forward strand.
AGCAGTTCAGCGTACAGTACAGACTACTGTATACTGGTCTGCAACAAAGCCTTTTTTATTTAATACCATGTGATACTACCCTTAAAATGTGGATATGGATGAGATAATAGCACTACATGAGCCATGATGGGTGCAGTGGTTAGAATGCAATACTGTATGCTAACTCACTGCTCACTCCAGGAGATCAATCCTGACCAGCTCAAGGTTGATTTAGCCTTCCATCCTTTCTGAGGTCAGTAAAATTGTTGAGATTGTTGAGGGCAATATACTGACTCTGTAAACAGCTTACAGAGGGCTGTAAAGCACTATGAAGCAGTATATACGGTAAGTCTAAGCACTATTGCTAGTTAGATAGACTCATAACTGGTTGAACAACAGCACCTAATAATTCCATCGCAGCTTGGATGAATATATTGAGCAGCAGCTTAGATGTAAGTACTGGGTGGATTTTGTGCTGGAAACTGTGTTCAATATTTTTATCAATAGCTTGGCCAAGGGAGTTGAGGGATATCTATAAAGTTTGCAGAGAATACAAAATTGCGAGCAGTGGCTAACATTATATGAAACAGAATATTCAGAAAGATGTAGTGAAGCTTGAGCAGTGGACTGAAATAAGCAAGATGTAATTTAACAAGAAATGTAATGTTTTGCACTCAAGTAAGAAAAATATACAGTACAAGGATAGGAAAGGGGAAAACTTCATTTGGCATTTATATATGGGGAAAGCATCTGAATATCCATGTTGATCAGTGATACACTGCAGTTGCTCCAAAATCAAGGGCTATGTTGGGCAGCACTAACAAATCATGAGATCAAATTGCTACTTTCTAAACTACTCTGTTCAGACTCCATTTTGAATATTGTGTCCAGTTCTCGGTATGATAATTTAAAAAAAGGAAGTGACAAACTAGAACAAGTTAAGAGATTGGCTATTTAAGGTCTGGAAATGAAGCCCTACGAAGAACAGTTAAAGGATCAGAATATGTTTGATGCAAAATATGATAGCAATCTTTTTTTTTTTGGGGGGGGGGGGGGGGGGCTGTTGATATATAGAAGAGACAATGGATTTGTTCACTGTTGCTCATTCTAACACTATTTCCTTCATGATCAATCAGATGTTTACCAGAAGTGCACAGGAACACAATCACACATATTTTTGGGTATCCCAACAACCATCAGAGAAAGAAAGACAGATTGCTTCTGATATGAGAAATAGCATATAGTCATCATGATGACTAGCCAGACAGCTTTATCTTCTATGAATGTGTGTCATTCCTTTATTACATTGCTTAACTATATAAGGTGTGAAAAAATGCTATCTTTCAATTGCAACGAATACCCCATAATTTGACTGGATGACTCTGGCTTCTAGTTTATGAGAAAGATTCCCCCTGGTTATCTTCTCCCCATCGTCATTGCCTTACCATTCACCTTCAAGTAAAAAATTCCCAAATATTACAATCTTTTTCATAGGAAATGATTCAGATTCCTCTTTGCTCTATAAACTTTGGCACAGAGTCAAATCTAAAAGGGCATGCTACATATTTTTGGCATAGATTAGAAACTTCATTATTTTATCTTGGCCTTTAAGCTTTGAACATCAAGGAAAATAAGGTCTTGGCCTGGCACTGAAAAACAGCAAAGCAAGCATCAAATGAGCTTTCCTGGAGCAAGAAATCTAAAAAATAGGAAGTGAGGGCACCACTGAGAGAGACCTATTACACTCCTGAGGAGGGGTTCTGGTGACGATCCAACACTCAAAAAGGTTGATACGAAAGCACTTTCCGTTGAGTAACTGGCCTCAAGTTGAACAAATAGCTTTAAAGGCAAGCACTGACAATGGAAATTGTGTTGGGAACTGTATAATTAATTAGCCTTGGGCATCAGATGAAATGCATGTAATTAAATTTATTAATGACATTAGAGAGATTCTAATACAAATCGTTGCCCAGTTTTTTTGCAGGAAGGAAAAGACAGAAGGGATGTAAAATACAGGCAGGTTATAACTGCAAACAAATATTATTACAGTACAGTACAATATAATATATAAATAATATTGAGGCAGGCTATCAAGAGTCCCTTCCCCCAGACACACCTCTGGAAATCTCGTTACAGAGATTACTGCATCTGGGAATGAAAACTGGAAAAGCAAACCTATCCTACAAGGACAAGATCCTCTTCAAAATCAGAATATAAAAAACTGGTGGATTTGCTTGTCCTATTTTTTTCAGAATAGTTTTTTTTTTTTTTTTACAAATTACATCTAAGCATTTCATGTTTGGAAAGACAAAAACAGTGCCCTCAAAATCTCACTAACTTCAGATTGCTACACGAATCCCAACAATTTAAAATTTAGGAATCCATCTTTCAAAAATGTATTTCCTTCCCAAACATGTATTCCAAACAGATTGAAAATGCTATTTTCCTCAATATCAAATAATTACTTTAGGGAGCCCCAAGGACGGAATTTGAACACTACCATAAATAAATTATCATATACAAATTTTCTCTTCTATACTGTACAAATTTACTGGAATTCACCAACCTAATTGGCAATCAATAAGATGCCATTTAAAAAGGGGGAAGGTGGGTGCCTAAGAAGCAATATTTCTTTCTAACTGTGAGCAAGTCTGCTTCCCACACAAACTGGGCTATGACACTAATCCAACCAAGCAACACAAAAACCAGCTAAATTCAGACTTCAATTTACCCTAGCACTTGTTGCTAGGAAACCTTTCATCCTCAGGGCCATTTTGTTGATTATCATTTATTAGGCACATGTTTAAATCATTTTAAAAGACAAGCTTCATTTAGTTTTCTGCACCAAGTGAGTGGGCACACACATACATACACTCACTTGGACCTTTTTTGTTTTACCATTAAATTACAAGTTCACCTTCGGGGCATGCTAAGAAATGTTTGCATTATTGTTTCTGTAGTGATGAAACATTCCTTCCAGAAGGCTATTAGGCATTGCATACTTTGTACACAGTGTAAGTATTTCTTATAATTAACATTCATTCTTTGCCGGAATGGGCTTTGCTAATGCTTTAGTCTTTACTACAGAGAGAGAATTTTTAATTTGGGGCATCACTTCAAACCTCAGCATCTTACTCCGAGCATTAGGATAAATGGATTATGAATTATTATGCACTTGCACTGAAAATTATCTGATTTTCATGATTTCTGGTATGTCTTTTGTAAGATGGAAAGGACATTTGTTACTAGGACTTGACACTGATGTTAAAAATGAAAAGTACAGAACCTGCTAAGCTTACTGAACAAAATCTTCTTACATACATTGGCAAAGCTCTGTGTTTAAACTACATACCAGACAAATACTGTTGTCTAAACTTTGCACTGAAATATTTCCAGTTCCTTTGTCATACACTATTTCTCTGATTTCATAAATGGGGATTCAAAGTAGAAAGGTGATAGCACATGCACAAAACATGTTTTCTATTTAGATATTCCTCAACTAACAACCATTTGGTTTAGTGATCGTTCAAAGTTATAACAGCACTGAAAAAAAATACTTATGACCTTTTTTCATACTTACGATGTAGCGTCCCCATTGTCACATAATCAAAATTCAGGTGTATGGCAACTGGAATGTATTGATGACGGTTGCAGTGTCCTGGGGTCACCTTTGACAAGCAAGATCAAGCCAGACTCACTTAGCAACCATGTTATCAACTTAACAACTGTGGTGCTGCACTTAACAACTGTGGCAAACAAAGTCATAAAATGAGGCAAAACTCCCTTAAATGTCTTGCTGAACAACAGAAATGTTAGGCTCAATTGTGATCAGAAGTTGAGGACTACCTGTATAGAATCTAGAACTCTGAAACAACTGGAAAGTTAGCCTTGAACCAGTAAGATGCATAATCACTTGATCATGGGAATCATAATTAACCAGAGTTGTTACAAAGAAAAGAAGGCATCTTCTTTCAGATATTTAGAGTATGAATATTACTACCTTCCCTATCTCTGAATGTCTTTTGCCTAAACTTGTGCTAGATTCTTTAGCAGGATGCCAGAAACAACATGGAATTTCACATGAGTTAAAATATGACTTACTTTTTCTAAGAAAGTGTATCTTCATATTAATGTACACAGATGGGATTCACATTATGCTAAGCCATTTAGTTCTGTTTAGCTTTGGTTTAGAATCTTGTGGAAATCTAACTATTGTATGTCAACCACAATTTACGTGCTAATAAATACAGTATATGAATCCAATCTACTGTAACTTATTCAACAATAAATGTTTTAATACAAAGTATCAACAAAAAGATATTCATTTATTAATGAAGACTTTTCTTTAAAAATGAAATCAAAACACCTGATAATTGAAAAGAGGCTGAAGAAGATTAAGCATTATAAAACCAGAAGGGCTGGGAATATTATTTGACACAGTTCCAGATCTCTTTTGTGTTGAGAAATGGCCTTTGCATTCAATTCTATATCTTGTTTCCTGCCTATTTCCAACATTATACGCTACAGGAGATCATTGAATTTAGAAAGTGTTAGATCAAATGACCAGGCTGAAAACAACTTTATTTTTACTTTTCAGCTAACGCAAGGGTGTCAATCTCACAGCTTGCAGGCTGGATGCATCACGCCCACCCTGTTATAGCAAAGGGGAAAAAAAGTTGTAATATATCACGTGACGAAAACGTGACTCCGCGAGTTTGATACCTCTGAGTTAATGCCAATAAGACTACAGATGCAGGAGTGAGAAATTAAGATATGTGTGAATAAACTGTAGCTCAGTTCAATAAATCATCCAGCCCAAATTCTTCTGGAAGCCACATCGTTCCTTATAAAAGATTACATGAGGCTGTTGGATCTTCTATTGCTCTTGGAAAATCAATGGACAGTGGTGGCAAAATGTCCCTTTCTTCAGCTCTATTCTCCAATCCACCTTTAACATTCATTTGGGGGGAAAGGAAAGAATTTGCTTCTTAAGTTTTCAAATGAGTTTTGAAAGATTGCCCTTTTCTGCAGTTATTCCAGAAAGTAGGGGCAATGCTCAATTTTCAGAAAGTGGTCTGAAAAAACTGGCATTTTTACCTACTTGTTAATGGTAAAATGTGAAATGACCAGGGGCAACAATTCTAATTATCAAATATTGACTATACAGATAGTCCTTGTTTAGAGACTGCCTTGGGCCGCAACTGTTTGCAGTTATGACAGTGATGGAAAAAGTAACTTTGTGACTGACATCTGCACTTCTGATCTTTGCAATGCATCTCTCATTCATAAGTTAGTACACATTCTCCTGTTCCTGACCCATTTTTTCCTTCCCTCCTAGCAGAGCAGAGATGTATAATCAAGCTATCACTTCCTGAGCTACTCTTCTCCTACAGCATGGTCTTCCCTTTAAAAAATGCTAATGGCAAGATAACAGGCTCAACTGTGATCTTAATTAGCCAGCTTGCAGCAGCTGCCTGTAATTGACAAAACCGTACTCAGTTTTTCACTAAAGCTTCTTTGCCTCCCAAATAGCTTAATTTTTTTTTTCAAAAAAAGCCAGTACTAGCATTTTGCTAAAACTGTATATTCCAGTATATCTGCTTATTCTCTTGTTCATTCCTCTCCAATGATTTTTCACTTAATAACCACTTTATTTCACAAATGAGTTGCTGGTCCCAACTGAGTCACTAAATAAGGATTACCTGTACTTGCAAGGAGGTTGTCCAAAGTCTGGATAAATACAGGAAATTTTACCATGCAAATTTATTTTCCACAAAGCAATTTGTATATTATGTATTTCTCCACGTAGTACAATAAAGGCCAATTATAAGCAGCAGTTGCATCTCCAAATTACAAAGAAAAATGCTTAAAACCTAATTAAAATTAACCTGCCATTAAAATTATGCTGCCATATAAGCTGTCTCCAAGTAAATAAGTTCATTAAATTACTGCAACAATTCTAACATCATAGAATTGCTTTTACCTCTAAATCAGGGGTGTCAAACTCGTGTCGTGACATATCGCAACTTCCCCCCCTTTGCTAAATTGGGCGTGGGCACGGCCAGCGCGTGATGCATCGGCCCGCGAGCTGCGAGTTTGACACCCCTGCTCTAAATAATGTATTCGTTCAAGAATTCAACAATTATAGATTAAATCAATTTGGGAAAGGAGTTGTGTCTCAAACACCAAATCAGCAATATCAGGGATTAAAAAGTGAATACTTCTTGAAGTATTTTAAATTTGTTCAGTTCTCAGCACTATAAAAGGATAACAGCTATCAAAGTCTGGCCAGACAACTTAAATTAGATGAAGGGGCCATTTTGTAATAAACTGATCATAGTGTACCCTTCAAATACAAGGACATTTTTTCAGCTCATATCGGCCATTTTATTGATTCTAATTAAGTACAGACTCCCACAGTAACAGACTTCAATGCAATGTCTGGGTCAAAGGATATCTAGAAAGTAGGCACAAACTGCAAATTCATCATTTTAAAGAGCAGATCTTTGCTTTTTAAACTGTATCCCAAAATATCACTTTAGAGTACACACACTTTCTGAAAGATTTCACAAAAAAGTGCATGTTTACTAAGTTTATCACTAAAAACTAATTATTACATATTAGTATCGTATTCTATTGCATTTAACATGTTACAGGTAGTTATAGTAAGAAAATGTACAGCCAGTATTGTGTTAATGAAAAACTATGTGGACTGTTTGCCCCAAAAAATCTAAAGCCACTAGTGTTGCCAAAAATGAAAGGCTTACATTTCTCATCTCATTCTAGTTCTATGAAGCTGTCACTGGCAAATCATCTCATTGGCTGATTCAAGAATTTATAGAGGTTCTTTTCCAACTTGAGGCCGATCCAAGTATGTCAGAACCATCTCCCAAGATTCTTAGTCAGCATACTCCAAATTGGAAGGTGGCTGAGATAAAAGATATTTTTCCACAGCATGTTTTTTTCCAAGCTATATTTTAACAATTTGATTAATCTTTCTTCTCAGAAAGGGTGAAATGATCAAAAGATTATTTGCTACTGAAAGTTTGCTTAAACAAGGAAAATTGCTTAAACAAGAATCTGAAGTATAACACACTCTCTCTCCACCCCCCATCCCTCCACTCTCCATCCACCCAGCCTGCCTTCCTTCCTTCCATCTATCCAATTTATTTGCTGCCCATCCTGCCTATGGCCACCTTGGGTGCCTTCAACATTACAAGGTATAAAATGGTAAAACATAAACAGTTCTGAAAACAATAAATATAGAATTACAATCAAAAGTAATTAACCATAGATTGTTGAAGGTATATAAACACTGCAAAAACAAAACATTTATATAGCTTGCAATTTATATGCGGTTTGCTGGTCACTTTTGTATTTTTTTTTACATTTGTATCTTAAGAATGATATCATATTTGAATGACATGACACAAATAGGAATATCAAGCAAATTACAAATTATGTTCTCCATTCACACATCATACATACATGCAATCACAAAGTCAACAAAATTGTGCTTATTCCTCTAGTTCAAACCATTGCTTATTTTCCCATCATGCCAAGCTAAAAATAAAACTAACTACATTATGGTTGAGTAAGATGTGAGATCAATAACAACAATTTACAGGGAGTCCATGTAATAGAATTGAGGAAAAACAGATATTTATCTTGCTCTTAGTAGTCCATACTGAATTTATACATTTAGTTACAGCCCATGCAGAACACCACATGATTAGCAACACGCAAGACTTCTTGGTTGTTGTGAAGTCACACTGGTTGTAGATGGTCTGGAAAATTGAATTTAAAGCTTTATGTGCGAAAATAATTTAAATTTATAATCTATAATTACATTTCATCTAAATATATTAGTCTCAGATTTTTATCCTGGGGGAAAAACAGCAATGGTAATGCTTTATTGGTTGAAGAAGGGTATTAAAATAGTTTTTTTCTCTTTTTCAAAAACAGAAAGAAGGAAGAGATATAGAACAATGAAGGACAAAGGTAACAAAAATTCTAAAGATCAGGTTGTTTGAACAGCCTAAGGATACTCATCTTGTTAATTAAAGCTATTTAACTATATGTGGTAACAAGCCTCAATGAAATTTATTGCCATTTTAAAAGCTTTATGTTTCTCCAATTTAAGTAAAAACAGCCTTTTTATAAAGTAGTATTTTCCTTTGTTCTCAAACATATCAAATAAAGAATAGAAATTAAATTTATCCAACCATCTTTTATTACATTAGTTTCTTTTGACATTTTCTGCTCCCTCATCACATCTGTGTTTCAGAATCATAATTGCCCTTCCCTCTCCACGGAAGGGAGAGGACATAAGCAATATACTTTATTCCCATAGGTTCTGAAAGAGGGAAGGAGGGAGGGAGGGAGGGAGGGAGAGATAGAGACAGACAAAAAATGCAACTTACTGACAACAAAAGCCTTGTAGCTGCTGAAGGAATCTTCCGACATGGTATCCACAGAAGCCACGATGAGGAAATCAATCCTACAATAGGTTCAGAGAAAAAGAAAGAGAAAGAATGTCTTGTTAGTAATGCTATTCCAGTGAAAACGCCTTCTCAAATAGATTGGTCTCAAGATATCTTTATGCCCAGGAGAAATTTGGAATGCTAAGTACATTTTTCTTATAGCATTATTAAGGATCTTGTTCTTATAGCATTATTTAAAACTGCAATCACAAAACAAAGGGCTCTAATAATATATCACTTATGACTTTCATCTACATCTATACTGTACAATAAATTTATTCCTCTACTAGCTGATAACCTGGCATTGCCGGGGTATTTATTTATCCCAATCCCAATATTAGACAGGAAAAGGAATGAATTATATCTATAGTGTCAAATCAAAGTAATAGTAGAGTATACAAATTATAAACTTTTTTTAAAGAACCAATCCCCCTTACCAGAGCGCCCCCCCCCCCCCCCCGTGGAGTACTGTGAAGCCATTACCATGGCAATTCCACTGTGTTGTACAGTAAAATCCATGTTAAAGCACAACAGGCTGTTATCTTAACAGAACTTGAATCCAAAATGCACATCATCACTGTGAAAAGTACTGTGGTGACAATATATATTTCATTCCTTTCCATTTCAGCAGCCCAGGCATTCCAGAGTTATGCTGGAACACACACACACACACACACACGAGAGTTATTTTTTTCCAGAGAGTAAGTCATCTGTGTACCAAGTTTGGTTGACATTGCTGGAGGCGTTCCAGAGTTATTCTGGAACATACATATGTACATACGTATGTATGTATGTATGTACATGCAGCCAGCCTTTTTTATATAGATAGATTTCTCTAAAACAGACCTTTACGGCCTCCCGGGGCACATCCGGCTCGTTTGCTGTCCCTGTCTGGCCCTCATGAAGTCAATTAGAAATCAAATATAAATAAAATGTGACATATATTCTAACCAACAGCAACTAATCAAAACCATATAATTTACTGTTCTTTATAAAGCGATAAAATACTGAGTTAAATTCAATTCAGTCTATTGGTTCAGCCCTCCACAACAGTCCCATTTTCTCATATGGGCCCTTGGGATAATTAATTGCCTATCCTTGTTGCAAAGAACTGCTTTTTTAAATAAAGAAGAAAGAGAAGGAAATGTCTAGGAAGCAATGTATGAAAGGAGTTGGATTTATTAAACCTCCCATTTCAGAATTCTGATTTCATATAGTGTGTTGTAATCAGAAGCTGAATCAGTTTCCCAGTATGGGAACTAATAACATTTACGAGACACAGGAACTTTCCACCATTGCAGTTTATACCGCAAACATCCTTATCTGTTGATTCTTGGTTTTATGTCTTCTACCCACTGTGAAGTGTGGCAGTAAAATATAACTTCTTGTGAAATAAATTCAAGTCAAAGATCTCTGGAGCATTTGCTACTATCTTGACAGGCTGAGACACAATACCCTTGCCTGTGGTAGCTGTTGCTCAGTTTTTTGTGTCTGAAATCTGAAGACAGTGTGACAGATCACTTCCAGTTCAGCCTGTCAAATTGGCACGTTTGATGTCCCAATTCACAACATAGGCCGTTACACTAAAATCACTGATCTTGCATACATTTGTGTTAGTACTGTAATGTGTAGTACTGTATAGTATTTATACTTCTTAGTTTGATTGTTTTTTTCCCTCCTTGGTCAAGCACACACTGGGCACTGCATCAGAACGAAAGATTTATCTCTTCCCTTCCACAAGCACAGCACAAGGTCAAAAGTATATTGCTTTACCTGAAGATGCCAAGGTGCTTGAATTCTACAAATAAACTTATTGTGAGAAATTAAATATATGTCCTAAATTCCAAAGATAAGCCTTATTCAGATTCCCTTTATACTGTAGCTCTCATAAAAAGCATGTTTTATGATCCTTCCAAAAAAACACCATAGTTCATCAAAATTAAATTCAGTAATGTAAGGGTATTTATGTAAGAACAGAGTGTTCTGGTTCACTTGAAAGTAATATAATTTGACCCATTTGATTTTTTTAAAAAAAGTAACCTATGGTGGGAGTGCTGACCTTCAAGCAAAAGAAAACCTTTAAATGTTCTGTTGACATCTGAACTAAAGAAAGAACAAAAATATCACCTCCCTTACCATCTGTACACCAACTTTGACTTCGACAGCACTTTGCTTTTCTGTTTATGGTTTATTGAAATGATGGCAACTTATAATTAACATAAAACCAAAGCAGAGTAATTTTTCTGAAGTTTCAGAATTTTGCCAGCTTTGAAAAACTTCACCATTTATGTTTAAAGGCATAAATAGTTTTGGGGTGTTTTATTTTTTATTAAATTTTAGGGTTTTAGAGAAGGGTTTTAAATTGTTTACAGCCAGGGTTTGGGTTTAATTTAGTTTTATTTTTTCACATATTTATTGTTTTAACTGTACGGCTGTGCACCGCTCCGAGTCCTTCGGGAGAGGAGCGGTATATAAATAAATATTTATTATTATTATTTATTATATAAATTGTTTTACATGAGGAATTTCAAAACAAATGTCTAAGATGATATTCCATACAGTAATTCATCTAAAAACTAGTCCTTTCACTTATAGTTTGGAGGAAAAACTGGAAAGTCCTGTCACTGCTTCTTGGCTGATAAACTGCTGCTCAACAAATAATCCTTCTCTGTTCCTCTATAATAAAGAACTATTAATCCTTTCAACAATTGCCTTCTTTGCCATTTTACAGTGCAAATCAATATGAGCCCTAAAAAACATCTCAAACTGAACACGTGATGCATTGATTAAGGGGCTAATTCTCTGTATGTATAAATGAAGCACACAGCATTTATAAAAGAATGATGTTCAGAAATGCTATTATTTAGACTGTCTCTGGATGTACAGGGTTCAAAAAAAAAGGACAATGAACTGTTCTTTCTTTGGAGGCTAGAAATGGTAGAGGATTGGTCCACCTACTTTCATATAGTTCAGGGAATTTTCTCCATTCCCCTTTGTCAGTTTGGCAGCACTCATGCACAAAGACAACCTGTTAAAAACAACTCCAAGGAGGAATGTTGATTAATTCTTATCAACTGTACAGTAAGTGAAAATGTTGTGTGAGTTAGGATTATATTTTCCTTGACAGCCAAAAAGAAGTATATCTCAATGACCCTCAGTAACAGGGTAAATAATATTTGTTACATGAAAAGTAGGCAATTGTTTGGCCTTCTGGTTCACTATAATGTTAAAAGCATTTTGTGAATGCTTCAATAGAAGACTTGCCAAAGGAGAGATTGTTATGGCACTATAAGCAACATTGTGCTTTGCATCTGAGGGCAAAAAAGTGCTTTGGCAAGTGCAACTCCTATGTAAATATATCTTCTTCTGGAATCACACTGGAGCCACAAAAGGTGGACAAGTGGTTGGAGAAAGAGATCCAGTTATTCGAAGGAGTTGCAACCAGAGGCTTCCTGGGTAACCTTTTTGTCACACTGTAAGTAGCTGAAGGGAGGGAGCTAAGGAAGGCACTGAAAACACTGCCTTATGGGGAGCTGGTGGGAGGGGAGCTGCTGAGGAGAGATGGGTTAGAGAGGGTGTCCTACACACCAGCTTTAGTCTGTTTCTCTGGCAAACTATTGCTTCATCTGGAACCCAGAACAAAGCATTCTATGTTACAGTTCTGCTGAACATGTTGGCTACTGTGACTTAATATCCAAAATAAATCATTTATAAAATTAAACTAGTATCAAAATAATGAAGTCAGTAAAATAGAATAAATAATCCATTTTTGGTGTTATACACATATTGTTGATTCACATCTTATCTTTAACAATGTAATCAATCAATAAATAAACTTTTTAAGTTACAGCATTCCTAGAACAAAAAATAAAAAAGCAAGCCTATTTAATTACTTGGCTTTGTTGCTATTTCTGATTGCTTTAGAAATGTTCCTGCTGAAGCTAGAAAGCTTAATTGATTTAATAAGGAATATGCTTTTTCCTACTTTCCAAATGTTAGTAGAAAAGATTCAGAGTAGCTTTGCCCTTCCAATCCATTTGGAACTGAATCAAATGGAAATTATCAGTCTCTGATCAGCTGTCACACAACTGCAAGTTTGAACACTTTAAACTGACAATCTGTTTTCTGCAAGTCGAAACACCATTCATCTTTTAGACCTTCTTTTATTCCACAGGTCAGAACACTTCAAAAGCTGAAAATGTTGCATCGTCACATAGTTTAGCCCAAATGCATTCATTTTTTTTTTTACTTAAGTGTTTCTTAGCAGAGTCAAGCCTCATCATGTCCACAATAGCCTCTCACCACAAAATAAAAAGGAAAACCTGCTGTTGCACAGGGCCATTTGTACTGCAATGCAATGCAAAGCATTTAACCCTCAGATATTTATCCGATATCATGTATTCAGAAATTCATTTAAAACAATGATTTTATTGTGAAACCACCCATTTATTTTTTAAATTACCAAATAGCAAAACATCTATGTACATGTCCCCAAATTCTTTAAATCTAAATGATATTTTCTTCTCAGGAAATTTTGAAATACTATTAAGCTTTGTAAGGATTGTGAATGTATTAAATTAGGCCCATTAGGCAACTCATTATTAGCTATAAATCAGGGTTTCCCAAACATCTAGTGGTTAAGGCACTGAAGATCTTGACTTCAACTCTCGCTTTAGCCATGAAAGCAAGCTGAATGATTTTGGGCCCAGTTAACTCAGCCAAACCCACCTCACAGAGTTGTTGTTGTGGGGAAAATAGGAGGAGGAAGATGTGTTAGATAGATTTGCTGCCTTGAGTTATTTCTAAAAATAATAAAGGCCAGATACAAACAAACAGTGAGGTGTATTTCTTTGAGGAGATGTATACAGAGTCCATGGGATGTGTGAAGAACCTTTTTAATTGTACTTTGTTATAAGTCCACATTTCCCAAAAATTCATTCTATTATTTTCATTATTTATTTTTGTTTTTTAGATTTTTAGGAGTGATATGAACATTAAGATTACATGAAAGAGTGTGTGATGGCAAAAAGTTCAAGAACCCCTCCTATAAACAACTAGCAATATTTTTCCTCCTGAGCTATTTGTACCAAAAGAGGGGGCGGGGGGGAGGACCCTAACCGGCATGCATCATAACCAAGATTTCCACTGCACATCAAAAACACAGTTCTTATTCTACAATACAATATTCATGCCCAAGGGAGGCTTACAATTCACAAACAGACTCTCATTTCAATAGAAATATCCCAGTAAGAAAGAAGACAAAAAGAAATGAGTTTTGTTCTACTCAATGTGACTTTTGATATCTTCACAAAAGTATCAGAATGGAAAAGTAATGGAAACCAATCTTTCCCAGGCTAATGGGAATTTTCAAAATTCCAAGTGGCAGATAGAGCAAGCTTTGAGACACACCACACAATTTGGAAGTTGACTTGAACAATGCCTTAAGCTATGTTCTACAATAGACAGGCTTTTGGGACCACCCCATGTCAAACTTTTTCTTGCTTCTCATATTTTTTTCTGGGACATCATTTTACCACCAGTTCCCAAGGCATTTTCTCACCCTTCCCTTCTCCGTAAATAGCAAATTTACTAGGTAGTCACAGCAGCTAGAGAAACCATGAATGGTTGGAACTGCAATATTCACTTCTTATTCAACGAAGTTGCATGCCTCTACTGATCCAATGTGTTAGTTGGAATTTTCTCCAAATAACAATTTCTCATCTATGTCAGGAAGTCTAACAAGAAGGAACATTATGTTCCTGAAGGGTATTTGGAATGGCTACATCAATTCCAGGCGATAGCTTAGACTAGTTGTTAGAAAGACTAAGTATGAGTCATGCAGGAAAAGAATTTACTACTCAAACTAATACAGATGTTTACAAAGATATAATCTGTGAAAAAGGTTACACTGCTAAGTAACTTAGGTATGTACAAATGAGAAAAACTCAAGATTGCCCAAGCTAAAACAACTGTTTTTTTTTTTAAAAAAAAGACTATATTTGAAAATAAGTAGAAACAATCCACAATGCTAACTAAGGGAACACCTAGTTTTAAAACATCCTGTCTGTCTGTTTTAAAATTTGATCTTTGCTTGCCCAGGGTTCCTGCAACCCATTTGCTCAGGGTTATATACTTTTTCAAGATAGGGCTTAATCTTCTGGACCAGGGCTCCCCAACCTCCAGCTGGTGAAGCAGCACCAATCCGCATGCCAGAAACCAGGCCACACAAACAAGCAAAGCCCCATACATGGGATACAGGCAGCATGCAAACCCACGCCCCCTCCAGTTCACGGAAAAAACTCTCTCCATGGAACGGGTCCCTATTGCTCAAAAGATTGGGAGCAGCTGTTCAGGACTACAATTGAAAAGTAATGTGGGGAAATGATTTATTTCAGTATTATTTCCAAGAAGAAAAGGCCAATGCTAAGAGAAATGTATTCTTCCTTGCTACTCTGATAACAGCAGCATGCCCTATTTATTTATTTATTTATTTATTTACTTACTTACTTAACTTACTTACTTACTTACTTATATACACATACAATTTGAACTGAGCAACTGAATTCCTTTGTGAAACTTACAATGAAAATGGATAAAATTTCCCTTTCAATGCTTTTCTCCTTCTAGCAATTGTCAAGGTAATTTTTACTTAATTGAAATATCCAAAGCATATAATGAAGTCCCTATGAAAGGAAATGCTTTAGAATGGAAATGTTTCTTGAGGTTCATCACTTAAGATTCATTGTGCTGAAGACCTGATGCTTTTTTTCATTAGGACACATTTATTTTTTAACAATAAATGAGAAAGTAAATGTTTTAGTTCCGCAGATTATTGATAATAGTTTGGGAACAGAGGAGTGTGTATTTGTTACCTCTGAAAAAGTGTCCATAATAATGCACTAATTAGTAGTCAAATTATTCATTAGTCTATATTTAATGAAAAGTAACAGGAGGCTCAGTTTTTTATTTGCAAAAGAATGTTTCCAAAAGTCAAGTTTTCTTTATAACATAAGGACCACAGGATTACAATCCAGAACAAATTTGCTGAAATGAAACTCGTATCTCAATGCTTAAATATTTTAAAGCTGGTTAGGAAATGGCTGGCAATGGAACTAGGGGGTCTGCTTTCTCACATGCAGTATCATTCAAAACAAAGGCTATGTATCATCTAAGAGTTTTAATTATTTGACCTATAGAGCATTATAAAACAAAAATCTAGGCTCAGCAGGACAGGGTCAGGATTTACTATTTAGCATATCCCATTTACATCACAAACCCAGTTAAATATTATAGGCCTAACAATTAACTAATTCCCTTCTGTTTGTAAACCCTACCAAAAAGTAATCCTTGGTCTTGCAAAAAATAGACTGCCTGATTTCTGGTCATCTATGGGCATAAGCAAATGTGTAATGATATCATCAGATGATGCAATTGATATACTTGCATTAGATGTCATGATATTACTTGCACAATAGTGTCATAGTATGTGCTCAACATTCTATCTATTAGTGGAAATAAGCCATTGTTTGAAGCTGGCTTATTACTGTTAACTGTATTTAAGGTGTACCACAGAGCAAGTCATGCTTCGTATTAAAAATAACAACTCAAAGCAAATTTCCAAAAGGTTCCACCACAGGAACACTGGGAGAATTCAAGTCTTTTTTTTTTTTTTGTAGTTTTATTTTATCCCTAGCAAGATTGAGATGGTTGCGCTTTAAAACCAAATCAGTCAATGAAAATAGACAGATCTCCAGATACTGTTACTGATCCCCAAAGCAAAGTGCTTTCATGTTAAAACATGAAATAAGTCAATGCTAAGTTATCCCAAATCACAAACTGAATGGCAAATTATAGAATCCCCTAATTAGGCTTGAGCTTATTTTATTAATTTGTTATATCAATATCTCATCTTTTCTCTGAAAATTCAAGGCAGTTTACCTTTCATTGTATCCCTATTATGACACTTGTTGCAAAATTGGTTGACTGGGAGAAAAGTAAAAAAAAAAAATCAGTACATTTCTATGGCTGATATCTTGACAATCTGACATCTAACAAGTATACCAAAGCAACTATCATTAACTCCACAATTATGATCATAAATATGTCTAGATTTTACACTAAAATCATTTACTTGTAAATATATTAACTGACAGGCAATACCTAGTGGGAAGGGAAACAAAGCCAGGAAAATCCATCAACCACTTCCCTTAACTTGCCCCTTAAGACTGAAAAGATGGCTTCAATTACTAAGCCTCAATGCTAAGACAATCTATTTTGGCAAATGGCACTTTCCAAACCTAGAAAGCTAAGCAAAATATACCCATTCCTTTTGATAAACGTCATACATTGCTAAAATTGTGCCATTCTGGAGGCCAACTCAACAGAATGACAATACAAGTAGTATTTCATAGAACATTTAATGCCTTGGATCCTGGCATGCTGTGCTTTACAACTCCATCTGCTCCTGTTGAAACCATATGATAGCTTAACAATTCTTGCATGGGAGAATCATTTTCTCAACCCTCCTTATGAACATTATTCAATGTAGGCTGAAGCAACATAAACACAGTGGAAAGAATAAAGAGTACTTTGTCTAAAATACCCAATGGACAAACTGTCTAAATCATTTGCATGTTGAAAATAGTAATTGTCCTCCTTGGTGAACTTTCTTTTTTTCAAACATAGTATACATACTATTTGACAGGGGTGTGCCTTTGAGCCACTGTTGACTCCTGGAGATTTCCCCCGTAGTTTTCTTAGCAAAGTTTTTAGGAACTGATTTGCCATTAGCTGCTTTTTGGGGCTGAGAGAGTGCATGATCCTATGTGGCCCAAGGTCACCCTAGCTAGTTTTGTTCCCAAGGAGGGACTAAAACATACGGTCTCCCAGTCTTAAGCATCAAACTGGCTTTCATTTATACATACATACAAGCACAATTCTAATGAGAAAATTGAAAATAATCACAACACTGCCGTTTATCCCAATAAACTAGAAAATACCTTCAATACACCTGTGAAAAAGGAGAGTTGAAATAAACCAATAATTTCCACAGAAGGATTTTCCACATTTCAAGGTAAAGCAGGCTGCTACAGTGGGATTCTGTGTGTTGGTGGCTGCAGTTGTGCTCACTTCTTGAGCAGCTTCCAAAGCAGTCCTCCTAACCACAGGTCATCCTTGTCTCTTTAAGGTTTCAAGTAGAAGTTGACTTGTACTCCCAAATGTATAAATGTAGCTCATAATTAGTAAGACAGTTCCTACCTTATAGTTAGGAGTCTAAAAGGCATAACCCAAAATAATAGGCATAACCCAAAATGGGTAGGGAGGAAGAGTAAAACAAGGTCGATTATCAGTTTTAAATGTCTTACTATCCCAACAGGACAGAAGCAGAGCAGATACTGTATTGGAATGACAGCTGCTATTGAGGAAAAACAAACAGCAGCTGGTTTCTCCATGAAAATATGATTCCAGAATCCTGCACTTCTCTCCAGCTCCTATCAGGTATATAATAGGGATGCTTCTGTATATTGCTTTTGTATAATTTTACTGATTTAAAATTGCCTGTTCTGATGTACCATCCCTAACTCCAGCTAAGTGAATGATGGTTAATTTGATCTGGTGTTTAACTTCTTTTTCTTAGTTTATAGTACCCTTTAAATTGCTGTTTCTTTATTATTTAAACTGGGAAATTTTAAACACTTATACATGAGCTATGGGCAGATTCACATGGATTTTTCTTGCTCAGACAACCTGTCAAATAGGAAACTGGACTGGACTACCCAAGAATGGTTGTTACCTTACTCTCACAAGTCACAATACCCAAAACAAATGCAGATCACTTCAAATATAGTTGGAATCTGGAATTCTACCTCTACTGCAATTACCATCTCAAACTTGTTTTTTATACCAGAAAAGCACTCTATTTAGAGCATGGCACTATTCTGTTGCAAATGAACAAGATAGAAATGCACTGATGTATTAACATTTGCTTTATGGCATTTGTGTGTGTGTGTGCTGGTATTGTTACTTGTTTTAAAATGTTTTTAACAATTTAAAAATTACCCACAATCACTTGGAGTCAGGCAGTATGTACATTTAAAATATTAATATGCAATTTAATATTTGTCTCATATTATGATGTATAAATTTCTTTGTACAAAGATGGGTGAATATGGATGCATACATTGCTTGTAAGCAGATTAATCCAACCTCTTAGCCTTGATACCTATCTATTCCTTTAATGTAATCATAACGGTAACAAGACATATTTCTCATACCTATAAACAACACTATAGCACAAATCTGCAATTCAGTGTAAGTGGTTTATAAATATTTTTAATACACGCTGAAGCATGCATTGTTTTTCAACCATACCCATTCCTTTTAGGCAGAAAGATAAAAGGTCAACAGAAAAGGCAGAATATTTAAATTATTTGCAGGTAGGATATTAAGACTTTTTATGGCTGAGTCATGATATCATCTACATGCCTACAAGCATTACCACACCTCAGGCTATCAACTTTTTCAATCAAAAAGAAGAAAGAGTCAAAGACTGACTAATTTCTTACTGTATAAACTGTAGTTTGCAATTTGTAAGTCTTCAAGTTACCACATGAAATATTTTGTTGCAACAGTCCTCTGGGATAAATTTATGTCTTCACCTTCTTGCCAGGTAATATTGTATGACTAAGCAACATGACAAAGGACAGACAGCAACTTAACTTCTAGAGATAATGGCATTTCCTGCTACTCATGCTCTCTTGTAATGTTAAATTGTAAAGCTTTTGAACAAAAGCCAAATCAAAAGCCGGCAGCCCTTTTGAACTCAAGGCAATTTTTTCTTTCCTCCAATGGTGCATTTTGCTAAATTTCAGCACAGAAGATTCTTATTTGAATAATATGTTTTACTGTTTTGTCTGATGCTGATCCTCTCAATCCTAGACTTTGCTATATTGTAATTTGGATTAGTTAACTGCCTCTAGTTTCAATGGGCCTCAACCCCAGCCTGTCTAAATGGCAAGCAGAATGATATCCTGGAAGAAATGCAATCGGCAAAATTAACAGAGCATTAGATTGTTTACCTCGCTACTGAAAACATGGGAGTGAAAATTAGATGATGAAAAATATTCAGTTTGGCCTGTTCAATGTTTTTTTAAACATTTCTGATGAAAAAAATAAGATGAATGTGTATCAACAAATAACCAATGACAGACTCTGAAGCCCTCAAAAAAGTAGCAGCATCATTAACACTTTGAAGACAGGTGAACTCTTCACCTTACCACATTTTTGAATTCAATACTGTAATAACAATAAGGCTCTTAAAAACAAAGCATATAGGAATATCAATATGAATACACAGAAATGGACATCTGATATATTGAAACCTAGGCAGCTCTTCCTCTAGGACAGGGTTATCCAATATCAATTACTATTATTGTGGTTTGTTAAAGTAGTATTTGGTCCATGAACTATCTGAAACCACCTTACTATGGAAATAGTTAAGCAAGGCAGCATAGATTTAGTAAAAATAAGCATCTTATTACTACTCCATGATATATAAATTAAAATAATAAAACATAAAATCAACAAGTACATGGGCACTTTCACGATCAAATATTTATCATTTTCCAAATGAACAAACTCTTATGAAATTGCTTATAGCAAGGGTATCAAACATGCGGTGTCATGTGATGCATTGGAACTTTTTTCCTTTCCTAAACCATGCATGGTGATGGCCAATATATGACGCATCGAGTCCACGGGTCAGGAATTTGACAACCCTGGCTTATAATGTCCAACTTCAGAAAACCAGTCACTATTTCTCACTTGATTCCTTTTTCACACATTTTTATTTTGTGGGATTTATAGGATTACAAACTATAGTAATGATATTTAACATTTCACTATGAAGACGTAATTATGTAATGTACCGAGATTTTTAAAAAATCTATTTTAAATTAAAATAATATATCATTACTCATTTTAAATGAATCTTGAGTTTGTTTATTGGTGAAATGCCTTCTTAATAATGCTGTATGTGACAATGGATATGGGCTGATGATTCACTAGCCCTGAGTTATTTAAAGGGATGACTCCAAATGATTTCCATGGCAATCTGAAGTTATCACTCCTCCAGCTAAGGAAAACAACAAGGGTGAGGCTGTTAATATCAGAATGTCATTAAGTTATTTCCTTTATCTCCTTCCAACAAATTAATCACATTACGGAGGAGGGGGAGGGAGAGAGAAAGAAAGAGAGGGAGGGAGATACACAACTTGAAAACTCACAATATTTCAGATTTCTCACCTGGTTGCTAACAATATTGAAAGCAGAATTCTGTTGCTGCAAGATAAAATTATCTCTCCATATATCTGATTTATATAGCCACCCATCTTACAAAATGACTCTAGATCAGGGGTGTCAAACTTGATTTCATTGAGGGCCACATCAGGGTTGTGTTTGACCTCAGGGGGACAGGGTGGACATGGCCAGCTTGACATCACTCGTGTCGGGGACGCCTGTGGTGGCCCGAGAGCTCTGCCAGCAAAAACGAGTTTCTGAGCTCCGTTTTCATTGGCAGAGGCACCGCGGGCCGGTCCTTCACTGCTTCCAGGGTAGCCCCCCGGGCCAGATCTAAGCACCCTGCGGACCACATCCGGCCCCTGGCTCTTGAATTTGATACCTCTGCTCTAGATAGTGTACAACAATATACTAAAATAATAAATACACAAAAACAGTCACTGTAAAATTTAACAATATAAAAAAAAAAAAAACCATATGGCACAGGAAAGAGTAGTTATCAGCCACAGTGATAAAACTGTTCTAAGATTTCACAGAACTCTTGGGACCCCCTGGGGCTGGTGATAAAGCCAGATCAAGGCAATGGAGCTAAACTCAGAGGGGAGGGAATGTTCCATAATGCAGGTACCACAGCTTTTGAGAATCCACCAAATGTAGATCCCTGATGGGCAGAAGCCATATCATGTGTTCTCTACCAGAGCTGATGGGACAGGCAAAGGTAATGTTAATGTAATGCAATATGTATTTAGGAAATTTTCAATCTTGAGGTAGAAATTAAAAGGTTATGAGTTAAATGACTTCTCCTTCTTTCAACTAAAAATTAAACATACAAATATGATGGGTAAGACATACACACTTAATACATTGCACTGTAAATCCAGGGTCCCTTTATGGCAATGCTAGGATTGCTCCTTCCAAAATTCCCATCCAAAACTTGTCTTGTTTGTTGGGAATCCTGGAAGTTGGTCCCAAATGAACTTCAGGAGAAAGCTTACTCCAAAACAATTTTAAATGCTTACAAGATCTTTTGGATATTTTAAAGTCTCTTTATCTCCTCTACTAAACCAAGGAACAAAAGATTTGATTGATTTCATCTTCTTTTCATAATCCATGTTTCAGGAATCGACAAAAAGGAATATATCACTATATACATGGAAAGTTCTGCTTGGCATATGCTACAGTATTAACCAATAAAAAAGAAAGTTAAAAAAGAGAAATACAAGAGGAATCAGCAACTTTATGATGCGCTGGATACCAACTTTTAAGTACTCTGTAATAAACAGTAATTATTAAAACTATTTTATATTGGAAAAGTAAATATACTTTTTCAATTTTATATCCTGTATATGTATCTTCAAGCGTTTCCAGAAATGTAATTATGCAAATGTCTGAATAGTTTTTTAAGCATATTGAGGGTTTTCTTTTTTCCTAAGGGGAAAAGGAGAGAATGAATATAACAGTTCCACCTGGGTAGTTAAGTATGCTAAGCCCTGTTACTAGAGACATGCGAGTGTGGCACACATTTAAACCAAGATATCCTAAATTTAACACTTTTAAAAATAGACAAGAAATATTTTTGTTACTGATATTACCAGAGTTTCTGTATGAACTAATATTAATTTATAGAAACACTTCAGGCAGATGTACTTTATCAAGACATTTTGGCCTTTAAAGCCAAAATGGCAACACAATTTTGCTTTATTGAGGAAAAAAGGGAGAGAACTATCAACCTTTTTCTCCATCCTATTTATCTGAATTGAACCCTGAAAACTTTTTAAAATGTTTAAATTTTCATTTGTAAAATCCTGGTCTTATGAAAAAGTATCTGCAACTATTTTCAAGTGATCAAAACCACCATGGTGGTGAATTTTCTAGATGGTATAAACTTAATTATTTCTACAATCTTCTAGTCAGCACTTTGTGGCTTAAGAGAAACCACTTCATACACTACCTATTCTAAGTCTTCTTTGCTCTGGCTTTTCTTAGACACATTAGTTCACATAATTCCAAGCCAAGAAGGCTAATGACCAAGTTTGTTGGGAACTGTGAAAGAACAAAGTAATAGAAGGCCATGCTAACATAGTCTGGATTTGGCTTAATCCAGATGCTAAGCATTGTATTACACGTGTAAAGCCATCATCTGTCCAATGAATGGCTTTGTACAATGCATAAACCAGGCTACTGAAGTATCATGATTTACAAGACTTGAGTAAAACAAACGACACCTTAGAACAGGGCTGTCAAACTTCCGGCCCATGGGCCGGATGCATCATGCACTGGCCATGCCCATGCCCAGTTTAGTGAAAGAAGGAAGTCTCGATACATCACTTGACATTGCCATGACAACGGGAGTTTGATATCCCTGGCTTAGGACAATGTAGACATTCACCTAATCTTGACTATATTTTCTGAATCAAATTAGTATAGTTAATGTTATTTTTTTCATTCTAAATGGTGGTCAATATAGAAAGGAATTAAAAAATTTAAGTCTTCTCTGATCCCAAGCTTAATATTAAGCCTAAATCATATTAACATGCTTTGCCTTACTGAAAGATCTGTGCATAAAAGAACAGATTTTAATTCACTCTGAAAAGACAAATATCAATAGGCTCATCCTATCCAATTTTGTAGTAATATTTTTGGTATATAAACCTAGATCATAACATTTTCCCTCTCCTCCCCCCACCCCCACACAAATGCAATCTTGGTAACTTAATTATAATTTTATTTTTTAAAAGCTGTTTCACAGGCAGCTTAAATGCACAAAAATATTTAATTCATGAATGCAAATCAAATGTTTGAAAAGAATTCACACTGGGACAACCATGAACAAGAATGCAATTTAATAATAACCTTTATTAGCATGCTTCTTAGCCTGGTTCCTTGTAATCTTTCTACTCAAGCAGAATTATGCAAATACCAATGCTTTTCAGAATCTTATACAGCAAGAAACTGTACAGTTTCATGTTTTTGTTTGGACCGTTTGAAGATAAAGACTTTACTTGAGTCCAGGCAATTGAGATTTGCTATCGAGTGGAAAGATCCTGAGAAAACTCCTGAGAATGACAAGATTCTAAAGGCTATTTTAAATTTTAAATCCCTTGCAGTCCAACAGCACTTGACATCAATACTACTTTCTTTACTTTAAAGCAAAACAAATCCAATATTGAAAGGAAAGGTCAAACATTCATTGTGACTGTACCAGCCTTGGCAACACTGTTCAAATTATGACGGGAAGAGATCACGTTATCACATTTTATATTACATTAGTAAGTTAAAGTTAACAAAGCAATCCCTACATGTTATTGAATTTTGCTAATATTCCAAAGTACATTTATTATTTTTAAAAGCCTCACTGAATTCTAATGACATTTGTTCTAACGATCTATCACTGAAATCATTGACCTAATTGGCTGAGCTCAAGCCTATTAAGAAAGAGTCTGTTAAATCTCTTTATAATATACATAATAAGCATATGTTAGATTGTTATCTAAATCTTGCACAGGGAATTACCCATTAAGCAGCTCACTTTTTGTGTACGTGGGTAAGAATGGAAACAAAAATGTAATTGGGTCTCACTGTCTCCTCTCTTAAACTGTGTATCATAATTACCTCTCTGGTTCCAAATGAATTCTTTTAAGATTCCCACTGGAAGTAGTCAGTGTCAGTCTCTAATCGCTTGCCAGAAAAGGAGCAATTAGCATTTTTTTTCTCTTCACAAGCATACTGGCTCCAAAATATTTCATTTTCCATCTAGAAACTGAATAAATGTTGATTATCATATTCCCAGCATTATTTTAAAGCTGCCCACCAAGAGAAAAAAATGTCCTAATGCAGCATATGATTATCACTTGAAATAAATATAAAAGTCTGGATAATTGTACATAAAAGACTATTGGTCCTGGACTCAAAAAATCAGTCTGGTTGATGGCAAGATGGCAGCAAAGATATGCACCTCAAACTCTCTGACACCATTAGAGGTCATTTATATTTGTAGTCTAGATCTGGTAACCTTAATATACTGTATGTACATTTATTTTACAAAAAAAGTATTTAGTGGATGTCCTCACTATTATTAAACATATATTTGCCTTACCTTTTGTTTTTACATTTTATAATATAAAAAATGTTGAAATGGGCAGCTATAGAAATCAAATCAATCAATCAATCCTATTAATAAGGTTGCACAGCTTTATGGAAAACAATTCCAAGTCTTAAACTCTCGTGTCAACCTTCTAGTGGTATCATTTCAAAGTAGTAGAACCACTGTCAAATATTAGGCAATCAAGTCTTCTTGATAAACAAGATTTCACATTATCAGATGAGGCATTTCTTTTAATTCATCATCATGAAACGTCTTACAAAATATGTCGTAAATACATGAACCCAGCCTGTGAAGTCCTACTTAGTGACCACAATTGGAACCACAATTCAGTGATTAAACAATGTAATTGCTAAGTGAATGTCCTTATGATCTTACTTCAGTTTTCCTTGGGTTTACGACCTGAAAAGGTGATAAATGCAAAGATTGGTCATAAAGTTACTTTGTCATCACTATTGTAACTGAAATAGCTGCTAAACAAGGCAGTTACTGTAATGCATTGTCTATCCATTCATTCTATCAATATTTTTTAATCAAAACTGATATTTTTTTTATTGTTGAGTTTAAATTGAGAGTTCAAAACAACATTAGAAAAAATAGTTTACCACCGGTTTGGTGGTTGTGGCTTGGTGGACATGCTTGGTATGTGCACACACTACGCACGCGCGTGTGCCAAATTCACATTTTGCGCAGGCACAGGCTTTCCGACTCACCTCCTGCAATTCTGCACTCTCCCTGTTGCTTCAGCAGCTGACGGGCGGCAATCTGCTGTGGCGTGCAAAGCAGCTGCGCTTCAAAAGCAGGGAATAAAGGTCAGTATGGAAGCCCGGGCAGGTGGCTGGGCCCAACAGCAGCTCCAGCAGCTCCTCAGAGGAAACCAGTTTTGATCTTCGGCACTACCAGTACACCAGAACCAGGCCAAACCAGTAGAATCCTACCACAGCACTAGACAGTATCACCGATGACACATGAACCTACCTCACCAGAAAAATTACAAGGAAATACAGCCAGGAATTGTTAAGAGATTTGTGATTTCTGGTGGGCTGCTCATGAGGGGTCCGAATGAGGAAAGACACACAAGGCAGTTTTCTCGGGATGAGAGCCCAGAGCTGACTCCGGGACCCCCTTTTATTAACAAAAGGTGGGAGGATACAGAAGGCAACAAAGGAATTCAAGCAACGCATACAGATATGATAACTTTCTATACGTGCGCGGTTCTCACTGGCTGGGCAACTCTTGCTGGGGTGAATCTCCTTTTATCTTTCCTCTTTGTTCTGTGTATGTGTTACAGTCACGCGGCAGCCTGCACATACACAAGATAGTACAGAAAGTTCCAACATCTCCTCTGTTTTTGTTTTTAAAGGCAGGATTCTTCGTCCGATAGAGATAGCTGCGTCGTTCTGGCTCCTCCTCTCTCTCGTCCCACACTGCGGCCATTAGGCTGAGTTTTTCTGGATTCAGAGGATCTTTCTGACGCTCTTCTTGAGTCTTCGCCCATAATGCCATTACCTGCGCCGTAGCCTTGCGTTCAACGAGTAATGATAAGCTATTACCAATAGTGCGTACAAAAATAGGCAAAACATATGGTAATGTAATAGAACCGAGCGTAATCATCCCAATTAAAGCTACAATAGCCTGTAACCCCGGTAATTTTGGAAACCAGGATCCTAATAAATCATTAATATTAAACCTGTTCCATGTTTGAACCTGAACGTGCACAATTTTTACCATTTTTTCAGATATTTCCTGTATTACTTTCCCGCTCTGATCAATTTCTATACAACAATTTGTCAAATTAAACTTTCCACATACCCCTCTCTTTTGCTAACAAATAGTCAAGGGCCAAACGATTTTGCATAATGTATGTCCTGGATTTAGCACTTTCCTTTGCAAGGTGCTGTTAGCGCCTCTTGCCTCAATGTGATCATAGTCCACTTCTTGGGCTTCCCAGGGCCATTGTTCTCCCATACTGGTTCCCCCGCAAACAAAGCAATTGGAAACCTGAAGTTCTTTTGCAATGGTTTCTGCCAAGGTTAAAAAGGTGTTCTTTGCTTGGGCAGGAATTACCAATTCTTGTGTTTTTTGCATCTCTTGGTCCCCAGGTGATCAGGTCAGTTGGGCCTCTCCAGGTCAGATCAGGGAGCTGTCGATAGTAGACCTGTGGCTTGTTGATAACTCCGATTGGAGAGGCAGAAAAGTGATGGGTTGCGGCAGAGGTGGGTGGGGTCCCAGTTAGGTTTAAAAAATTCAAGGTAAAAAGACAAAGGTTCAATCTATCTTGCACTACTGGGAGGCCAGGGGTGATTTTCCCCTGTTTTATATTATAACGGTCCAGGGCCATTTTTAAGGTTTGATTGGCACGCTCAACCAATGCTTGCCCCTGCGAAGTGTATGGGATACCGAATTCATGGACTATGGATCAACGGTTACAAAACTCTGCAAATAGCGAGCTAGTGTAAGCGGGCCCATTGTCTGTTTTTAATTCTTTTGGGCGTCCCAACGTTGCAAAAGTCCGAATGCAATGGTTAATTACATGCTTTGTAGCCTCACCCCTTTGTGGAGTTGCCATTATGAATCCTGAATAGGTATCAACTGAAACATGAAGATGTTTCCAAGGGGCGAAGGAGGGATATTGAGTAACATCCATTTGCCAAATCTGACAACACTCGGTGCCCCTAGGGTTTACTCCCATTGGTAATGAGTGAGCTTGTTTGCTACAGGAAGCACACTGCTGAACAATGGCTGAGGCTTCTGATGCTGAAATTTCAAATTGTTTAATGAGCGCTTTTTTATTCTGATGGAAGTAGGAATGGCTTTCCCATGGAGAAATGGGGAAAAGAGTGAGTAACAAGGAAGCGGAGGCAGCTGCGTAAAACGAGGGTCAGAGGGAGGGTGGCAGGAAAGAGTCCCTGGCCATTCTGTCAAAAGAGCAGGCTGAAGAGAGGCGCCCCGGAGCGTAAATGACTCATGTGGCAGCAAAACAGCAGAAATGGGCAGGGAAAGGGGCTGGGCCAGGGAGGCGGGAATAAAGTAGGAGGTGTTGGGGAAATCAGCATCAATTGACGCATCAGCAGCAAGAACAACACAAGCCGGAAAAGCAGGAATTGGCGCCCACTGTGCAGCCTTTTGGGTGGGGCTGGCTACAAGCCCCGAATTTAGTTTCCCGAGGGGGAGGACGGAGATTGGTAAACGACACAGGAAAAGCAGAGCACTGTGCGAGTTCCTCGGAATCAAGGAGACCTTGACTCCGAGCCTGTGCTATAGCAATAGCAACCACCCCCATGGTGGAGTTGGGAGGGGGCGCAGCGAGCTTGGGGGATGCAGGAGGGGCAGTAGGCTCGGGGGGGAGGGGGAGACTGGAGTAACAGTAAAGGCAGTCTTATCCCCCGGAGCAGCCCCTTGTTGATATGGCGGTGGCTGTGGGACAATTGAAGGAGACTCATGCAGGTTTTTGTCATGCTGTATCAGAGCCTCCATAACCACCTGCCAGGCAGAAAGAATTGTTGCGGGGGCTCTCGGACTTTCATGGAAATAAATGCCCAATTTTCTCCATGTAGTCACCTTAAGCGAGCCTCTCTCCGTATAAGCTGGACAATGTTTCCAAACATATGCCATTAAACCGGCAAGGTCAGATTTAGTAAGGGTCGGAGTGGATTTTCTATTAAATTTAGGCTTGGTTAGCTCTCTAAGTTCTTGCAGGTGCGCCACCTGCACCTTAGAAAACCCTACTCCCATACTCACGAGGGGATTGCCGTCTTACTTCGGACGGAATCATGTGCACAAGCCTCTTCCAGGCGATGAGTAGAGGAGGTCCAAGGACGTACAACCGCTGAGATTATCACATCGGAGTCACCAGGTGTGGTTTCTGGTGGGCTGCTCATGAGGGGTCCGAATGAGGAAAGACACACAAGGCAGCTTTCTCGGGATGAGAGCCTAGAGCTGACTCCGGGACCCCCTTTTATTAACAAAAGGTGGGAGGATACAGAAGGCAACAAAGGAATTCAAGCAACGCATACAGATATGATAACTTTCTATACGTGCG
Source organism: Bungarus multicinctus (assembly GCA_023653725.1). Taxonomy (NCBI): domain Eukaryota; kingdom Metazoa; phylum Chordata; class Lepidosauria; order Squamata; family Elapidae; genus Bungarus; species Bungarus multicinctus. Next base: position 216,462,842 of record CM042834.1, read on the forward strand.
CGGTTCTCACTGGCTGGGCAACTGTTGCTGGGGTGAATCTCCTTTTATCTTTCCTCTTTGTTCTGTGTATGTGTTACAGTCGCGCGGCGGCCTGCACATACACAAGATAGTACAGAAAGTTCCAACAGAGATTGACATGAGCAGGAAGATATCAGTCCTATCTAATCCTCCAAGATGTCTTTAATGGTTTTTGTTCAACTATTTAGTGAAGTGAGCCCCCATTCTCTTCGCCTTCCGTAAAGGTGTAAAAAGATAGCTCTGCGGACTTTCTTGAAGTGTGCAATGTAGCATGTAACGTGAGGCTGGTCAGTGCCCTGAAAGACCTTCCCTTGCCATTTAATTAATTTTTAACATTTCTTGGATCTTTCAAACTTTATATACTGTTTTTATGTTTTTAATATTTTATTGTACTCTGCCCAGAGTCCCTTTGGAAAGGACATGAATGGTTCTTAAATGTAAATTAAATAAATAGAATAAATTTGTGATAATGATTTGATACAATAAAACATTCTACTTCTAAGTATTCCTTGAGTAGTTAGCTGTACTTGACTGAATTATGGATCAGAATAGAATGAAGAAAAGGGACAAGAAAGTACAAACACCATCAGAACAGTGTTTATTAAAATATAAAGCATACATTTTACTCCAAAAGTTAAGATGAATTAGTAGGAATTTTGTATAAATTAAGCTTCAATCAAGGCAAAATACATCAAAATTCGGCAACTGACCAAGAGCAATTAATCATTAATTTGGCAACCAAACAGAAAAAGCTGTCATCCTGTTTTAGAAATGAGTTTCCTTTCAAATACAAATAAAGTAAGAAATATCTACTTTAGTTCTAAAGTATAGAACTAAGGAATACGCATATAATAACAAACCCATAAATTCTGACTGCTTATGGTGCTATTTCAGAAATGCCTTAATATCTGTCCATCAAGCCCACTTTGATGTAGATCTTTGTGACAGGAAATCTCAAGGATTGAACTTGTGATCATCTCATATTTTTGCAATTAAGAAGGTTTCCCTTCTAAGCCAATGCAATGTGAGGAAGAAGGTATCACTCATCTCTGCTTAACACAGGTTATTATTAACATGGGTACATGAGAGAAGAGCACATGAAGATAAAAGTTTCAGCTCTTATTGAATAGGCAAAGCTGGAACTGATATACATTTTTAGCTTAGTCTAACTAATGGAGTAATTGGAAGGAAAAGTTGGAACTATCTATCAATCAACCAAACTCCTTTAGGGATTTAAACTAATAAAAATGATAATTCGTTTGCACTGAAAAACCAACATTAATTTAAATGTTTTAGGGACTACAGAGTCGTAAAAAGTGAGGTTTTCTTTGTTTTCATCAACTTACTAATGTTTTAAAATCTTAAGACTAAAATATAAAGTCTAGATCTAACCCAGCTAGTTTTCTCCTCTTCTCAAAACAGTAAAGCTATCACTGAAATAGGATCTGTACAGGTTTTGATCCCAGAACAATTGCTTCAATTTCATGATGGGTTATTACGAACTAACAGTAATATTCCAATGACAGCAATGGAATTGCACTTAGTGCAAGCTGCCTGCAATTAGTGCAGGTTCGAATCCCACCAGGCTCAAGGTTGACTCAGCCTTCCATCCTCTCGGGGTAGGTAAATTGAGGACCCAAGATTGTTGGGGGCAATAAGCTGACTTTGTAAAAATGCCGCTTGGGGAGGCCAAAAAGCCCTAGTAATAAGCAGGCATATACAATGGAATGAAGGCTACTGCCAAGCACCTAGCATGGTGCTCCATAGACTGTAAGCCGCCCTGAGTCTCCGGAGAAGGGCGGCATATAAATGTAATTTAAAAAAAAAAAATTTCAATACATTAAGCTCAAATCAGCAAATCACAATGTGGAACACATGAATCAACAACAGACAAGTCTGTGATTTATGTATAGCAATATAGGGAAAGAAAAGAATAGATAAGAAAAAGAAAAAAGAAAAAAACTGAGATGTCTGGATTCTTGATGTGACATGTTTGTCTTGATAAAGTGATGTAAAAATACATATGAACTTACACATAAAGTTCCCAATGAAATATCTGAATCATTTGTCTTTGGTGATTCTCCGTCATCCAGGTCATAGTTGTCCCAAATGTGCTTTTTCAAGAGGCAACTGGACTTTCTTATTTTTCTTTGAAGACATTTCGCTTCTCATCCAAGAAGATCATTCAGCTGAAGATTTTTGGATGAGAAGCGAAACGTCTTCAAAGAAAAACAAGAAAGTCCAATTGCCTCTTGAAAAAGAATCTGGATCATTTTATTAACTCAGACCTACCATTTTTCTTCTGAAATATTTCACGAGGAGTCTTCCACTCTTCTACTCACAACAGAATACCCTATGCCTCCAGACTTGAAATTTTAGGATTAGATAACTTAGAACTATGCCGCCTTCAGTCTGACCTAAGTGTAGTACATAAAATTATCCATTACAGTGTCCTACCCGTCAATGACTACTTCAGCTTCAACCTCAACAATACACAAGCACACAATAGATACAAACTCATGGCAAACTGCACAAAACTCGATTGCAAGAAATATGACTTCAGCAACAGAGTGGTCAATGCCTGGAATACTCTACCTGACTCTGTGGTTTCTTCTACTAACCCCAAATACTTTAACCTCAGACTGTCTACTGCTGATCTCACCCCATTCCTAAGATGTCTGTAAGGGGCATGCATAAGCGCACTAACGTGCCTACTATCCCTGTCTTAATGTTCACTTTTATTTGTATCTATTTCATGTATTAATAATCATATTTATACTTATAAATATTATCAAATGCATGCTTGACAGAATAAATATTATATTCAACAAAAGTATTTTGTACAAAATAAAGATCTATATTAATAATTTGTCTCATATTCTAATATTTTTCAGCAAGCATTGATACAATCAGCATTCTACTGCAAACTGCTTGCCAGAAAGGAAGTAGGCAAAACCATGCAGACAAAGTGATGGAAATAAAAGTTAATGTTTAAATGAATAGAAAGCACTGCCATTTGAAAGCTACCTCCTCCCCACAAATCCTGTAAAAAGTTTTGGCATAAGGTAAGCGTGACAAAAAGTCTCAAAGGAGTACTTAATACAACATGTATTATCTGATGACACATACAAGTAAGCTTTGAGGTCAATAAACGTGACAAAATTCTCATCACCTAAAGCTTTTTCTTCCAACATTTGACCTTGCAGTTTCAAAGGCAGTCTCCTATGTCTGATTCTATAATTCAGAAGGTATTATACTGTATACAAACCTGCTAAGTCCAAACTATGGCTATTACTTTAAAAAGTGTCTGTGCCTAATTGGATTTTTTTTTTAGTTTCTCTATTTGAATTTCTGCAGCAAATTAGTCACAGTCAATGTTTCTTCCTAAATCATACTATAACTTTCTATAGTTTATGGTTTAGACTCATTTTTCACTCTTAACAATTAAGACATGTGGACTTCAATTCCCAGAATTCTCCAACCAGTACTGTTGAGAAATATTGAGGGGAAAAAATTGAGAAATATTGGTTTAGAGCAGTGGTCGCCAACCGGTGGGCCGCAGCCCACTGGTGGTCCGTAAGAAAATGTTGGTGGTCTGCAGAGAAATGTCACCTCAAGAGCACCCCCCAAAGCAATTAATCCAGGCTGCGCGGGAACACAAGGCTGTGTTGCCCACATGGCCCGCGGGAACCGTCCCCACCCATTCACTCCTTACCCGGCAAACTTGACTGCTAAGTTTCTGGTTTTCCTTCCCCCCCCCCCCCGACCAACAGCTGTTTTGTTGTGCCAGGAGATTTAGATTAGCTAGAAAGCAGGAAATTGTTGGATTTCTTGCTTTCTAGCTAATCTTTAGATCTTAAAAGCAGAACCAAACCTCCCTTAGGACTGAAGGTTCTATTAGTCAGTTGCAGACTCAGATAGCCGATGGCAGAAACACAGATCTCTAAGTGAATCTGTGATTCTGTGAGCAACTCAATCTGCCTGCCTGCTTTGCCTGATTTTGGGTAAAAGTTGCTCCCACCCTCACCTTTATGTGTTTGTGTGTATGTGTGTGTGTGTATATGAGAGAGGGAGAGAGAGAGGTTAGATCAGATCGATCTCTCTCTCCCACCAACATCCGCAAGCCACTGTCAGTCAAAATTCATATTAGTGGTCCCCGGGATTTAAATTTATGAGTTTGGTGATCCCTGTGGTCCAAAAGGTTGGCGACCCCTGGTTTAGAGTATTCTGAGAACTGAACCAGTTGGAAATTGTTTGCAAATCACAGCTCAGAAATTACCAGTCTTTGGTTTTCTCACGTGTTCTCAACTTCATGTCCAGCATATAAACTTTTCCAGGTTATATTAGCTAATGATAGTGAGGCCTCTGCAACTAACTGTATCTAAATCACTGGAGGTTTTCAAGAATAGAACGGACAACCACTTGACTGGCTTCTGCCTTGAGGAAGGGGTTGTACTAGAAGACTTCTCAGATCTCTTCACAGTCCCATGATTCAGAGGAACGTTCATTTTTACAACATAAAGCAAATAAATCCTAAAAAGGTATTACAATAATTAAGATGCCAACTGTCTTAATCACTTTAGTTTTCGTGATATTTATAAACACTTTGAACAGAAGTTCTGGATATTCTGAAGGGCCATAAATCACAAGGACAAAAAGAGCTGTGAGAGAACCTGAACACCAGAAAGATTCATTCCAATTATTACAATAATGATTCTAACCATTACTGTACATCAATAACCCACATCGCCAGATGGGAACTGCCCCTGTCTTTGTGGCACAACTGGGTCCACCCAAAGATTTTGTGGAAGTTATTTCAAAACACATTATCTACCCTGAAAATAAATGCACACAAACTTGAGCATATGCTTGAACAAATCTAGCAAATTGATTGCACACATCTACATGAGGTGCTCCCCCTTAAGCCACTTAATTTTAAAGCTTTTTAAAAATAGGCTGACATGGTACGAAAGCATTAAATATACTTACCCAAATAACACTAAAGCAACTGTATTCTGATTTCAAACTGTGTAAGCTTTTTACCAGTAGGATTTGAAATATCAGCCAATGATTTAAAAAGAAATTGGAAAAGGCCTTGAAGATGATTGCATGCTTCAATACTTCAAACATCAAAATGGACTTTCTTTGTGAAAAGCACTCCCATGTAGCTAAAACATAAATTCCACCTGCAGAATCAGTACATGAAAAATGGACACATGCTGTCATTCCTGAATTGCTGCATTATGGAACGAATTGGATAAGGCCTCTCCCTACTTCAATTTTACACTGTGGAGTTAAAAAAAAATGAATGGAAAAGTTATTCAGTATGGATTTTTTTCAGGAATAAAAATCCAATAATTTCTTTCTCCAAAAAATCAAACAAAAACCAAACCAAAAACCACTAAACATGCTCATTCATTGATAATAAGGAATGGATATGAACTGCTAATTTTGCATTGGACAAATTTGGCAATTTTAAATGAATATTTTCAGGTGCTTGAGTTAAACCTATGTGTGAGAAATTAATGTCAGAATATTTTCCAATGTAAAGTGAAATTCAAGCTGTACTCCAGGTAATTCCTTACCCCAGAGCTACATTTTTGAAGTTTTCCATTCTTTTTACCCCTATATTTTCTATGAAAGATTTAGGGATGTGTCAGCTTCTCTTAGAAAGATTTCTATGCAAATAAAAATAAATTCCTTATAACCCCCCACTCTAGGTAACACATTTGCCTTGATGAAGCACTGTTTGATCCTGAATTAAGACCTCAGAAACAACAGAAAGAAGAAATATGAACGCAGATGGAAGCCATGTGCAATGGCCAGTTTTCCCCTCAAGTTGCCATTCCTAGTTGAAATCAGTACCAAAGATTCCCTCTGCTCTCTACTCATTATTTACATATGTTTGTCTGGGATAATGTGTATGCATGTGTATTTATATACATATGCATACACCTCTGCCAGAAGCCAGGGCAAGGACAAAAAATTGTACTAACTGAATAATCATTTTAATAACTACTAATTAAAATTAATCACCTGGAAAATAAGGTATCACATTTACAAGATGAATGAGCCCCCACCTGCATATATCGAGCATTCTATCATGCAAATCACTCACACCCAAAAGCACACTCCATGCATATTCCCCTCCTGCAGCAAAAACACTAAATGCAAAAATAAAAAACAAAAACAGTAGAAGAGAGAGAGAAACAGGATGTCAGCCTCTGGGACAGGTAAGAGTCATCAGGCGATTTAAAAAGAAATTTAATGGATGATAATAATAAGAAACTAAAGGGACAGTGGACCACCTAGTTAGCTGCTGCAAGAAGATCACACAGGCTGACTACAGACAACAGCATGACAAGTAGCAACAACAATGCATTGGAACACCTGCAAGAAATACCAACTGCCTGCAAGAAAGACATGGGGGGACCACAAAATAGACAAAGTGATAGCAAAAGAAGAAGCAAAAGTGCTCAGGATTTTAGAATTCAAATAGAAAATAAAAATAGAAAAAATAAACAGGATGTAAGCTGTTACACACTTGTAGCTACTTCAAATTAAGCATAATCCAATGAAAGGGGAATTGTTTTTATCTTCTTTCTGAAGCTTTTTACTTTCTTGGGATTCAAATATTTTTTCTTTATTGATTTGGCATTCCGTTCCCATTTGATTCTGTTCAATCAAACTGTCATTGCTACATAATACAGTACTGTATCTGATCATTCTTTTGTTCCCAACAGCTTGCTCTAATCTTATCATAGAATCTTTCCTAAGTCCCAAATAAATGACATCAATTGAGATATGGATTTGGTAATGGCAGACATCACACCCATGAAACCAGATCAGCTGCAGGTGAACAGCACTAAGGGAAAAGGGAAAGAGGATCAAAAAAGTAGATGAAAGGGTTCTTATTATATATTAAGATGCTATCACTGCCTTGTATTGTTATTTATTATGTAACTGTCTGATAAATAAAACTTAACCATCATTACTACAAGATGGAATGGAACAACTCACCACGGCCAACTCGCCATGGCCAACTGTCTGCAGGCAACTCACCGCAGGAAAATTCAACAATGCAAATTTAATTATTTAAAATAAATAAAAAAAAATTCAATTTTTGTAATCCATATTTTATTCTGTCCCTCCTTTTGCATCTTTTTGCACAAATCAATACGGTATGTATAAAAGTGAAATACCACTCACATATCATCACAAAATCTCTAGAACCATAAAGCCTACAAACTTGAAATTTGACACTTATGTTCCTCTTGGCTTCTAGGTGCTCACTAAAAAAGATTTTTTTAGGTATTGAGCTAGTATTAAATATTCCTAAAAAATTCAGTTAGTCTGAACTAGTTCAGGATATATTGCAGACACCTAGATACGAAAGAGTACAAGCAGAAATCAGTCAGAGATCTTTCAATTCCTAGCATATTCATGTGCATTATTCCAATACAGATAGTCCTTGTTTAGTGACAAAAGTTATGATGCTGCTGAAAAAGGAGCCTTGAAACTGGCGTCAAAAATGCAGCTGTCAGTTTCCCAGTGGTCATGTGATTATGATTTGGGCACTTGGCCACCAGAGTGCATTTATGGCAGTACAGTAGTCCATAGTCAAATGATCACCATTTGCATCCTTCACATCCAGCTTTTGACAAGCAAAGGGGGAGGAGGGAAGGTTAGGGGGGAAAGCTGTCAGGAACTCCGAAATTACAGTTATTTGCTTCAGTCAAATTGATGTTGTAAGTCAAGTGCAGTCATGTGATATTTCACTTTACAAGTAAGTCATTTATCGACAGAATTGCCAGTCCCAATTGCAATTACTAAGTGAGGACTACCCATAACTCTCTCACATAAGCTCATATACTCACCAGACACAATAAAACACTCCCAGTATTTCATCAGGAAATAAAGTTCCAATAGCTTTTCAAAATATATTTATCATCTATGTGGCCTATACAATTAATTAAATTGAAACACTCATTTGTTCCACACCCAAGGAAATAATTTCTAAATTGCATACAGGGTTACATAACATTAGTGTTTATCTCCTGCATGTACTTTACAAACAGATAGTTTATATTATTTATTATTATTGGATAAAAGAAGCAAAAGTGCTCAAATTTAAGAGTAAGAACGTTTCAACTTTACATTTTCCTCAAAGTAAATTTGTATTAGATTTTGCCCACTTTTCTCCACTGAACTAGATGCACTTAACTGTAGCAAAGCTCATATATACCATCAAATAATGTCCTATAATTTTTATTTCGCAAACTGACAACTGACATTCAAAATCTCCAAAATCTGTTGGTCAGAGGAGTTAAGGATACATATTTTTATGAAAATGTTTTGGGGCCTCTAAGGCTTGAAAACCCAGCCTTAGAAAATAGCTGGGGTGCCAGTTTCATTAAACCAGTAAACACATTGCAAAATGCAGAAACTATACCTATCTCTTTAGAACAAAACACATGCTTATGCTAATCATTCTTACTCTGTATCAGTCTTCAACAAAATAGCAATAGCATTTAGACTTATATACTGCTTCACAGTGCTTTATAGCCCTCTCTGAGCTGTTTACAAAGTCAGCATATTGCCCCCAATCTGGGTCCTCATTTTACCGACCTCAGAAGGATGGAAGGCTGAGTAATCTTGAGCCAGTTAACTGCCAAAATGCTAGCAGTCGGCAGTCAGCAGAACTGGCCTGCAATACAGCATTGTAACCACAATTCTTGATATTCAATGCTTTTAAGTACACATTCAAGCATATTTACCACAAATAAATTCAACTAGGTCCCAGCAGATAATTTCTTAGAAATGTGTTTCATGCTATAACCAGACAAAATTAAGGCTCTCTTGTTAGTAACAAGTCATATATTAACAGGTCTGCAAAATTGAGCTGTGTTCATTAAACGAACACAGTAAGATAAACTCTAGGTGTGATGTGCAAACAGCATATTTACACATTACCAATTGTTTATTTTACAATATAAACTCTGGACAATAAGAAAGAGAAATCCTGACAACTTAGCAACTAAAAGTATAAATACTGAGGGGGGAAAAGGGGACAGTATATTGGGGGTGGGGAGCAGACAATCTGTGCAATTACACATGTGGTTGAAATCAGTTGCTTGATAACTGCAGGCATATCAAATAACATTTTCTGCTACTACACAATGAATTCTTGCCTCACAAAATGGGTAGACATCTGGGTTCAAAATATAAGCAGGATGAGGCCCATTTAGGATTCTGATAGGAGACTACCAGAATTTAGGCTAAGCGGAGAAGTCAAAAAAACATCTTACAAGGCAGCCAAACAAACCATTTCATATTGTTACCTCCAGAAAATTGCATAAATGTGTGCATGAAATCACTAGAAGCTCAGTGTGAGGGAAATTTTCACTTTTCAATTAGACAATTTTCAAACCTTGTATATTAGATGTTTGTTCATAAAAGTGCTAAGCTGTACAGCCTAAAAATGCAAGCTTCAATGACTACCAATATGAACAGGAACTGAGGTAATTAGATCAAATTTTGCAAGGAAGCTGGACTTCTTCTGATCTGAAATCAAGAAGTAGACAGGTTTTGGTACTCAAAAGCCACCTGCAAATTAGATCTGTTATCTGACCTTGTTCTGCTGGTTAAAGGGGTGCAATTGGAATAGAGAAGTGGTAAATAGTTTATAGACAGAGGGGGTTGTGCTTCTTGCCTTGAAGGAGGAAGTGGTGTAACTCTGAAGATCAAACTCTAGTTTTCTTTGTTTTGGAGAAGATAGCAGAGATGAAAATGGAAAGAACCCTGTATGAAAGAAGTTATATAGATTAGCTTTTAAATATAGTTTCAGATTCTGGTATATAGATGATCTCTGCCAAGACCTGGATACCAGGAGACCATGCTTCTTGGATTTCTCAAGACTGTCTATTCCATAATTCCATAAGATTACTTGAGAACAGTGTTGGAGGCACCATCATTCAATGGTTTTACTCCTAGCTGTGGAATATAAGAAAGATGGCCTTGATGAAAATATGCAAGAATTGTTCATTAGGTAACAATTAGGGCTGAAAACACTATTTTTAAAGTCCAGAAAAATGACAACATTCAAAAGTTGCTTAAGCAATAATTTGCACAAGCAGCAGACACGTGCACCCATTGCTCACACAAATGGAGCTGCAAATGCTCGCCCACCACTTTCAAATCCTGGTTTTGAACAGGCTGTAGCCTGGTAGTGGGTCATCGCCCAGGTGCTGAGGACCACTGCACTGGAGGATAAGAAAGGTCAAAGATATTGCCCAATCAGGTTTTCAAGATTATGTTATGGTAGCCAAGATCAATAAAGTAATTTTACCTTTTCTGATCTTGTCTATCTACTAGTCCTGACACCCACTGACTGGTTGGTTTCAGGTAATGATAATGAGAAGAGAACTATAGAATCTTTGGCCCCTCCTGTATGGGCTACCACAAGCGTCAGTTTTCTTCTCCTGTTCTTGAATGTCTACAAGAAACTGCTTGGGGAGTTTATTCTCTTGAAGTATGATCAGTATACAGGTAGTCCTAATGTAATGATTACCTTTTTAGTGACTTATTCAGTTACCACAATAATGAAAAAGTGTATAGCCAATACTCATATTAATAACTTTCACAGGTCTGCAAAACAAAGGAAAGTTACAGTTACAGTTTCACTTAGTGACTGCTTTGCTGAATGGGTTATTGGTTGTAATTGTAGCCTCCAAATGAGGACTACTTACATATTACCAGTTATATATTTCCACCCTAAGCCAGACAGAAAATTCAGTGAACAATTTTACACGATGCCTGGAGGTAGTTAATGACTAGATGAGAAGAATTGACTGCAATTGGATTTAGTAAGACAGAGCGATTTAGATGATGTAATAGAAGGGGAACTCATCATAGTTTCAGATGAACTAAGCTGGCAGGAATAGCCAACACTCCACAAGATAGGCTCAAAATCTAGAAGGATCTCGACAACCTTGAACCCTGGGTCCTATTTAACAAAATGAAATTCAGTGGTGACGAAACTAATGTTTTACATTTAGACAAGAAAAATCAAATGTACAGGTATAGAATGGGAATCTTTGGGGACAACCACTGATGCCTGAGACTGATTTACTGCAATTTATTTTTCTTGCAGCTACCTTTAAGGAGACTACTTGGACATTTCAATTGCTGCAGAACGCAGCAACCCACATGGTGAGGCAACAACTGTTTCAACCTTATAACATCTAAACTGTGGAGGTGGTATGGTTGCCAGTATGTTTCCAAGATTTCAAAGCACTGATTTTGACTATAAAGTCTTACAGGTAGTCCTTGACTTATGACCATTTGTTCAGTGACTATTTGAAGTTGTGACAGTGTTGAACAAATAGTGGTTACAACTAGTCCTCAGACTTGTTTATTTATTATTTATTTATTTATCGTATTTTTATACCGCTCCCTCTCCCAAAAAGGGACTCGGGGCGGTGTACAGACTAAATATATAAAAGATACAGTCAAACAGCAATTAAAATCAGAATTAAAATAAATAGATGAAAATAGAATAAATGAGTAAAATAAGTAAGTAAATGACTGAGTCCCGTCAAATAGAATTAAAAAGTCTTATTAGAATTTAAAATTTAAAAATCTCAGAAAACCTTAATTGGTTAGGCCGGCCTGCTTAAAAAGTAAGGTCTTGATTGCACGCCGGAAGGTTAGGATGTCTGATATGGCTCGTATCTCTGGGGGGAGATAATTCCAAAGGGAGGGGGCTCCCACAGAGAAAGTTATGGCTGTCCCAGCATCCCTGCAGTCACATGATTGTGATCTGGAAGCTTACCAATCAGTTTGCACTTATGACAGTTACAGGATCTTATGATCATGAATTGTGACCTTCCCTATCATTTTCCCAGATAATTAATGAGAAAATCAGCAGGAAATATTGCGAGTCACAAGGATAAGTCCCAACACTTGCTCACTCTCTCCCAGGACTTCTGCACTCAAGTTTCAACAGCAATATGTACTGCACCTTCACCTCCCTCACACCCACCAGGGACTACCCACTTACTTGCCTGTCATCCTGTCTGTGAGCCATTTGGGACTTGCAACTTCCTGCAAGCTTCCCGACTGACTTGGATGTGAGAAGCCATCAGGAAGCTACCTTGCATAATGACTGTGGGATTCAGATAACAATGGCAACCAGGACTGCAAAGATTGCTGTCACTAATTTATACATTCATGCACGCTTTATGACTCATTGCTTAGCATTGATTTAAATGTTAATGTGTTGTTGGATTTAATGAAATATCTTATTTTTAATTTATTAGCCAAGAAATATTTTTGGGTAAATCTCCTACAAAGTCAGCGGGAATAGAGTTGCATATAAAAATCTTTTTAACTATTCAACTTAAGTTACAAGCTATTAATTACTGACGTATAACAGGTAAATTGTGCAAAATGCCTATGTTCAACTAAGATACACAATGAATACAGAGATTAAATATAACAATTTAGAAATGGGACCATACTTTAAAAGGGAACGTTGTACTTACTGCGTTTATATATTTCTTCTCAGCAAAATTAGATAACATGATTTAATGTTTTATTATTTACCTATGAATAGGGTACTATTTTAAACATGATGGTGGGTGGAATAGTCTTTCTCTTAAACTGCTGTGTCAACATTTATTTCACAAAAGCACAGAAAACTGATAAAGTGGAATACAATGTTCTGGGAAAACAATGACAGAAATTTTGATATACTATTGCAACATCTTTTGTTTTTCATAAAGTGTTATCAGGGCATGAGACATTCTTTCTGATTTAATAATGGACGAATGGTTCCTTTTAGAATCCAACTAATTGTTATTTCTTGATCAGAAAGAAATTTTCACTTGTTAAATGTCATGGAATATAGTATAATGTGTTTCCTACTGTGGAAAGTTATTCTTATCTAGAAAAATATGTGAAGGCACTTATATGGATCACCTCTGCAGCATCCAAATTAATTGTACAGTATGCTAGCCATTCTCACATGATTAAGCTCCCACACTCAATGATTGGAAAAACAAGATAGCAACAGAGAAAAAATTTAGAGCAGAGGCAGAATTTTAATCAAAATAGGAAAATTTCCTTTTTAGTAAGAACACAGCTTTACTTATACTTATATAACATACTTATTCCGCACTATATATCTTATGCCATTTTTACTGTCCTATTCAAAAGCCTATGGATGTCTCACATCACATTATTAAAACTAAAAACAATAATTAAAAACATAGTAATTAAAACTGATGGAGATGAAATGTGATGAAAATGTAAATAAAATATTCCCACATGACCAATTTAGAATACCTTAACTAAAACTCAAGATAATAACTAAGGGAGATAATAGACTGCGTCTTTGTAAAGGCAGCTCATGACAAATTTGGTTCCACTAAAATTAAGCATTGTTAACTATAATTTCCAATTATGTGTTGGATCTTTTAGCTTGTTAAAGAAAGAAAAAACTCTCCCATCCCAAAAAACCCCGATATAAAAAGGTATCAGAACAATCTGGGAAACTGAGGTATGAAAAGGGGCGTTGAGTTTCCCCCCCCCGGGTCCTCCCCACCTGTGGCAGGGGTGGCGAGGGGACCCGTGGGGGGGTGGGCAGCTTCCAGGCCATGGCATGTCAGGTCTGGCGCTGCGCTCGGCGGCTGTCGGCTCGTACCGTGTGTTGTAGTTGCTAGTTGGTCGATATTCTGATGTTCGCTGTTTTTGATTCCTGCATTCCCTATTGACTGTTGCTGATCATCATTATTCTTGGATTGATTTCCCTCATCTGGAACCAAAGCACTACACAACGGAGATAGAGTTAAGATGGCGACCGGAGGTCGGCTGGAAGAGCTCCTCCGCTATGTCCGAATGGGGTGGTGAGTTCCCCCCCCGGGTCCTCCTCACCTGTGGCAGGGGTGGCGAGGGAACCCGTGGGGAGGTGGGCAGCCCCCAAGGTCGTGGTGCGATGCTGGAGGACTGTGTTCGGCACCCGGCGGCTCAGCGTTCGGCGGCTTGTGCTCGGCGCCCGGCGGCTTGGCGTTCGGTGGCTCGGACTCGGCGCCCGATGGCCTGGCGGTCGACAGCCCGGACGGGGCGTTGAGTTTCCCCCCCCGGGTCCTCCCCACCTGTGGCAGGGGTGGCGAGGGGACCCGTGGGAGGGTGGGCAGCTTCCAGGCCATGGCATGTCAGGTCTGGCGCTGCGCTCGGCGGCTGTCGGCTCGTACTGTGGGGAAGCGGTGTTGGAGGATCGTGCGCCGGAAGATCGTACTCGGCGCCTGGCGGCTTGGTGTTCGGCGACCCAGATGGGGCGTGGAGTTCCCCTCCCTTGGGTCCTCCTCACCTGTGGCAGGGGTGGCGAGGGGACCCGGAGGGGGATGGGCAGCCCCCGATGCTATGGCGCGGTGGGTTTGCTGCTCCGCCCGGCGGCTGGCGGCCCGTGACGCTAGAAGAGGGCGCTGGAGGATCGCGCCCGGCGGCTTACGACGTTGCAAGATCATTGTTGGGGCTGGGGCCATTGCAAGGGCCCCAGCCGAAATCGGAATTGCCGCCACACTTCGGGCGGCTAGAGCCGGAGTCGAGGGACAGCCGCCGGGGCGGCTGGAGGACTGTCGCTGCGGCGGCTGGAGAACTGCCGCTGGAGCTGGGGCCATTGCAAGGGCCCCAGCCGGAGTTAGAGTCATCTCCGCGGTCCGGGCGGCTGGAGTTGAGGTCGGAAAATGGCCGCCGCGGTTGGAGCCGGGGCGGCTGGTGGACTGTTGCCGCTATCAGAGCCAGAGCCGGAGAGCTGCCCCTATGGCTGGAGTTGGGGACGGAGGACTGCCCCCATGATTTTCATCTGTTTGGAGGCGACAGGGGCGGCCTGGACTTGGGGCTGATCAGTGAAAAGAGAAGATCCAGTCCGGGACGCTGTCTTACTCTATGAGAGATCTATGGGCCCTGAGACGTGTCCCCCTGTCTCAGGAATGGCCCTCTACTCTCTCGAGGGCCCATCTCAAGGACGGATTGTGGGATCCGGAGAGATGGTGGGGTTTTAAGAAACGCGGGAGGGAGGGGTGTCTTACTAAATTTTTAGTTAGGTTTTTAAGGGGGTTAGGTAGGTCCGGGCGGGAGTTGGGGGACATCTCGCCGGAGGCTGGGGCCAGGCCGGGGGTGGGCGTGGCCGGGAGAGTCAGAATCCGGACAGGACTGTATTGAGGATGGGGGGGGGGTCATCGGGGAGGGTGGAATTAAATCTATTGATACGGTGAGCGGGAGGGGCAGATTTGGCGGTTGTAGGGGGCCATATTCTGTGCTGGGAGCGCGCCCTCGCTGTTTGCTTGCTGTGGCGCGCTCCGACCCCCTTGTCATCTCCCGTTCCCCAGGGGGTTTGAGCAATCGGGCCCTGGGCCTTCGGCTGATGTTATGTAACGCCAGGTCCGTTGTTAATAAAGCCCCCCTCATCCATGATTTCATTTGTGAGGGGGGTGCGGACCTGGTGGGAGTTACCGAGACCTGGCTGGGCCAGGAGGGGGGAGTCCCTCTGGTGGAGATGTGCCCAGCCGGGTTTCAGGTCTTTCATCGGCCGAGGGCCCAGGGGAGGGGAGGGGGGGTTGCGGTAGTTATTAAGGAGGACCTGTGTCCGAGGGAAGCCACTGTATCTCAGACGACCGGGTGTGAGCTCCTTTTCGTGAAGTTCGGTTCCAAGGTTCAGGTGGGCTTGCTGGTCGCATACCTGGCTCCCTGCTATGCGGCAGCGGCCCTGCTTGAGCTCCTTGAGGTTATAGCTGGCGTGGCGGTTGGGACCCCCAGGCTTATGGTCATGGGGGATTTCAACCTGCCATCTGCCGGCGGTGCCTCGGGGATTGCTCAAGAGTTCATGGCTTCCATGACGGCCATGGGCCTGACCCAGTTAATTCGGGACCCTATTCACGTGGGAGGTCACACCTTGGATCTGGTTTTTGCCTCTGATCAGTGGCAGAGTGATCTGGGTATGGGGGATATAGTTGTGGAACCCCTGTCATGGACGGATCACTCGCTCCTGAAGCTCGACTTCCGTTCCGCGCCCCCTGACCGCAGGGAGGCGGGACCATTAAAATGGTACCGCCCCAGGCGCCTGATGGACCCTGATAGGTTCCTGACGGAGCTTGGGCCATTTCCCGAAGCTCACACACACGACTCGGTTGAGGGCTTGGTTGCCACCTGGGATAGGGTGGCTGCTGGGGCCCTTGACCGAGTCGTGCCCTTGCGGCCTCTGACCCGGTGCCGATCCCATGTGGCTCCCTGGTTTTCTGAGGAGCTAAGGGAGATGAAGCGCCGGAAAAGACGCCTAGAGAGTAATTGGAGGGCTAGCCGCTCTGGGTCTGACCGAACACTATTACGTTCTTATATTAAGACGTATTTAGTGGCGATAAGGATGGCGAGGAGGTCTTACCTCTCCACCCTTATTGCGTCCGCGGAAAACCGCCCAGCCGCCCTGTTTAGGGTGACCCGCTCCCTCCTGGAGGTGGGAGCGCGGGAGGACCCCTTGCAGGGACGGGCTGAGGAGTTTTCCAGGTTTCTGCAGGACAAAATCGCTCAGATCCGGAGCGAACTGGACTCCGATTGGGCATCTCTGGGCGGGGGGGGTGGGGGTGGATATCGGTGAGGTCAATTGGGTTGAGTTCGACCCTGTTACTTTGGAGGACGTGGACAGGATACTGGGGGGGCTTAATGCCACCACCTGTTTGTTGGACCCGTGTCCCTCCTGGCTGGTTTTGGCCACTCGGGAGGTGACACGAGGCTGGTTCCAGGGCATTATAAACGCTTCCTTGAGAGAGGGGCTGCTGCCTGCTGCCTTGAAAGAGGCGGTGGTGCGGCCCCTCCTCAAGAAACCGTCCCTGGACCCAGCATTGTTATCTAATTATCGTCCTGTCTCCAACTTTCGTTTTGTCGCGAAGGTTGTTGAGAGTGTGGTAGCACGTCAGCTCCCGCAGTACCTGGATGAAGCGAGTTATCTTGACCCCCTCCAATCGGGTTTCAGGCCCGGGCACAGCACGGAGACAGCTTTGGTCACGTTGGTTGATGATCTCTGGAGAGCTCGGGACAGGGGTTGTTCCTCTGTCCTGGTCCTATTAGATCTCTCAGCGGCTTTTGATACTGTCGACCACAGTATCTTATTGCGGCGGTTGGAGGGGTTGGGAGTGGGGGGCACCGTGTTGCGGTGGTTCACCTCCTTCCTCTCCGACCGTTCGCAATTTGTGTTGACAGCGGGGCAGAGGTCGGCCCCGAGGCCCCTACTGTGTGGGGTGCCTCAGGGGTCGGTGCTCTCGCCCCTGCTGTTCAACATTTATGTGAAGCCGCTGGGCGAGATCATCCGTGGCTTCGGGGTGGAGTTCCATCAGTACGCTGATGATACTCAGCTGTACATCTCCACCCCGGGCCACCCCAACGAAGCCGTCGAAGTGATGTCCCGGTGCCTGGAGGCCGTGCGGAGTTGGATGGGTCGTAACAGGCTCCGTCTCAACCCGACCAAAACGAGTGGCTGTGGTTTCCTGCGCCCAGATACAGCCAGCTGGTTCCTTCGCTGGCCGTGGGGGGAGAGGTTTTGACCCCCGTGGAAGGGGCGCGCAATCTGAGCGTCCTCCTGGATGTACGGCTGTCTTTAGAAGAGCACATTGCAGCCGTCGCCAGGGGGGCTTTTTATCAGATACGTCTGATTTACCAGTTGCGGCCCTTTCTGGATCTGGGCGCACTTCGCACAGTCACGTCCGCCCTCGTTATTTCCCGCCTGGATTATTGCAATGCTCTCTACATGGGGCTCCCCTTGAAGAGTCTCCGGAGGTTACAGTTGGTCCAGAATGCAGCCGCGCGGGTGATTGTGGGTGCCCCTCGGAGCTCCCACGTTACACCGCTTCTCCGCAGGCTGCACTGGCTTCCTATGGCCTACCGGATTCGATTCAAGGTGGTACTGATGGTATTTAAAGTGCTCCATGGCTCGGGACCTGGGTACTTACGGGACCGCCTACTGCCATCGTCAACCTCCCGCCGCCCAGTACGCTCCCACAGGGTTGCCCTACTTGGGGTACCGCCACCTGACCGCTGTCGGCTGATGGCCCCGAGAGTTCAGGCTTTCTCTGTGGGAGCTCCCTCCCTATGGAATGATCTCCCCCCGGAGATACGGGCTATGACGGATATTCTGACCTTCCGGCGCGCAGTGAAAACCCTATTTTTTAAACAGGCTGGCCTGGCCCAGTAACTGTGTTTTTGGTTTTTAATTAATTTTAATTGGGGTTTTATTAGCTTTTAATTTTTAATTGAATCTTGAATAGACAGCCGGATCTAATTATTTAATCTATTTTTAATTGTATTTATTATATATTTATTGTATGTTTTTTAGTAGGCTGTACACCGCCCCGAGTCCCTTTTTGGGAGAGGGAGCGGTATAAAAGTTTGATTAAATAAATAAATAAATAATGAAAACAATGAGAAAGCTGCACTGTAGAACAACATGTACCTTCCGTATTTATAATTTCTTCAGTGGCCTGAAACTGAATTACCTAACCAGAAAGATCTACACAGGTCCTCTATCAAGCTGGGTTGCCTTATAGAACAACAGGAGTCATTACAGAAGTCTTTCCCAACCAGGTGCCCTCAGGACATTTTAAGTCTGTATGTCTAGCATGTACCATGTAGCTGAAGACTGGTGTAGGGATCCGAAGTACTGAATTGAACTAGATTCTCCAATGAGTAAGCAAACTGCTAAGAGCAAATCATTTCATTGAACATCCTGGAAGTCACCTGCCTTCCAGGCTTGGAGATCCCAAGCTATTTTATGCTTTAATCTAGAAAATAATTTCTGGTATGTTTTCTGTAGTTAAAGAAAGGAATGAAGCCAAGTCAATATAACTTAATTTGTGTGAAAGCTCAAGAAAACATCTTTGAAAAAAAGGAATGTACTGCACAAATTACTTTCTACCAGATGGAGAAGATAGATATTACAGAGTAATATATACTGAAGACTCTAGGGTGGGGAAAGCTACTTTATACATTTATCTATTTGATCTAGCAGTTAAGGCACCAGGCTAAAAACTAGGAGACTGTGAGTTTGAATCCCATTTTAGGCATGAAAGCCAACTCGGTGACTTTGGTCCAGTCAGTCTCTTGTCAGCCTCACAGGGTGTTGTGGGGAAAATAGAAGGAAGGATTTTTATAGCTATGTTTGCTGCATTGAGTTATTTATAAAAATAACAAAAGGCAGGATTTTTTAAAAAATAAATCTACATTTGTCTTCAACCAATAGACTGAAGTCTACTAGCCTTGTCTATAAACTGGTTCATTGTTCCATCAGCAGCAAGGGACATCACTGAGAAAAAAACATTTAATTCAAAAATGAATGCATGCAGTTAGTAGTAGGGGTTGCACAAAGCTCTTCCTATCTGTTTTGCCAGCTCCAAGGGCTAAAATAAAACTTTCACAGTCTAGTAACTTCTGTGTTCCTATTTTAATACCACTGTCTAGTGAGTTAGATCCCCTCCTCAGTGATGTGAAAAGGGGAACTACAAAATTTTTGTTTAGAATTTCTTTTGAACAAAAGTGATGTACCAGAAACATTTATTTTTTTCATTTAAGGACAGATTCCTTGTCTTTTTAAATATCTTATTACTATAAATTCTAGTGGACATGAATTTATGTAAACGTGCATGTAGCCCCTACTCAATATCTCAAAGGTTTCCCAAACCTCCATGCAACATGCAGATGTTTCTCAAACCTTTGAAAGAGAGAAAGCAAAAGAGGCAAAACCTGGACATCATTATGGGACTAATTAGGGTAAGACATTACTGTTACATTTGGCAACGTTGAAGGCCACTAGACTATAATTTATTATTTCACTGAAAGGGGGGGGGGGGTTAGGCTTAAGGCCATTCAAAGCAAGGAATCCCTTTTGTATCTTTTTCCTTTTTATTCAATCTTAAATATCATGTTTGCTCCATTTGTAGCCCCATTCAACAGTTCGTTACATTAACTGCATGCCTGATTTATTCTTGTCATGTAATAAATTTTTGAACCATCATAATCGTACATAGCATACCATCTAATGGATAGGAAGTGATGTGTTCATATTTTATCTGGGGAAAAGCTAAGAAAATAGTAATCTTTGCTGCCAGCTTTACAACCAGCAACTCGCTTGGCTCATTTAGCAACTGTTCAAAAATATGATGGTAATTTTTAAAGAAACTCATTTTCTGACCAGTGTGCATACTTAAGACCAAATTTTGTGCACAATGCTAAAAAAAGTATCTTCCATAAGGCCACAAGGTTATTTACACTATAGCATCATCCACATGACAAAGCTTTTTAATCCTGAACAGTATTCACTCCTTGTGATATAAAAGTTATACATACTTATTGCTGAAATGCAAAACCTCCATATGGGAGTTACACAGCATCGTCAGATCATACCCACATAAGGGACAGCTATACACAAAGCCTTTAATATCCATTTTGGAGTCAATCAGAACCCAGCATGGTACAATGTCTAAGGTGTTACTTAAAATCAGGGAGGCTGAGGTTCAGAGAGAAGCTCACCCAGAGATAGGATACAAGTTTAATGTATAAAAATCAGTGAATAAAGCACATTTAGAACAATCATGGCATCTGGTATGTCTTCCACACCTTGATGTCAGGACCACTGCAGAGAGTTTGGTTCAAAATCCAATCACACCAAGAGATCACATTTTTAAAATAATAGCCAAATTAAACTTAACTTGAATTAATGCTAAAAAAAAACATATTGGTGAGAATGCAGTTTGGCATGAGGATTAATAAAGATCTTTCAGGCTATGAGGAGTGGGTAAAAACAGGCTCATGCATTACGGGTTCTTCTGCCAATAAAGCAAGAACTCACTGGAGGATAGATGCATGTGAACAACAGGTGCAACGCAGCCCCACTCCACATCCCCTCCTCCATTGGAAATAGCAAATTCCAAAACATTCTATTCATGACCTGAAGAAACACAGGCTGAGAAGGCTCTCTTTGCTTTATCCATCCCAGCTTCCTGAGGATATTATTACAACTCCAAATAATACCTACTCCCACTGGACAAAATGTGCCAAAGTCCCAGGTCAGGGAAGGTTCTTTTTACTGTCTTTAATAAAGCAGCATTTTGAAAGAATAGCTAGGCACTCTTTTTGAAAAAAAAATCTATCCAGACTAGTCAAAATATATAATTATTACTATCACTAAGAAAACCAATAAATCTAGTGAAGTTTGAAGCTATCACTCTCTTGACCCAGCAGTGGGAATTGGATTCTCCAGAAATTGCTGAACCGCACCTGAACTGCATCCTTCACATTGGTCATGCCAGCCACAGCTGCTGGGGCTTCTAGTTCAGCAAACATCTGGAGGACCAGATGTTTCCCCACCCCTGTTTAGAATCAGCAGTTCGCTCCTGAGCCCATAAACGGAAAGGTAAGAAATAACAGCACCAGAAATGTAAGATTAACAGTCTGGTATAACTTAAATTAAAACATAAAGCTAGCATAACAGGATTTCACATTGATTGTTCTCTCCTGTATATGTCTCTATCCCCCACACCAATATTATCTCCATCTTTACAAAGGGCCCTTTCCTTTCAGCCTTCTCCTTATGAAAGCGTCACTGGGGCAGCAGAAAAGGTCTTTGAAATGTTCAGGAGCAGTGTAAGGTTGAGCCGCCTCAATAAATCATGACAGAGCAACAGTGGAAATCCACCTCTTCTATTGAACCTTAGACACAAAGGGGATTGCACATTCAGACTATTAAAAGAGCGGTGGGGGGAGGTGGGGGGGTTGGAGATTATAGTAGGCAGGTGAACGTATGAACACCGATTGCTAAGAAAGAAAACGTGCCTTTGTACCCAAAGGTCTCGTCATCAGATATTTCTGGGCAAAAGCAAAGAGACGGACCGTCAACCATCCAATGAGAAAAAGAATGAAATAAACTGAATACAAAATGCTGACCACCCCCCAAAGCAATTAAAGCCGCCACCTCCCGGAGTGGGAACTCCCCCACCCTCACGCACGAATGCAGCACCGCACTCTTGGTTATTGTTTTTTCTTCCTCCAAACCTAATCCATTAAGCAGTGGAAAGGTTTTGGTATTCATTGTAAGGCGATCCGCATGTGGAAGGTAAGGGATGTGTTTCAAATATCACAATCTACGAACCACTCTCCATAGTAGAAAACTAGGGCGGCCAGCCACTGCAACTCCACATTTCCTTTATACTCGCCCGCCACTACCAAACGACCGCCACTCCCTGCAAACTAGATTGGGGGGGGGGGATCCACTACCATTTTCCAAAGAAACCTTTTTTCCTGATCATGTAAAACCTGCCATCTTCTGCGTTCTCGGGTCCGATTTGTCCCGCTTTTTTCTAAGCTAAGAATCTACTGTTTATTCCACGCCTGGCGGGGGATACATTTCCAATGCAGACACCCCGCCTCTCCCGTAGCTACAAGCGACCGCACACCGATTACTCTCGCTTCAAATGCCTACGTCGCTCCGGTCTTTCAAAAATACCGTCTCCCCCACCCCCTCCAAGATCCCTGAGCTGTAGCGTTGTGCAAATACGAACCTGGGCAAAAGCCTCGCCACTCACGAGATCCTCCAGCGGCTGAAGGGGTTTGCAAAGCCGGAGAACTGCTCCTCGCCGCCTCTTTTCTCCTCCCTTTCCCGCCCCCGCGCCCCGCTGCAGCAGGCTTGAAAGAAGGACACTGCGGTCAGCGGCACGCACGGGATACGTCGGAGAGGAGCTTACCTGCTACACTGCCTTCCAACTTCGTTAATCGCAGCTTTTGTGAAGAACGCCTCCCCCCCCCCGTTGCAGGAATCGTTCAACCGGGCCAGGCCGCCCGCACGTCAATTCATGGGGAATAAAAAAGAGCCCGGCCGCACCGAGAAAGAGGAGGAGTTGGTGCCAGTGTGTAACAAGTTTGGGTTGCCCCGCAGATATGGCGGCGGTGGCTCCAGCGAGGGAAGAGAAGGAGGAGGCCGAGCGAGCCAATGCAACAGCGGGCGGCCCACAGAAGCTTTTCTGCCCTCCAGCGATCCGCTTCGGGGAGAGAAGCCCGGGAAAGGGGGGGGGGCATATGCCTTGAGTATCGGTGGGGGGCGGAGATTTAAAAAGCAGGGGCTGAGGCGAGGAGAATCACAGAGGGAATAAGACTGGATTTATTTAGGCTGGGATTTTTTTCCCCTTCCTTTCCCATTCCGTTCATTCAATTCAGGATCATAATCATAATTAATATTAATAATTAATAATGAAAGAATAATAAACCAACCACCGATCTTCGAGATCACATGAGCGAAAGTTGATTGGGGGTGTGTGGCTCGTACTGGGAAGACCTTAGGAGAGGTCCACAGATGAAGCACCCATCTCTCCTGGGTTCCCCCCCCCCCCCCAAGAGATTGCAACAGCCCCCTTTGCTTACAAGAAATCAAGGCTTCGATTCACGTGCTATTGTTACCGTCTCGCTGGTGGTTTTTCTGGGAACTGAGTGCAGACAGGCGAAGGTATTGCACAACGTAGGTGTGTTGCAAACAAGGATCAGAGATCACTCCCGAATGGTCCGTTCCTCGTGGGGGCGGGGGAATATCATTTCCTATTTACTTCCTATTAGTACACAGAGCTTAAAAGTTTATTAAAAAGGTAGGGAAAGCGCCCTTGTTTTTTTAGAGCGTTTGTATGCTAAGCCAAGCAACCATAATCATCCGTTGTTCCTGCCGTTATATATTTACTTTGTCTAGGAAGTGGTCATTTTGAATTACCGTTTGCCCATAACGTGGCCATCTTCTCTCCCCGCCACCCAAAAAAAAAAAGTTCAGTGACTAAAGGCCTTCATTTCCCTGAAACCAGAGAAAAGAAATATTAAGAAAGAAGCACCTGCTTCTTAAACTGCCAGTTTCTTGGCAAGCTAGACTCAACTTAAGATTTCTCACACAATCTTTTATTCCAGTAGTTCTTTTAGTTGCTAGTTACTGAGATGTGGGAGAATCTTGGCTTATCCTCGCTAATAATGTAAACCAGATTACAGGTACTCCTCGGTTTATAAAAGTTTGAAAGTTACAGCAGCACTGAAAAAAGTGAATGACCGTTTTTCATATTTAACAACCATTGCAGTGATTTGATCCCTGTGGTCATGTGATCAAAATTCGGATGTTTGGTTGCAGTGTCCTGGGATGAAGTGATCACCTTTTGCAACCGTCTGACAAGTAAAGTCAATGGAGAAATCAGATTAAGTTAACTACTGTCTGACTAATTTAACAACTGTAGTGATTCACTTAACAACTATGGCAAGAAAACCCATAAAATGGAGCAAAACTCATTTAATAAATGTCTCAGCAACAGAAATGTTAGGACTATCAATTATGGTAAGTTGAGGACTATCAGTAATACCTTGGAGGTCTGTTCCTTCGGAAGTCTTCAATGACCTTTGCCCTATAGCTGGAAAAACAGAGAAAAACCAATTTTGGTGACCTTCTGCTGACTTGCAATTTTTATAAAAATTA
Organism: Bungarus multicinctus; assembly: GCA_023653725.1. NCBI lineage: Eukaryota > Metazoa > Chordata > Lepidosauria > Squamata > Elapidae > Bungarus > Bungarus multicinctus. The sequence continues at coordinate 216,487,395 of CM042834.1, forward strand.
ACAGTTACCATATTAGTTGCAAAGCCTCCTTAAAAAGCCCTACACAGGCAAGTAAAGTTTTGTTTTATTGTGAAAAACATACTTTTACATAACAGGTATCGTAACATCAAATCTGGTATTCCAGAATTCAAGTTGTTTTATTAACATAATATGATGCAACCTTACATTTTTTCAAATGTTTGTGAAGCAGACTTTTCTCTATCTTAAACTTTTTCTGAAGAATACTTCGAATGTATAAGAGTTTGCTTTTGAAACCGATGCAAAGTTCCACTGAATCTGACATAGTAGTTGTGCTATGTTAAGGATGCCAATTATGCTTTCCCCCAAATCACATTTCTGTGCATTTTAAACTGTATGATGGCCAGAAAATGCAATTGCTATGTCTTCACATTGTTGCTGTGAATTGGTAAGCTAAATGGTAGAGCACATGTTTTGCATTTCCTATTCTGATCTCCTTACCTTATGAAAAAGTTTTGTCTTAAACCCAGAAGAGCCAATGACAGTCAAACATAGGCATGAAAGATTCAGAACTATTCTGAAGAGAGAATTTTTGCCTTCCAGAATGTCACCGAATGCCTAGTAGACTCATCCATTAGGATTAGCAGTGGAGGATATAAGATATTACAGTTCAGCAAATTTTGGAGGACCAATAATGGAACAGATGTGCCAGTAGTCTGATTTGGTAGAAAAATCATCTGTCTTGATGAACATAGAAGATTTCCATTGTTAAAACTGCAGAAAAAGTCAAGTTTATCCAAATGTGTGCATCTCCTTGGCAACAATATAGAAATGTTTCATCGTCACTTTTTTCAAGTCTAATCAATGTTACTTTTTATTTAAGTACTAACAAAATCCACTCTTCGGTTTTTTCCTTAAAATCACAGCAGCTCAGTATACAACTCTTAAAAGAAATAGAGCCGGAAAAAAGCTAACAATATATGGTGTGGATGACTATCATAGTATTCAACGTAATTCAGTTCTTAAATACAGTATACAGTATAGTGCTAGCCTTTTAAACGTTAAGAGTAGGAGTTATCATTTGTATATTGTGTTTTCCTTTCAAAATAGTTAAGATAGTTTTATACTTTGCCACTTACCCCTCCCTTTTATTCCTAAACTCTCTCTTTGAGCAAGATTAGGACAAGATGATGAGTTGCCCAATTATCTAATGAGCTTGATGGTTAACTAGAGCTTGACCCAGACATAGATCATATTCATAAGGCACACCATGCTATTTTGTGGGTTTGCTTACTGTATCATCCCAACATAGAAGCACGGTCATTTTGAGGTTAGGTGGAAGTTCTAACCACAATGTCATTTTGCATTTGCTGCAAAGTAGAGCTACTCTCTGCTGTTCTACTTTTGTTTCTTATTCTATTAGATTCACAGAGACTTTATTTTAAAAATGGGGTGGAAAAATCTTTAGCCTTCAGGGTCTTTATGTCCCAACTTATCTGATTGGATCAGCAAAAGCTTTTTGTGGCTGTTATAACTTCCAACATGGCCATTTGCAAACAAAAATAAAACAGAACATGCTGTAAACCAGGGGTCGCCAAACTTTTGAACCTCAGGGACCACCAAACTCATAATTTTAAATCCCAGGGACCACTAATATGAATTTTGACTGACGGTGGCTTGCTGACATTAGTGGGAGAAAGAGAGAGAGAGATCTGATCTAACCTCTCTCCCTCTCTCTCTCTTACACATATACACACACACACACACACACAAACACACAACCAGAGGTGGGATTCAAATTTCTTAACCAGTTCTGTGGGCGTGGCCTAAATTGTGGGTGTGACTTGGTGGTCATGTGACTGGCTGGGCATGGCTTGTATGTAAATATAAATATATAAATATTGAATTTTTTAAATACAATTAAATATTAAATATTGATTCATTCAGAGATCCATCTTTCTGCAATTGGCTAACTAAGTCTTGTCACATAAAATTTGCTTGCAAGCAAACTCATAAAATTAACTCACAACACACTATGTATGTAAATATTGAATTTTTTATTAAAAAAAGAGCAACTTTTACCCAAAATCAGGCAAAGCAGGCAGGCAGATTGAGTTGCTCACAGAATCACAGATTCATTGAGAGATCTGTGAGATTGGCTACCTGAGCCTGTCACATAAAATTTGCTTGCAAGCAAACTCATAAAATTTGCTAGCAAGCAAACTCACAAAATTAACTCACATCACATCATGTATGTAAATATTGATTTTTTTTTATTTAAAAAGAGCAACCTTTACCCAAAATCAGGCAAAGCAGGCAGGCAGATTGAGTTGTTCACAGAATTACAGATTCACTTAGAGATCTGTGTTTCTGCCATCGGCTAGCTGAGTCTGCACTGCTTCAGTCCTAAGAAAGGTTCAGCTCTGCTTAAAAGCAGAGCCGAAGATCTAAAAGTTAGCTAGAAAGCAAGAAATCCAACCATTTCCTGCTTCCTAGCTAATCTAAATCTCCCAGCACAGCAGAACAGCTGATGGTTGGAAAAAGGAAAAATAGCAACTTGGCAGGCAAGTTTGCCAGATAAGGAGTGAGTGGGCAGGAAGGGAGGGCCATGTGGGCCCTTGTGTTCCTGCGCAGCCTGGATTAATTGCTTTGGGGTGAGCTCTAGGGTGACATTTCTCTGCAGACCACCAAAATTTTCTCACAGACCACCAGTGGGCCATGGCCCACCAATTGGCAACCGCTCTGTAGACCAGTCAACCCTGATAAGTACTGAACAAGCGAATTGTGAATTACCAAGTTTTGCTTTATTTCACTGGGCAATACTTTTATCGTAGTACCATTGAGTCATATTTAGTATCTCTTGTCAATTTGCTCATGGGTTTTCTCATACTACTAATTCTGGCTTTCAGTCTCTTTTTTACTTCCCTTTTTCCCCAGACATGGGGAAATGCCTGTGTTTGTTAGGTCTGCTTTTTTTGTCTTCACAAAATAGTTAGATACCATCCTTCTGCTTGTTGGAAATTTTGCATATTAGTTACTGAATGATTATTTGACTTTCATCATTGACCATTTACTAGCTTCCACAGAATAAAGTTGGCTAATCCTCAGAGATGACTAAAGCACAGATATAAGTGTAAGAATGATCAAGATACCATATTTTCCTTTTCTCTCCTTTCTATTTGGTCACTGATAGGCAGATGTGTTTTCAGGGGCAGGAGTAGACAAGGGGAGGCAAATGGCCATTAGATATTGTCCTTGGCTTTCAAAACTACATTTGAGACTAGAATTTCTGTCACTAAGCAATGTGGTTGTTTAGTGGATTGTGGCCAATTTTACAAGCTTTTTTATTGCAATTGTGAAGGAAATCACACCATCATTAAGCAAATCCACTTCCATTGACTTTGCTTATCAGAAGCTGATTGGGAAGATTGGAAATTGAGGTCACATGACCTTGGATCACTGCCAATAAAAGTTAGTAGTGTATTTAACAATGTACATTTTTTTCAACACTCGTAACTTCAAATGTTCATTAAATAAATGGTCATAAGTCGAGGACTACTGGTACACTTTTGTGATGTGAATTCCCGCCCTCTTGTATGTGTTTCATCATGATGGTGCAATACTGTTTTCATTGTTTTGATGAGTTCTGATCTTACAGGTGCCTCTGTTTATAGAAAGTTTGCATTACAGGCCAATACTTTGTATTACACTGATTTTTTTGGCAGAGACTATTAGCAGTTTATGTTTATGTTATGATACGGAAACTTTATGACAATATACATTGTATTACATTGATTATTAGAGTTTAGAATCTGATGCACACTTGAGGCTAAACTCGTATCTGTCCAATGTGTCCAGGTGAAAAATCGGAGAACAGACCAATCTCCACTTCCATTAAATTCAAACAAGTAGACCAATCTAATAAAGTGATTTTCCAATTAAAGTAAAAGCAAATTATACATGTTTTAGACCTGCCCCCACCCTTTTCCTCAATTGTGCCTGAAGGCCACAATTCACCACAGGAAGGGGAAAATATTCTAATTAGATAACCACTAGGTTGATTAAAAATAAAAGATAGCCTTACTGGATCAAACCAATACTCAGTTTCCCAGAGTGGCCAATTAGATACCTCTGTGAAAGTCACAAACATGGCATGAAAATAGAAAGTTCTTTGCTTTTCTTCAGCAAATGATTTTTTTTTTCAAATTAGGAGGTTTCATGTGACATAAATATCCCTTAATAGAGCTATCCTCCAAAGCTATACTAATCCTCTCTTAAAGGCATCTAAATGAGTTGCAATCACTGTGTCTTTTGGCTGAAGCACTGTCCAAATAATGGCTTTCTTTTATCTATCCTGAATCTGCCAATCAATTTTATTGACCCTTTCAAGAGGAGCATTCCTAATGCTACCAATCAAACAACATTGTGTAGCAATGCCTCCCCCCCCTTAATGGGTTACTCTGTGGTAAGAAAAAAGGATGGAAAAAGCAGTAGGATGAGAGACTTGTATGTGGGAGATATTATCTGGATTCCCTGTAAAATGGTTTGAACAAAGTAAGGCAATTTTATATTGAAAGTCTTGCTTGGAAACAGAATTATGAAGGAGGAGGAGAACATTTTCTGTCCCTTTTCTATGTATCTGGGATAATTTGGAGTTTTCTTGTTTTCTCTGTATAATCCCTGTCACGTGTGTGTTCCGAAGGTGCTTGGATTTCTATAAGGGTGATAACAATATTCTTCATATCCTGATACTTTTCCAGGAATTCTTACTGTAATACTAGATTGGCCATGTGGTGCTAATGGTGTCAGCATTAGCAGCTGTGAAAACAACTTTGGTGACAGAAATTCCATCCAAAGTAGTGTTTATTTTATCAATATTAATTGCCAAATAGTGTGAAGAAGAAGCAAGGTTAGGGAATAGAAACAAAGGGAAGGAATACAGTATTGGAAAGAGTGGAATGCCTCAGTCAATAGCTGGAAACTTTCCCAGATCATCTCATTTCCTGAGTAAGGCAAACAATAATGATGTCTAGTAACTTGTTCCATTTAAACAAACAAACCGGACCTCAGAATTACAGGGAGCGGATAAAACAATATGAAGAAGCTAAAGGCAAATTCAGGGATGGTTTGATGTGAATGCGATTGTGCAGAGTCAGCTAAAGTTGTGCCATCAATTTCTCAGGGTTAAGCATTTTAAATTATCTTTGATGAAAGTCCACATCATGGAACTAAGTAAATGCAATGACAATGCAATTAAGTATAGTCTTGAAATACTTTTCATTTCAAAGAAAAGGCTCTCCAGGTGACAAGGCAGTTTTAGCCATTTGCGTAGCATCCTCACTGGTCTTTTGCAATTGTGTGGTATTCTTGTGTCAAGCTGTTTTATAGTTAAATGGGGAAGTATCTTGACAGTCTGGCAAGTGTTACTATAGAAATGGTAAAGCTTGTTTCCTAGCCTTCAAGGGGCAGTTTGTGCTTTCAGGGGTGAAAAGGTAAGTGTGAGGCATTCTTGCCTCATCCCAGTTCCCACTTTAGCTTTTTATAAGGAAATGCTGGCATTATGAGCCATAGGTCTGAAAGGCAATGGAGATTTGCCAGCCCAGTGAGTGGGAAGCTTCGAAGGGTCATTAGTCCTTATCATTATACTTCTTAATGATTTCTTTTCCTTGAACTGCTTTCAAGCAAACTATATGTCATTTTCTCCCAAGCAATGAAAAACATCCAGAAACACTTGTTTTCATGCAACATAAAGGGTGGAGGACACTAGTGGCCTTTCCTCTTAGTTTGTGAAGAACATGGTGGATATTAAAAATATTGTTTCCAAGTCAAGTGAACATCAGAAGGAAATTATGTAAATAGGTTTGAGACTCTCTATCCCTTGCCACCCCTCTATTTAAATTACTTTAATGAAATTAATGTGCTTATTTGCCTATTTTGTTAACGGATGCAATCATATTGCTGTGGGCAGCATATAATTATATACATTAATATAACATACCACACATTGTGGACAAATTTCAGTTGCATGTCCATAACCAATCAACTGGAGCTCAAAGATTAGAAAGTCTTGCTAAATATAAAAAGAAAGGATAATGCTTGAGCTTCTGAGAGAAGCATCTCCCGTGGGGCCACCACCAAGAAGGCCTACCTCATTCAGGTCCCATGAATTTCTAAAAAGGAGGCACTCCAAGCAGGATTCATGAGATGACTAAACTACATTGATACCGTAAACTTTGGCAAGAAAGGGTTTATATAATCTGGTGCTATGCTTAAAAAAGCTTTATAAATAATAACTAGGATTTTGAATTGGGCCCAGAAGCTAATACTTTAGGAAGGCAGAACAGCAACCTTGCAACGACAAGACTGTTCCAGTCTGACGGCTGCATTCTGCTTTAATTGAAGCTACCAAAGGGTCTTCAAAGACTGTCTCACCCACCTGTGTGCACCAGAGAATTCCAACCACCTGATGACCAAGACATGAATTACAGTTGACAAGGCATCCTGGTCAACTGGTGCATCAAATGAAACTCTCCTGGCCAATCATTACTACCTATGGATTAAGCAACAGCTTTAGTCCGAAAGAGCTACCAAGTTGTAGAGCAGACCTACTTCAAGTAAAGCACAACTCATCCAGGATCATCGTTAATGGATTGTCTCAATGTTTATTGACAAAAGGCAACTCAGTCTTGAAAGGGTTTAATTTGAGCATGTTTTGTTCCATTCAGATTCTGAGAGCCTTCAGACACTCATCAAAATAACTTTTCAAACCAGAATGGAGCAAGACAAGATTGTGTTGGAAGAAGCTGACAGAACTGAGTTCCAACATGGGGTAGATATTGCTTGAATCTGTATATTTGAATTCTAATTTTTCTTTTGTCATCTTCAGAATACTTACTGAAAAACTTTTTAAAAAATCATCAATGCATCCCTTTGGAAAAAGACAATTGGGTAACAATTCTGAATGTTGTCTATGCTCCATTCTAAGCCTCATTTCTCCTATTTCTTGTAATCACATCACCCAGAGTAAATTGTTTGCAGCCTATTTCTCAGACCACATGTAATCAAATCCCACGCAATTGTAACATGAAGTAAAAATAAACACGCCCATAGAGGTATATCAAGGACATACAGACCTCTCTGCAAAGGACTTAAAATAATTCTAGAAGCCATGCTATGCAACTTTCCCCTAAATTTTCTGGCATGGCCCCATGTAAGTTGAGGGCATGGAACTAGAACTCAGTTCACTGACCAGCTCAAAAGAATATATCAAGTGTGTACTAGCTTGATGACAAATTTTCCATGCTGTTTTGTTGAACTGAAAGGGTATGTAATAGTTTACCAAGAAGTTCTTCATTTATTTATTCATTCATATAGATTAAAAACACCCAACTCCCAATAACTTTGGTTACTTTATACTATAAAGAAACAAGAACAAAGAGATGTGTGCCTTCCTCCCAAAAGAAGAGCTATATAAAACAAAACCATACAAAACTTTACAGGGGCTCTCATTACCCTACCAAAAGGCTTAGGAAAAAAACCAGGTTTTCAAGCCTTCCAGAACATCTTCAAACAGGGACCCATACAGACCTCTTGAGATACCATTCAAGCAAGCATGCACTGTGTTAGAAAAGGCACACTTACAAAATCCTACTAGATAATATTTGTTTCATAGATGGCACCCAGTGCACATCCATTCTGTGGAACTTAACCAGGCAGGCAAAATTTGTTACGGAAATATGGTTCCTGGAGTAATTAGGCTCTACACTGTGAAGGGCTTTAAAAGTAATATCTAGCACCTTGAATTACAACCAGAAGCCAATTGCCCTGGAGTGTCACATTCTGTATCATCTATAAATTCTGAGTAGTTTTCAAGGACAGATCTACTGTATGTAGAATGCTTGTTCTCATGAACACACAGACATGGTTATTATGTTTTGTTTGAAAGAGTTCAGATAGCCAAAACCAATCAGATGTATGCCTTTTAAACTGGATTGAAGAATCTATAATTTTCTCCAAATCTCTATCTTTTTACATTGTGCATATGATGGATAAAGCAGGTGAGGTTCAGTCATATAAATAATGTCTGCCATTTTGACTATTCATCTCCCTGCCCCATTGATGCCCCCAAGTAGAAGAAACATTTTAATGATTGAATTTGAGAGGTGCAAAAACAGACCTACATTTCCCTACCAAATTGAATGGAGACTAATAGCCATTTACTGTGACAATCTCTATTTTTCCTAATAAGGAAACAGAAATAGATTTATTAAGTTCCAGTGGAATTCCTAGATGCCTCTTGTAATCTTGTATTTATCTTGCAATAAAAATTGTGTTAATTTGCTTCAGCTGCAAAATTTAATGTCACTTGCCCAATATACAATATATTGCATTTTTAGAGCAAGAATAAAAAATTATAAAAGATATTGGAACTGCAAAACAACATCACCATTAGGTACTTGGTTCAGCAATATAGCTGAAAGCTGTTGAAAAAGTTGACAAAATTCAGTATTTTGTCTCTTCATAATGCTAAGAGATGTGTCATAAAAGAAAGGCAGCTAAGTTCTAGCTTGTCTAATCCAAAGATGCATCTTTGGTCCTGTAGCTCTATGATTCAGTCATCCTCTGCAGAATGAGTAGTGATAAGATCATTAATAATATGATGTGTGACATGGAGCTGACTCCTAACTAATACTTTAAAGTAACCACAGACATTTCAAAAGATTCATGACTGACCAGACAAGTCAGGTAGAGGCCATAATCATAGCTTTTCTGCTGATCTTACAAAGCTAGGGTTTTAATGTTAGTTTGGTTAACTAACCAACTAAATGTCTAAAATCTAAAAAATATAATTAAATGCCATTATAAGCTATATACATTATATTAAATAGGTATGAATAAGTGCCTCAAAGTTTGGTTCAGTTGGAACATATCTCCTAATCTTAAAGCTTCAGAGGAGCCTTATATCCCAAGGCAAATCAAAATACTTTAATTAAATACTTCGTTTCTACACATTAGATGCAACAGATATTAATAATGAAAACCTGAATTAAAGTAATTTACAAAGCCTGAATGTACATATATAAAAAGTCCTCCCACATTGAGTAGAAGCTATTATGCCCATAGGCTTTAGTAATGGTAGACTCTCAAATAAGAAAGACATGCCAAAATGACAAACATTTTAGCTGTGCGAATGCCAAAAATAGTAGTGGAGGAAGGACAATTCAATACAAGGATCTCATTTGCAACATATTTAACTGCTTGCAACAAGGAAAAACAGATGCCCCACTGGCTGGGATTTTGATACACAGACAATAGGGCTTTCCTAAGCAAAAAATATTACCGATCTGCTGTTTGAAACGAGCAACCAAAATATCTGTGGAATCACATCAGATGAAAAGTTTAGTATGTGAATTTCTAACAAGTGCAAAATTCCACACTTGTCATTCCCTATCAAGAAAACCAGTAAATGAAGTTCTAAGTGACACTTGTGAGCTTGATTTATTCATATCCCAGTGAATAGAAAAACAAGATTGCCACCTTTACCCGGTGATATTAAGCAACCCTCCCTCACTTACTGTTTTCAAATGCATTGAGCCACAAATCCCATAATTCCAAACTAGAATAAGAGTTGCAATTTATCTGCAATTAATTGCCATAATTAATTATTCAATTTATTTAATTTATTTCCCTTTGAATTACATTGATTTAATTATTGATATTTTATTGGAATCTGTGATTATCTGTTTTATTTATCATTGTCATTATAACTTTCCATTGTACTGTTGTTAACTTTCATCAGTTGTCAGCCATAGTTGTATTAGTTAATTAGTTACTTTTAACTTTTTATTTTTTATTTTTTTTTTCAGAAAAAAACCTTTATTGAAAATTAACATATTAAAATACATACAAATATATCTATGAAAGAAAATTATGTTGACTATGAACTTTTTAAATATTGGTGTTTTTGTCAGTTGTCTTATAAATCTGTGAGTTTATTTGGGTTCAGCCAAATACAAATAAATAATAACTAAAATCATACTTTCAGTGAAGCATAATCTGCTCAAAATACTAAGATTGAGTACAGTAATGCAGGTTTGTATAAAAGTGCTGAGGAAATTGAATAAAACTGATAAATGTAATATTGCACTCATATAACAAACAAACTGCTATATATATAAAACAAATAGCCCAATGAATAAAAAGGAAAGGAAGAGTTCCTTTTCATCTGTTCCCTTCCTTTAACCTGCCTTTGTTGTGTTGGCAGGATTTCAGTCCCTGTGATCTTTGTCCTTAGTTGAGAGGCATGCAAGGACCTGATATAACATGCTGCCCTATTAATTGAATCCCTTTTGCCCAAGCAAAACCAGGTCATTGTTCCATTAAGTATGGAATTACAGAAGTTTTTCTGGAGATGGGAAGAGGTTTATTATTATTATTGTCAGGCAAAAGACTTTACTTTCCCCCCACTGGCGTTTACTGAGTTTCTTATTTGAAAGAACAAACAGTAGTGCACTATCTCATTACCTCTCCATCCTCAATTAAATAAAATGCTACATGATAGTTTGCTGAGGTCTTATTTATTTATTTATGGGGGACTTGTCTTGAACAAACAAATCTACTGGGAACAGAATTCTGACTGCCGCAGACTCATAAAATAGACTCAGAAAGATAGAGATCAGTCCTTTGATGAAGAGCTATTACAAAACATAAAAGGACATTTTATTGTGGCATAAAATCTAGAGTGAATCTCCCATGCATAAAAAATAAACTGGAAAAGACTGGAAAAACTCTTCAGAAGTTATGGGTAGCCCATTTAAATTTTATTCATTCAATTGCACAAACAACATTTACTTTCTTCAATACATTTTAAGGAACCATCAGTGGTCACAACTAGGCTTAACCTATAACTGTGGTCACAAAGAGTTGGATTATCTAGATCTCAATTCTGTGGATTTCGAAGAAAATTTATTCAAGCTTTTGCTTCTCTCTTTATAGTGTTTTCCTGTTTACTTTTATTTTCGCTTTCAACTGTTGATAAAATTTATATGCTACAGTTTCTAAGAAGTGCTTACAATTTTAATAATTTAAACTCAAAATTATGCAATTGAAGCTTTTAAATAATTATTGACTACTAATGAGTGAAGTAATTGACAATGGACACTTTTCATTGGTGGATTGTCAATAAGGAAAGTGCATATTGTTTTGAAACTATTTCAGACATTTTTTCCTGATAGATTTGTATTTAGTAAAATATGAATATTGTTTGAAAGATAGATTCCCCTGCTTAACTAAATAAAGTAAGGAAAATTTTATTAGGATTTTTTTTCTCAAGAGATTAAATAGTAAAACTGGAGAACTGCACTTAAAATCTGCATTCTTTTCTTTGTATAGTGGAAATAGCTAAATATTTTTTTTCCCTCTTTGCATAAGCATTAAGCTAAACCTAAAGCAAATGAATTCTTCCTGGAAAATAAACATATCTGTGTAAACTACTCCAGCAGCTTTACTGAACCATGACATACCAAGAACTATCCCCTGGAGAGGATTTTGACTGAAACTTGCTGAATCATGTACATATAACCAATCAATGTTTGTTTTTTAGTATTATATAGAACAACCTTCATTTGTTTGTTTGTTTGTTTAAATGAAGCTCAGCAGCTTCTAACTCCAGGGACTTATCTATATAAGATTTCTTGACAACAAATAATATTTTTTTGTTTGTGTATATGTTGTATGGGTGCTTTGACCTTTTCTTGGTAGTTCTCCTACCCCACGGTTCCAACCTGGCCTATAGCTTTAGGATTTCTTGGTTGTTTTTCATCTTATACTAATAACCAGGTCTGACCTTGGTTAGCATTTTGTAATTAGCTAACTGGCAATATATGGTTACCTACGTAAAGCATGCTTTTATTTATCTGCAATCCGTAGCTGTACTAGTGTAGTTTTAGCAAAATTGGACTGGCACAAACATGAAGGTTCTTATATATATTGTAGGAGGTAATTTATGGTCGATCCAACTCAAGCCACATGGGCTCCACTTGGATTTCTTATTTTATTTTATTTTTAGTAGTTTTCATCTTCTTTTGCCAGAATTCCATAGCTGAACAGGGTATCTGTGTATGAAACAGAGAAAGGCTCCAGAAAAGATAACTGGGTTGTTTCCATTCACTGACAGAACCAACCTATCCCTCAGGCATTCTTGTGCTGCGTTAAAGGGCAGGGAAAGGGGGGGGAGGGGGAGGGGAACCCAACAAAATAAATAGACTTGAATAAAAATAAAATAAATACAATTGAATATCTAATAGCAATCACAATTTAATCAAGAATTTTAAAATAATTTTATAGTTGTTCAGCTTTATGAATGATACTGTAAATGTGTTGTACTTAACCCAGTAGTATAGTATGTAGTAAGTAACACGCAGCCAATGCACTAGTTGCCAGTAAGTCTTTTCATTTAGTAAGCACTTGTTGAAGAAAACCCAATTACAAAGACAACCTCCATTTCTATCTCTATTATTTGTTGTTTTCTTTCTGTTTTCAAATGGTACAAATTAATTTTCACAATGGCAGTGCCAGTATCATAAAAAAGCATATATAAAACCTGTTTGTGATCTTTTACATCTTCTATTTTTTTCTTAGCCCTTTAGCCTATATCTCAAGAATTACAACCTATGTATATACAGCATATTGCCTGGATACTGACGTTCAGTGGATAGTTTATGTGAAAGCATTTCCTCACTGTTGGTCTGCTACAGTAAACTTGCCCAGAAAAGATTAATTTTATGTCTAAAGCAAAGATGATGGCTGAATGCTGCCCCACTTCATCATACTTACTCCACATAAAAGATATTAAATAGGCCAGTGATGGCAAACCTTTTTGTTGTGGTGTGCCAAAAGCATGTGCACCCACAATGCAATGTGCCCCCTGGGCATGCACACGCAACATCCCCGCCCCATCCCCATACCTGCATTATGTGCATGTGTGCCTCCCAGCTGATTTTTGGCCCATTTGAGACCATTTTCGCCCTCCCAGAGACTCAAGGGAAGTCTCTGCAGTCTCGGGAGACTGAAAAATGGGGCTTCCAGAAATACCAGAAGTGCCCATTTTCAGCCTCCAGTGAGCCTCTGGAGCCCAGGGGAGGCTGTTTTCGCCCTCCCGGAAGCTTGAGGGAAGCCTTTGGAGCCTTAGGAGGCTGAAAACGGGCCCGTTTCAGCACTTCTGGTATTTCCGGAAGGCCCGTTTTTCAGTCTCCCAAGGCTGCAAAAAATCATCTGGGAGGTGCGCTCATGCGCAGTGCAGGTAAGTTTGGCTGGGGCTTGCATGCCTGCACAAATGGCTTTGTGTGCCACCTGTGGCACGTGTGCCATAGGTTTGGCATCACGGAAATAGGCCAACTAGTTTGCTCCTTTTTTAAAAAAAATAAGTATGTAGCTTACTGGGACTGGCTATATGCTGTATAATGGAAATAATACTACTTCCTGTTTTATGAAGCCTCATCAGTTTTTGTCGCAACCTGCATTATTAAGTCACTGTCTAAACAATGTATTCCCACAACACTGTCTTATGCCCTAGGACAGGGGTGTCAAACTCAAGGCCTGGGGGCCAGATTCAGCCTGTGGGGTGCTTAGATCTGGCCCAAGGGGGTGTCCTGGAAGCAAAAAAGGACTGGCCTGTAGTGTCTCTACCAGCGAAAATGGAGGTTGCGAGGACTGTGAGCGGCCCTCTCGAGCTCTGTTTTCACTGGCAGAGAGTTGCAGGAGGCCATTGCCCATGAAAAGGGAGCTTGGGAGCCCATTTTTGCTGGCAGAATGTATGGGCCTCCACAGGCACCCCCATCATGAGTGGTGTTGAGCTGGCCATGCCCACCCTGGACCTTCGAGGTCAAACACAACCCTAATGCGGCCCTCAATAAAATAAAGTTTGACACCCCTGCCCTAGATGTTAAACCACACAATACAGCTGTATTACTATTATCCTCTTCATCTTTCCTATTACCTATTCCTGTAGCATCTTATAACTGTAACTTGTTGTTTGTATCCTATGATTTGTGCTGATTGCTTTATTTAGTATCCTCTGACTATCATTGAGTATTGTATCTTATGATTTATGTTTGTATTTTATGTTCATGATCATGATTTATCACTTGTTGCTTACTGAGAGCTTATGCACCAGAGATAAATTTGTTGTGTGTCCAATCACACTTGGCCAATAAAGAATTCTATTTTGTTCTACATGTATTTCTGCAGGAATATGGTTAACCTTGCTAAATATTCAATGTATGTTCAATTCATTGCAGCAAAAAGCAGAGTTATAGCTGAGAAACTGAGGCTGCATCCAAACATCAAATTCATAGGAGGCTTCTTGGCTAAAAGATTGGCAATGTTAAACAGGGTATATAAGAATTTTATTTAACAAACATTTTGCATTTCATCGCTTAATATAAAGCATTATTTTATTTGCATATACTGAATTAAGTAAGATGTGGAGGGAGGTTTGATTATTCTGACCATCGTCACCCAGTTTACCTGTATTTCCTGCTTTTGGACTCTTGTCACCACAAGATTTGCTCAGAAATAACTCTTTTCACAATTTACCTGTCTACATGTAATGTTCATTTGCTAATTTTAAGCCATTTGGAGAGATAATCATGCCTGATATTTAAGCAATCAATATAACTAATAAACTGAAGAACAGGATAGCTGGGAAGCAAGAGAAAGTGAGAGAGATTTTTAAAAATTCTTACATTATGTAACTATAATACGCATATTACTAAAATGGAAAAAACAAATACAAACAAATAAGAAGAAAAATAGAGCCAACCTACATTTACTGCAATAGATTTACAGTGCAACTCAGTTTTAATAACAAATCTTGTCACATGAAATCATAGTGATCTTTTTCATTAGCAAAGAACCAGTTTCAAAGAATGAAAATAAATACATATCTTCAATCCAAAATTTTAAGTCTGAAATACAGTAATAGTCACTTTTTAACAAAACAAAACAATCTTCTTGGATTGAAGGTCAGACTAATAAATTCCAAATCTAACATTCCAACATCCCAATATTCCAATAGTTTAATAATACATTAACATTTTTAAATCTTGTTTTTAATTGACAAAATTATATTAGCAATAGTTTGAATATCAGAACAAAACAGAACAGCAGTAGAAAAGGACCAAGTCATAAGTGATAAACTTCCTTCAAAACATTATATCTGTATCATAAAAAGCTTGATACCCAATTTTTCTCAAGCATTCACAGAGATGTCCAATAAATAAGAGAATTAATATGTTAATGAGCTCATCTTAAGGTCTTTAGTATAGTATTTAACATTTATTAGGTGCTAAAATTTGCCAAAATTTATTTTGAAAGTTGTAATTTTATTTAGCATGAACCAGATATATGAGATACAGTCTCATACCACACATCAGATATGCATCAGAACATTGGCAATGCTCAGTGCTTTAGACTGCTTAGAATCTATCACTGGGGATGTGTCTAGCCTGACCATGTTAATGAGGATTCATACAAACTAGAGCAGGTCAAAGAAAGATAAAGAAGATAAAAAGGAAAAAAGACAGCTAAGATATCAGGAATAGAGCATGGTAACAAGGTCAGCCAATGAATAGGCATAGCAACTAAGTCAGTCAATAAGAAGTGTTTGGAAACTGAAACTAAAAGTAGCCTAGCCTCTACAGCACTGAAGCTATGTTAAGCTTTGAGTCTGTCTATTGAAAATGAAACTAACTTGCTTGCTTGCCTGCTGAATTAAAGTGAAACTGATGTCTGTTTCTGAGATCCTGAGTTGCTGTTCTGATCTGAACCTGTAACATGTCTGCTTCTGTTTGAGTTTGCTCCATGTAGGAGAAATCTACAACTGGTATTGTAAAATTTACTTAAATGTTTATAAAGAAGTTAAATGAAGCCTCAGCCATCTGTGTTTACTTTTCTGGCACTTAATTTATGCTGCAATACTCTGAACATAAGGTATATAGGAGAAACTGGGCCATCAGGATATGTTTTGCCTTGGGAAAAGACATTCAAGAAAAGAAATATTTATTTGTTTTATAGCCTCAAAAATCAAAAAAGTAAGTTGCAACTTCTGAACATTTTAAAACATGTTAAATAAATCAATAATCAATAATCAATTTATAAATAAGTATTTATTTATAAAGAATAAAGAATTTAGCTTAGAACTTAGCTATTAATTGTTATTATAATTAAAATATCTAAAAACTTTAATATAAAATTATATATGAATAATAATAAATCACCCTTCAGATTGACAAAAATAATTTTTAACTAGATGAAATAAAATTGTATTCAATTATCTTCTAAACATCAAGAAGAAAGCGACTTTACAAATCTCAGCAGGAAGTAATGTGACAGTATAAGGGTTACCATGTACAAGTCCTGTTGTCTCATATATATATATCCTTGTAACCTTAGATCAGGGGCTCTTTTATGACTTGTGGACTTCAACTTCCAGAATTCCTAAGCCATCAAGGCTAGCTCAGGAATTCTGAGAATTGAAGCGAACAAGTCATAAAGGACCATCATTCCCCACCTCTGCTTTAGATAGAGTAGGAACTGTTACCAGGCTTTCTTGAAATGTTGTATTCAGATAGGGAGATTCGATTGTGTCAAGGTGGGGGCCTAACATAGTCTGGAACTATACCATATAGGACTTTATTACCAGCACTTAAAATTGAGCCAGGAAACATATCCATCTATTTTATGTAGCAGAATGCCAGGACCTTGTTTGCTAACATTCTAGACTTTAGGACACAGATTAATGGTCTTACTCAACATGAAGACAGATCCCAGCTAAAAGCTAACAGGTGACATGTTTTCTAACATTCATTTGCATTAGATTCGGTGAAGTATTGCTAATTCCTAGGGATTTAACAAAATACAGAAATTAAAGTTGCAGGTCTCTTTTAAGAAACACATGCATAGACAACTTATGTATTTGATAAGACTATCCATATGTGAATTGCTTTTCTCATAAACTCAGGGTTCTTCATATCTAAAATACAAATTTGAAAGGACTTCCTCCTATATTTTGCTACCCTCTAAAAATAAATGATGATGTTCAAACACAAAAAATCTTTTCAGCACTGTCGAACAAGCACCCTCGTATGCAGCCATTTAGGGCTCATCCTCATGTCCCACAGAATAAAAGCACCTGACTAAAGTGCTTTTAAGGGACATCCCTCATGACATTACCTCAGTAAGCCTAAAGTTGTCTTTAATTTTTGCATTTTAGTATATTTTTTCCTCTTCTGGAATAAACCTTACTATATAAACAATATAATTGATGAGGATGACAATGGCACTGTAAGGTCAGTGACTTCCTGATCCACCGGCCCCCTAAGATATACCTTCCCTAATTCAAATGTTAAATACTGCCTTTTATTGCCATTTTAGCTTGTAATGTGAGAAAGAAGCAACATTTGATTTACCAAACTTTTTTGATTATATTGATTCTGAAAATAGTGATCTGCTGCTTATGAATATTGGATTTTGAAGAGATTGAAACACTCATGACAGGAACAAGAAGACAAGCAAACAAAAAAGCAATGGATAAGTTGCTGAGAATTATTAGGAGTGCTGGAGGAAGAGAGGTCAATGGAATTGCTACTATTTCTTTTTGGACCTAGGAATCTCTTGGAAGATTGATTAATTTTTGAAGAGACAATCTCCCTCACTCCACATCTAGTTTGATTTTGATTAGTGGCTCTTGGAATTCTTCTGAAAGATAAAGGAGAAGCCACAATCTCTGTTATGCAGAATCTGCACGTAAATGTGGAGGAGGTCCTACTGAAGTTGCAAGATCCAAATGCCAAATGTTGAAATAGTAATGAGGGAGAAGGGTGAGGTTTGTGGTAGGATTAAACTGTTTCAACATTCTGTTATAAACATTCAATGTTGTAATGGGAAAATGATAACATCTTTTATTGGGCTATTATCTTATAAATTTACATGAAGAAGAATAGTCTGCTTTTGTTTTAAAATTGGGCTTTCTTATTTGACTGGAAGAGTTGTTTAGCATGTAAAAATTGCAAACAATATTTCTTAAAAGATTGCAATTGAAAAATAAATAATGTTGAGAACAATTTTACATTCTCTTGTGTGCTATGGTACAAACCTGCAAGGAGCAGAAGCAACTTCGATAGATGGTTTAAAAACTAGGTGACTGAAAAGTTATTATACTAAGTAAGAAAATAACTAGACAGACAGTATACAACCAAAATGGAAGATCAGGTTGGAAAATAAGATCAGTATGCGAAGATCAGATGCAAGCAAGCTAGAGCACATGAAAGAAAATAAGCTAAAGAACAAGACAATCAAAGAATACCTGATAAATATCAAACTAGAAACAAGGAAGATTAAGGAAGTACTGGAAATAATAAAGCAGCAAATAATAACTATACCCAAAATACAAAACTTGAATTACACACTAGGTAGAATCTCCAATTTTAGCCAGATCAGAAACATTTCTATCAATCCATCAATGAAGAAACTGCAGTGTTAATAAGTCAATACCTATCACAAAAGTGCAGTTTCTTGTTGCAATTGGGACAACTCAAAGAAAAACAATACAACTAGAATGCAGCTTGAATAAATGAGGTGGGTAAGAATAAAGACGCTGAAAAACTTATAATAACAAAAGAAATGGTGGAGAAAAGGGCAAGGAAGATCCAGGATTGGTCAGCACCAAGTGAAGATGAACTGCATAGAGTTTGGTTGAGATATATGGCTGGTCTGCACCCACTTATTTCCAAGCAATGTAACAACATACTACAAGGAGGTATGAATTGAAGATTGGTAATGAAATGAAAGATACAATAAATGTGGCAATGGCAACCAACTAGAGACCTATTTCCATCTTACCTATGACTTTCAAATTGCTAACTGACAGAGTAGCTGATAGAATTCAATAGCATCTAGTTAAAAACCAGCTCTTTCCACCTGAGAAGAAAGGATGCCAAACAGCAGAGGAATAGAAGATCATTTCCTAATTTGATAAGATGATTTTGGAAAACTACAAGAGAAGAAAGACTATCCTGAATGCACCTTGAATTGATTAAAAAAAGGCATTTTATTCACTGTCACATGATTGAATAATCAATTACCTAGAAATAACAGAAGTCAGTAGAAACTTCAGAAACGTATTCGAAGATCAGTGGTGCAATGGAAGATAAAGTTGCCAGTCAATGGTGATAGACCAAAAGACGTCAATATCATGAGAAATCTTTCAAGGAGACTATTGCCATTATTGTTTATCATTGCACAATTATTGTTTGTCATTCCTTTGTCAACAATATTAAATAATTATGGCTATCAAATATCAAAAACATCTGCCAAGCTATCCCATCTCTTAATCAGGAAGACCTGAAGCTATATGGAAAAATACCACCTGAAAAAGAATTGCTACTCAACACTGCCCTATATACAGCCAAGATATTGCAGTGGAGTTTAGACTGAATAAAAGTGCCACCCTCATCATCAAAAGAGGGAAATAGTGAAAACCGATGGAATCAAGATGCCCTATGAAAATAACATCAAGAGTCTGGATGAAGAGGATCACAATGAATATTCTGGCATCCTTCAAGCTGACAACATCAAACATACTGAAGTCAAGAAGGTTAAAAGTGAATATATCATGAGAATGAAGATCTTAAAGGCCAAACTCAGTGGAAGAAATACTGTCAAAGCAATTAACATCTAGGAAATCCCAGTCATTAGATACACAGCTGGACTCAAGCAGAACTAAAAAGCCTGGATAGGAAGATCAGAAAAATAATGACAATGAATCATGCCCTTCATCCACACAGCTATGTTGACAGACTCTATTTATTAAGGAAAATAAGTGATCATGGAATATTGCAAGTATACACAGTTGAAGAAGAAAACGGGACACTGGGAGAATATCTAAACTAAAGGACAGTGAAGAAGATGCACTGAAATTAGTATATCATGAAGGTTATTGAGTACTGGCAGGCCAAAACTGGCTTACAAGAAAGACTAAATGAAGACTAGAAAATAGACATAACAAGGCAAAGTATTACAGGGCCAGGACATTAAAAAAATAAAGCTAGGAGGCCAAGCATATAACTATATGAACTGGCAATAGCTAAGAGCAAGAAAACTGAAGAGAGAAAGGGCCTAATTCTGGCTGCCCAAGATCAAACTGTAAGAAGAAATGCATACAAAGTCAGAATTGAGAAGACAGCAATAGGCAGCAAATGCCATCTCTGCAAAGAAGCTCAGGAAATGATGGACTATTTAGTTAGTTGCTGTGAGAAGATCATAAAGACTGACTATAAACAACAGCATGACAAAGTAACAACAACAGTTCACTGAAATATCTGCAAGAAACACTATTTGCCTGCTAGCAAGAAGAACTGGTGGGACCACTAAATAGACAAAATAATAAAAATAGAGAAGCTAAAGTGCTCTGGGACTTTAGAATTGAAATAGACAACACCTGCCACATAACACCCTAGATGTAACAATTTATGAATAAAAAAGAAAACAAAGTAGCATAGTGGAAGAGGCGACATCTTGAAATAGCAATATGGAAGAGAAAGAACTGTAGAAAAATAACAAAATACAAAGACTTGTAAATAGAAATCGAACACCTAAGGTAAAAGAAAGCAAAGATAGTACTAATAATAATAGGCAGCTCTAAAACATCTGGGGCACCACTTGAATACCATCCACATTAACAAAATCAGTCAACTGCAAAAGACAACTTTACTTGGGACAAGAGGGGTTCTTGATCCTCTCTGAGCTTGGTTGTTTTCTTGCAGATGTTTCATTACTCAAACTAGGTAACACCATCAGTGCTAGTCTAGTCTAATAAACAACACTGGAATCACAGTGACTACATTTCCCCCCAGTAAAAAATGTAGAAACTGTATTCAGTCAACAAGAGCAAGAAATGATGCTGTCTGCAGCACAGATCATGACTTTCCTCTTCCAAAATTATAGTTTCAACTAAGATTATGTCAACAGGCAGGCAACCCAATGCAAATATGCAGAGAAGAACAGATATTGTCTTCCTAGATTCAAAAGTCAAAATGATAAAGCCATGAAGTAAAGACTTTTGCCACTTGGGGAAAAATGGTGACAAAATATCAAAGTGCAAAAATATTACACTGTAATACCAAGGCCATGGTTTTCAGATTGTGGCATTTGGCTTTGGAAATTACATGATCAAAAAGCTGAATGAAGCAAATTTGATTATTATTTTTATTTTTTAACTGTGGTGCTGGAGAAAATGAATGAAAGAACTTTACATCAAAAGAACAAAAAATCATTCAATACTAGATGAAATATAACTATTCATTAGAAGCAATAATAATGAAGCTAGAATATTTGTGTCACATGATATAAAGACAACATTCACTGGAAAAGAAATGGATGCTTGAGAAAAATCAAAGGCAGTCAAAAAAAGTCAGTGGTATAAAAGCAAACAGTAAGTTAATAAATTCTCCCATTCTCTCTCCTGTGTTTGGACAGACTTGATAGAAAATTATTATTACAGGATTTTGACAGGATCACCATATAACATTATAGTTGTTTCATATAGCTTTCTATGTCCTATATATTAGAAGTGAATACATGTATGCAGAAGAGGCCTTCATCCTGCAGTGGATAGACAATGTTTAAAATGATGACAATGATTAGAAGTGAGGAGGGTAATTATATTAGAACTCCAGTGATCTATGTACATTACTCTGGACTGGGCCCAGATAGCAACATTCAGATTCAACTCCTTTAAGTTTAAAATGAAGCAAAAATCAACTTGATCTTCTGGTTTCCTTGTCTTCATTATTGCAAGATTCTTTTCATTTCCAAAAAAAGTTCCCCTCCACGTTCTAATTTTAATCTGTGGATCTTTTTCTACCCATTGAAATTCTGACCACTGTATGCAGAAAGACCAAAGTGGAAACGAAAGATACATAACAGTAAACAGAGTTTAACATAGTTAAACTTTATGAATTACTGCAAACAAACAGTGCTGGTTTTGAAAAGGGTGTGCTTGTTTTTACATTGTCAGGAGATATCACCATTTCTGGGTACAGATTGGGAAATTTATAAGCAGGTGGTTGGCTGGCTATCAAACTGATATGTGAAACTACTTGGTTTGTATGTGTGTCTACAGTATACGATCTCTACAAACAGTTCTTGCCTTTTCATTAGCAAGACTATGTTGCATAGAGAGGCTGATTACTTAACAGATAGATCTGCTGGTACCTGCCTTGGCAGCTGGGGCCACTTGAAGGTCTGTTGCACCAGAGCTGATCTAGATAAGCAAGGAATGAGTGCAGATTTTATCTTCTGCACATATTCCCAAGTTTTCATTTTAAAACAGTGGTGTTGATATCCACACAGTCTGAAGAGCCAGATCTGCTGTTTACTTCAAGGAAAGGGAGGCAGGGAGATGTTAATAATAATAATAATGATAACAACAATAATAATAATAATAATAGGGGATAAGATAGGCTCAAACTGTGGTCAGTGCCTTTGAAAGGATGCTGGTTAGCATATCTTTTTTACTAATCACTTCTGTGAATTGCTTGTTAACTGGTTTTCAGCTATTAGAAACCTTTGGATCAGCAAGTTTCCAATTTTAAGTACAAAAATTAAGGACTCACTTTTTTTTTCCTGTAATAAACAGCAAAAGGGTAATTAAAACTTTGATTTTTGAAAATTACACATAGATTAAGGATCCAGATAAATTTGAAATAAGATTTTGGAATTCATTATAAAAAAATCCTGCATGTAAGAAAATGCTTTTGTTTGAATTATTTAAAAAAATAAGATTTTAAAACTGGATGCTAAAAGAAATGAGATGAACTAAAAATTGCAATGAAAGGAGGAGGACATTCCAATTCAACTTACTAATACAGAATGAAGCAAAATATTTTAACACTGGACACATTGAAAGGTATTTGTGATCAACAGACCCAGAAGTTAATGTTAAGAATGTCTGCATCTGTAGAAAGAATGTATTTAAAAATGTTATGGAAGGGGAACAAGTATTATCTGACATGATTGAAACTGATTTAAAAATGGATTTAAAAATGACAGGCTCCAAGAATCATACTGAGAAGATTGGTCACCTGACAATCCAACCCAGCCTTCCAGCAATCACTACCAGTGTCAGCTGATCTCTGAAATACATTACAAGTAAGACTTAAGTATTAAAATTCAGAAAACTGATAATAGCTAACAGGTTTCAATTGCAGTTATTAACTGTGAATCCATATATAATTTCCTAAGTGGAACTGTGACCTTGCATAAGCAGTTCAAATATAATGAATATATTAAAATGGAAATTTATTGGACTGGACATCCACTTGCCTGTGCAGCTCCTTATTACTAAAAAATTCCAGCAAGTTGGCGCTTATAGTAGTTTCTATGGTATGAGGTAGATAAAATAATTTAAGTAAATTTGGAGTGAATATTTCAAACATGATTTCATTTAAACAGACCTTTAAAAATCAGTGGGTTGGGAAAGGATATACACATTCAATCATTATCACTATCTTATTTGCTCCCCAAAAATGTATTTCTATGTTCTTTAGTCAAAGAAGTGCAGAGGTAAGGTGGGCTTCAGCGGTGGTGTTCACATTTTCTAAACGTATATGTAAGTGTTGCATGCAGGAAAGCTTGAGAAACTATGTTTTAGAAATGCACTCTTTTTTTCCATGTATTGCTTTAAAATTATGTGATAACAAAGTTATTTTAATCAGTTGTTTTAATGATTCTGATGGAGGAAGAAGGGAGAATGATTTGGGTATGTTGCTTCCAACATATATCACATTTAAAAATAGGAAGTACATTTTTTTCCCCTCTGGTTTTTAATTTGCATTTTGGAGTGTACCTCCATTAGCTTCATAATGAGAAATGATAATCACAACTTATTAGTTTATGCAGCTATTGTGTTTCTGTAGAATAATTTATCATATTTCTTGTTCTACAATCTAGAATGTCTATATAGATTCATGCACTCTAATGCATACACCTAGTGGTTGCCATTCATTTCAGTAGCAACCAGACAGATCTGCTCATGCTAGTAAAAAAAAATTCTCTGTATAGGTTTCTCAATTAACAAATAGGAAGTCTTTCTTGCATAACACCTTATGTAAAATCATCAGAGTGCAATACTAGAAGATTGGAATTACCCAGTTAAATTCACTGGCAATTTGTAAGATTCATTACCACGTGTCATGAACGTGTCCACAAGCTTAGCTATTTTTAACAGGATTAGATGTTTTAATGGAAATTGTATAACAAGAACCATGGGTTTTCATAGCTAAGTGCACAAAGGTAATACAGCTCTGAAAATGGTTCCTGGAGAAAACAACCTGCCTATAGAGCATGGTGCTGGCCTTTGTGACAAATTGCTTGTTAATCTATATAAAGCTTCAGTATGATCCAACATTTTTTTGGTTTTTTGGTTTTAATCAGAGAAAGCAGGTTCTGACCAGTTCTGGAGAACCGGTAACAGAAATTTTGAGTAGTTCAGAGAACCGGTAAATACCACCTCTGACTGCAGATTTTACACTATCTTTCCCCTGCCACACCCATCAAGCCACACCCACAGAACTGGTAGTAAAAAAATGTTGAATCCCACCATTGGTTTTAATGTTAACCATGTTCTGGATTGAAGATATGAATTACTATGGGTAGATAGATGGATAGATGTACGGATGGGTAGATAAGGCCAAATAAAACTTTAGAGCACATATATAATACCTGTCTGCAAATCTTTAAAGATGCCATATTTTCTTACAGTTATGCAGTTGCCCCTGCAGCTCCTGTGTCAGCCTTGGAAATGACATAGAAGCTTGAAAGAGTTGAAGATAGGTGCTAGGTTTGCACCCGAGAACATATTTTTGGAATTGAGTGTAAAGTACTATTCTCAAATACCAAGATATGCCTCATAAACAGCTTACATATAATAAGAAAAATATATCAGCACATTTACATATAATAAGAAAAATATATCAGCACATTTATATCATAATAGTATAGTACAGTTGAGGAAATGAAACTAAAAGTAAATCCAGTGCTATTCATGCAAAATGAAGCAGCTGCGGAGACTGGAAGTGAAGGGGCAGAATTACATACTGGCCTTATGTGCATGAAATGATGGAAGGAAAATATAATTTATCCATGAACATGTTTTGTGCTTCTTAATGTTGGGTATTGTGAATGCTAATGTGATTTGATTTAAGACTGGTGTGTTACTTTCTTCTAGCTGCAACTTTAAAAGCAAATGATAGATAGATTGCAACCCTACCACTTGCTTGGATTTTAGGAAAGAGATTTGTGTACCATTCATGTAGTCTAATTGCTCCTAAGCTTAGACACTACTCATAGATTTGGCATGGAGCATTGCAAAGAATAATCACAAACCTATTTGGTTTCTGAAAAAACAAAAGTGGGACAAAGGGGAAATCCCAACCTGGCTGCCAAATTAATTATAGCATGAGGTATAAAAGGGTAAGAAATACAGCTAAAGCTGGTTTACCCCAAACCATTCTGTATACCTCTCCATATTTTTCTATCTTTGTAAGTCATCCTTGACTTTTCATGCTCTTTCTTTAACTCCTCAGCTTTCCTTTCGGAGGATCACATCTCCCTCTAACCACAATATTCCCAGATTTTCCTTTCTTATTTTTTTTTCATATACTTGTTTTCCTCATTCATTCTCTCTATATGACTAACTACTATGGTACTTACTTTTTACGGGTCATTTTTCTATTCAATACACATTCATTCATTACCCATTTATTCTTTATCTATCGGCTTGTTTTATTCAACAAATATCTTTTGTATCCCATTCCCACAGTATTAACTTCCCTAACTTCCATATAATTTGGCAGGCATAATCATGCTCATATACACAGGTATTGCTTTTTTAAAAAAAACTTCTGTAGATCTTTCTGAATATGAGGTTATTTACAGCAGGAGTGAAGTGCCAGCTTCTATCCATCAGTCCCTTGGTGGGTGTTCTCTAATACATTTTGTTTTAATTTAATCTTGCTGTGAGGAAACTGAACCCTAGCTGGCCAACTATGCTTAAAACCTCTTCTGAATAGCCTGGAGAAGCTATTCTATTGCCTAGCTCTCTCAATTCATTTCTGCCAACATTTCTTTGCAACAAATACACAAAGTTGACTGGCAGAAAGTTGCCACTTCCTGGCTCATTCACACCTACCTAAGAAAAAAATTCTGACAATAATTACTTTATTGCCTAAGGAAATAGACACCTGTCAATTAAAGTCATCCCTTTGAACAGCACAGAACCTAGCCAGACACACTTAGTGATTGTTTTTTTCTTGCCTAGTCCTGATGTTCCTGGCTTGTTATCTTGTATCTGAAGTCACTGGACAAGAAAATAAATATCAAGAACCCTGAATAGGTTTACCTTGCTTTGGTTTAGTTAGAATATTTTGGGAGAGTACATGATTTCTTATGCTATCTCATGCCTCGTTGTTTTGTTCCTCTATTCTCTTATCAATGTGAATTCCTTTGCATCTTTAAAGGAATATGTTCTCTTGCACACCGAGACTGCTTGGAAATACTTGTTAATGTGATTGTGCAGTGGGACAGGTCAATGGGTTGCGTAGTATTTCCATCTTAAAAGCTCTCCCCTTTATCATTGTAGGATTAGAAAAATGAGAGCAGCACCCCAATTTTAACATTTAGATCCTATGTTTTCTGGCTTATCTCACAAGGTGAAAATATACCAGAAGAGCCCTCTGCTTTACTATTGAGAGTATGACTCTCCAACTTCCACACCATTTGACTTCAACCAGATTTGGAAAGTCTGCCTGCATGTTTGACTAGGAAATGATGGAGAGT
This sequence comes from Bungarus multicinctus, assembly GCA_023653725.1. Classification (NCBI taxonomy): domain Eukaryota; kingdom Metazoa; phylum Chordata; class Lepidosauria; order Squamata; family Elapidae; genus Bungarus; species Bungarus multicinctus. The sequence goes on from CM042834.1 coordinate 216,514,248, forward strand.
AAAAACTGAGGATGGAAAGTTAATTTCATTGCTCTATGGATATTGCAGTCCAATCAAGATAATGCACTCTCATTTATGCCACCACTATGTGAACAAGACTGGGTACCTGCATGTTAGTTCAACCGATTGGTTACTTGTCAGGCCAAAGAGATTTCTCACTCTTCCATATCCCTAGCTAATCTACAGTTTAGATTGCTTCTCTGTTAGAAACAAGTCACTTCTATATCAAAAGACAATGGTTTGAACCCCCAAGTCCATTCTAAACTAGAAGAAGGCTTCTTTGGTTTTGCCTGGTGACATGGTTACAGTTCTTTCCTGAGGTACAACTCCTGGGGCATATCTCGATGATGGATTTTGGAATCCGGAGAGATGGTACAGCCGAGAGAAGCATGCGCGGTTATGTTCCTTTATTTTTAAATTTTTATCGGGGTTAGGGAGGGGGGCCAGGCTGGGTTTGGGGGACAACCCGCCTGGGAAAAAGGCCAGACTGGGGTTTGTACGCAACCGGGAGGTCTTGGGATCAGGGGGGGTCATGTCGAGGAGGGGGGTTCTTATTCGGGAGGGGGAGGTGATGGCCATTACCACGATTAGTGGGAGAGGCAGGTATGGCATTGAAAGGGGGCCTGGGTGGGGGTTCGGAGGCGGAATTTGGGGAAGTCATTTGGGAAGACGTGACCCCCGAAGACGTGGACAGGATGCTGCAGGGGCTGAATGCTACCACATGTTTATTGGACCCGTACCCCTCCTGGCTGGTGTTGGCCACTCGGGAGGTGACACGAGGTTGGTTCCAGGGTATTATTAATGCTTCCTTGAGTGAGGGATATCTGCCCGCCCCCTTGAAAGAGGCGGTGGTGAGACCCCTCCTCAAGAAACCATCCGTGGACCCAACTTTGTTATCTAATTATCGTCCGGTCTCCAACCTTCGCTTTGTGGCGAAGGTTGTTGAGAGTGTGGTGGCATGACAGCTCCCCCAGCATTTGGATGAAGCTGTCTATTTAGACCCACACCAATCGGGCTTCAGGCTCGGACACAGCACAGAGACGGCATTGGTCGCATTGGTGGATGATCTCTAGAGGACCCATGACAGAGGTCATTCCTCTGTCCTGGTCCTACTAGATCTCTTGGCGGCTTTCGATACTGTTGACCACAGTGTCCTATTGCGACAGCTGGAGGGGTTGGGGGTGGGGGGCACTGTCTTGCGGTGGTTCTCCTACTTCCTCTCTGGCCGTTCGCAGAGAGGTGGGGCAGAGATCGGCCCCAAGGCCCCTGGTTTGCAGGGTCCCTCAGGGGTCGGTGTTCTCACCCCTTCTGTTCAACATCTATATGAAGCCGCTGGGTGAGATCATCTGTGGCTTTGGGGTAGAATTGCATCAGTACACTGATGATACTCAGCTGTACATTTCTACCCCAGGCCACCCCAATGAAGCCGTCGAAGTGATGGCCCGGTGCCTGGAGGCCGTGCGGTGTTGGATGGGGCAGAACAGGCTTCAGCTCAACCCATCTGAGACTGAGTGGCTATGCTTCCCGGTGGCTATACAGCCAGCTGGTTCCATCATTGGCTGTGGGGGGTGGTGGAAATTCTTGTCCTCACAGAGAGGGCTCGCAATCTGGGTGTCCTCCTGGATGTACAGCTGTCATTGGAGGACCATGTGGCGGCCGTCGCCAGGGGGGCTTTTGGTCAGGTCCATAGGATCTACTAGTTGCGACTCTTTCTGGATCAGGGTGCACTTCGCACGGTCACCTCTGCCCTTGTAATCTCCTGCCTAGACTATGCCAACACTCTCTACATGGGGCTCCCCTTGAAGAGCACCCGGAGGCTCCAGCTGGTGCAGAATGCAGCCGCGCGGGTGGTGTTGGGGGCTCCTTGGGGATCCCATGTTACGCCACTCTTGTGTGAGCTGCATTGGCTCCTGGTGGTCCTCTGGGTGCACTTCAAGGTTCTAGTTACCATCTTTAAAGCACTCCATGGCTTGGGACCAGGATATTTGCGGGACCATTTCCTGCCATAATCGGCCACCCGTTGGCCAATACATTCCCATAGAGTCGGCCTCCTCGGGGTGCCACCGGCTGGATGGCTGGTGACCCTGAGGGTGCGGGCCTTCTCATTGGGACACCCTCCCTCTGGAACGAATTACCCCCGGAGATGAGAACCATCCCTGATCTCTTGACCTTCCGGCGCACGTTGAAAACCTATTTATTTCATCAAGCCGGTCTGGCTTAGGGTTTTTAGGGGTTTTTTAATTCGGTCTTACTTGGTTTTAGCTTTTAACCCCTTTATATTTTTTAGCTTTTCAGCCTTTATATTTGGTATTTTAATTGTTTTTAATTCTGTATTGTTTTTGTATTTTAATTAGGCTGTGCACCGCCCTGAGTCCTGTCAGGGAAGTAGGGTGGTATATAAGTTCAATAAAATAAATAAATAATAAATAGAATTTTTTTTCATTTTGATGGAAGCAACTTTGAAAAAAATATGTAAACAGATGATTGCAAGAGCAGGAAAGAATTCATTTGATCACCATTTATAGCACACACACACACACACACACACACAGAGCAGAAAATCCACAAAAAGAAGATGATGTATTTGTTCTGTTTAATATTTTAGCAACCAGTCACATTCATGGCAAAAAATATAAAAGTAATTTGCCATTGTCAGGATTTAAAAAACATCTTTCCAGTCTAGCTTGGCATTTCCTGATGGTGCCTCATAAAGTACTAATAACTTCCAACCCAGTTTACATTTTGAGATTAGCTAAGATTAGTCGCACTCCCATTTCTGCAGTTCAAAATCACCCTGGGATGGCATTTTTTAAGTTGATGAATTTGCTAGTAGAAGGTGTCATGCATTCAGGCATAAAGGATATGACTGCAGTAAAACTTACCAGAGAAGAATGGCCTTCTTTTTGTTTTCAGATTCTGGTTTTTGAAACCTCTAAAGAGTTGTGGTGGAACTTCAAAACTTGCATTCAAATGAGGAACATGGAGCCTGCCCTATCTTTTAAAATATTTTCCCCTTAATTGGGATGGAGTATACACAACATGGACTCTTAAAGAGAAGTAAAAAAAAAAAAAGCAGTTGACACATAGCTGTTGATTTCCTCAGCAGGCTAAGTTTCAGAAGTGTTTTATCCTCAAAGAAAATGGCAGGAAGCCTCTCCTCACTTAAAAGCAATATAGAAGTCAGTGCTTGTTTCTGATGTTTGTTCATTTAATTTGAGCAATTTCACAAAGATTCTTTACAATTTATTTATTTTGCTGTAGGTAGGACATGACCTCATGGATCTTTCTCTCTCTATTCATTTGGAATTATATCAATTGAAATGTGTAATACTTGGTCCATAATTTTAAGCCTTAGTCATTAATATAAAAATAACTACAGTATTGAGTATCTACTATACACTTTTAGATTGAATTCATTCATATCTCTCAGTAGATATAAAGTGCAATCAAGTATGTGTGTCTATGTGTATTTGTGTGTATATACACATACACATATGTTATATAGATATAGATGCATATTTATAGCAGTGTGGTGGCCTAATGGTGAAGATACTCTCTTTCCACTTGGAAGGGTGAGAGTTCAATCCTAGGTAGAGGCTGATGTTAAGGCACAAAGAAAAAATATCTGCTGTGAACTCCACGTGGCTTCAGGAAGGACATCCAGTCAGTAAATGCTCAGTTCCATCCAGTTGTCCCGACTCTACTCTGAATTAAGGGATTACAGGGTCATAAAAAGAGAGTTGTTTAATATAGCATATTTATACACACACACAATTGGAATATGTATATAATGAGAATTGTAGACCAAATATTCAGAGATCCCCTGGCTAGAAAAAAACTGCCTAAAATTATCATTTTTTAAATAAAAACTCCCTCAAACAGTAGATGGAATAACTCTGTTTATATGACATGGTTTATTGAAATAACTGTTTGGCTTGGCTCATATCACATCACACTCTGGATCACAAACAAGCCAACCACATATCAGCCAGATATGTTGTCTCGATTCAGCCACTAGCAGAAAATAATTTTTATTTTTCCTCTACTGCTGTGAAAATATATCATCTACAGTGAACATTTATTTACAAAAGATTATGCCTTGTAATAAAAAGTATTAGTCAAAAGAGGTGATACCAGACTCCTGATTTTTTTCTCCAGATTCTTTCAGTACTGTAAAGGCAGAGAAGCTGCTTTGGATAGTTGGCAATCTTACCAGATGCACCAGTACCCAAATAACTGATTTCCTCTCTTCCTTAGCTGATGCAGAGTCTACAGTGGGGGGTTAACAATTAACACAGCAAGTCCACACCTCTGAGGGAATGCCAACATAATCCCTTCTCCTTGCCATGGTATGCATGGAAATGAGATTGTTAGCTCGGCCTCTGTGGATTTCACCAGATGTCATTGGGTACAGATTAGAGGCAGGAAAGGGAGTGTCTCAGCAGCGAGTAGTTGCCTTTGCTAACATGATTATAACCTGCGCAAGGACAAAAATATATGCTAGAAGATACCCTGCAATATTAAACAACTGATGCTGTAACACAAGTCAATTCAAGGCTGTTGTTTGGTCTCTAATAACCACTTTGTTTTTCCCCTGAGAGGGAGCTGCCTTCAGGTTCTTAGCAGAGCAATATTGGGGAGGGAGAGAATCGGGGAGGTTACATGGGTTGCTGATAATTTTGCTTGGTTTGCAATTCGGTGAATGAAAGAGGTTTTTAGGCTTCGTTTGTGAAAATATATATACAACGGAGCATAAATTATTCACTCCAGTGGACATTAATCAAAGAATAGTAAGTATTAGCAGATCAGAATGCTCGAAATGTAGAAGCAAAAAAAACCTTGATGCACAAACCCCTCAGGGTAGACAAGATGACCTAAGAATCTACTTGTGTTTCTCTGATTCGATTAGCTTAATTGCAACAAGACCCATCTTTTCCTAATGGAAATCTCTGTGAGTCAATTTAAACTGTCCTTCTGCTATCCAAGACCCGATCTTTTGGTTGCAGCTTAATGTTTCAAAAGAATATTTGGCAGCTTTTGTGATGTAAAATGAAAATTTTCTTTCATCTAGCATTAAAATGGAAAACAAAACAAGAATTGTTAGAAAAACAAGCAATTCTCCACGCCATCCTTAACCATGAGGTTTTGCTAAAATAACTAAAGCATCCCGTACTCTGTAATATAAAAAGTTGTTCTTAGTTTCAAGGAAAACCTCTATAGGTATTATGCTGCCCAAAACACAGTCTTTAACTTTGTGGGAAGTAAAACAAAAATGAAGGAAAAAAAAAACCCGATTCTAAGGATAGGCATTTGAAATGAGAAGACCTAGAGGTTAAAAGCTGCAGCGGAATTGGATTATTTGATGACTGCATCAGTATGTCTCCATCAGCTATATGGATGAGCCTTTAAGTAAAAAAGGGAAGTCACACAGTAATGTATAGGATTGATAGTGTCCATATTGAGTGAATTAGGATTTATTGTGCAGTATATCACCTTGTAGCATCGGTCTGTAATCTTTTGAACAAATTGCAAATTACAAGGATGAAGTTACTCATTGTCCATGCACACTTTTTTTCATATTCCTGTATACACATTTTATTCCTCTCCTACAGGGTTCCTTTCCTTCTAATTGTGGAAAACCAGTGCTATGGTCCTCACCAATTAAGTGAAAGTTTGATCAACTGATTGGCAGAGACTGGATTGATCGATTTGCTCCTATTAATGGCAGGATAATATTTGAAAAATATTTCCTGCTCATCAGGTTAATCAGCTAGCTAAACTATAGGAAAAACAGGCAGGGCTCCCTATGGCTCTACAAGCTATGCTTTTTCTTAACAGGAGCTCAAAAAGCTTCTAGGTTTATCCACGCTGATCATAGATATAGAGAAGGAATTTAATTGTGTTATTCTTTAAGTTTGTAGAGGCTTAAGTCCAGAAAGTAATATTGTTAGCCTAAATAAAAATGGCAATGAAACTACTTCTTAAAAGGTAAAATTTCTTTCAAGTAGAGCTCAATTTCTGGTGATCTCTTCTTCAGCACTAGTGCAAAAAAGGTCTCTGTGTGTCTGTGTACTGGCCGTATAATACTCTGCCTTGTCATGTCTCTTTTCTAGTCTTCATTCGGTCTTTCTTGTAGGCCAGTTTGGTTTGCTAATACTCACTAAACTTCATGGTATACTATAGTGGTGGGATTCAAATGTTTTTACCACCGGTTTGGTGGGCATGGCTTGATGGGCGCGCTTTGCGTATGTGCACACACTTTGCATATGCGCATGTGCCAAACATGCACTTTGTGCAGGTGCAGAGGCATTTGCGCAGGGGCAGAGACGTTCTAACTCACCTCCTGCAACCCTGCATGATCGCGATTGCTTCAGCAGTTGCCGCATGAAACTCTTCTGTGCTGCGCAAAGCAGCTGCACTTCAAATTTAGAGGATAAAGGTGAGTATGGTACCTGGGCAGGCGGATGGGCCCAACAGCAGAGCAGCGGAGAGAACTGGTTTGGTCTCTGCTACTCATTGCTGCTACCGGCTCTGCAGAACCGGGCCGAACCGGTAGAATACCACCATGGTATACTAGCTTCAGTGCATCTTCTTCACTGTCCTTCAGATATTCTTCAAATGCTCCTTCTGCTCTACTTGCAGCATTCCATACTCACCTATGCTCTTTGTAAATGGAGTCTGTCAGCCTTCGGTCCGATCTAAGTATAGTATATACAATCATACATTGCAATGTCCTATCTGTCAATGAATACTTTAGCTTCAACCATAACAACACAAGAGCAAACAATAGATACAAACTCAAGGTTAATCGCACCAAACTTGATTGCAGGAAATATGACTTCAGCAACAGAGTGGTCAATGTCTGGAATACTCTATCTGACTTTGTGGTTTCTTCCCCAAACCCCAAAAACTTTAACCTTAGACTGTCTGCTATTGACCTCACCCCCTTCCTAAGAGGTCTGTAGCGGGCATGCATAAGCAAACGTGCCTACCATCCCTCTCCTATTGTTTCTTTTATTTTTTTTATTTTTCTTATATGTATCCATGTATTCAAAACTATGTTTTTACTTATACCTATTATTTTGTAAGCAATTGGCAAAAATAAATAATAAAATAAAACACTGAATGGATGAAAGGTATGTTTCATTGTCATTATTTATTCTGGTCTTCATACCAGGGCTTTTAGTTCTGCTTGAGTCCAGTTCACTATTCCAACTGTGTATAGAATAGGTGTGCCCAGGTTTTAATTGCCTTGATGGTGTTTCCTCTGTTGAGCTTGGACTTTAACATCTTTCACTTCTAACCTTCTTGACTTCAGTGTGCTTAAGAAGATTAGTGAAAACATCTAAGAGTGAAGAAAAGTTGCTATTCGTATTGCCTTTTAGTTAGTTTTTGACATCTGGTGGATGCCTAGACAAATCCCTGGAGTTTTCTTGGTATGATTTTTTTCATGAGTGGTTTATCAATGCCTCTCCTAGGGCTGAAAGAGCATGACTGACCCAAGTTCACCCAGCTGGTTTCATGCTTAAGGCAGGACTAGAATGTATGGCCTCCCAGTTTCTAGTCTGATGCCTTTAACTACTACACAGGGGTTTCAAACTGGATTTCTTTGAGGGCCGGATCAGCATTCTAGTTATCATTTACCAGCTATGTTTAACTGGTGCAGACATAGTCCTCTTCCTTTAAGCCCTTAGCAATACCTTCCATGACTCTTCTGATTTCAATCAATCAGTCAGAATAGAGCTGGAAGAGACCTTGGAGATCTTCTAGTCCAACCCCTTGCTCAAGGCAGGAGATTCTATACCATTTCAGACAAGTGACTGTACAGTGTCTTCTGAAAAACCTCCAGCGATGGAGCAGTCACAACTTCTGATGGCAAGCTGCTCCTCTGGTTAATTGTCCTCACTGTTAGGAAGTTTCTCCTTAATTCCAGGTTGCTTCTCTCCTTAGTCTCCATTCATTGTTTCATGTCCTGCCCTCTGGTGCTTTGGAAAACAGGTTGAACCCTGCCTCTTTGTGGCAGCCTCTCAAACACCGGAATATTGTTATCAAGTCCCCTCAGTCCTTCTTTTCTCTAGACTAGCCAAACTCAAATCCTGCAATTGTTCTTCATGTTTTAGTCTCCAGGCCTTTAATCATCTTAGTTGTTCTTGTTTTCACTTTTTCCAAAGTTTCAACATCCTTTTTGTAATGTGGTGACTAAAACTGGATGCAGTATTACAGGTGTGTAATTGCCCAATTTGGGGAAGTTAAATTTGGGGAGCTAGAGGAAATTGCTTTTTCAAAATGGGCTCTCCTGCTATCCATGTCCTAGTATTCCAAATCAACAATGTGTTTTGGGAGTGCTAAATCCACACTCAAAACAAACCCACCGAGTAGCTGATTTGGGAGGTGTGGAGGGCAAAGAAAGGATGTTATCCTGCTTTACCTGGCATGGAGTTGTTTTGACAATAGGTTTGGCGCTCTATCAAAAAAAAAATGCTAAATGCATCCTCAAAACAAGCTCTCTACACAACTAGCTGTCAGGCTAGGGAATCTGTAGAGTAAAATGGGAGAGCCTTACTAGGCAGCATTCCTTAACCCAGCAATCAGCTATCCATTGGGCTTGAGGAGGCAATCAAATGACAGACAGCAAGCCTGACCCCTGCAGGTGTACTCCATTCACACCAATGGGGTATTTGGCAGAAGACATATTATCAACTGATGATGTTCAGCAACACCATCATCTTACTTCATATAAAAGAATAGTGCAATAAGGGAAAAAATAATGTGGGTGAGAAAAAATATATATGCAGGGATGCCTCCATAAAATAGTTACCTAGCCTTTCTGGTTTTTCTGAGGAGTGGCTCATACTTATAGGTTGATATAAACAACTAGATATAGAGAAAAGTAGGATACAGAATAATGACCAACTCATAGCTACTGCACTGATAGAATTGTATCCTCATGTTATGCAAAAATTCTGTTTCGCATAGAATAATAGAATAACAGAATTGGAAGGGACTTTGGTGGTTTTCTAGATCATCCCTGTTCAAGCAGGAAACTATACAATTTGAGACAAATGGTTGTCCAACCTCTTCTTAAAAACCTTCCATGTTGGAGCACTGATAACTTTCGGAGGTAAGCCATATCCACTGATTAATTGAAAGTTAATCAAACTTTTCATATTAGAGGCATACTGAGTACATCAGGTGAACTAACCTATCCAACACTTTCCCTGCTGTCAACCAAGAAGTGCCATTTTCTGTGTATTTGTTCATTTTATTTAAAAGCCTAGCTGGTTGGTGATTTATCCCTGAGTAAACGTCTATCCAAATATAAATTTGGGTGTGTGTGTGCAATTTTACAGGGGTAGCAAATTTCCAAATATGCACAGGGGCCCCGAGTTGATGTACTAATCTTTAGTTGACTGAATCAAGGTGTGGCTGCGCTGCAGGCAATACATTCTTTAATTGTATATCATCTAGCTGTGAAGGGTGGAATGGCCCATGGGTGAGGTAGGAAATGATTTTAATGATACAACTTCATATCCAGCTGACTTGAAATGATAATAGTTTGCTGCATCAAATAAATTGTGTGTCTACTTCAAGCAAGTTCATTCTTGCTCCAGTTTCTTCAATGTACTGTTCAGCTGTCACATGATTTGAGGTTGCAGCCTACACAAATATCTGCATACAGTCTCAGAAATCTTTTGTCTCCTAAGTCAATGATCTTTTAGAGCAGCCTTTCCTAGCTGCTAGTCATCTGATTATTGAGAGTGCACATATGCTATGGCTATATTTGTTTAGTATACATCAGAGCAGGTGTAGCCAAGCTCTGTTACTGATTTCATCTGGCGCCCTTGTTTATTGATGCTTGTTAGACAACAATTTGGTCTGAACTGAGGAATCTATTCATTACAAATAATTTATATTTTGTTTCCTTGAAAGAGGCAATCTCATTTCAAGGCAACAGCTTGGAAGGGGAGAAAGTTTCCAGGGCCATCTATGGGGAAAATCAACAAAATCTGCCTGATGGCATATGGAGTTTGTAGTTAAAACTACACCTCTTTTATACACTATTCTCTCTTGCCCTCCCCCCCCACTCCAAAGCCCTTGAAAGATGCCCATATTTTAAATCTGGTCTAATAGTAGTCAAATGTCCCGGGCAATATTCATAAAACTGTCTGAAAATTACATAATTTGAGGATGGGGAGAAGGAAGGAAGGGAGGGAGGGAGGGAGGAAGGAAAGGAAGGAAGGAAGGAATAACATTGAGTGTGTGTTTACATTTGCATGCATGACTCCGCATCAGGGTAGAGAAGAGAAAAGTAATGGGAAACTCCATCCTTCCACTTGGGAAGCCCTGCTGTATTCCAGCTTTCATTCTTCATTGTTCAGACCTAGCCAATTAGATGTATGCAGTAGATATGAAACCTCCATCAGTTTCAGGTTTGTTTGTTTGTTTGTTTTCTATTAATCACATTTCTGAACCAAGCATCTCCCTCAAAGAGGGACTCTAAAGTGTACTCAGAAAGGCTGCAAGGTAAAAATGACTCTGTGTTGAGTATTTTATTATTGCAGCCTTCAACTGGTTAAGATTCCCAAGATTTGTTTGCACCAATACCTGAGAGCAGGCCAATATCAAGAAAATAATTCCTGAGTGCTAGCAGTTTGTGCAAAATGCTATCTTCATCATGGTTAGGGCTACCAGATGTGGGCTGAAGAAATCCAAACAACCACTACACAGAAGCAAAGGGATACAAGAAGCTATGTCTTAACATGTGAAGACAAAGTTAATTGTATATTGTATCTTGTCTTACTTTAAAGTAATGTTTCCTAATCTTGGTAACATTAAGATGTGCAGATAGGGAATTCCTGGTGTTGAAGTCCATATTTATTAAACTTGCCAAAATTGAGAAACATTATTTTAAAATAAATATAGGGCAACTGATCTGTACAAATATCTAGTGTAGAATATAAGATGATTTCTATTTTTATTTCTCCTATATGATTTATGGAGATTTTTTTAAATCAAAAATGGAAATAGGCAGCAGAAAAATTGTTCCATATTGTTGGCAAGTATCTAATTGGACTTGTGCATAGTCACCAAGAATCAAGCTTAATTTTACAAAAGCTTTTATTAAATTTCACAAACAAGAAATTTTCAGATCTAGTCTTTAAAGCAGGTTTTCCCAACTTAAAATCTTCCTTACATTATTATATATCATGAGAAATGTACTACCAATCCAGAGGCCAATGGGCACAGAAAAATAATATAGATTAAGGCAATACTGTAAATAAATAATATAAAAAATGTAACCATAACAGATGGAATTTATAATTCCAAAAATGAGGCACACATTTGCATGTTTTTTTCTTCCCAGCAAATTTGAGAAGAGCCTTTAATGCAGTCTAAATCTACTCTGAATCTAATTAGCCTTGCTGGAAATGTGCCAGAAAATTTCCAAATGATTCAAAGAAGAAAGAAAAGAAACCATTTTTCGCTAGAAGGAGTTTATCAGATTAACATCATTTGGATAGCTATAAATAATTATTTACAATGCATAAAATTTCATTTTTTTTGGCCCATCTCTATGACATCAAAGTCTTAGTTTACATGTGGTATAGAGACATTTAATATTCTTGAATAATGTTTTGATGAATGCAGTGTTCTGAAATGAAAGCACAAAATGTATGTCTCGTCTTACTGTGGAACCAATATATTAAAGTGTTTTCTTTGTTTCTTAGTTTTAGACAGATAACTTACATATTTATGCCAAGACAGCCTCCTACCAGTACTTACAGCTGTTAGTGCAGCTGTTGACTCAAAATCCATCCATCATTAGGCCTTTAAAATGGAAGTCTCTTAACAGTGAGTTATTCATAACTTTTTATTTAGCTGATGAGATGTCACACAAGGTTCAGTAGACTCCGGGGAACCTTATCACCAGTGTGTTTGATCTACATAGTAAGCAGATTGCAAATGCTGTGTTGCATCTTTGGTAGTCTCCAGATGGGAGCCATAACCATTTAATTGTCCCTACATTCAGAAGTTTGGAATAGATCTGTGACTTCAACATTTGGATAATGAATTTGTACAACTTGAAAAAAAGCTTTAATAGGCAGGGGAAAGTTTAAATACTTGATTCATTTAATACGACGATGTTTTAAGGCATATGGGTACAACCTTGTGCATGTTTATTTGTAAGTAATTGTGCTCTATGAAGTATTTGTAGAACCAGAATTTTTAAAAAATGGTTTTCCTTGTGTGCAACTCAGTCAGCACTGTGAACCAACTTTTTAGTTAGCTTACTTCTGTCAGATCAGGAGCTCCAATGCTGACCTTAGTCCAGAAATTTATATTATACTTTATTCTGGACCTTCATTTTTCCTCTCACTGAAGAGCTTTGTTAAAAGTAAGAACCTATTTAAGCTCTTGGTGTCATGTTTAAGGTTAGCCACTCCCAACTACTTACTTTATTTCCAATGTTTACATAGTCATGTTTACACCACACATCAACAAGATTAGGAAATCCAGCTTCAGGTTCAATTTAACTAAGGAGTTTACAGATTTATCTTACAGCCCAGCCACTTCACAGGTGTGATGACCCGGGGTGTGGCACAAAGGCAACATAGCCAGAATAATAAGTAGGGGTCTCTTTATTAGCCCCAACTTTGCCCACAATGTTCTGGTTACCTTCCGGTCTGGAAAAAACTCTCCCAGGAACCTGCAATAGCCTTTGATTACAGATATTCCAGTCCAAAATGTTATAAACAGAAAACTTTAAACTATGAATTCAGCAAGACAAGATAAGGTAATAAATCTGTCAGGGCAAGACAAGGAGTTCCAGAATTGAAGTAACACTGCAGTAAATCAAACCAGTTGGGAGGATGCCAGGAACTCACATAACAGCCGACAAACGCCCCTCTGAAACTGCCTCTCCTTTAAACTCCTTTCCTAGGTGTGCCTTGTGAAGGGAATCAGGGCCTTTTCCTCCCTCGTAAGCAACACAACCCACGTTGCTCTCTTCTCCATTCTTCCCTGTGTGCACTAGGATGAAGAGGGGGTGGGCCTTGGTCTTCCTCTGAACCCACTCTCCCTTGTTCTACCTCTTCCCTGTTCTGCCCAGCCTGACTTTGCCCTTCCCCAGTTTCTTCCACAGCCAACGGAGCCTCTCTCCTGCTCCCTGTCAGCTGTTCGTCTTCCTCCTCAGATTCAGACTCTGACAGAGGCATGACAATAGGGTTCTTATTATTGTACTAACATGGGATGAAATTCTCAAGTTAATCATCTTGAGCTCCTACATGAAAACTGAGATACATACGCAATAATATATCAGTAAACAAAATTGGATAAGATTGTGTTAGATGTCAGTGAAATAGTGCAAATATGGTGATTTCTATGTTAGAATAAGATAGAATATTTCACTGATAGCTTTATAGACTGAGTAAACATAAAAATAAAACCAAAGCATTTCTAAGAATGTGGCCAAAGTGAATCTGGCTGTTTTACATTTAAATGTTGAGTGTTTATTTAACATTTGAGGAAAGAGGAAAAAAAAACATTAAACGTTTATTTAAAAGGGCTTCCTTGCAGGCTGTAACACCCATTGTCCTTGTATTCCTGAGACTTTGGGATTAAGAAAGAATATGCCTCTTCTGCCATCTAATGGCGAAATATACTATTTATATTTTCAACCTGAGAAAATTCATTTTTCTTTCTCCCTAGCATGTCTCCTAGCAACTGGAAACAGGTGGCTTTTTTTTTTTGCAGAAGCATACTCTATGTGTAATTAAATTAAGATTCAATAGATTAGGGGATCAATAATAGCTTATAGCCTGGTCAGATCTTGACATACTTGAGTTACAGAGCTGATTTCTGTATGACTCAGGGAAAACTGGAACAGACTAGTTCTCCTACATGCTCTAGAGCAGAGGTCTTCAACCTTGGCAAGTTTAAGAGTTGTGGACTTCAATTCCCAGCCAGCTTTGCTGGCTGAAGAATTCTGGGTGTTGAAGTCCACAAGTCTTAAAGTTGCCAAGGATGGAGACCCCTGCTCTAGGGCAACCATCCTCGGTTGGTACTTTAGATATTTTGGACTTCATTTTCTGGAATTCCCAACCAGCGTGATCTTTGGAATGAACAATAATGGGAATTAAAATCTAATACGGCTAAACAAAGAGAAAATTGAGGAAAGTTATTTAAGAGGGAATGGGGGACTTTTATGATAAATTATGTTACCCTATAACTCAGGGCTGTCAAACCCGCAGCCTGCGGGCCGGCTGCGTCATGCACTGGCCATGACCATGCCTGGTTTAGCAAAGGGGAAAAAAGTCTCGATAGTCATGTGACATCACCGTGATGACATGAGTTTGATACTCCTTGCTCTAACTGAATGCTCAAAAAAAAATCTCCATTAAGTTCAATAGTATTTATTTTCAAGGAATTAGCCAGGGGTATTTACTTAATAAGTACCATTGGGTCATGTGGAATTAACACCTGAGGATAAATATGCACCCAAAGGAGATGATTCTATATAGATTGAAATGGGAGTAATTTTCACTGACCATATAATTTGGAAATTTCCTTATAATTCAGATTCAATACTATCACAGTATGCTATGAAATTGATAGTGTTACAGAGGAAAGCAATGGAGTTAATGGAAATTTAGTGTGGTACCATTTTAAAGCTGAAATATATAGAAGTTGTAATTCTACATTTGTACAAATTTCTTTTCTCAAAAATATTTTCCACATTACTCCCTACAAGAATATTAATAGCATTAAAAATACATACAGTATATATGTAAAAACTTTTGCTTATCAATGAAAAGAAGCAAATCTAAATTGATGTCAAGGATAACAAACGTATCATCACAAACAACACCAAACCTGTCTTTAACTCACAATATAAGAAGTAATGTAGGTATTCTGGTTAAGGAATTTTTTTTTCAGATCATGGTGAAAGAGGAATATAAAAAAATAAAACCCAAAACTTTGCTTCTCACAAAATAGTTTTATTCAGTACGTTTCTATTTAATATCATCCTCTGATGTCCTTTACTAGATTTTTTCCATCACTTCCTATGGGCATTCCCCGATCCCTAATGTGGACCAGGCAGTAGAACTTTGTAGCAATAGTTCCTAACTCCTTTTAGGAGGACATGTGGGGACATGTGGCATTTGGAAAGTATATTGTAGGCATTTCTGCTATGGTGATCACAGAAAGTAAAAATAAAAAAATAATCCTAAATTCATGCATGTACAAACACAATTTACTTAGAATCAATCAACTCAAAAAAAAAAAGTTCTTAAGACAGAAAGTCTGGTGGGTAGCAGAGGAACACTCTATAGACACCAAACTCTAATTTGAGGCTTTGGTATTAAAGTATATAATTATCTCATTTCAGCTAAGAAAAATGAATTAGAGGTGAGTCCTCTGTGATATGAAAACCAAGAGAATGATGGGAGGTAGGAACAAAGAAATTAAGAAAGAGAAAACAAAAAGAATGTGCACACAGGAAAGAGAGAGAGAAGGAGGGAGGGAGCACAGACAGATAAAGAAAAAAAATTCTCATTGTTTTTGTTTGTTCGGACAGTGCCAGATTTTTCCCAAATATTGTCTCATTTCATAAGCCTGGAAGAATGAAGAGAAAATATTGAAGAATTAGAAATGTTCAACTAACATTTGAACACTTCTTACTTTCTATCCAATAACAATTAATTTTCTATTCCTATTCCTTTTTTGGTCTGCTAATTACTGTAAGGTAATTAGAGAAATACTAATTTCATTTGCCTTCTCCAAGTGGCAAACATCAAAGCCTGTAAAGGTATCTCTAGGAGCGCTCTCCATTGCTGTAGATTTCATAGATTAAGTGGAAGCAATGATGTTTTGAACTCATCTCTATAATTGTTTCCCATCCTAGATCTTCAGGTTCATGTACAGAGATGAAGTACTTACATCATAATGAAGACCAAGGTTGTGATAAGCTTCCATAAATAGATAATTGGTGGCCTTAATAGCCTGGACTTTTTCTAGACGATTGCTGGATGTTATGTACTTTGTGAAATGCTGTGGAAGGAGGAAAAAAAAACCTATTTCAGAATAATTTAATCACATAAATGTCTTTCCAGGTGTAGCTGCCACATGAAATCCTGTCAGGCAAATTTCAAAAAGAGGCACCCCTCCATCATTACCAAGCCAAGTTTCACATGCCAAGCCCGCTCTCATAGGTTTCCTGCCTCAGCAGGGGGTTGGACTAGAAGACCTCCAAGGTCCCTTCCAACTTTGTTATTCTGTTCTGTTCTGTTCCTACAGCACAAAAAGCTGAAGTGAGGCTAGGAATCTGGTTGGTTCTACCTTTTCCCTATCTGTTTACAGACTATTATTCATCCTCATCTTTTTTTTTAAATACTTACCCCCAGGATGTTATGGAGATGCTCTATTGTTGGTGCCTCAGCTAACAAGCCCTTAAGCATTGCTGCAAAAGCCATGGAAGCTTGTCTATATAAAGTCTGCAAGAAAACAGAGAGCAAACCATTGCTGAATTATAGTCTTGCTCTCCAGAAATAGTACATTTGAATTATGTAGGTAGTGGTTGTTCCTTTGAATTAGTCATGACTTCTGGTGATTGCTTACACAAGTTGCCTTTTTTCTGGGATTGAAATGAGAGTGACTGACCCAAAGTTATCCAGGTGGCTTTATGCCTAAGGCAGGATTAGAACTCAGGGTCTCCCAGAATATTATCTTAAAGCACTGTGCCAAATGGGTTCTCAGGAATATGCTATAGAAAACTATATTGTTTTACCTCATGAAATGAAATCCTATTTTGCAAAAAGATTTATACAGTAAGAATCATGTGGTAACAATAATGGAATATATATGTTGGCTTCTTCCCTTTACCTGAAAGATGCAAAATTCCCTCCTAGTTCAAGATTATTAAGCATAAATTTGCATTTTTAATCAGACATATATCATATCTTCCCTTTTGGGAGAAGGTTGTTGAGAAGATGGTTGCGCAGCAGCTCCAGAGGTTTCTGGATGAAATGGATTATCTCGACCCCTACTAGTCAGGATTCAGGCCTAGATTTGGGACAGAAATGGCATTGGTCGCACTTTTGGATGATCTCTGGTAGGAGCAGGATGGGGGTAGTGCATCCATCCTTGCTCTCCTTGACCTCTCAGCAGCTTTTGATATCATTGACCATAGGATTCTCCTGTGATGGCTTCGGGGGATGGGAATGGGAGGCCTTGTGCTGTCTTGATTCAGTTCCTTCCTCTGCGGCTGCTCTCAGTCAGTGTTGATAGGAGGGGAGAGATCCAGCCCTCACCCACTGCTTTACGGGGTTCCACAGGACTTGGTATTCTCTCCATTCCTGTTCAACATTTATATGAAGCCACTGGGTGAGATCATCGGTCACCATGGACTGAAGTATCACCAATATGCTAATGTTACTCAGCTTTATGTTTCGGCCCGTGGTGAGTTAAGTGTTGCTGTGTCCTCCCTCTTGCAGTGCCTGGAGGCTGTTAGGGGCTGGGTGGGGAGCAACGGGTTGAAATTAAACCCTTGCAAGATTGAGTAGCTCTGGGTTTGGGATTTGTTGGCTCAGAGAGAATTGCCATCTTTGATGTTGGATAGGGTGGCACTACCCCAAACAGACCCTATGTGTAATCTAGGGGTTTTCCTGGATTCACAACTCCTGTTTGAAGAGCAGGTGGTGGTCATGGCCAGGAGGGCCTTTGCGCAACTACAGGTTGTGCACCAGCTACACTCTTTCCTGGATCAGCGGTCCTTACTCACAGTCACTCATGCCCTGGTCACTTCCTGTCTTGATTATTGCAACGTGCTCCACATGGGGCTGCCCTTGAAGAGTATCCGGAAGCTCCAGTTGGTGCAAAAGGCAGCGGCCCGTATGGTTTTGTGCAGACCTCGGTTTGTGCGTATCACTACGTTCTTTTTGATTTGTCTGCTAAGCGTCCAGAGCCTACTAGAATATTGTTATAATGTTTCTATAGCAACTAAGATATGGGTGTCTTGTGATGCCTGATTTACTGCGCATGCTTGAAGGGGAGGAGTTCCCTTTTTCTTTCTTTCCCTGTACTTCTTAGATTGTACTTCCTAGTTATGTGTAATAAAAGTATACAGCAAAGAAAAGCACGGTCCAGCACTTCTACTTTATGAAAGCTGAATTTTTTCGCTTTGACATTGGTAACAGAGGATGGTTTGTGAATTTATGATGTTTTTCTTTGCTGGTTGCTTTGATAGTAAGCAGTTAGGTTATTTTAGTCAGTTAGTCCACAACATTCAAGGAAGTTGTGTTTAACTCTAAGATGCCATGCAAGAAAGGAAAAGCAAAATGGAGAGCTCAGTCAGAGTAAGATTTATCATCATTCGAAATAACTAAGGAGGATACCGTGAGGCTTTGGCAGACTCTGCTTGCTTCTGCTACACGTCTGGCGGAAGTTGCTATGGGAGGACAAGAAATCAGGTCTTACCATTTTTTGTTTATGATGCATGCTCCCACTCTACTGCTCAAGAAAAAACTCAGTCTAAAATATCGGAAGCCCAAGAATATGAAAAGCTTGGTGCTAAGCCTAAAGTTATGCAGTTAACTGAGCATTTTTCACCCAAGAAGAAAGGTGTAATTCATTATTTTCCATTGAGTCCTGAGTAGACAATGTGTCAGAAAGCTGTGCAGGATTATATGCAACATATTGCAGTTTTTGAACACAGCCTATAGCAAGCTAAGGCTTTTGCCCTATCCCTTCAGCCAGATAAGGGTGTGATTGGAGTTCCTGAGTCCTCCATCTTGCCTCCTTCATCGAAACCAAGGGACCACCCACAAGTTGGTCAAAAGGGCGTGGTGTCAGACCAATCACAGCAGAGAGCTTTGCCTGCATCACAGCTATCTTGTTATATGTCTTGTGCGCTGACTCAACTGAAACAGCAAGAGCTTCTGTGATTTCTAATGTTGTAGCACCATCTGCTGATGACTTGCGTACAATACATGAACAATTACAAAATTTACAAAGAGCTTTTACAATGATGTCAATTAGTCAATCTTCTATCACCCCACTGACTGGTGATTCAAAATTAAAGTGCTCAGGACAAAAGTACAAGGCATGGGTCAGTGAGGTTAGCATTTTACTTTGTAGAGAAGGTACTCACTGTATGGTGTTTAATTCTCCACCATAACCTTGGCCTCCCAACATAAGAGGATTGGATATTAAAGCATGCACAACATTATTGATGTCAATTGACACTGAACTGCAGATTATTTTTTCACCTGCAACTGCCCAACAAATTTGGGCTCAATTAGAAGCATGTTACCAGCCTATTTTGACTGAATCTACATGTTTGCTCTTAACCGAATTTCATGGTTCAAAATTGAAATCTGATGTACCTATTGGAGAACATTTAACTAAACTGAAAGGAAAGAGAAAAGAACTTGCCGAACAAGGTTATGCTGTGGATGATTTTCAAATGATCAGTGTTATTATTAACTCACTGAATAATGAATAGAAAGATGCCATTTCAAAGATTAATCAAGTGCCTATTGCTCAGCACACAATTGATCATATATGCAGAATTTTAACCGAGGAAGAAGCATTCATGCAAACCACACCACGTTTGAGAGGACCACCTGCATCAAGAGCTCCAGTAAGGCGTAACTTCTGAGAAAGAGCTTTCGTTCCAAGGATGCCAAGATGCTACATCTGTGGTCATATGGGGCATATCATCCGGGATTGTCCCCAACGATCTACAGCACCCACCACGTACCAGCCCAGAGGAACAGTTTTCAGAAGCAGGGGCAGTGGTGAAAAACAAGGTCGTCATGGTCCCAGGCGTGATCTACAAGCTCCACACATCACATTAGTTTTAACCAACGATCCACTATCTCATCCGGATTATGATAGAAGACATCTCAGGACTTTGGACAGTGGAGCAGCAGTGCATGTTACCTACAGAAAAGATCTTTATACAAAGATGCATGAGCCTGAACCTGATACGTGTGAACTGTACACTTTTTCCAATAATTCTGTTCAGGTCAAGGGAAAAGGAACTGTTTATATTGAAGAGCTAGATGCATTTATTCCTGATGTTTATTATATTCCAACAGCAACCAGTAGTTTGCTTAGTCAGAGTCATTTGTCGAGAGTATCCAAGTACCAGGTTCACCATTTTGAAAAAGCAAGTTATGTGGTTAAAGAGGGTAATATTGTTGCTGAAACCATATTAATTGGTGGTGTTTATTGCCTAAAGCCAAAGTCTACCTCGCAAGCACAGGCAAGTATACATTTTCCAACAAGAGGGAGCACAGGCCCAGAGAGAAATGTTCCAGAGAGAGATCCTGTTGCTACCCCAAAGGTTCCTAAAACCAACAAAAGTAAGAAACAGGTTGCTCAGAGCAAGCCTGAGGTTCCTAATGAGAATGTTGAGAATTCACTAACAGGTAAACTTTTGCATTCCACGTGTATCCATAAGTGGCATAGAAGATTGGGGCACGCCAGTTTTCGTGTTCTTAGTAAGATGCCAGAATTCGTAAAAGGTTTGGATCTGAAGGGGTATAAGGTGTTCTTGGATTGTGCTGTATACAAGAAAGCTAAATCCAAGGCAGCAGCCATTCCAAAATGTGCTACATGCCTGTCAACACGCATTTTTGATTTGGTACATACAGACATTTGCACCAACACTTGGTGGTAAAAAATATTTCTTAACAATTGTTGATAATTATTCTAGATATGGATTTGTATTTCCTATGAAAGAAAAATCAGAGACCTTTCAGATCTTTAAAGACTTTGCAATCTATGTCAACATCCAACATGATGTTTGCATCGCTAGAATTCAAAGTGCTCGCGGTGCTGAATTCATGTCCCAGCGTTTTCAGGACTGGATGCATAAGAAAGGAATTCTGCACCAGACCTCAGCTCTTTACGTTCCTGCAGAAAATGGAGTGGCGGAATGCAGAAATGGAGTTCTGTAAACCATGATGTGTTGTCTCCTAGAAGACGCTAATCTTAGTCTCCCATACTGGGGTGAAGCAATTAAATATGCAAACTACATTATTAACCGTATCTGGAGTAGTGTACTAAATCAGATACCTTTTTTCATGTTACATGGGTATAAACCTGATTTGAAAAATATCCATATTTTTGGTTCATACGCTATGATGAATATTCCTTTAGCTCAAAGAAAGAAAGGAGGTCCAGCAGCAAAGAGAATGAGATTCATGCGTATTCAATTCAAAATGCAGCAAGTTTGTTGACTCCAGACATGTAATAGTGGTTTCTCAATCCTTTACTTTTGAGGAAGATGCTGACTGGTCCAGGATTCACTCCAATGATCCTGGAGTTTATTTTCCTAGAAATGATGCTACTCATGCCACGCAGTCTGATGATCAAAATTCTCAGGCGGATGTTCCATCAACTAATTCTTCTCAACCAGAGGTCCGTCTTCACAAGCCGTTGATGCTGATGCTAGCAATGAGGAAGAAGATGAGAACGAAACGGAAGAAGAATGGACCATTGTTCCAAGACGTTCCGAGAGGGTCAAGAAGAGGATCCCTCCGAAGCGATATTCGTGGCAATTGACAAAAGCACCCTTACCTTTGATTTGTGCTGTTACACTGCCTCCTG
Source organism: Bungarus multicinctus (assembly GCA_023653725.1). Taxonomy (NCBI): domain Eukaryota; kingdom Metazoa; phylum Chordata; class Lepidosauria; order Squamata; family Elapidae; genus Bungarus; species Bungarus multicinctus. Next base: position 216,535,866 of record CM042834.1, read on the forward strand.
ACAAGTTCATACAAATTAAGCATCTTCCTGATTCAGAGCAAGAGAAATGGTATGAGGCAATGCAGGCTGAAATGGACAGTCTAAAGCAGTCAAAGTGTTTACGCTTGCAAGTTCTCCAGCAAATAAGAAAGTTATTGGCACTAGATGGGTCTATAGAATCAAAAAGAAGCCAAATGGTGAGTCATTATACAAAGCCAGATTTGTAGCTGAGGCTTTTGCTCAACGTTATCCTGAGGACTACACAAATACTTACTCACTGATAGATCGGACTGAGAGTGTAAAAATTGCTTTAGCCACTGCAACTATTCTTGGTTTAGAAGTGTTCCAATTCGATGTTGCAACAGCTTATTTACATGCTGACCTGGATGAAGAAATTTACGTCAAAGGTCCTCCAGGGTTCCGAAAACAAGAAGGTTTTTATGGTCTGAAACAGTATGGTTTAATGTTGTCTTACTGACAAATTAAATTTAATGTGTTTTATTAAATCCGAAACTGATGAATGCGTGTTCACAAAAAGATCTGATAATATATATGAGATAATTCTTGTTTATGTTGATGATATCATTTATATTGGTCCAAATAAGCAAATGAGAGAGAGTTTTGCTAAAGCCTTCAGAAATATTTTACATTGAAATCTTTAGGTTACATTAACACTTATTTGGATGTTCAGATTACTAAAACTCAGAAGGGGTTTAGTATTGCACAAGAGGACAAGATTTTATTTATTTATTGCAAATTTTATATACCGCTCCCATGTCCCAGGGGCAGTTTACAGCCAAATAAAAACAATCTAGTACAATATTTAAAATACAATTAAAAAGATTAAATGAGTGGCTGAGGATAAAACAAACTGTGATGTTAAAAAGTTAAAAAAGTTAAAACCAGTTAAAATAAATTAAAAACCCTACCAATAACTCTAGGACAGACCGGCTTGATGGAATAGGTGGGTCTTCAGCGCGCACCAGAAGGCTAGTAGGTCAGGGATGGTCCTCATCTCCGGGGGTAATTCGTTCCAGAGGGAGGGTGCTCCCACAGAGAAGGCCCGCACCCTCGGGGTTGCAAGCCAGCACCATCCAGCCAGCGGTACCCCGAGGAGGCCCGCTCTATGGGAGTGCACTGGCCGATGGGAGGCTGATGGTGGCAGTAGGCGGTCCCGTAATTACCCAGGTACCAAGCCATGGAGCGCTTAAAGATGACCACTAGCACCTTGAATCGCACCTGGAAGGCCACTGGGAGCCAATGCAGCTCGCGCAGAAGTAGTGTAACATGAGAGCTCCAAGAAGCCCCCAAAACCACCGGCGCGGCTGCATTTTGCACCAGCTGGAGCCTCCGGATGCTCTTCAATGAGAGTCCCATGTAGAGAGCATTGCAGTAGTCTAGACGGGAGATGACAAGGGCAGATGTGACCGTGCGAAGTGCACCCTGATCCAGAAAGGGCCACAACTGGTAGATCCTACGGACCTGACAAAAAGCCCCCCGGCGACGGCCACTATATATTCTTCTAACATCAGCCATACATCCAGGAGGACACCCAGATTGCGTGCCCTCTCCATGGGGGCAAGAATTTCCCCCTCCCCCCACGGCCAGAGATGGGGTTAACTGGCTATATCGGGGTGCCAGAAAGCACACCACTCGGTTTTGGCCGGGTTGAGCTGAAGCCTGTTTTGCCCCATCCAACCCGCACAGCCTCCAGGCACCAGTTCATCACTTCCACAGCTTCGTTGGGGTGGTCTGGGGTAGAAATGTATAGCTGTGTATCATCAGTGTACTGATGGAACTCTATCCCAAAGCCACGGATGATCTCACCCAGCGACTTTACATAAATGTTGAACAGCAGGGGTGAGAGCACAGACCCCCGAGGTACCCCGCAAGTCAGGGGCCTCAGGGCCGATCTCTGCCCCCCTGCCAACACAAATTGCGAGTGCTCGGAGAGGAAGGAGGAGAACCACAGTAATACGGTGCCTCCCACCCCCAGCCCCCCCAGCCACCGCAATAGGATACTGTGGTCGACAGTATCAAAAGCCGCCGAGAGATCTAACAGGACCAGGACAGCGGAACAACCCCTGTCATGGGCCCTCCAGAGATCATCCACCAACGCTACCAACACCGTTTCTGTGCTGTACCCGGGCCTGAAACCTGATTGGCGTGGATCCAAATAGATAGCTTCATCCAGGTGCCGCGGGAGCTGTTGTGCCACCACACTCTCAACAGCCTTCGCCATAAAGCTTGAATAACTGTTGCATCATTGCAATATAAAGGATGCTAAAACAGCTCGCATATCTATGCAAACAGATTTTCATAATCTGTCACATGAACCAAGTCCTGATTTTGAAGATCAAACACTTTATCGTTCAGTAATTAGGTCCTTGTTATACATTAGTAGTTGGACTAGACCAGATATTGCATTTAGTGTTAATCTTTTGTCACGACACATAGGTAAAGCAAAACATTTTCATTGGTTATGCATTAAGAAGTTGTTGAGATATCTAACGTACACTAAAAATATGAAGTTGTTGTTAGAACCGACACATACAAACTATGCAGAATTATGTTGTTATGCAGATTCTGATTGGGCGAGTAATAAAAAGTCATGTAAATGTACTTCAGGTTATATGATGTTTTTAAATGGATGTCCTGTTTACTGGCATGTGCATAAACAAAATTTTATTTCTTGTTCATCTACTGAAGCTGAATATGCTTGTGTTTCAGATGAATGTAATTCTTTAACGTGGTTTGATGCTTTAGTCACAGATATCTGGACTCACCCAATCCAGCCAATCACCGTGATGGAAGACAATGAATCTGTGGTTTATATTTCCAAAACCCATTTCACAGGCTCTAGGTCCCGACATATTGACATTCGTTATAAGAACATAAAGCAATTAGTTAAACAAGGTTTTGTTAAATTACAGTATGTGTCCACACATGATCAGATTGCTGACATACTCAACAAACCACTTGCAGCTGCTCAGCACGAATATCTGTGTTAGAAGATGTGCCTTATCTGATGTCCGCTCACCAGACAAAGAAGGGGGTGTCACTATGTTCTTTTTGATTTGTCTGCTAAGCGTCCAGAGCCTACTAGAATATTGCTATCATGTTTCTATAGCAACTAAGATATGGGTGTCCTGTGATGTCTGATTTACTGTGCATGCTTGAAGGGGAGAGTTCTCTTTTTCTTTCTCTGTACTTCTTAGATTGTACTTCCTAGTTATATGTAATAAAAATATACAGCAAAGAAAAGCACGGTCGAGCACTTCTACTTTATGAAAGCTGAATTTTTTTCGCTTTGACAGTACAGACCTTTAAAGCCCTTCATGGCTTGGGACCGGGTTATCTGAGGGAAGTCTCTTGCTGGTCACATCTACCTGAGCCATTAGAGTGGGGAGGCAGGGAATGTTGTGGGTCCCACCCCTGAGGGAGATACACCTGGTGGGACCCAGAAGAAGGGTCTTCTCTGGGATGGCTCCCTCTCTCTGGAATATCATTCCCCCAGAGATTAGAATGGCCCCCACTCTAGCACTCTTTCGGAAGGCACTGAAGACCTGGTTTTGCCAGTGGGCCTGGGGAACCCAGAGTAGGATGAAGCCCATCAAATGGCTAGTGTGATCTGCTGTCGTTGAGGTGGGGGGTGGGACTTGGGGGGATGATTTTTATTTTTTTTTATTTTTTCCAGATTTTGTTCTATTGTACTTTATTAATTTATTTGATTCTTTTTGTTAGTTTTTATTGTTTTTTATTTTTATTTTTTGTTTTAAATATGGTTTACATTGTGTAAGCTGCCTTGAGTCGCCTTGGGTGAATAGGAGGCTATATATATATATATATATATATATATATATATATATATATATTGATAAATGCATATTCTAATATATTCAATTTCAATAGAAATTTACCTTATCACAGATTTCTAGTTGCCGTTCAGGTCCATTTCCAATGAGACGTCTCAAAACAATATTCAGCAACCGTGTTTCCAGGTCTGGGGTTATGGGTGGCTGGATTTTGCTGGCAGGAGGTGTGAGATTCTGAGTTAACAAGATGCTGACCAGAGCTTGTAACTATACACAGAAAATTTGCTATTAGGAGAGACTCTGTGCTCCTGATGCTGCCAAAAGCCTAATTATCTGCTCATGAATCTGCTGTGAGACCATGGTCTTAGACAGTTCACATTCCTTCTTGTGAGGGAGCAGCTCTGTTGAAATCCACATTATTCTGTTTACATGTAGATATGCAGTATCATATTCTAATATTTTCTTTCTTACATTTTTGCAATACATGCGATTTTCTGTGTGTTCATCAATAGAAAATGGAAGAGAAATATTTATATGAACAAATGAACAAACTTGGTTCATTTTGTTGTGAGGAGGAGGTAAAGTTGCTTGAGGCATGTTTTTTTTTAAAATAGATTTTTGTAAAACAGTAAGTTTGAGGATCCAGAATTTATCTTTAAATCCTTTGGAAGAACCAACAATATTCAATTTATTGCGATCAATTGTTGAATTGCCAGGATTTATGGATAATGTCGTACGACAACCTCATTGATTTGTTAGGTTTTTTCTTTTTCCCTTCTATTTATTTTCCTAAGAAGCAAAGCTTTCCCTCTGTCATCCAGAGAACTATTTCTAATCTTAAACAGCATTACTTCAATATTCTTTATAGGACTGTTGAAGATAAAACCCACCTCAAGTTAGCAACTGCATTCATACAATTTATCAGAAGAAAAAGAACAAGAGGGTGGTTATAGTGTTCCTCCAAGGTTTTCTAGAACAAAATAACAGAAAACAGAAAAAATTAATTCTGTGCCTATTACAACTTCTTGAGGATAGTCCAGCATTTCCAAAACAGAAAATACTACAGTCTACTCTAGATGCTCTTTTCCTTGGGAAACTGCTGCTCTCTCTTTCCAGATTTTTTCCCCTCGTAGAAAATCATTTGCACCAAAATCTCTTTTCATATCAGTAGAAGCAAAAACTAATGGCCCAATCCTCTTTCCCTTTAAAAAATCATTTTATTAATGATTACAATTAAAGAATACAAAGTAATACAAACTTAAAAACAAATGAAAAAATAGAAAAGAAAAAAGAGAGAAGAAATAGAAAAGTGTAGAAAAAGAAAAAAATAAAATGACTCCCCTCTTATCACAATAAATACAAACAAATTTGGTAACATTACTGTATCTTAAAAATCACAGATGCTCTGTTTTCCCCCATAAGTCATATCTTAACTATAAAGACAATCTTAGAACTTTGTCATTCACTCCTAGTCAGAAAAAGCCCCCCAAAATTACCTGTCTGAAAACATATCTACTTCAACTATATGTCTAATTTGACTAATTAAGCTCTATTTCAGTGGTGGTGAACCTATGGCACGTGTGCCAGAGATGGCACGCAGAGCCCTCTCTGTGGGCTTGTGCGCCATTGTCCCCACTCAGCTCCACAGTGTTTCTCCATGGCGTTTCTCTGTCATTTGCAGAGAAATAGACGTTTCCCTGCAAACAACGAAACAGAAGCTCACAGAAGAAAAAGATCTCTCACCTCTTGCCTCCTTCCCCACTTCTTGCCGGCCAGCTGGTCTTTGGGTGTCTGCCACGCATGTCTGCACACCTCTTGCCCGCCAGCTGATCTTTGGGTCTCTGCTGTGCATGTGCAGGTGTGCGTGCCTGCACCTCCACGCCTTGCAGTTTGGATATACGCATGTGCACATCTGCGCCACACACACTTTGGGCACTCGGTGCCTCAGGTTCACCATCACTGCTCTATTTCAACTCTATTTTCCTTCCCTGTATTTTTAAGTCTTAATTCTTTCAAATAATGTTCCCAAGCTTGATTTCTTTTCATCTTCTCTTTCTCTCCTCTCAGCAAATCTTTCAAAAGTTTAACCCCTGTTTTGTAAATCAAGTAAAAAAGTTATCCAAATCACTCTTCTGGTTGATACAGATATGTTTTTTTAAAATATCAAAACACAGCCCAGTTTCATTTGTATATCTCACTACCTCATCTTTTGTTTTTTCAACTTGTCATGTATCAATCCACATTTAAGTCAATTTCAGTCTTATCTGCTATAGCCTGTTCCTCTTCTTCAACAACAATTCTACATCATCCATCTATTATTTTTGACATTAAAATTATTTTCAGAGTCCATTGTTTATAAATCTCCATAAAAACATTCTCTGTTAAGGTGTTTCATTCCATTTTGTATCATCATGGCAATTCTGAGGATTAGACTAGATTAGAATAGAAGAATTGGAAGGGATCTTGGAGATCTTCTAGTCCAATCTCCTGCAGGAAACTCTATACCATTTCAAATGATTGTCCAATCTCTTCCTAAAAACCTCCAGTGTTAGAGCACCTACAACTTCTGGGGGCAAGTCATTCCACTGATTCATTGTTTTAACTATCAGGAAATTTCTCCTTCGTTCTAAGTTGGTTCTCTCCTTGATTAGTTTTCATCCATTTCTTCTTGTCCTATCTTCAGGTGCTATGAAGAATAGGTTGACTCTTCTTTGAGACAGCATCTTAGATATTGGAAGACTACTATCATGTGCTGTCACTGCTATTCTTCTCTTTTAATTGTTATCTTTAGTTTCTTCTGGCTTCTTCTTGTTCTAAAACTCAAAATCCCATCAATTCCCCCCCCCCCCCCAAAAAAAAACAAAATAACCACAGTTTCCCATCGGAAGGATTCTTCTAATTAATTTCAAGTCTTATTCAAAATCCATTTGGTTCCTTAATCCACTTTTAACTTTCCAAAATCAATACTCTACTTACCCTTTTGCTTTTTAGTCCAAAACATAATATTTTTCTAAATCCTTACACCCTTTTTTAAAGTTTCCTTCACAAAGGAGAATGAGGTTTACCCAGTGAATATGATCAAGACTTGCAGCTCATAATATTTCAAAAGCAATACAAAAATCATTTCAAACATGATTTTTTTTTAAAATGAGGACATTTTGTCCATAAAAGCTGTGTTAAGACTATGAACTTAGATGGAATCCCTTGACTCCTAGTTGCTTGACTCACAAGGCAACCACAAAAACCTCAGTTCTTGCCATCTACTTATGTCCGGAACAGCTGTCCGGAGTGTCACAGGCAATCTCACAATCTCTCCTTTCTAACAGAGAGATTTTACTATCCATGATTCAGCATCAGGCTGCAATCTCCACTGTAAATGCTATCCTACTCAGACAGGAACATCTAACTTGCCTTGATCTCACCAGAAACCTCTGGACCAATCCCTTTGCCTCATGGACAGATTCTCGAGTCTTTTACTCCCAGATATTAGCCCTGCACCTGGCATATGAATTACAGCTCCAAAATGACCAGTTGTTAATGATGTGATGAGGGCTTGACAAATAGCAGGAAACGAAGTAGCATAGGATTCTTGTACTGCTTCCTAGATTCCTACTAATTAATCGATCAAATTTCTACACTGCCCACTTAACTGACAATTTGCAATAAAAAAAAATAGCAATAGAAAAATGCAGTTGAAAATATAGATAAAAACAGAACTACAACAAGGCTAAAATGAAGATGTTAAAAAGTTAAAAAATGGAGGGACTTTTCAATTCCCTCAATTCCTCCATAAACCATAAGGGAGTGCTGGGGATGATGGACTTACTGGCTTTCTATAAGCAAAGCCAATGAGGAAGCTGGTAGGAAGTTGCAAATGGCAACAACATGATGTCCTTGCTTAACAACCTGCTGTGATTTGCTTAACAATGGCAACTGGAAGTTATCTGACGTCATGCTTTATGACCACAGCACTTAGCTACAGAAATTCTGATCCCAAGTTGTACTGTAACCTGAGGACTACCTTTATATGGCTGATATAATCATCACTCTGATACTGATGGTTTTCAAATGGTACAGAAGAATACACTCACCACAATTGTTTCTACTATTTTTCCTTTTTCTGCCAATGGGCCATAGACTGTATTCATGGCATTCAAAAAGTTGATAAATATATCAATACCCTGAAAGTTACAAAAGTTAGAATGTTAGTCAGTAAGTTTAAAAGGATCAAGTATGCTTTCTATAATTATTGACTATATTGGGTTGAAGTTGGTGCAGATTTTCGCTTTCTGCTATGGTAAAATCTCTTTTAGGACAACCCAAGTCACAGAGAAATTGCTTATATGCATTGCTTTGGAAAGTGGAGAACAACATGAGTTTGCATTTTGGTCTAAAAATACTCCAAGACAATGTTTTAAGTACTTCCTTCCTGAACTGTAGTGGTGCAATGGTTAGAATGCAGTTTTGCAGGCTACTTCTGATGACTGCCGGCTACCAGCTCAGCAGTTTGATTCTCACCGGTTCAGGGTTGACATAGACTTCCATCCTTCTGAGGTTGATAAAATGAGGATTGTTGGGGTCCATATGCTGACTCTGTAAACCGCTTAGAGGGGGCTGAAAAGCACTGTGAAGTGGTATATAATTCTTATTCTGTTGGAGCTATCTGATTAAGATTTGAAACACAGAATTCCTTGTTTGGGTGATAGAGAATTGAGCAAAATTAGTGAATAAGTCCACCATATGCTTTTGACATTTTGCCATATCTTACTTCACAGATGTATTTAATTATCTACCGTGTTTCTCATAAAATAAGGCTGGGCCTTATTTTTTTTTACCCCCGAAAAAATGGCTAGGCTGTCTTTTCGGGAGTGACAATTTCCCCTCCACACACACTCTCACCTAGGGCAGAAGGGAAAGCGACAGCGGTGGAGGAAGCAGTATTGGCGGCCGATGAAGGTTCCGCAATGCAAAGTGCCCTGCTGCCACTGAGGCCGACATCCACGCTGCTACCACCTGCCCACTGACCCGGCCTGCAGGCAGCACCATACCCGGATGTGCAGTAAAGGGACTTGGCAGGGGTAGAGAGCTGTCCATGGTCCACCATGATCGGACATTAGGAGCAGCTGGTGATGAGACGAGTCTGCCCACAGGCCTCTTCTAACAGCCGATAGAAGTGGCTGGTGGCGTGGCTGCCTGAGGGACAATTCTAATGGCAAGTTCCCCCCCACCTTTCCCTCCCATTTTGCATGCTTTAAATAGGCCCAAATTTTGAGGGCGGGGCTTAATTTCAGCTCATGCCTCTAAAACAATACTGGACCTTCCTACTAGTGGGGCCATATTGTTGGAGAAACACAGTATTACAAAATACTTTAAATTCAATATTAAGAATGATATTGGGAATACACATGACCTAATGCACCGGTGTCAAACTTGCAGTATCATGTTGCTGTCATGTAACATCGCGTGATGTTTTTCCCTTTGCGGAGCTGGGATGGGTAAGATCTGTGTGTGACGCAACCAGCCCACAGGCCATCAGTTTGACACCCCTGACCTAGTGGGAAGATATCCTGGAATACTGCAAGAGGAATGGAAGAATGGCTAGCATGGCTCAAATTATTTTTCCCCCAACTTCAACATTTTATCTCTTATATAATTATACATCAAAGAGAGCACAAGAGTTACAATTGGTAAATACACAGGCAGTGCAAACAATTCAAAACCCAAGATGGCAATCCCCACTGATGTAGAAGTCTGACCTGATATTCAAAAGAATATAAAATCTAGCTAATTCAGCCACTAATCATGGTCCTCTAAAATCAGTTGAAAAATGCCAAATGGGAAATCCACATTTCAATACTGCCGTTTGGCAGGAACTCAGTCGCCTCAAATGACTAATGCCAAATTTCACTGACTACACGACATTCCCTTTGTTGTATTAATGTCGACAGTTTAGCAGCAAATGACTGCAAAAATCTCACCAACCTGAATTAACCAGTTTACTGGAAGGAAGAAGGAAGCAAGTTTTCCCACTTCCTGTTGCAGAACCAATGCAGACTTTTTACTTTCTTCTGCTGTTATTACCAGAAAAGCAGGAATCTGCTTCCCAAGAGGCAGTTGATCCCTCGACTTGGCTAAGGAGAATAGCTGCCAAAAATCTGACCTGCTGCAGTTTTGCAGCTGTAGGTAGGCATAGGCTGACACTGGCTAGATAATCAGTGCAACTTTCCAGTAGCTAATATTCCCCCCCCCCCAGTCCTATTGTTACTTTTACTATACTACAGGACAGATGTAAATGTAGAGTAGTGATGGCACCTGAGCCACATCAGACACCTGTTGTGAATTATGTAAATTATGTCAGTCCAGAAAGAATGCACATTAAATAACTTGCATCCCTTGTACAATAATGTCATGACATGTGTGATGTTAACTTTGCCATTCTCCAGAATAGCCACCCATTGGCAGAGGTTTTTTTAAATATACCTTTTCTCCATTATTTATCTGGATATCAGGGGAATGTGCTGGTGGAATATCTCCCGCATTGTCCTGCTGGCTGATGAATTTTTCTTGATTATTTTTTCCTTCTTTCCGAAGCGGGGAAACCTTTGATGTCATTTTACGAAAGAAGGACCACACTTCTATCCTAGAACAAGGGAAGGGGATGAGCAACAGAAGTTAATGCACTTTCATCTACTGTGCATGACAGCAATTCATTTGTAATTCAATACTTCAAGTACGATGGAAAGATCCTAATGGCTTTTTTTGCAGATGCTTCCTTAGGATTTGAGGTTGTGGGTATGTCACTATCTCTAATTGTGTTGGAACTCCTTATATAACTGGGGGCTGTCAAAGGGAGCAGCCACCGGGGAAAAATGTATTTGAATAGACATTTCAGGCTCTCTAATGACTGTTATTGCTATTATCTCCTTTTCCACACTGCTCTGGAATATAGAAGCCATAAAAAAATTGTACTTACATTTTATGTATCTTTCACTGTCTTGTCTTTCCAAACCAACCAATCAACAAACAGACTTAAGTAATAAATATTTATACATGATGAACAAATAGCTGTAAAAAGGTAATGTGATAAAACAAGGGAATAAATTACTCCCGTTATGAAGAAAATGGATAAATAAAAAAATGCATACATACATACATAAATTCAAGCATCCTAGCTAATCAACAATGATGAATATGTAATAACATATTGAAGTCATTCAAAAGCTCACAGATCCAACTGGCCCAGAAGACTATCAAAGGGCCTCTCTGGCCTTGGATATGCCAGGAGATGATTTCACAATGGAGATCTTCTCATAATGGCGACACAGCAGAAAACAGGTCACAATAGCCTTACCAAGCTGATGCAACTTTAAGCATTTACCCTGTTTAGCCCCAATCTTTTTTCCTATGTATTTTTTAAAAAAGCCATGTTCAGGGTATGTATGAGTGGTGGGATTCAAATTTTTTTTTACTACTGATTCTGTGGGCGTGGCTTGATGAACGCTGCATGGCTTGGTGGACGTGGGTTGGTGGGTGTGGCAGAGGAAGGATACTGTAAAATCTCCATTCCCACCCCATCGCATTAACCTGTTTTCCAGCTCTGTTATTCTGTGCAGGACAACAAAATAAGACCCAGCTGATCAGGCAGAGAATAGATGGAGACGGGGCCAGTCAGAGGTGGTATTTGCCGTTCTCCGAACTACTCAAAATTTCCACTACCGGTTCTCCAGAACCTGCTAAATACCACCTCTGGTATGATGACTTTTGTTATGTCTCCCTCTTTTCTATGCTGCACCGTCCTCTAATGACTAGAGTCTAATCTATATTATGATACTCCATTTTATTTGCATTGGGCAGAACTGACTTCAAGTAGGGTGGCAAAAACTGGACATCACACTTATTATAGTTGGGTAAACTAAAACATGTTCAAAGAAAGGCCCAGAAGATGATCAGAGGCCTGAAAACTATGTCCTATGAAGAAATTAAGGCAGTTTCGCCTTGAGAAGACAAGACTGAGAGGAGGCTCATCAAGTACTTATAAAGTATCAGAAAGTTTGTTACGTAGAAGGTCAGCATTTCTTGGAATAATTGGTTTAAATTACAGAAAGGTAGACTCCAGTTCAATTGGAACATTAACAGTAACCAAATTCAACATTGGAATCAAGTGTCTAGTGTGGTTGACGGTTTTAAGATACTTCGTTACAATTTGAAATTTTAAGTTTGAACAGAATTATAAATTAGGCTTTGCTGTAACTCTAATATCAGGATGATTTTCTATGAATAATTATATGACTTATTAATAATTGCATGTATTTATTTATTAAACACCCCCCCCCTTTGGATACATTCAAGCATGCATCTATTGTATATGTTTTAGGTTGGAAATGTGCACTGAGTAAGAAATTGGATCTGATGGCCTAAATCTCTCTTCTGATTTTCTGATTCTATGAAAAAGGCAAATCCACTGATTAATTAAACCAGAAAGAAATGTGAACTGAACTCTTCATTTTTTCCAGCTGAGGTTAAAGAAAACCAGCATTCCTTTTGTTTTTAACCCAGATGCTGGTGGGTGTATCATATTCAACAGAAAGGGAAGATATATGTCCATGTTGAATGTACTATTTCCTTTTCAGTGCTCTAAAACTGTTCACTAATGGCCCTTTTATAGCCAGAAAAATGCTGACTGAGAAACAGTCATTTGGTGACCTTTGAAACCCATCTTTTATGTCATTTGTTTTAGGTCAGGCAAAGCATACGGTCTCTGAACAACCTCCCAGCTGCTCAAACCTACCTCTACCTCCTTTTAAAGTGCTATCCTTACTGTTTGACTGTTGTGGGTGGAAGAAATCAGATGCAGCACTTCTTTCTTAGATGAATAAGCCAAAGATAAAATTCTCTCCAGCTGGACAAATGGCTGAGCTTTGTGTAATATCACATGTTGTGCTATTGATCTTAGTTATGTACTTTAATTACTTTTCTAGAAAACCAACTTTTCCGTCTTCCAATCTGAACCCAGTTTAAACGATACTTAGAGGTGGTCTGGATTTGTTGTTTTAATTTGTGGCCACTAGATATGCTATGCAATTTCTTTGATATTAGTAATATGATATAATGGTATTGAGTATTGCCTGTATTTGTTTAACAGGAGTAACAATATCATTTTAACAAAACAAACAAATCAATCTAACAATTTTTGTGTCAATCAATCCAAAGGTTAAGCCAAACCTAAGTTTGTAATTCCCAGAATTCCTCAATCAAATTGCATTAAAAGACAGGCCCTCTTTTTCCATGATTATTAAGAGAGCCTTGATGAGGAACTTTATTGCAGAAGAGCCTGCAGTCTGAGCATAAACATTCTGAAGCTATGTGAGGATCTGTGTAAAAATCAATATTTCAATAATTTCCCTTTTGTGTGCCTTTCTGGCTTCTTTTTCTTAAATTTGCATGTGATCAGGTATATTTCTAGACCCAAGGTACATGTGTAGCTAATTACTGCAATCTACTGTGATTCTATCTTGCAATGTTTGCTACTATAATAAATTGTATACCTTCTTTGATATAAATATAATAGCATTCTAAATCTTATTCTTTCTTTAAAATCTGTGTCTAGTATTCATTATATTCTACTATTTAAATTTTTCTCAAGCTTCTGTTATAGAAAGTATCTATGCTCTTTTACAACTAAATATTCAAAATTCTCATCTTGACTGAAAAGATAATTTGTAATGACTCGATTACCCACAACCAAAAGTTGTCCATTTCTAGAAGAGTATCCTTGATATGAGAGAATGTAAGCTCATCATCCAAAGGTCCTTTTTCTGAAACATTCTTACACTTGAAATGATGTCTTTCTCTCTTAAGAACTTTCTTCTCCCTAACAGCTGGTATCTTGGGAATTGGATGAAATAACCAGACCCAATAAGTTCTTATTTACATGTTTTATTTACATGTTTCTGTTACCTTTGTTTCAGTGGAACAGACTGACTTCTTCAGAGTTTAGACTTCATTGCCCTAAGCACAAATCCATAACTTAATCCACATTTCAATTAATTGAAAATCACCCAGTCCTCAGGGTTTTTCCCCCATACTGATTAGTATTGATAAAGGCATGCTAATTATTACTGGCAATTTGGATTCCTTTCTATGCTCTAAAAGCCATGTTATCATTCTGCAACTTTTGGGTCTCTAGGTTCCTCACATGGTTATTAAATTCACTTTGGCACTATTTCTGTGGAGGTGGGAGACCAGCATGCTTCTCTCTCCCTCTCCCCCATCTTTTGCTGCTAAATGTCTGTGGTCCTATTTGCTCTTTAGTATAATTGCTCTGATTGGGAGTTTCCACCTGACTCTCCTTTTTAGAAAGAGTGCTGGTTAGGACTAGACAACTACATAAACTGACTATATTAACTTGTGACATTACTTACCTTACTTAGCTACAGTATGTAATTGCTATACTCTTGGGAGCCTATTTTCAACAGAACTTGGTTATGATTTTGTAAGCTAAACTGCATCCAAATTTTTTTTTCTGGAAGCCATGACTTGTATAACCACAAGGTGGCACAATTCTATTTGACATAGAAATGTTCTCCTTTCAAAGGAGCCAATACATAGAAACAGCTGCTTTCATGTGCCAGAACAAAAAGACCACAAACCCTAGAGTATAGGGAGAATTTGGAAGACGAGTAACACAAGCTTTTTAATCTGCTGTAAGCAGAAAAAAAGCCTGCATTTTTATCCATTGGGAGGCTTTTTTCTTCTCTTAGAAACATGAGTTTTAGTCAATTATTACAATCTGAAATATGTGCATGAATCATCCAGCAGGTAGCGCTGTTAACCTAAAATTGCTGAAATGAAAGAATAAGACACAAGAAAAAAAAACAGTAGGGGAAACTTCAGCATGAATAAGATGTTCATTTCTTTAATTCTAAAGACAAATTATTTGTGCTATTTGAAAAAGTTTTTTTTTTTAAATAATCCAATAAAGAAACAATTGGATGCTCTCTCTCTCTCTTTTATTAATTGCAAAGACTGCTCTTCCAGCCTGACCAGCAATCAATCCATCGCTTCAGTGGAAATTCTACAATCTGGCCAGGAGGACAGTATAAAACTTGCACCTTTATTCCCCAGTCATCCATTCACTAATATTGGAATATTTAGCCATCCTGCATAGTATACTGTCCACTGATAATCTCACTGTTCAAGACAGGGGTAGGCAACCTGTGGACTTCAATTCCCAGAATTCCTGAGTCAGCATAACCCACACTTCTTCCTCCAAGATATGCCTCCCATCTTCCTAGCTGATATACCTTATTGCAATGAATTCTGTAAATAAATCATGGTCCCCATACTTCCAAAGATGAACTTGGGAGTCCACCTTTTTTGAGAACAGGTGTAGCTCTTTTTGCTTTCCACTTCATCAGACTGTCCCAGTCAAGCGGAGAGGGCCACAGGCCAAGTGTGCTTAAAGGATGTCCTGCAATGTCTGAATGCGTGGCCTAGGGGCAAAGACAAAGACTGATGAAAGCATGGCTTGGGGCAAAGACAAAGGCCAAATAACAGAGCCTTTTGAGGAGAGTGCTCCAAAGGCCTCCAAATTCAATTGCACTTTGGAAATGTGTGTGTGTGCACACGCAAGTGGAGACATTCATCAGCAGGAGCAGATTGGCCAACCCAAGGGAGTAATGCAATTGCTCCCCCACTCTCCCTCCCTCCCTTGGCCTCCTCTCCCTTCAGCCCAAAGCAAATCTTCAGCCAGTGGCAGGTGGACAGTGCAGCTATGAGGAGAAAGCCTCAATTGTCTGCCCTGCAAACTGCCACACGCCAGACCTCCCGCTATTGTGTGAGGTCTCCATAGAAATGCAAACGAGCAGCGTGTGCCTTCCACAATCTGCTCACAGCAGCAGCTCATTAGGCATGCCGGACTGGATCCACTCTCATTCTGGTGAACTTTGCAGGAACTTCCCTCTGTTGCCCCCACTCCCCACCCCCGGCTGCGTTCAGCCTCCACTTGTAGCAAAAACCTATGTCGGATTGCTTCTGCACAAAAAAAAAGCCCCGCGGCGTTTTGAGATCCTAGCCATTAGAAACCTGAGCCCTGGGACAGATGCAGAGGTGGGGACCCCCCCTCCACGGCCGAAGTGCCCACGCCTCGTTCATTTAGCTTGGGTTTGACAACAGAGCAAAATTACTTGATTTGGGTACAGGGTGGAGGAGACACTTTGCAAAGGGAACTGTTTCTTAACAAGAAAGAAATACCCTGAAGGAAAACTCGCATCGCGTTGTTAAGCGCGGCTGGCGGAACTTATACCACAAAGTTGCCCATCTAAGACCATCTCCTTTCTTTGACTCATCCGCTCTTCCCCCCGCCCGCTTCAAAGATGAAACTACGTCGGCCGCAGTCTGCCCAGTAACATCATAACAAAAGCAGCCGTGGTAGATTCGAGGCACTGAAACCCCCCCCGGCCCGCTTCCACGCCATTTACTCCCTCTCTACTTTCCCCTCCACGCTCTCACCACAAGCGCCCCCCCCTTCTCCCACGTGGCCTCCCGGCACGAGCCGGGTCTACCCGACTGTCGGCTTAACATAACAATACACGCCAAGCTCAGCCAATCAGAAGAGGCGAGATTCCGGCAGCTGCCGGCACGGTAGCTCAGCAGCCCTTATATAAAGGGCGAGCGCGGCTCCTCGGCAGTCAGACGCGATTGGGACTTGAGAGGAAGTGGATTACCTGAGACAGTTTCGGCTTTTAAAACCCTGTTTTTGCTTCTCTTATCGAACAGCTTTCCGGAAGATTATTATTATTTTAATTTCCCTTCGAACTGCAGAGCCAGCCCTTGTGTGGATAACCCTTGGTGTTTTGTTTTTTTTTTTCTCCTTGTCTTTTGGACCATTATGACTCTGGAGGAAATTCACGGCCAGGAATCGATGCCTGAAACGAGCGACAGGTAACTATCCGTCGGAACTACTCCTGATGAAGGCTCTGAGCTCCCGGGGAAAAGAGAGGACGAGGCGCTCTTCGATGCTCGGGAAGGCGGGGGGGGGGGGGATCTCGCGCGAAGCCGTTCCTCGCCTAGAGTGACGAGGCTAAGCCGTTGTAGCCCCGGATCCTTCTTTCCCGACACTGACCCGTCGCTCTCCCCGCTTCTCTTTGCAGTAGCACCACTAGCAGCGCTAGCGCAAGCGGAACCAGGATGCAGAGCGCCGGCAAAGCTCTCCAGGAGCTGCTCGTCGCTTCCCAGCGCCGCGGCTGCCTTACTGCCGGCGTCTATGAATCGGCCAAGCTGATGAATGTGTGAGTATCCTTCTCGATCTGCGCGGTGTTGGCTGGCCGTCCGTCGTTGGCAGCCCAAACAACGAAGCCGGCCTTTAAACTAGCCAGTTTGGTCCTTGGGCTTGTAACTTCCTTCCACCCCCCACTCCTCTCCGTGGTTGGAAAATATCCCCTGCTAATCTGCTTTTCCCTTCATTTTTCTGCAGCGATCCAGATACAGTGGCTTTCTGCGTACTGGCTGCAGATGAGGAAGACGAGGGAGACATTGCCCTCCAGATCCACTTCACCCTCATCCAGGCTTTCTGCTGTGAAAACGACATCGACATTGTAAGAATAAACGACACCCAGAAACTGGCTACCATCGTGGGTGCTGGAGAAGAAGCTGGGGAGCCCCGAGATCTGCATTGCATTCTCATCACGGTAAGTGTTTTTTTTTTTTTTAATGGTATCTGCTTAGAGAGAGGGGGCTGGTCTCTAGTCCCTTGAGCTTGCAAAATTTCCCGGTATGTTTGTGACTTTTTAATACTTGACCTTTATGCAGAGATTAGGTAGAGTGTGGGATTTCCCCTACTTCTCTCTTCCTCCCTCTACCCTGGGAGTTGCTTCTGTGGTATTAGCTAGTCATACTTCTCAGGCAGAATAGTGACTGCTGGAGCAACTTTTTGAGCCTCTTGGATATCTCTCCCTCTCTCTCTCTCTCTCTAGAGCCTAGTTTCTAGCAGATTATTCTCAAGGGAACCAATTTTGTAGATTGACACTCCTGAAATAGCATTCAAATACTGAGTAATTTAAAAAGTACATTGGTTTCCATACAAAGCATTACAACTGATATTTGGGATATTGTAGTCACTTTTATTACAAGTAGGGAAAACATTTTTATATAAAAATACTAAATGGTTTCCAGTTTGACAGCTTTCACTAATAGCTTCTGTATTTATTTTTTTATTGTAGAATCCCAATGAGGATGCTTGGAAAGATCCAGCCTTGGACAAGTTGAACTTGTTTTGTGAGGAGAGTCGAAATGTGAACGATTGGGTGCCCAATATTGCCCTTCCTGAGTGATAGAGGCTGACCATCCAATGCATAGAAGAGGCTCACACCTTTTGTTGCATTCCCTCATCCTGGAGTTAAACACATCTGGGCAACCCAACAAGTGGCTGATTCTGAGGATTAGCCAGGTCAACAGCTTGGATTAAGTCACTCAGTCAGCACACAGGTGGGATCTTGTGGAGAAGAGAAAAGAGGGACGGGATGGCTTATTATGCCAACAGAAAGTCCCCACTAAACTGCAGTGGTAAGCTGGCACGTCTGGAGCTGAAAAAGTATCTCATGTTCTTAAGGAGCAGAAGAAAAGAAAAACTCTTGCTGATTTCCAAGTGAGATGAAATGTTTGTGGTAGCAAAATAGGGGAGAAAGTTGGAAAACTGGATACAGGTGGCATGTGAACAATATGTGGACACTAAATCAGGAATGATTGATGGGGGTACATAAAAGTCCCCAAAAGACTCTGATAAGCATAGTACACACTGGTACTATTGTATTGATATAAAAAGTTCAATGAAGACTGATCTGTCAGGAGGCTTTTGGACTATATATTCTGCATTGAAGATCAATTTTGCAATAATTATTTTTAAATTGATGTTGCTGTCAAAGATGTTATATATTTTGTAATAAATTTTGAAGATTAACTTCTATGTAGTGATGGTCTTGCTTATGAGAGGTGGTGGGGAAATGGAGTTGCAATCAAAGTTTAAATGAAGTAGATGGGGATGTTATTTATTGGCATAATATACATTGACATTATATATTCCTATATAATATATATATATAGGAAATCTTCAAAAGGTGCAACAGGAGGTACTCCAATATTAAGGATTGAGGCACAATTGTCTGATACAGTCTTGGGCTGTAAACCTGTTAATTTTTAAAATAAGAGTGCGTTTTTTACCTACAGTGTGTAGCTCCAGAACACTGGTTCAAATGCATCCCTTAGTATATATTATGGAAATAACCAGAAATAAATCCCTGAAATAAACTTAAAGTTATAATGATGATTAAAAATGAATGGGATTTAGTAATTTTTGTAAGTCAACACAATACCTTATATACCAATTAAAATTTTAAGGTTTGGAGCAGCATAGTTTTATATCATTGGCTGAAAAGATTTAGGCAGTGAGTGGCTGAACAAAGGAAATGCCTTCCATTGAAGTGACTTGACCTTTCACCCACCACACATTGCAACAGCTGCTTCTCACAACAGCTTGCAAGACTAAAGAGCTGCATGTTTAATGAGTCCTGCTAATGTAGGTCGCCTTTGTTGTGCACTGAGGGCACAGCACATGTTACTAGCCAGCTGAACATTCAAAACACTGAAGGAATAAAACATTACAAAAATGGTTTTGTAGTATCAGATGCCTGACATTGACATGAGCACTGTTCATTCAAAGATAAAAGCATTGGAGAAATGTTTCATACCCATCTTTCTCTTCAAACACATTTTATCCTGCACAGTTGATTTTCGATAGATATAAGCAGACTTAAGCTGAAGCATTGGATAGAATTGCACTGGAAATATGCAGATGGAGTGCCAAAAACTTGCAACTGCTTCAAGCTGCCTTTGCTCGTTTTGTCCATCTACCATTTGCTGCAACAAGAGAATCATTTCAGTTTATCAGTTGCTGGAAGAACATTTTTAAAAGACAAAATTGATAATAAATTCTGGATGTTTGATTCTTCAAAGATGGTTTATTTGCCTTAGCATTATGGTTTGAATTCAATACTACTATATGCCAATTTTAATGAAGCAATAAACACACCTTTTCACTTTTTAATCTATAGAAGATCAGCCACATCTTAAAAATTGTATAGTAGAACTCAAAAGGGAACAGCATAGTTAGGTGCCTTTTGGGAATGAACATCATTTTCTCTTTCATTTCTTCATTTCACTCCAGGAAATGAGCATTGTGTATCTCACCAGTGCCTGGTATTATTGATCCTTACATTTGGACCTGAATAGCTGTTTGCATCTTGGGGAGAAAAATCATTTGCAGCCCTGGCATTCAAAACTATTTCTGGCATGCTTGTATATATCACATTCCCCATGGTGCCATTTGGTATATGCTTTCGCTAACTATGAAAAACCTTTTAATTGGTTTTGCAGCTGACATAAGGAAAGGGCATTGCACCATGTAAACAGTATATACTCCAAGTGAATAGTGTTCTGTTACCCGCTTCATATGTAATTATGATTCTGTGTGTGAGTATGTGCACGCATATGTACCTGTGTGCTGTCAAGTCACTTTTGACTCATAGTGACTATCTGGACTATCTCTGCAGGTTTTTTGGGCAAAGTCTTTCAGAAACAGTTTACCACTGCTGCTTTCCTAGGGCTGAGAGAGAGTGACTGGCCCAAGGTCACCCAGATGGCTTTGTGCTTCAGGTGGAACTAGAACTCATGGTCTCCCTCCCAGTTCCTAGCCTGGTGTCTCAACTTCCTTGCCAGACTGGTTCCCTGTTATAATGTAAACTTTTGTCACCTGAATTCTGCAGCATGCAAGATCAAATGGATAATTTATATCAATAAAAGACTTAGTGAAGTGGAATTCCATTAGTTATTGATGGTCAAGCTGAATCTGTGCTACAATTAGCGAATCATATTTCCCATATATGAACCAATAAATTCCAACACAGAGATTCTAAATCATTTCTTTTATTATCAGTTGTGGTGAAGTTCAAAACTATTCTAAAGCCTATTCTAAAGCCTATTCTAAAACTATTCTAAAACTATTCTAAATGGCTACAACTAAATATTCATCTGGATGAAGTTGCTGAAGTAACTTTTTGACCATGCCTTAGGCAGAAGATTGCATAGGAGACCTTAGTTACTTCTGGGTTGATAAATATATTTTTTCAAGGACTTTACAGGATTCTGCTAGTTTGTACATCTCTCTTGATGTGGTCTGTACCCAAAAACTAAGGAAAAACAAAACACTATCCTGGAATAACTTAATGTAGAGCATGAGTCAAAAGCAGTGGCCTTAAATAACTTAATAAACTGTTGAGCTGATAAGATGGAAAGAAGACCTTAGAACAAAGCAGGCATATTGTGTTATAACTGGAGAGACAATTTGTTGTGTACACTAGTTATACTTGTCAAGAGCAAATTTATACTTCATTTTACTAAGCAGGAAAGCAAAACAACATTCAATGAACTTGCTGCCCTCAGGTGACACTGTTTCAACCACGTGACAAGATGTACTATAGAATAGGTTGGTGAATGGAAGATCAAAGCTGTGGTTGTTCTTCTTGATAAGTCACTCCAAAATGTACTAGTACACTAATCCTAGAACACATCTATTCAACAAAAAATCCAGGCAGTTTGATAAGCTTCATTGGATCTCATACACATTTTGCATTGGAGATGTCCCCAAACCCTTAAAGCAAAAGCAGTAAATATACAGGCTTTTTTATCTACATGTGAACTTGACAACCCATTTTCTTAGTTATTGCTGAAACCCATCATCCTGAACGGTTGGCTGTACTGGCTGAAATAACTGGACTTCAACAATGACTACTATGGTTTGGTCCTTCATTCGTGCTTTTACTATAAATATAGCAGTAACAAAAATGCAACAAAAAAGGTGGAAGTCCAGGGAAAGTGCATTGAGCAGAACAAATCTCTTTACTTTGTCTTTACTGACGGAATGAAAGCTTTTGACACTATAAGCAGGGAAACTCTCTGGGACCATCCTGAGACTATGGATGCCCAAGGAAATTCGTGAATATTGATTCAACTATTCCATGATGGAATAACAGAACAGGTCCTTTACCATGGTGATAGGTTAGCTGCATTTGCCATTTCTAATGCGATGAAGCAGGCTTGAGGGCTAGCCTCAGTCCTGTTCAATCTGTTCTTTCTTGCAGGTTCTGTCATGCTGTCCAAGGTCTGAAGAAGGAACTGTATGTCAGGTTTCTGTAGGTGGCTGTTTCTTTAATCGCTGCTGCTTGAATGCACATAGTACTTTCATAGGGTCATTTAAAAAAACTCACTTTGCCGATGACTCTGCATTCCTGCTGTACAAGACAGTGTTGTACAATTGATCCTGAACAAATTCTAAGATGCTGCTATGCTCTTCAGTCTAACAACCTGAACAAGACTGAATTACTTTACCAGCACAAGCCAAATACCAACCCCATAGAAGCAAAAATCATTGCTGATGACATCCAGCTATCATATGCATTACTTCAAATTCTTGAACAATAGGTCTTTAGGACAAATAAATAGACTCCAAGATCAGCAAGGTCAGTCAGGCTCTGGAACAACTGCATATTACAGCACTCAATTAACACAACATTTGTATCGTCACAAAGCTGAAAGTCTACAATGTTATGATGATCCCTTTCCTTCTATATAGATGCGAGTCTTGGACTCTGGATCAATGACACATTACACTGGGAAAAATTTCATGTGTGTCCCGTGCACTCCATCCTTGGCATTTGTTGGCAAGACTGTCTCTTCAACATAGAAATCTTGGATTTGCAAAATCCAGCAGCATTGTGTCTCTGATGATCAGAGACCAGGTGCAGTGGGTGGGGCACACTATTAGAATGGGTGACCATTGTATGCTTCACTATTTGCTCTATGGTGTATTAGAGACTGGGAAGAGGCTATATAGATATAATGGCAACAACAAACAACAGGTCTTGTAGAATACTATATACCATACTCTCATAGTTTCAGTAACACTCTTCCAGTGACCCACATATGGCAGCAGATTGTGGTGGTGCAGTGGTTAAAATGCAGTATTGCAGACTACTTCTTCTGCCTGCTGGCTGCCATCAGTTTGGTAGTTCGAGTCTCACCAGGCTCAAGGTTGACTCAAGCTTCCATCTCTCCAAGGTCAGTAAAATGAGGAACCAGATCATTGGAAGCAATATGCTGACTCTGTAAAACCACTTAGAGAGTGCTGTAAAGCTCTGTGAAGCGGTATATAAGTCCAATTGCTATAGCTATTGCTATTATGTGGAAACAAAGTGTGTCTAATGGCAACATAACTAGGGTGGGCTGGTGAAATTATATTTAGCTTTGGGATATAACATTTTCAGTCCTGCTGATAATGCTGATTACGTTATAGGCTTCTAGATCTACACATGGTGGGATATGAAATCAGATCTCTGGTTGACACCATGACATGTAGAATATCATGTTAGAAACTGTGTGGACATATTTACACAATGTACATGCCTCTTTATGTAAGCAAATTGCACGAATAGAACATATAGTACATGCCTGAAGATGCATTTTATCCAATGACATGTTGGCATGTGGGGATGCATACATGAAATGCTGCATGCCCATAACTTCCATGATTGATTCCAAAGTGCGTGTTGTAGAGCAACTGTGATTTGATTATCAGGATGTTTTCCCCCACATGTGCTCTAGAGCCTGTGCCTAATCCGATAAAAGGAGTAGGCAAGAGTCATCAGGGTTCTCAATACCATCAATATCAATATCATCCTCAATAAATGTCAGCACCAAAAGTGCTGTCAAATTACATAGTGTCTTGATTCATATCACTGAATAGAAGTGTGTCTTTTGACCTGATCAGAAATGAGATGGGAAGGATAGCATCTACCTTTTCAGCTCATTACATGGATCCATTGCAAGCATCCATTAATACAAAGACTTACAGAATCTAGACCCGTGGAACCCTGCATGTTGTAGGGCATGTAACAACCTGTAAGAACTGATCTCTGGTATGCTTGCATAATATTTTATTTTATCCTTCAAAATATAATCAAGTATGTCAGGAAATCTGATTTTACCAGATGGGGCATTAGCTGAAAGAAAACAAGGATGTTTGTGCTCTGTGTCCGTTTACATATATGTGGATGTACAGTACATTACCATGAAATAAATAAAGCCAATATATGGAAATGACATACTGAGAAAAACACAAAGGGATTGTGCAATAGCTACCTATCCCTACCTTCTGAATATATTATTTTCTGTTATTTATCTCCCCAAAACCAAAGCTAAGGCAGAGAGTAATGTCAGAGGCAGCAGACCAATGTTTTCAACCTTGGCAACTTTAATTAAGATGTGTGGACTTCAACTTCCAGAGTTCCCCAGCCAGTATGCAAAGTCCATATCTAAATCCGCTGATCACAATGGCATGCAGACTTTGTCTCTTGGACAAAGGCTTTAGAGGCATTCCACACTAATGAATTAGTTCATTTATTTAGCTCTGTGCATACCATTTTCCTTAAGAATCAAATGTTGGTCAGTTGTATCACATCTGACAGCAGAAGAGATGACGATTTTGCCTCCTGAAAAGAGATAGGGAGGAGAAGTTGACAGAGGGAAGTGAGGGAGCTCTACTAACTTTATATAATTCACTACCTTGCTATCTAATACAGTCATCTTCTATGTGCCATGATTTTTATTTTTTAATAAGTCCAATGAAGCATCTGATTCCTTATTATACCCCAAAAGGGAACAAACACATCATGCAAGAAGGTATTTTGTTATTTAACTTTAATTACTTCCATTAGGTTTTTTAAGGGACTATCTAATGTGGAAACCAAAGTCAAGTTTCATCCCATCTCCAGATATTTTAATCAATTAATAAAGGTGATGTTCATTGTATTTATTATTTATAAATCTTTAAATTACTTGGGCACTGCTTTTCTTGTTTCATCACTTTAATCTTTTGTACTTCAATTATTTCAGTTTCTTATATATTTGAAGCATCTTACTATAAATTTTATCAAGTGATTATGCCCTATGATAACCTGGCTTTGAAATTCAGCATACA
This sequence comes from Bungarus multicinctus, assembly GCA_023653725.1. Classification (NCBI taxonomy): domain Eukaryota; kingdom Metazoa; phylum Chordata; class Lepidosauria; order Squamata; family Elapidae; genus Bungarus; species Bungarus multicinctus. Next base: position 216,560,745 of record CM042834.1, read on the forward strand.
GATTTTTAAAAAATGAAATAAATTCATAAGGACAATACAAATGATCAGAAAGTGGAAATCTTTGAGTTTGCTTTGTCTTCTGGCCACTTAGTCATCACTCCCTATTCACCCCCTATTAGAATAGCATAAATTTGTACAATGTATATTATATTTTGTAATAGTCCCTAAATCAGCTTTCCTTAAGCCAGTTGCTGCCCTCCAGAAGTGTTGGACTAAAGCTCCCATCCTCCCTAGTAAATGCCACTAAAACTTGGAACTGTGGACTATGACATTCGAGAACACTGACATAGAAGAGGCTGACTTTAACTGATAAGGAATAAAACAGGAAACTCCAGATGAGAAGATTTCCTTGTTTTCTTTTCCTGGCTTTGAATTGCAGTGAATGGACATGTTAATTCAGATAATTAATAGCAAGCTCAAATCCAGTATCTACAAGTGCATGGTTTACATTAAGCTATTATACTACAGAAGCATGTTAGAAAGTAAAGTAAACATATCATGGTTGGGCTGCAAAAATCTGGAAGTCCACTAGAAGAAAACCATGATAGAAAACTGGTTGGTCAGTTATTTTTTCAGCCAAAATACAGATGATACTTTTCAGAATTACTAATCACCATTCTTCATGCTAAAGTCAAAGGATTAAACCATGCAATGTTTTAAGCATGTGTGTGGAATCTGATCAGCAATGTATGGATCATAGCAATAGCACTTAGACTTATACACCGCTTCATAGTGCTTTACAGTCCTCTCTAAGCAGTTTACAAAATCAGCATATTGCCCCCAACAATTTTGGGTCCTCATTTTACCCACCTTGAAAGGATGGAAGGCTGAGTTAGCCTTGAGCCTGGTGGGATTTGAATTGCCAAATTGCAGGCAGCCGACAGTCAGCAAGAAGTAGCCTGCAGTACTGTACTCTAACCACTGTGCCACCAAATATATCTGTATTCTTAAGGCTAATTCATAAATATATACATGTCATTCTAAGGACTCATCTCTGCTACCCCTCCCCCTGCATATCATTGATTTCTCCAAGAAACTCAGGGCAGTGGGCATGATTCTCTCTCCATCCCCCTTTTATGTCTATTCAGTGGATATGATGGAGGTGCAACGCAATCAGCCTAATTGAAACATATGGCTGTACAAGGTGTGCACTTGTCTTCTTTGGTTTGGTGTTTAATTCCTTTCCATTACTCTTTTTGATGACTTTTTGATGACCTACTACATCTGGGCTACCAAAATCTAGACAATCACTATATGGCAGAAAAGTGTTACAATTTTGTAATTTTTGTCTCTGCCGTTTGATGGTCATTCAGATTTTTGTAGTTCAGATATAGCAACTCTAACTTATCAGGACTGAAATTCAAAACATCTGGAAACATCACATTACCTCTTCCATCACGCTCTCACTCATTGATGATTCATTACTGAAAATATTTAGTGTGTTATGTAAATATTGCATCTCTGATTAACAGTTCACATCAGAAACCCAGCGCTGGATTCTCTACCTGCTGACTGCAAAGATCTCTCCACATTCCATCCTAAGGATGCTTTTCAAGAGTCCCATAAAACTTTAAACTTATTTCTTCTTCTAGCTTCATCTCTGCTAGATCTCTTTAAAACTGTCAAATCAACCTAGGAAAAATAATTGCCAAATAAGCTATGTACGTTATTTAAATTCACATGATGCTGTAGCTTTGGACAATTATGATTTCTGTTCCCGTGTTGAAACCACTGTTTGCAAAAGCAATGGCTTTTCACTTTGATTACAACATTAACCCAAGTAGCTTGTGATGGAAACAAATAGCTTAGGGGTCCTGGATTTGACATCCAAAGATCCAGATGGCCCCCAAATGCAGCAAAGAATGTCTAGATATGGTAGAGAAAATAAATCTAACAAAGTGGAGGTTATATTCTTTTTCCTCCATATTTTTGGGGACATGATCAGAACCAAACACAGCTCTTTGACTAATCCTACTAGACCTTAATTAATCCTACCAGACTCAAATTGATCCTATCTGCCCTCAGACAAAGCCCCCTGCAATCTGATCTATATGGGGAAAAAAAACCAAAAGCCTTGCTCATTAACTCCAACAGAGGCCACGGGCAGCCCTAATAAAGGAATTGCATAGTAATCAGGTGAGAAATGCGAACATTCCATTCTCAGTCACCTGATGATCTCAACATTCCATTCTCCTTAACAAGAGACTTTCCCAGCTCTGTTGCCCCTCCCAAAAGGGCTGCTTTGCCTAACAATACAGTAGTATTTTACCCCAAGTGCACTACCTGGACAAGAATCTGTGTCCAAACTGACTAAAAAATAGATTTCTAGAATTTCCCACCTTGTAATCCTCTGTAAGACCTTTGCTTTTCCATCCTTCAGGTTTTTCTTTCTTGTAAATCAACAGGCACTCAACAATGGCAATGAACCTGGTTATTTCTCCCCAGTGTTGTTCTTTACTTCTGAATTACTCACGACACAGATTGTTTTGCTGCATCCAATGGTCACCTCAATTCCACCTCTGTATAATTTTAATCCTTAAAAATGAGTATTTTAATTTAGCTCAAGTGATATGTGGGTTTTCTTAGTGATGAATATATACTTTAGAAATCAGTTCTTTGAAATCTTCATGAGCCCAGGAGAAAATGATAGCAGAGAAAGCAGGAAAAACCCTGGCCTCTTATTTTAGCTGAGAAAAAGTCCCTTGATTCACCTAACATTTTACTCACCACAGCCACCTTGTTTTCAAAGAAATAAACAGGCTGCAGCCACAGGTTCAGATTACCAAACACACTTACATAAATCACCGAGAAAGCTTTCCCTGCCCTTCTCGGCAACTCCTGGAGCATGTAATAGAGAAACTAACATTTCTTATTCTCTAACATTTCTTAGTTTCTCTTTCTCTGAGCAGTTATGTGGCCTATTTTGCCTGTCAGAAGCAACTTCCTTCCAAGCGAGAGCTGCCAATGGATCTGTTTGTTCAGGGAGCATTTGATACCCAACTTTGATTTTTCCAAATGTAAAAATATATCAAACCTCATAGAGAAAAATGCAAACAACTCGAAGACTATTTGATACCTGCCCACTCTTACTACTATAATTATTGCAACTTGGTTTCTGAAAGTTGTGGAATTCAGCATTAGCAATCACTGGGGTTACCTCTCCTCATTCCAAAGACTAAAAACCCCTTGCTGAGTCATACAGTTGCAACTTTCTTCTAATCAAAGTCCTGTGCCTTTAACAGTGGTTATCTGGCTGAAATTCTACAAGTGAACCTTTCCCTGCTCTGGAGAACGAAAAGGCGCTGCATGATTAGATTTGACTCACTGTGTTGTTATAGAAAGGCCAGGAATCCTAGAGGACGCAGACAGTTCAAACCATGGGCAATTGCCTTAATTGCCTTCGGGAGAAGATCAAGTCACTGATTCAAGTAGCAAGAGTATTTTTACACTGACCAGCCACAGTTCTCCAGGCTTTGGGGCAGGAGTTTCTATTAAATTTGTATCTTATCTTTGCTATTAAAAACTCAAAGCAGCAGGCATTATTTTTCCTACTATCCTACTGTATATTCCAATTATAAGGCAGGAATACAGGCGGGAAATAAGTCATTGGTCAAAATTGTCCAGTAGGTTTAAACATGGCTCTTCACATTCCTGCCTTATGCAGTGTTAACTATATAGGACTTGTCTTAAAATCACAAAATTGCATCTCACTTATTTTGACCATGTCATGCAGGGGAATTCACTGGAGAAACAATTATATTTGGAAAAGTGAACAGTAAAACGAAACCAGGCCCCAAAGCACATGGTGGCTGGACATCATAAAAGCTGACACCAGCCAGAGCATAAAAAAACAAAAAGAAATAGTGCAAGATTAGAGAATATGGAGAGACTTTGTCCATAGAATCGCCAAGAGTTGGACACAATTGAATCTATAACATTATCATCAAAGGTGGTATTCAGCAGGTTCTGACCAGTTCTGGAGAGCCGGTAGTGGAAATTTTGAGTAGTTGGAGAACCGACAAATACCAGCTCTGACTAGCCCCACCCTATCTATTCTCTGTTTCCTGAGTCCCAGCTGATTGGCTGGGTCTCCTTTTGTTGTCCTGCACAGGAGAACAGAGTTGGAAAGCAGGTTAGTGGGGTGGGGAGCAGAGGTGGTATTCAGCAGGTTCTGACCAGTTCTGGAGAACCGGTAGTGGAAATTTTGAGTAGTTTGAAGAACCAGCAAATACCACCTCTGACTGGAGATTTTACAGTATCCTTCCCCTGCCATGCCCACCAAGCCATGCCCACAGAACCAGTAGTAAAACAATTTGAATCCCACCACTGATTATCATCCTCAGACTTGTCTCCTTATTGATGGATAAGGACAAGCACTTCATGGAAAGAAAGAGAGATGCTAGATATAACTGAGTTTCTGTTGGCCATTAATAACTTTGGGGCATTGAAAAAAAATCCCCTATCTTTTAACCATTTTGCTACACTATTCTTGTATTTGGGAGGACAATACTTACATCTTTTCTCTTGCATACAGTGGAACAAATATCTTTTCAGGAGTATCCAAAGAACATGGATAATCTATGGATACTTTCAGTCAGGTGGCTCCTATGCAAAGCTTCTCCCTGACCAGGAAATATGATTTTTGTGATAACATCTTTCAATTATACCAGCATTATGATAATCACCCAAACTCCACATCTTCAGCTATAAAGATACATTGATCACAATCACCTGTTTTTTATGGGAAATTGTTCCATAAGATCTTGGATTGCAAAACTACAAAAGGAAGATTCACATTTCACTGTGATCTTAAACTAAGGGATTATAACATGATATTCTGGGGCCTTCACCATGTTTCCCCACTTCCCAAACCTTTGTTGGAGCCTCCAAGGCCTCTGTGAATACTTCTGTTGAATTATTATCTTTTAATATAGCCTAAGAAAAATATTCAGTACATGAACTTTAAGGCTTTTTGGCCTGATCCTGCATTCCTATTGGAGTATAAATCCTATTGTATACCAGATAAAGACCAACTCTGTACAGATAGTCCTTGACTTAACAACCATTCATTTAGTGACCATTTGAAGTTATAATGGCTCTGAAAACAGTGATTTATCACCAGTCCTTGCACTACAACCATTGCAGCATCCTTACAGTCACAGGAACAAAATTCAGTGCTTGGGCAACTGGCAGGTATTGCAATGTCCCAGGATTATGTTATTCCCCATTTGTGACCTTTCTAGTAAAATCAGTAGGAGAAGCCAGAGTCACTTCATGACTTCATGGTTTGCTTAACATCTATAGTGATTCACTTAACAATCATAGCAAAAAAATAAAAAATAAAATTGGACACAACTTACTTCACAACAGCCTTGCTTACAAATCTAAATTTTGGTCCCAATTGTGATCGTAAGGACAACCTTTACTTAAAAAGAAGGATTATATGGAAGAGGAACATGAAGTGCATGAGGTGCATGTGATAAATAGGTGAATTAGGAAGGGAAATGAAAATAAAACATATCGCATGTTTGTGAAACTAAGAGCAAGGAGAAGAATATAATTCATTAAAATGAAAATGGCCTGCTCTGGACTTCATGAAAATATTTTAGTTTTAGGCTTGATTATAATCAAAAGGCCTAAAGCCTATATGTCCAAATATATGAATTTACAGTGTTATGAGTAGGTATAAAAATAGGAATCCATCGGCAGGTGATGACTGCATGATGTTGTGTGAATGCTGATAATGGAATTAGATTTGAGTTTGGGATAAATTGTGCAACATTCTGAAAGATGCGATGGGGGGAAAAAGGATATTCTGTTGAGCTCCATGAATAACTGAGAATGAGACAAGACAGATAAAGAAGTTGGCCATTGTACCCAAGAATGAAAGTGAATGCTTACTTGTGAGCAGTTAGAAAAAGAAGTTTTGTTTATTTTAAATATGTGATTTGGGAAAAAAAATTAAGACCTGTTATTCCAACATACTGAGAGAAACTCTAATCCTGAGACCAGGATTAGAATACTAAGGATAAACTGTTGGTATAATAGCAGCTCAGGGCTGCACATATGAGACATAATGTTTTGAGGAAGATGTTTTCAATTTCCTTTGCTAGAACTCTCCATATAAAATGTTCAAAGCTTTCATTTAAGTTTAACAAAGACATAACCATTGTTATGTACATATGCTGTACAGTACTTTCATTGACATAGTTGTTTACAACTCATCATTCATTAATTTGCACCCAGCCTACACCATGATTATAGCAATGTTCTTTGTAGAAATATAATAGAAAGCATGTTTTACAATGAATAGTACAACAGAAAGACATAACAATAACACAAAATATAACAAGCAATTGGAGAAATAGGTTAATAAATTAATTTTTTAAGAATTTTCTTTGCAAGCCCAACCTGAGGACCGTTACCATCATGGAAATGAACCATTAATAGACACATAGACATAAACAATATTTACATACTATGCAAAAGAGACAATCAACAAGCCAAAAAGGGAACAAAAGATCTCCCCACCAGCAATCTACACCCAGATGAGCATAGATTAACTCCAAAATTAATACCAGACTAACAATCAGGAAGTAAACAATACACTGATCAGGGAACTGCCAAAGAAACCAACAGTACACAATCCAATCAAAGAACTTCCAGATCACTCTCACCAACACTGAGCTAGCAAGTCACTAGAATATAATCTGAGAACACATCCCATTCATTCCAGCAGTGATAATGTTACCTAAATTGGATAATGAAATGTCTGCAAGAACATAACCAAGTTCAAAGAGCACCAAGGACCCCTAATTTCAACCTGGAGCTACAAATATTCTCCTTAAGACAATTTGTGTTGTGTAAAATAAGAACTGTGGTGGTGCAGTGGTTAGAATGCTGTACCATAGGCTAATTCTGCTGCATGCTGGTGGTTTGATTCTCATTGGCTCAAGGTTGACTCAGTCTTGTATCCTTCCAAGGTCAGTAAAATGAGGACCCAGATTGTTGGGGGCAATATGCTGACTCTATAAACTGTTTAGAGAGGGCTGTAAAAGCAACAGTGAAGCGGTATGTAAGTCTAAGTACTACTGCTATTGCTCTAACCCAGTAATTTTAATCCATTGGAGATTTTGTAGTAGTTTGTACTAGTTCTGTGCTTTGAAAATGAAAAATGGAAGCATCAAAGTGGTGACTACTGAAATTGGCTCTCGCCAACATCTGAACCTTTTATATGGAAATACTAGGTGGGAAAATGATCTTCATCATTTGATTTTGCAGTGAAATGGAAATTGTACCAGGAAGAATTGTGCTAGATACTCTTCAATTTAGTGTTTGTAAACAAATCTTTTGAAGAAGCCCTCTACTGGGTATTTCAATAGAGAGCAGCTGGTAGCCAACCACAATGTCAAGTTTCCTTCCCATGATAGCATGGAAGGTTATTCAAGGTCCTATCATTTTACAGGATAGTATGAACACTTGTAACATTTGTCATCATCACATGTTTCTTCTGGAATAACACAGCTTCAGAGGGTAGATTCTAGGGGCATTGTGACTTATGTCCTATAAAGTAAGGTATAGGTTTGATAAAAGGATTTTTCATTCTTTGTGACACTAATTTTGCACACTACAGTATTCATTTTTCACTGTATAAATCTTTATCTTGGAAGCTGGTAATAATGTACAACATCTTCATTGCAAAAACTATTTGATTTCTTTTTGGGTCATTTTGTGGTTCATCCACTTAGACAGTCACAGTGTAAACTTTCCAATTTGCAGGAAATGAAGGAATTTTAAAGTCTTGCTTGGAAATGTTACTCTGGCTTTATTTATACAGTGAGGTATTTAGGGCAAAGGGGAAGGAGTCTGAATGGAGATTTTGCTAATTCTTGACTAAAGTGCAAATTTGCTATTGAGAAATAAAAGAAATACATTGTGCTATACCTAGAAAGGTCAATGAGTTCACACCTGATTTGTTCTAGATAAGTCTAGCACTGAACAGATTAATTTCATGACAAGGGAGTAGTTTGATCTATCAGTCTCCATTTCTCAATATATGTTTCACCCTTCTTAGAAACAGAGAACGGCTGATTGAATTACACATTGTCACCTATACAATATTAAGTATCCATGGCAGGTCTGTGGGAAGGGAATTGTTTTCAGTGCTTCACGCTATGGATGTCTGAGTCTCCTCCCCTTTCTTCAGTTTTATGCAGCTTTAATTCATAAGCCTGATCACAATTCCAGCTTCCAGTAATTAAAATTAAAATATAAAAAATAAACATGTCATAATAACCAGCAGCAGCAACATCCTCCATAAAAATAAACATAAAAATAAACACTAGCCATCAATGCACCTGGATTCCTCTTCTCAGCTTTGAGAATAACTAAACCACATGCCCTATTCATTCCCCGGAGCCCAACAGAAGGGGCAGAGATTTACAGTCCTTCAAAAAGTAATAGGGATGAAGCTATTGTTTTTTGGGGGGATAATAGCTCTTGGTGAGGGGGAAGTGCCTGAAAATGATCTCCAGGTCTGCTCTAAACAACACACTGTAGGATCTAAATCCCTTAGAAAAGCCTCACTTGTTGGGTGGATTCCACATTGAACAAGATCAGTCAAAGGTTGTTTCAATTGTTTATCAAATTGTTATAGGTGGACATTATAGACAAGACCTGTACCTTAGCTTGAAAAGATAGGATAGGCTCTAAAGCATTTGCTTATTTGGAAGAAGTATTGCTATCAACCTTATGAACCCCGTCAACCTTGATTGTTTATATGTATCCTGCCAACCTAGCAGTTCAAAAGCATGCAAATGTGAGTAGTAGATAGATAGGTAGTTTGGTGTGAAGATAATAGTGTTCCATGCATCATGGCATATAGTCATGCTGGCCAGATAACCACAGAAATGTCCTTGGACTATGTTGGCTCCCTTGGCTAAGAAATGGTAATGAGCACCATCCTCTAGAGCAGGGGTCTGCAACCTGAGGCTCCGGAGCCACATGCGGCTTTTTTGCTTCCCTGCTGCAGCTCCCTGTTGGCTGATCCCATCACTGGCTGGCTCCACCCCTCCTCTCCCTGTCACTCCTTGCCTGGCCTGAGAAGGTAAGGATGATGGCAGGGGATGGAGAGTCACTCCATATTTCAGAGCAGGAGGTGACTGGGTGGAAGTGAGTGACGTCAAGTTGGCTATGCCCACTCAGTCACACAGGTTGTTAAATTATTGGCTCCCGGTGTTTTCTTTTCTGTGGGAAATGGGTCCAAATGGCTCTTTGAGTGTTTAGACCCCTGCTCTAGAGTCAGGGGATCAGGGCAAAACTTTACCTTTATCTTTTATAAGGAAGGAAGCTTATGCCTTCTATATAATAGATCCTTTATCCTGAATTTTCTTTAATTATCTAAAGGACAAGTAAATGTGTATCACCAACAATCCAACTATCTCAACTCTAGAGCTACCATATCTGCGTTGCAAAAATCAGGATGGCCGCTAGATGGATGCAGAAATAGAATTGCCTGCATCTTTTTGCTGCTACCTAGAGTGTTCTAGTTGTTCATCCTACTATATTTATGAAAGATTATTAACAAATGAAATACGAATAAATTCAAACATAATAACTTGCTTTGAAATGAAACAGAACATAAAGTGATCTAACCAAGTCACTAAGAAATTGATTTCAAAAGTACTTTGCCTAGGCAGCATTAAAGGTAGGTCACAAATTGCAAAGGACACAGACTAATCAATACGTGGAATGACCTGCTCATGTGCTCTCCATGTGATTCACTCCCTTTGAAACATAACATTGAGTCATAAGAGAGAGTTGGCCTTGCAGGTGTCTGAATATACTCTTTGGTCAGAGCTGTGTTAGAGCATGAATGAATGAGTGGGAGGGCTGACTTCTTCACAGAATAGGATACTTTGATCCTGCTCCTCCTTAAGCAATAAATAATGATGCACTTAACCTTTGATAGAATTAATCTTCACAGAAGTTTGCATGCTACAACAATTATATGTACATTAATTCCTAGAAATGGCATGTGTACACACAGATATAGAAGAGGCAACTTTGAAAACAAATGAATTTGGGAATATTGTTTATCACTGTCACTGTAAACTGGGCAGGTATGTGCTATATGCAGTCAAATACATGCATATGTTCAAAATGTGATCAAAACTGAATCAGTTTTAAAGGTGTTGTGTTGATCCCTGCAAAAAAAAAGGAAGAAGACAGGAGGGAAATGATGACATCTTCATGACCTCCTTATTTTTCTTTTTTTTATACATTCAATTCCCCTTTGTGATAGTTATCATATCTGTTTAAATATTCTTTCTGTTTTTTCTTCCACATTGAAGAGAGTGATTAGGCTAACTCAGAGTTTTGTGAAAGCTTCCTTGTCAACATTGGGAAGTTACTTCAGCTGATCAGCACCTAGTTCATAAATTCAAACCATAATAAATCCCAGTTATTTCTATTCCCAAAGCCTTTCATGGACACCTCTAACCAGTTGTCAGCATTCAGAAAGGGAGGCCTGCAGCTGGTATGCTGTGAAGTATGAAAGCAAGCCATATTCATTTCCATCTTCATAGTCCCAATGCCTTTCTCATTCCAATATGCAACAAGTGAGCGGAGGCTCTAACGTTAGGACTCAGTGTGTGTGTGAGCTTCAGCAATGTGGAAGGACGAATATGGATTCCCATAGAAAAGCTGACTATTCAGAATTGTTTTGAAAGGCTGGTTTAAAAATATTGCTGCTACCTTATCATAAATTGCCAGGGGAGGCAGAGAAGCTGGCTAAAATGAATTTTTATGAGAGGCTTTCTTTACTTCAAGAAATCAGGGGTTTCTGAAGTTATTTCATTATATCCTGCACACACATCTATCTATCTATCTATCTATCTATCTATCTATCTATCTATCTATCTATCTATCTATCTATCTATCTATCTATCTATCTATCTAGCAGTGGTTCTCCTGTTATAGAAGAAATAGGTAACTGATGTGCCCAATATTTCTGGAAGTCAACATACAGACACCAGGTCTTTCCATATCCAAAATTAAACCATTAGTTTGAGAACTGTTGAAAAATGGAGAAAAGTAATAAGGTTAACAAAGTTAATGTGAAGAATCAATGCAGGTTCTGCCTTTCACAGGACTGTTTCATCTTATTTTTAAGTGTCTTGATCTTTCAGAAAAGAATAAAAATATTTTCAGTTTCATTTTAAATTTCAAATTAGTTGCACCCAAAGAGGTCATTGATATAGTTTGCTTTTGCATGTTGCATTTTTTAAAACTTCCACTTCGCTCTTTGTGTTCTTCTGCAGTGAAATTCAGCATCGAAGGATTTTAAAAGTTTTCATCCTACAGATAACTGCATCATGCAGGGATTTCAAACAAGAATCCAAATAACACTACTGTACTTTCCTTAATAACCCTCGAACAGTTATCAAATCCTTCCCTTCTTCCCTCTATCATGATCAATCAAAATAACATCAAAATAAAAGAGCTTGAATTGACATGTGAAATTTCTTACCATGGAATCAATACATGGATCATTTTCTAAAACTTTTAATTTCCAGAACACTGACAATTAGAGAAACTAGAGACAATCTCTTGTCTTTGAGACTACTGAGTGCTCCTTCAGTTACAAGAATTCGGGTTTTTTACTATTTTGTTTCCAGAACTGCATTTGTTGACAGAAAGTTCAGGTGGTTTTGATTTTAAATGTCTGAACATAATGTATCTTTTCTGTGCCTCAGTGGAGACTATACTGATAACATGACATGAAGCTTATCTAGAAAAATAAATAAATAAACAAATAAATAAATAAAAGTAGAAGAGGGGAAGAAATACCAAATAAGGAGTTTAGGTTGACATTAGTTTTGTAAAGCCTTCAGAAAATCTTGTATTATCCTGTGCATCCATTTTATCAATAATCTCTTTCTCTCATGACTCTCAAAAGGCATAGATAAAATTACTTTCCTTGCTTATTATCCTGTCTACCTATGGAATAAAAATATGGTAGGATAGGTTGGTGATTGAGTACTTCCCTATTTAGAGAATAACTTTTCAAAGTTTTATCATTTCTTCTAAGTAGAATGAACAAGAAGGTAACACAATTGGAGTCTGTTCTAAAAAAAATATTTACACAGAAATCAGCCACACTGCTTGCATAATACTACAGTATATAAATAGATCTTGCATGGAGAAAGGTAGAAATCTACCTTTGAAAGAAAAAGAATTAATCCTTGGATGGTTGGATTTGGACTATTAAGTTCTCCTTTGCTTACAAGAAAGACTATTGGGAAGAGCATGGACTTACTAGTGTTCCTTGAGAAGTTAGGCATTGTGATTGGGCATTTTCCATTTCCTTTCTTTTTATTAATCCCATGGGGATGAATTGCAAAGCACTCGGTGCCCTTGGTACCAACTGAGTTGCCACTTTGGAAGTTCCTACAGCAAGCTGAATGCCAGGCCCATCAGACCATATTGTTTCTAGATACATTTGTCATTGTACTATTTTTAAATACTAGGTCAGTCCATTATATGACAATTTCCATGTGTAATTTGAAGATGAGAAGACTAACAATGTTTATTACTGAATCTGAGTGGATGAGTTTATTGGAGTTCATATTATCCAACTTTGCCTCCTGGCGATTTGGTCCAGCGTGCTTGCTTTGTTACCATTCCAAGTAGTGTGCTTGCTTTGTTATCATTCCAAATTCAACAGCCAGTTTCATATAGTGATTAAAAGCACTGAGAAAGAAACCAGGAGTTCTAGTCCTGCCTTAAGCATGAAGCCAACTGGGTGAGTTTGCGCCAATCACACACTCTCAGCCCTAGAAAGAAGGCAATTGCAAACTATTCCTAAAAACTTGCTCAGAAAACAGCAGTGAACATTGATTATTCTGTTTCTTATTTTATTTGATATTTTGTTTTATATGCATTGTAGCCCACCTTAAAACCTTCTGAAGAATGGGCATATAGATATATTAAACAAATCAATGGTGACATTTCTAAGACTTGTGAGATTTTTTAAAAAAAATACAATTTATTTAGAAAACCTAAATGGTAATACATATAGTTAAAATACTTATGTATATTGTTTGGCCCCAGTGACTTCCCAGCTGTAAAATTTCAGAGGCATTGGAAGTATTAGAGACGACTTTTACTGAATAGAAAAATGTATTACTCCCATTTAAAAATAATAATTTGCACAATAAATTTGGAGTACATATGACTTCAGGGTTTAAGGAATATTAGATATGTTTCTCATGATCTAAAACTTGATTAGTTCAGTGATACATCATCTTAGGGTGTATCGCATAACTGTGATTAATTTTAAAAGGTTGGCTTTTATTTTTTCTATGTTGGAGCTGTATTAAATTTAAAGGAATTTTGATATATAGTATACAATACATTAATGATGTATCTACTTAGTATTTCCTATAGGATAGATACTATTACTATAGTGAACAAAGTTCTTTGAAAGCAATTAAAAGCTGAAACTATTAATGTATTTAAATTGTTGCAAAATGTGCTTGCAGAAGAATGTTTCTGTTACAAACTAGTACCTAGTCCAAATTTTCATTGCTTTTCTTTTGAATATCTTTTGTAGCAAAATTTACTGAATTCATCCAGACTTGGAAAATATGTTCATGATTGAACTATGATACCTAGTCCTATCCATACCTTTTCCAAGTCCAACTTTGTTTGATTACCTAAATTCTCATTTACTGTAAGTCATAGAGTTGCAGCACACAATTTATTGATAGATTGTGAAATATGGAGGAGGGGGGAAGGACTAGATTTCAACTCTGGCTATAAGTGAGAGACACTTTTCTGATTTCCTCAGCCCTTTCAAACAACAAGCAAACGAGTAATGACTGATACGGCCTTGCTTTTCTAAATCAACTATAGGATACTTTCGATGGCATGCTGGGAAATAAAACATGGCTTCTAGTTTACCAAGGCCCATTTATACACACAGAGGATGATCTGTATTGCTTGACTGCTGAAGGAGTCTCCATTTCCGTGATTAAAACTATCAATTGTAACATCCATTTCAGGGCTTGTTCTTGAGCCCTGCACGTATAAATGAATAATATTACAAAACATAAACAATATCTGATCTATATCGGTGGCGCAGTGGTTAGAATGCAGCACTATAGGCTAATTCTGCTGAACACTGGCTGCCAGCAGTTTGGCAGTTCAGGTCTCAAGCTTGATCCATCCTTCCAAGGTCTGTAAAATGAGGACCCAGATTTTTTGGAGGCAATATGTTGACTCTGTAAACTACTTAGAGAGGGCTGTAAAGCACTGTGAAATAGTATATAAATCTAAGTGCTATTGCTCTATCACACAACATAAATAAACTGTCACAGTGTCACATGCAATATAATTCCTCTGGAATATTGAAAACATGAATCCAATTTAAACTCTGAAAAACTTTCCATTGCTCACACTTCAGATTCTACCACATCCTCAAAAAGATTTGTTAGTCAAACCCATATAACTGATACTCTTAAATTATTCTCAAGTGAATCTACTGTGGGGAATTCTTTAGGAAAATGAAATCGCTTAGTTAATGGCTTGTAAGGGCAAATAGGAAAAGTGTCATTTTTGTGGTCCTTCCGTGACATGAGGCATTTGGATTAAAACTGTGGGCCTAGTGCTATTTCACTAGGGTTTATTTTCTCGGTTTAGTCCAGGCCACCAAAGCCTAACTGCTTTATTTTTTCTTTCCTCATTACTGAAGGGCAACATGTGTCACTAGAAAGATTCAATAACTGAGTTGTAAAGAAGGCACTATTTAATAGCTATTCAGTGAAAGAAGATATTATTGAGCTACAATGTCTGAAATAGAAAGACCTAGAAAACCACTTTTTGGCAGCAAATAGATGCAAAATACTTCTGTTGTAGCCATCTGGTATTACCTAAGTTTTCACAGCCTAGATCTAGCTAATGTGAATTTCAATTAATTTCCCAAAGCTTCCCATTTCTGTATTTTCAGCTGCTACAAGGACAGATATGGTTCTACCTTTTTTGTGACTAACATATCCAAAATCATATAGCACAAGGTGATTTTAAAATACTGTGTATATATGTCTCATCTTATAAACATCATTTTGATAATATTCACAAGTATGTATTCTGTGCTCAGGCTATTATGCATGTGATAAGTATTGAAATGGAGATGAATAGGGAACTGCTTTTGATTATAATAGCTCAATTGGATTTTTTGGAGCTTGAAATTAAACTAGCCTGATTTTAAATTTACATCACATTTTTTCCTCTCTAGTCTTTCACCTTTCACTATTGCTATAGTGGATTGGTTCATTCAATGATTTGGACAATGATATTTTCTGAAATTCAATACAGAAATGTTGCACTCATACAAAGATCATAGCCTACAATATTTGACTACAGTAGGACTCATCTTTTCAGGTGGCATTTTTCCAAACTGGAATCCTCAGATAGATTGACATTGCACTGCTCCAAATGATAGGCTTTACTGACTAAGATTTTGAGGAGCTCCAGGCCTTAAACATCTGATGCCCTTCTTAGAAATTGGAAAAGCAGCCTTAATTCCCCATGTAACAGCATTGTCTCACCACTCACAATCACCATTATCTGATGCTGAAATCAACCAGTTCCTACTGAGTTGTAGATTATAGGTTGTTCCTATACACTCATCTGATATCTTGGTTTCTGTGTGGTTTCACTGGCTCAGTAGTCTAAATACTTTTGATAGTAGTCTTTTAAGTCCTCATTAGAAACTGCCGACACTTGAGTATATTCTTTCAATTCCTCTGTGGTAGAATTAATCATTCATCACATGAAACTATCCTATCCATTACAACAAGAGTCTTCAAACTTGACCTCTTTAAGACTTGTGGACTTCAACTCCCAGAATTCCTCCTCCAGTCATGTTAGCTCAGGGATTCTGGGAGTTGAAGTCCACAAGTCTTAAACTTGCCAAATTTGAAGACTCTTGTACTAGGGCTGTATTTACTTCAGAAATAATTGGAAGAAGTTCTTGAAGTCCCAAGGGCACTTTTTTTTCTTCTTCAAGAGGCAGCTGGACTTCGTTTTTTCTTTTGAAGATGTTTAGCTTCTCATCCAAAAAGTTTCTTCAGCTCTGACTGGATGGTGGGGAATGGCAGGATTTGAAACATCTTCAAAAGGAAAAAAAAAAATAAGAAAGTCCAGTTGCCTCCTGAAAAAAAGCACCTTTGGGACAACCATGATCTGGATGACTGAGAATCTCCATAGACTTTGAGAAGTTCTTGAAGTGAAGTGCTAAATTATGCTTCTTTGCTCTCTACAAAACTTTCTGCTAATTTTTGCATGCTTCTCTGTACCTGAAAAGTGCCTGTGCTTTAAGAAGTTTAATCATTCAAGCTAATATAATACTTTGAAGCAGCTGCACCTTTTTCACATTCATGTGGATCCCTGACAAAAGTAGACTATATTAATAAATAGTAATGTGCTATGCACATGCAGGAATGAGATCTGAAACATTTCTTCAAAATATATTTCAAAATATGCACACTCTTACTGACCATCATCATGGTCAAGACTTCAATTTCTTTAACTGTCTTTCCTCTGTAGGGGTTATACTGTTCTATAATAACAGTGGAGTTCTTGAAGTATTTGTATAAAATTATAGACTTTCTTGGGTTTCTTGTAGAGACAAAAATGTTGTTTAAGTTGGCAGCTTATGAAGTTCCTGCAAACACAAACTCTCTAGCTGCTGCCTAATGGAACAAGATGACCTTAACATTGCTTTTGTTAAAGGCAAGGCGCTGGCAGAGAGTGGATAATATTTGAACCACTGTTCATACTAACATGCAGGCTTGAACAGTGAAATTTAAAAACAGTGGCCAAAACGAGGAGTGAGGGAAACAAATGGAATTTCAAACAATTTCGGGGAGGGGGGGGATGATGTTACATTATTTCAAATTATAATAGTGCTCCTCAATGTATAACTTACACATGACATACCGATTGTATAACATGTGTGTCCTTGAGACAATTTCTAACCCTACTCCCTGCCAACCCTGAGCAACAAATACTCTCTTCCATTGCCTCCCTTGTTATATCTCTTCCCTTCTCTTGAATATTTGCATTAAAACAAAACATTACATTCAAGTGCTAGGGTTCCAAACATCTGAACTGAACTGATTCCATCATCATGGCTTTACTGGAGCAGAGGAGAGAGGTGTATGTTAAAATATGGTACAGAATCTCAGAAAATAATGTGAAGAGCCTAAATACATCTTTGGTTTGATCTAGATGGGCCTTTTGTTGTTCAGTTAGCCAGTTGCTCTGGAGAGTTCATGATCAGATAGACATCATTTTGCCAGGATTCTCTGCCACTAACTCCTTCTTTGAGTTCTTACAAGCTCATGCTTCTTTCTTTAATGACAACATCTAGCTATCTTATCTTCTGTTAGTTTGGTATAATGTTAAGGTATTATGGTCACACTCACTCAGTCCAATCCACCTTAGAGGGCTGTTATTGTGGAGAAAATGGGAGGCAGAAACTTTACACATACTGTCTTGAGCGGTACAACAAAAGTGGAATAGAAATCTATAAATTAAAGTTCTCATTATATACTCAAACCAAATATGAAATAAAGAAGGTGACAGCACAGCCCAATTTTGATGGAAACTATCCAGTGGCTTGTTTGATTGCTATTGCTGTGTGTGTATGTGTGTGTGCAAAGTTATTTTTATTGTTCTATGTTGGGTTTTTTATTTTTTGTAAACTGTCTTGAGTCACTGAGAGGGAGTGGGCGGCCATATAAATTTTCCAAAGAAATAAATACTCTTCCAATTTAGTGCAAGTTAATTGCTCCCTATTCCAGTCTATTACTTTTCAGTCATCCTGTAAATATTTTAATAGGTAGATGGGATTGTCTAGTATACTTATCGTTTTGGAGGGCTCTCCAAAATATTTACATAATTAATAAGGCAAAAAGAGTATCTTTTGGAGCTCCTTGCCTACTCCGTTATTCCTCAGATGCTAGTACTGTGATCTCTGTTGTCCCTGCTACTTCTGAATCCAGTTTGTACATCTGGCAGTTCTCATTCCATGCATTGCTGAAGTCTGGATTGCAAAATTTTGAGTGTTATCTTACTAGCATGTCAGATAAGGGTAAGTGTCCAGTATTTTAAGCATTCTTTAGACCATCCTTTTTTGGTAGTGGAGTATAAACTGACCTTTTCTTGGCCACTGCTGCAGTTTCTATACTGCTAACAAATTGAAGGCAGTGATTTCACTGTTCCTCTTGTAAGGTTATAAACAGATCTGCTAGCAATTGCAGCACCTTCCCTCTGGAATGATGTTCCCCCAGAAATTTAGATGACTCCTATCCTTATAACATTTTAGAAACTGTTAAAAACTTGTCTCAAAGGTGCTTTCTCCAAAAGAAAACTGGATTTTATTTTTTCCTTTGAAAACATTTTGCATCTCATCTTAAAACCTTCTTCAATTTTGTTCGGTTCTGAGAACTGAAGAAGCTTCTTGGATGAAATATAAAATGTTTACAAAGAAAAAAAACCTCCAAGAAAGTCTACTTCTCTCTTGGAAAAAACATATTTGGGACAACCATGACCTGGATGATTGAGAATCTGCATAGACATTTAGAGATGCAGTGTTAAAACTCTATTCTTCTCGCAGGCCTAGGATAGGGTAATTGTGAAATCCTCTTTAGTTATAGTATAGTTGGTTTAATAGTTGATATATTGTTTTCCCAGGCATTTGTGACTTTTAATATTTTCAGGCTCTCTGGCTCTAATTTAGTGACCAAATCGTATACATTTGGGAACTTTTTTGCATGGGTTTCATATGAATAAAACTTATACCATTTTTCTCTAAATCTCCCTATTGCTGTAAATTTTTGCTTTTTTTACCTTTCCTCATGCTCATCTTTATCTAAAAGATCAATTTATGTAATTTTCTTAAATAATAATGCTCTTTACATTTCAGAATATTTTTCTTCCTCCTAATGATGTCATGAATTTCAGTCCAGAATCAAGCATTCTATTTGTCGCATCTGATCCATTAAAGTTATTCTTTATTTTTACTGCATCAACTTTTGGAATGTTGAGGTCAGATCATGATGACCTGGTGATTTTATTTTATTTTAGTTTGGGTTGCAGCTCTGCAAAAAGAAAAAAAAGTGGTCTAAAGCAAACTCAACACTAGTTCTTGTTTTTATTGATTGAATGCATCTTATCCATCTTTGCTTGTAGAGATTTTGGTGTTGTCCATAGTTATTCTTTTGGCTGTTGGAAGAAAATATTTGCTATAAACACTAAATCATCTTGACAGAACTTGATTAGTCTGGCTCCTGTTCCATTTTATACACCATGGCTATTAGGTATCATTTCTAGCTATACCAGCTATTATTTGATTTCCAACTTTAAAATTCCTATAATTAGTATGATGTCCAGTTTTGAAGTTCTGATGACAAAATATTGCTAGTTGTCCTGGAAATGTCCAACTTCTTCATCTGTTATGGAGAATACACTTGTAGAACTATAATTTTGATTGGCTCATTTTGGATTCAGATGAATAATTTTTGTCTTGTACTGGAACATAGACTTCAACACTCATTTGTTATTAATGATGATTTCTCTATTTTTAATATATATTTTTTACCTTTCCCCATGCTCTTCTGATATAAAATAACCTATTCCAGTTCATTTCAGTTTACTGATTCCCAAAATACCAATATTCAGTTTTGACATTTTTATTCTGATAAAACTTCATATTTTCCTTGGTTCACTAGTCTGGCATTCTATGTATCAGTTGTATACCTTTCTTTGCAGTACTTTTTGTTTCTTGGCATACTAGCATCTGGATGTCTGTCTTTCTATAATCTTGCCATATCACACGCAGTAATGTTATATATACTGGTTCTTTGCTCTTCTCCAATAACTTGTTGGAAACCTTTTGACCTGAGAAGATCATCTTTTAATATAATGTCATCTCTTAGTTTCAAATATCATTTAGAATTCTTGGCAAAGGCTTGGAGGATTATCATTTCCTTTTTCAATGATTGTATCTAGTCTAATCTCTTATCTACAACCCAACCATTGTGGGTCTCTTATGAGAGTATAAATATCATAGTGTCATTGAGATGTACAATCATGTAAGGTCATGAACAGAATATTTACATTGTTTATTTCTGCTTCAGAGAAGAACAGGATCCCGTGGCTCTTAAGGAAAATCTCATAGAGTTTTGGGGGACTTACTCTTACATTAGCTAAATGTGTGTTATGTTATTGAGCTGCTGTAATGTAGTGAAAATCTAGACTGTATTTGGACATTTTTGTGTTTCTCTAAAAAGTTTTTAAAGGCTTCAAAAAAAAATCCTACTTCTGTGGGCTCTTTAATGACCATCTGGTTGTTCACACCTGACACACTGTCATTATTTTTGGCGTTTATTTGGAATTCTCTTGTTTAAAAACTAATAGGCAATGGAAGAGCTAAAATGACTGTCAGAGCTTATGGCCTGTGTCAACAATTACAGCAGAAAATAACAAGCAGCTGGAGTGAATACATCCCAGCCCCATCTTTAAAACTCACGTTTTGTTCATTCATGAGTCTATTGAACAAAATAATGCTCTGCTACAAAGGTAGCAGATAGATAGCAAATCTATCTATCTTTGTAGATAGCAAATTCAATTCATGAACAAGATAAAGAGCTAAATTTGCAACATATGTTATTTACAACAAACCAATTGGCTTCCTTTAATCAGAAGACAGCAGCTTCACAGGAGCAATAATTGTTTTCCTCTCTATAAGGCTTGGTGCTTATTTGACTCTTTTTAATTTATGTTTTCATAACACCATTTAATGACAGCATGAACCCTATGACTAAAAAGTGAAGTCTTACCATTTTCTCTTATGAACCTCCCCAGCTGTTGCTAGATCCCTGGGAAAGCCTTTCTTTAGACACATTCTTGCTGACTTTTCCCATCACCTGTCAATGTAATGAATTCAAAGGCAAAAAGGTAGGAAGGTAGGGTGGCCATGAGACATTGGTTATAGGGTTGAAGTTTCCTGGAGCAGATGGACATGGAGATGTAGTATCTTTTCTAGGCATGCACACTTGGGATCTTGGATTAGGAAGTCCTGACTTTTGTAGCATGAAGTCAACACGGCTGGGCCTAATTTCACTTGACTCTTTATACCCTATAGAAGAGGAGGGGATTTAAAGGTAACCCTGATTTAACTCTCCATGATGTCAGATATGACCTTAGATATTTAAATTTGGCTTTCTTTTGAAGCATGCTAATTTTATTTTGACAATGTGAGTGCAGATGCTAAATATAATTTCCTTAGTATGCATATAGCATATTATAAAGTATAATAGGATATGGCCTTGCCCTAAAATCTGATATGAGGATTGTTGGAGAAGGGAAATAAAAAGAGGGGAAAAATGAATGAAAATGTACATACTTAAAGAAAATGACATAATATTTAACAAGAACAGAGATAGTTCAAAAGAGGAATGTTAAATATGAAAGTTGGCTTGGAGTTTGGGAAACAGCAGCAATTCAGCCAAACAAACTCTTTGGAAAAGCTTTTATCTTGCTGGATTTCTGCAGAAATCATAAAATGGCAAGTCAATAAAGAAGAAGATGAATATTTGGATTGTCATTTTTTTATTATACATATATATTTAGTCATCCTTTGGCATGTACAAATAAAGTATGACAAAATATTGGGGAAGGCTTTACTACTTCATTTCATTACACAGAGTATAGAAAAGTAGTATTGGTTCTAAAGGAGACTTAATTTAAGGCAGTTGCCTTAAAAATGAGCATTCGTTCTTATATTGTAGTCTATAAGAACAACACCAACAACGAGTCAGAGAACTGAATAGTAAACAAGAATAAGATGGGAACTTTACCACTTCCTTAATATTTCACAACCATTATTCACTAGATAGACATCTATTATAATAAAACCCATAACCTGGAGATGTTGCAATCTGTAATATA
This sequence comes from Bungarus multicinctus, assembly GCA_023653725.1. Classification (NCBI taxonomy): domain Eukaryota; kingdom Metazoa; phylum Chordata; class Lepidosauria; order Squamata; family Elapidae; genus Bungarus; species Bungarus multicinctus. Next base: position 216,582,765 of record CM042834.1, read on the forward strand.
ATACAGTTACACTCATATTTTTTGTCCCATATCCAAGTCCCCCTGATCTCTGCGGCACAGAGAATTTGCTTTATCAATTTTGTGCACAAAAAATGATCCTTTTCACAAACCTTTCTGGACTTGATGTTATCCTTGGAGAACCTTCACTATGCTAAATGGGATCTCCAGAGTAAAGTTATTGTAGATATGCAGGTCAAATTATTTTCCAGCAGAAAATCTTACAAATACTATGTTTTCCTGATAGTAAAATACAGTGATTGGACCTAAAATATTTTCATTGCACCTAAAAACAGCTACCTGAAGTAAATGCCTAATAGTAGAGCTGGCCTATATAATCCCTACACAAACTGCTTTTGGAGTATCTTATGGCTTTCTGTAGCTACTCTTTCTTATACTAGTAAATATGTTTTTCCTTGTACTTTTTGTATTCCTGCATTTTCCATACTGAAACAACTTTACATACAAGCTACCAAATAAACACATCCATCAGTTTAAGAGGTGGAAAGTATGTGGTAGCTGAGGAATTAATTTTTTAAAAGAAGGAGAAGGATGCCAGAACATGATCATGAAGACAAATAAGATTTGTATATTGTGTTTTAAAACTATTTTATGTATGTAAAAGGAACAGGAAGTCATGGCTTTGGAATATGATGGTTTACTGCTGGGTTTCTGTGGCTTGCTCACGGGAATTTTTAATAATTACATACAATAGGTTTGTGTGTCAGATGTAGCTGGTTGATTACTTTACTCTTATATTGATGGAAAAACTTGACTGACCAAAACACTGTTAAGTCTGGTCTATGCAAGAATGTGCTTGAAGTTGAGAAAAAAGAGATTCTTCTCATATGCGCATTCCCTAAGGCTGTGCTTACTGTAACAAAAATAAGCCAAGTTTTGTTTTGGTTTTAAAACAGCAGCAGTAAAGTCTTATTTGATATAATTAGTCCAAGAGAAAGACAGAAAGTCACTATCATCTTATAATGGCAGCAAAGGCAAGGATGGAAATGTACTGTTCCTGAGGAAAAAAATAATAGTTATCTCTCTCAGATTTGTTTTCTTCCCTTCTCTCTATTATAAGGGACTGGGCTGTTGTGTACAGGATGCAAAGCACCTTCTCTAGTGTTTTGCTATTCTCATCGTCAGCTAGCGGTCAGGCAGAGTTCTTGGAACAAGAGGTGAAATAAAACTGGTCTTGTGGACATTGGCCAGTCTCTTCTCCTCATACTTGTTATTTTAGCTCAGGCTGCCCTCCCTTAGCAGGAAACTTCCCTCAGAAGGAAGCCAACAATCGTGTCAGCTCATATTTACTCTTTTGTATGCTTACCCAATACAATGCATGCTGTCCCTCAGCTATTAGTGTGCACTTTGGGATATAGTTGTGGGTCAATATTTGTCATAGTTACTTTGAGGCTTCATTAAAAATGTAGGCATGGGATTTCTTTCCTCTCCCTCCTCTTTTATGAGATTCAGATTCCCCATTGTGGAGGAGAAGCAGCTCACACTATCTCTGTTTTGTTTTTCCAATTACTTAGGAACCAGCAGCAAAATCATTCTGTGGTTTCATATGAATAGGTAGTACTGTACTTCCAAACCATAACAGAGTAGCCAATGTAACCTGATTTTAGACTGAGAAGAAAAATGATTCTGAAGATGTGTAAAACAAGTTTTCTATCTGTATGTTTGCAACTGTTCTCAGGGATGATTTCAAATAGTGCCAGGGTTGTCTGTAATACTGCTTGCTTGCGGCATTACAATACTACAGCATCAGGTTGTCTATCTTGTTGCAGGAGAAAATAAGTTCCCTTGGTTTCAAGACAGAACTGGATGCATTTGGGTTTTGGTTCTAATATACTAGTTGTGGCATTGTAATTTCCACTGCACCTGTCTACAACTTTTTTATGTAAATAAAGAACAGATTATATCTACTGTAGCTTCACGGAAATTGCATGAATCATATTGCTCCAGCTACATGGTCTGATGTGCACAAATATATTATTAGAACTGGGATATTTGGTAAGCATAATTCCTCCCATAGCAAATATTCAGAGGTGTTGTGTGCACGCAAGCAGCTTTCTGTAGTCAAAACACACTGCTGGTGCACAGGCAAGCGGAATTAACAATCATGCAAAGAAATACAGCAAACAAATCCGAGGGGGAAAAACCCTTAAGAAAACTCTGTAAATAACACAATTCAGTCTAGGTTTGTTTAGTGCTGTAGAATACAGAATCACTCTTAAGAAAGACAGAAAAAAGGGAGGAGGCAGATAGAATAGCACATCCTGAAAGAGGACATGGATGACTGAACAGAAGGATTCTATGCTACAATATTTTGTAGCAGCTCCTACTCCTACATGCCCAAGCTTTCAAATTATCTAATTTAGACCTACTGTCAAAATCATGGATGTCCAACTTTTTGGCTTGCCAGGGCCACATTGAGTGAAGAGGAATTGTCTTGGGTCACTGATAAAATATATACAGTATTTTATGTATATAAAATCACATAATAATCTTAACGATTTGCAATCTTGAGAGGCCTCATTACTAGTTCTTCAGGGTCACACGCAGCCTGTGGGTCAGACATGCCTGGTCTATAGTGCTGATGAACACTGTGTACCAGATATGTATGACAACCTTCCCTAACATTAAGTAAAATTAGGGGCAGCCAAATGCTGTGTCAAATGTTGGTTGGGTCAGAACTCTGGGTGCTACACATTCTGTCTTTTACTGCTGAGATGAACCCTTGCTCACCCTGGTACTGCAGCATTTAATTACCTGATTCAATTACCACTCCAGGGTCTAGTCTATGTAGGTGGCATGGACAGCAAATGCAGTTGGCTTGGTGACTTACGCAAATCTACCCAGATCCATTTGATCAGGCCATCTTGCCAGTAGTAAGCAAACCAAAATCATGAGTTGCATGAAGCATTTAGATTGATTAGAAGCTTCCCTGCCTATGAACTCTTCAAATATTTAATGACTAGTTGAGAAATTATTGGGACCTCATGAACAGTTTTGCAAATAGGACAGTTAACATATGTCTGCAGCATCAAGGAACGCTCAGAGTTTCATGGAAAAGGTATTGCAAACCTTCTTGGAAATATAAGTTATGATCCATTTCTCAAATTATTACAGAGGCATAGCAATTGGGGATTAGCTTTTAGATGTTAATGTCAATTATAAAGTTACCCAATCCTCTGGGTCAAGGGAGTTCAGATTAGAACATAGTGAAATTAATTGCCATATAATTCTCATTATCTCCTTTGTACTTGGGGGCTAAGTATGTGGGTTGATCTATAGATGAGATTTTACCTTCTCATAGCAGTTAAACCAAGGCTCTTCAAACTTGGCAAGTTTAAGGCTTGTGGACTTCAACTCCCAGAATTCCTGAGCTAACATGACTGGAGGAGGAATTCTGGGAGTTGAAGTCCACAAGTCTTAAAGCATCAAGTTTGAAGACCCCTGAGTTAAACAATAAGATATATTTGATGTCAAACATAACTGGTCCTTTTGTAGATTGTGTAAAAACATAAAACTTCACAGTTTGATTCTGAGACATTGGGTTTTAGAATTCTAATACACTCCATTATTTTGTTTGAAAATATAAACAAGTGACTCATGTAATTTTCAAATAGTGTGGGAAAATTACTTCAGGAAGAATGTTATATGTTATGCAGTCACTAGCATTCTCTGCTGTTTTCGGCTGGATTTTAATACTCTAGCAAATATTAGTGCTAAACTAACAGTGTGCAACAGATCCAGCTGTATACCAAAGTGGTTGTTATAGAATTCTGATTAGCTATGCTATAGTATGGAAAAGGATAGGCATCTGAATAGGCAACTTATTGTAAGTAATATCAAGATTTGTATGTGCACAGAATTAATCTATTCCACTAGAAATCTGCTTCCCTGTATAAATTTATCTCAAATCAGTTGTCAAAATTGTAGCCTAGTTATCCACAAATTGCATAAAAAGAAAGATCTATGTCAAAGCTTGGAACTATTTGAGAAAAGATTGCATACTTTGTGTGTGTATGTGTATATAATAAATATGATTATTAGTATGGTAAAAATTAGCGACAGTTTTAAGACTGCTGTGAAAGCAAGAGCTATGCCAATGCAATTCTTTGTTTCAGTAAGTTTAAATCACTCTCAATTAGAATGCTGAGTCTCATTCTTCCTATTATTTTTTTCCCCTAAATACTTTTTTTTAAAAAACTCCTGCTAACTCTACTTTCTCCCACTGCTTGCGTAGACTAGTGCTGGGATGGTGCCAGTTGGCTTTCTGAAAGATCCAGAATTGGAAAATGAGTTCTGTCTTTGTATATCAGCAGCAGCTGTGATCAAGGCAAAGGCAGCTAACTCTCCCCCTGCGCAAAGCATTTGCATTGCTCCGTCCACTCCTTTGGAGAAATATAGTTATGGGAAACAACGTATTGTGTTAGAACAGCATCATGAAAGCTTTTATCGCTTCATCCTGCAGATTCTGTTTGCCAGGGACCTTGGGACAAGAGACCCTATGACTGATAGCACCATGGAATTGTGGCTAGCCAAAGTACAGGCAGTTCTTTAGTGAATTTTGTTGACTTTCTGCTGAATTGTGCAACCTAATGCAAGATATGCTCTTTGCTCCTGAGTTACTGCCTCCAATTCTGCTGGGAAGACAGACTCCAAACAAGGCAAGCACTGGGCATGCAGCTTTTTTTTCCTCCTCCCCTCCCAACATAATATTTGATACAAGTCTGCTGAGCAGGAGTGGCATGCTGATGAAGCAAAGGAAGGCATACATTCTGTACTGGACTGACTGACTTCATAAAAGAGTCTGATAAGTAACAGGAAGAGTCAACAGCTAATTCTTCCAAGGCAAAGAAAGCAAACTGGAGCTCAGGGCTTACATGCTACAAAATGCTCCCTGCACCCCCATCAAATAGTTTAAATAGGTGTACCCTTACTGCCTTCTTCAAAAAAAAAAAAGGGTGTGTGTGTGGGGGGGGAGGGAGCTGTTTTTTTTCTAACGAGACTTAGTGGTTGTGCTCATTTTAAGATTGAGAAAATTCCCACAAAACCGTTTACGTTTCGGAGCAAACACATAATGCTTTGCTTTTTACACAAACCTACATCACGATCAACATAATGTGACATTGCATTAGTCCTGGAGTATCTTACCTGATTAATAATCTTGCTGAGCATGGAACTGTTTTTTATTCGACATGTATTAATTTCTTTCTTGGGATATTCTTCCCAAGTATGCAAACAGCATAGATGAACATTTACAAAAGTTAACAATATTCTGATAATATTCTATTATGATGTTTGCATTCACTTTGGGGCAAATGCACGATGAAATAGGACTCTTTTCATTTGGTTTTGCAATGCAAGGAGGGTTAGAGCTGCTTATAGCTTTGTGGGGAGAGAATTCTGCAAAGTGGGAGCTACTGGCAAGAAAGCCTGGTGTGATTTTTAGACCCAATCTATTTTGCAAGGCCTTCCCTTAATTGTTCAGAATGAATATTCTGATTCAAAATACTACTTTAGGAATCCTGGCGCTGTTCCATGCAAATCTTGAAAGGTAATGGCCAGCATTTTGAATCGGGTTCAGAAATCTACAGGTAGTTAGTGCAGTGACTTTGGAAAAGATATTCTGCACACATGAATTTGTCCTGCCAGCAGCCTCACAACTGCATGTACTTGGACTTGTTCCAGATGATCAGTTTGAAGCTGAATAGGGGCTTTATCTATGTCACATTTTTTCATAAAATCCATTGAAACATTCCCTTTTATTTTAATAAAACTGCTGAAGGAGTCATCCATCCCAAAGGACACTATGATTAATGCAACTGGGATAAAATTGTTTATTATTTATTATAAAAATATATTTATTATAAAAATATAAAAATTTCAAGGCCTGAAAAGGAAAGAGCCAAGTGCTTTTAAAATAGGTGATAACGTCTGGTATTGCACTTCAGGCTGCCAGACACATTTATCAGACTGTGGATGGTGGAATTTGATATCATGGTTAACTGTGATACTAGCTTTGCCGAATAAAGGGCCGTGGATGCCAGCTGGATGTATTACTGGTAACAGAATGAATATGTTGCTGACAAAATGTTACTTATATCCAAGGACACTATTATGTCCCATTGAGTAAAATATACATGCTCCTGCAGAGGGGATCTGCTCTGCCAATAGCGGCTGCATGAGAAAGAGTGTAGCCTGGAACAGTTGTAGTGGCACACTGAAGGGGTGAAACACATTCATTCATATTGCAGTGTAACAGCAGCACAGAAGGCAACATGCAATCATCACCTGTATTTGCCCAGGAAAACAATGAATGACCGAAACAGTACTGCTGGCTGCAAAATGCTGGTAGGAATGGAGCTAAAGAAGAGTTAGAAGGAGGTTTGGTATTTGGAATTCAACACTGAATTAAAGATATCATCACACTACCTTTATTGGTCAGAAATATGCATTTCATAATAAAATTGGGAGAAAAAACAATGAGAACTGGAACACTGCATTTCTAAGATGAATAGATTATGGATTATGAAGTGAGGGAGAAATACAAATGAACGTAAGAATAGCTATTATAGTTAAGTCCAAATGGTTATCTAGTGAAGCATCTTACTTGCCCCAGTGGTGAACAAGAGGTTGCTATAAAAATATAAGAGCATCTCTTTCTACTGGGTGATCGCAGCAATTGCTATCCCAAAGCAAACTATCATGTATAGAAGCCTTTATAGAATTACAAATTCCTTCATTTAGGCAATGGTGTTGTAATGCAAGATAATTTGCTCTGTATTGTCTCCCTCATGGAGGCCCCTAGTTCCACATTTGAACAACTACTTTTCATTCTTAAAATAGTTTTTTTATTTAAAAGATTTTACATATATAAGTAAGTACATTTGAAGAAAAAGGATATAATAAAGAAAGAAAAAACAAAAGATGCAAGGAATAGCAAGGAAAAAAGGAGATAGAAGAAAGAAAGAAAACAAAAGAACCAAAAACATGAGGCGAAATACTGTCTAAAGAAATGGCTTCTGATCTCGCTCTTGGCAGCTATACATTCAATTCTAATCAAAGCTCTATAAGATTACATCATAATTCCCTTTTTTTTATAATCTATTCTTTCTAATCATCAAAGCCATTAAGTCTTAAAATCATTTTGTTTTCATCATTTTCCTTAAAACTTGATTTTATTTTGCATTATCTGTGGTACGTTATACATTCTAAGCTCCTATTACTGAGTAGTTTTGAATAATAACAAGTCTTCCGGGGTTCTTTTATTCTCTTTATCTGTCAGTTTCCTTACTCCTTACCTCTTCTTCTAGAGAAATTTCTTTCTTTGAAATCAAATGCAGTTCTAGGTGTTTCCATACAAGATTCTTATTCTGGAATTACTCTGCATGACTCAGCGAATGTAATGGATAGTCATGGTTCCAAATATATGGTCTATTTGGAACCTTCCAGTATATATCTATTGCCTTGACTGAAATTAGTATTTCACAGTAAATCCCTGTTTCTTGTTTGAAGGCATATTATGGTTTCAGTTAGGGCTGAGGAACTTTTTCCTATGAAGGACATTCAGCAACAGGAAAAATCAAATGAATGCAACATAGAACAATAATTGAAATCTGAAGGGCTAGACACTTAATTTTCAATGAGCAAATCCACCCATTATTTTTTATGTAAATACCCATACAAGGATCACAAGCAAGAGATGAAGCAATTCCTACAAGGGCAATCTGGCAAGTAAGGATGATTGAAATAGGCAGGCGATGCAAAGCAGCTGCTTGAGAGAATTTCTGCTGCAGGTTCCCGTTCTCATCTTGATGCAATCTGTGGTTTTCATAGAGTGGAAAATAGTAGCATGTTAGGATTTGCTCAAAAAGGCAGAAAGGAAAATATTTAGAATATTTAAAGGGAACAGTGATCATGTGGCTGAAGGAATCTATGAGACAGTGGCATGTTCCTTATAGCATTTAGACCAGGGATGCCAATCTCACGGCCCACGGGCCGGATGCGTCACATGCTGACCCCGCCCTGCCCAGTTTAGTGATGGGGAAAAAAGTCCCAATATGTCACGTGACGCCATCGTAATGACACAAATCTGACACCCCTGGTTTACTTATATACTGCTCCATAGTGCTTTACAATACTCTCTGAACAGTTTGCAGAATCAGCATAGTGCCCCCAACAATCTGGGCCTTCATCAACAGAGGGGCGTTTCAAGATGGCGACCGGACGCTTTTGGTGGAGGCTTCTCTGGCCTGGATAGCTTGAGCCTCCATTTCCCCTGGGTCCCCCCACCGGTGGCAGAGGTGGGGGAGGACCAGGTGAGACCGGCAAGCTCCAGCAGGAGCCGGTCGGAGGACTTCTCGAGGCCATAGGGCCAGCGGAAGCGACGGCCGCGGCAGCGGAAGTGGCGGTGGCGTTGGTGCGGCGGCCGCGGCGGTTTCGGGCCACGACAGGGACAGGCGGCGGTGGATGGAGCCACCGTTCCCCCTGGGTTTCCCCCCCGCCAGTGGCAGAGGTGGGGGGGCCCAGGGGCGACGAGAATGGTGGCTGCAGTGGCGGCGATGTTGGTGCGGCGCCCGCGGTGGTTTCGGGCCGCGACGAGGACGGCGGCCGTTGGATGGAGCCGTCGTTCCCCCGGGTTTCCCCCTCACTGGTGGCAGAGGTGGGGGGGGCCCAGGGGAGGTCGGGAGGCCTGCCTGGGGCCAGCTGGAGGGGCGACGAAAGCGGCGGCCGTGGTGGCGCTGGTCGGCCGCGAGGGTATCGGGCGGCAGCGACAACAGATGAGGATTTCTTCATTCCCCCTGGGGCCCCCCACCGGTGGCAGAGGTGGGCGAGGACTGGGGGAGACTGGCCAGTGTCACCTGGAACCGGTGGGAGCAGCTGTCGGGACTGCAGGGCCAGCGAAAGCGGTGACCGCATCTATGCTGGGCGGCCATGGCAGGATCGGGCAGCAGCGGAGACGACGGCTGCAGATGGACTCTTTGTTCCCCTTGGTTTCCCCCGCCGGTGGCAGTGGTGGGGGAGGACTGGGAGAGGCCGGCGAGTCTTATCTGGAGCCGGCTGGACCTGACATCGAACATCTGAGTCGGGACCAGTTGGCCCGCTGAAGTATTCACGAACCAAACTCTACGCCCTAGAGAGGGTGCCCCTCTCCCTGACATGGCCGATGGGACTATCGAAAGTCCACCTCAAGGATGGGTCTTGGGATCCAGAGAGGTGGCATGGCCATTCTATGAAATGTTTGGGGAGGGGGAGGGGGAGGGGTACTCAACTGTTTTCCTTTATTTTTAGATTTTTAATGGGGTTAGGGAGGGATGCCAGGGGTATGGGGAGGGAGGTTGGGAGGAGGGTGAGGGATAGATTTTTAGTGGGTTTAGTGGGTGGGGAGTTTGGGGTTAGCCAAGCCGGTGAGTATGCCTGGGGGGACCTGGGGGACCGGGCGTTGGGGGGGCAACCAGGGTCAGAACGACTGAGAGTGGACCTTATTGGCACCATAAGTGGGAGGGGCAGATATGGTGGGGGTAGAGGGCCATATCAGGTTAGGGGATCGCGTGCCTGCTATCTCCAAGCGGTAACACGCTCCAACCCGCTCCACCTGTCTTGCAAGCCTGGTTGTGCAGAGTCTCAGGCCCTGAGCACCCGGCTGATGTTATGCAATGCCAGGTCCGTTATGAATAAGGCCCCCCTGATTTTTGATCTGATACAGAATGAGGGCGTGGACCTGGCAGGGGTCACCAAAACCTGGTTGGGCCCAGAGGGAGGTCTCCCCCTGGTAACGATGTGCCCACCAGGTTTCCAGGCATTTCATCGGCCGAGGGCTCAGGATAGGGGTGGTGGAGTGGCGGTAATTATTAGGGAGGATCTATGTCCTAGGGAGGCCACTGTACCTCAGATGGCTGGCTGTGAGTCCCTCTTTGTGAAGTGGGGTCAGGTAAGCAGATGGGTCTCTTGATAACGTACCTGGCTCCCTGCTACATATCATCAGCCCTGCCCGGGCTCCTCGGGGTAATAGCCGAGCTGGCAGTGGAGACATCCAGATTGCTAGTTATGGGTGACTTCAATCTGCCTTCACTCGGTGAATCCTCTGGGGTGGCCCGAGAGTTCTTGGCCTCCATGACGGCCTTGGACCTGACCCAATTAGTTTCTGGACCCACTCACACGAGAGGACACACGCTGGACCTGATTTTCGTCTCTGGACAGTGGTTGAATGATCGGTTAGGGGATATAGTTGTCAAACCTTTGTCATGGTCTGATCATTCTCTCCTTAGACTAGACTTCTGTACCTCCAATCCGCACCGCAGGGAGGCGGAGCCGAGGAGATGGTTCCGCCCCAGACACCTGATGGATCCTGAACGGTTCCAGATGGAGCTTGGGCCATTACCTGAAACTCTGGCTCATAACTCGGCCACAGACTTGGTATCTGCCTGGGATAGGCTGGCTGCCAAGGCTCTGGACCGAGTTGTGCCTTTGCGACCTCTGACCCGGCAAAGATCTCACTCGGCTCCGTGGTTTACGGAGGAGCTGAGGGAAATGAAATGCCGGAAAAGACGTCTGGAGGGCGTCTGGAAGGCCAGTCCTGCCGAGTCCGACCGAACACAGGTTAGGTCCTATATTAGGACCTACCTAGTGGCGATAGAGGCGGTGAAGCGTTCTCACTTCTCCACCCTTATTGCATCAGCAGAAAATTGACCCGCTGCCCTGTTTAGAGTGACCCGCTCCCTGCTTGGGCCGGGAGCGCGGGAGGATCTCTTGCAGGGAAAGGCGGAGGAGTTTTCATGATTTCTGCACGATAAAATTGCTCAGATTCGGGCCGGGTTGGACTCTAGTTGGGAGGTCCCAGGGGAGGTGACCGCGGTGAGTTTTGAGACGGTTATCTGGGACACGTTCGACCCTGTGACCGCCGAGGGTATAGACAGGTTACTGGGGCGGCTGAATGCCACCACATGTTTATTGGACCCTTGCCCTTACTGGTTGGTCTCTACCACCAGAGGTGACACGGAGTTGGCTCCAGGGAATTGTTAATGCTTCTTTTATGGAGGGCTCGCTGCCCACTGCCTTGAAAACGGCAGTGGTACGACCCCTCCTTAAGAAGCCCTCCCTGGACCCAACTCTTTTGAACAACTATCGTCCTGTCTCCAACCTTCCTTCATGGCGAAGGTTGTTGAGAGTGTGGTGGCAGGTCAGCTTCCCCAGTACCTGGATGAAGATACGTACCTGGATCCCTTCCAATCGGGCTTCAGGCCCGGACATAGTACTGAAACGGCATTGGTCGCGTTGGTTGATGATCTCTGGAGGGCCCGTGACAGGGGTTATTCCTCTGTCCTGGTCCTATTAGACCTATAGCGGCTTTTGATACTATCAACCATAGTATCCTATTGCGGCGGTTGGGGGGGTTGGGGGTTGGGGGCACCATGTTGCAGTGGTTCACCTCCTTCTTCTTCAACCATCTGCAATTTGTGTTGGCGGGGGGGAGAAATCCATCTCTAGGCCCCTCGATTGTGGGGTGCCTCAGGGGTCGGTCCTCTCTCCTCTCCTGTTCAACATTTATGTGAAGCCGCTGGGGGAGATCATCCGTGGCTTTGGGGTGAGGTGTCATCTGTACGCTGATGATACTCAGCTGTACATCTCCACCCCAAGCTACCCCAACGATGCCATGGAGGTCATGTCCCGTTGTCTGGAGGCCGTGCGGAACTGGATGGGCGGGAACAGGCTCCGACTCAACCCTTCCAAGACTGAGTGGCTGTGGTTTCCGGCGTCCCGATATAGCCAGGTAGTTCCATCGCTGGCTATTGGGGGTGAGATTTTGCCCCCTTCAGAGAGGGCTCGCAATCTGGGTGTCCTCCTGGATGTAAGGCTGTCTTTGGAAGACCACATTACGGCCGTCTCCAGGGCAGCGTTTCATCAGGTCCGCCTGATCTGCCAGATGCGGCCCTTTCTGGATCGGGATGCCTTACGCACGGTCACTCATGCCCTGGTCACCTCCCGACTGGACTACTGTAACGCCCTCTACATGGGGCTCCCAAATGGGAGCATCCGGAGGCTTCAACTGGTACAGAATGCAGCCGCACGGGTGGTTATGGGGGCGTCAAGGTTCTCTCATGTGACACCCCTCCTGCGTGAGCTGCATTGGTTGCCAGTGGCCTCTCGGGTGCGCTTTAAGATTTTAGTGTTAACTTTTAAAGCACTCCCTGGCATCGGACCAGGATATTTACAAGACCACATTCTACCATTTTCCTCTCACCGTCCGGTGCGTTCCCACAGGGAGGGTCTCCTGCGGGTCCCATCGGTATCTATGTGCCGGCTGGTGACCCCGAGGAATAGGGCCTTCTCTGTGGGGGTGTCTGCCCTCTGGAATGGGTTGCTCCCGGAGTTACGTATAGCCACGGACCTGGGGATCTTCAGGCGTGCCTTGAAAACCTGGCTCTTTGACCAGGCCAGCTTGGGCTGATTTTAGATTTGGGTGTTTTACTTTTATATTACATTTTAGGGTCTCAGGGAAGGGTTTTAATTGATTACAGCCAGGGTCTTAGTTTAATTTAGTTTTAATTTTTCACATATTTATTGTTTTAATTGTATGGCTGTGCACTGCTCTGAGTCCTTCGGGAGAGGAGCGGTATATAAATAAATATTTTTATTATTATTATTATTATTATTATTATTATTATTATTATTATTATTATTATTATTATTATTATTATTATTATTATTCCCATCTCAGAAGAATGGAAGGCTGAGTCAACCTTGTGCCATTCTGTAGTTTCTTCCCCAAACCCCAAAAACTTTAACCTTAGACTGTCTACTATTGACCTTCACCCCCTTTGCTAAGAGGCCTGTAGGGGGCATGCATAAGCGCACCAATCTATGTTTATTCAAAACTATGTTTATTCTTATACTTGTATGTTGTAAGCAATTGACAAATCAAATAAATAAATAATAAACCCTTGGTGTGTGGGCAGAGTTAGCCTGCATTACTTCATTCTAACCATGCACCATCAGAGTTCCTCCAGACCACTTAAGTATTTTCACTTGTTAGATATGAACTGGTCCTCATTGTTCAGTAATATCAGTACTCTAGCCCACTGAGATTAAATATGCAACATGTGGCTTCTGATGGAAGATGAGTTACAACGTTTTCCACTTATGAAATATAAGTATCTAACATATTTGCTTGCTTATGGCCATGAGATAAAACGAATAAAAGCATCTAGATTTATGGTAAAGAAAATATTTGCCTGTTCTTTATAACCCTTACAATTCAAAAACTCTCCCAAAATAACTTGGATATACAGCTTTGTAATAATGTCTTCTGCCTTTAAATAAACCTAGACTAGTTTGCAACATAAGCAAAAGCTAGCAATAATAATTTCAGCTGAATCATGCAGTAAAAGTATGACTGTGTAGATTTAAATGCAAATTCTTTCCTGGCTGTAGTATTAGCAGAGCAGCTGCTCCATTGTAAACTTATAAAACATTAACTTTGGGGAAGAACGCCTGATTTCTTGCAGAGCTCACAATTTATGTCAAGATTAGTCAATTCTATCAGTGCTGAATATTACCCTGATGACGTTTGCTTGGTGTTCTAAGAGTCGGACTCAAATAAAAGGGGGAGGGAAATTCTCAAACAGAACCAGTGAAAAAATCTCATGATGTTTTTTTAAAGACTATCCCAAAGTAATAAAAAAGTAATATTGTTGGATGTTAAGAGCCCACCTCTTTAGTATTTGCAGGAAATCAAAGAAATTGAAAAACTAGACTAGAGAGGGGGGGAAAAGATAAGATTGTGAATCCAAGCAGAATGGATTCAGACTCAAATTGTGTTTTATTCACTGAATTTCAGAATATGATTTGTGCATGTTCATTTACAGATGTCCTTCAGTTTCCAGCAGTTTGCTTTCCTCTTGGATCTAAAAATATTTTAACAATCCTCCATATCTTTCATTCTTCTCACCTTCTCCTTTTATTTAACCTTAAAGCTGATATGATGTTATTTATCTTATTTCCTTTCCAACTTTTTCCTGTCAGAACACACACACACACACACACACACACACACACACACACACACACACACACGGACAGTTGCTATTGCTTTTTGGCAGAACATTGTGTTATGACATTTGATCAAATGCAAGTCTTTGGCTACTGTCATTACAATAATTTGATCACATGGCATTCGCTGTTTGTTACCCAGGGACAAGTTCTGGAAATCATTTTTACCCTTATTAAAGATCCCAACTAATTTGGGAAGGGCTTCTGAACAAAGCAAAGCTCTTGCATTTCAACAAGTAATGCTATTTTTTGGGGAGGCAAATCTTCAAGAGGTCTTTGCACCTTTGCCAATTCCCCCCTCCCCTCCAACAAACTTGCATCCAAATTTTGCAGAATGCGGTAGGCAGTATTGTAGAGAAATCTAAGTCAGGGAACTTTCCAGAGAAATGTCATGACACCGAAGGTTGCTTCAGCTGTTTTTTTCCCCCTCGGTACAAATGGAGAAGTAAACAAAAACGTATCTTAGGAGAAAGAGAGAGAGAAGGGGGATCTCTCTCGTTTATTTTTGTTCATCCGAACTTTCTTCTCTCAACAGACCACGCTGAGAGAATGAAGAGGTACAAAAAACAGCCAGAGTAAAAATAAGCTGCAGCCGGAACATTTTGAAACTTCCACTATGCCCATCCTTGCTATATGAATTCCTGGGAAAACAGCCCTGGTTTCGAGAGAACAGTGCGAGCAACAAGGTTTTGCGACGCTCTGAGCTTTCATCGGCGTCTTTGAAGCCAAGGCCTGTTTTGCAACAACCTGGCTTTCAAACGGCCTTCCGTAATTGCTAGCAGGACTGGCTCTCTCTTGCTTGCGTGCAACTCCCCATAGTTTGGACGGCAGCGGCGATTGTTACACTGAATGCCGCTCAATAATCATATACACGCTGTTCAAACAACAGGCCCAGAAGCTTGCAAGGATGTGAGGCTGGCTGGGACTTAAGTAACTGAAATCGTGTTTTTCTTTCGGTAACGATTTGCCCGGCTAGTGCTCCCGGGTTGTTTACCTGATGATGATGACATTATGTAAGGGGTATGATTACCTCGTGTCTTAAGAGTTATTTGTAAATAGGAACTTTGCAGCTAATCCCCCAAATGCTTGCTACACTTCGCTGCTTCACAACAGTTATCAGGGTCTGGCACGTGGAGAAACTCCTGTGTTGTTCAGTTCTCATTTCTAGACTAAATTCTACTGCAAGGTAAGGACACATGGCATGCAGAGAAGGCTTCTTCGGCACCTGTTTAGCCAAGCACAGCCTTTTCTTTTGGAGAACATCAAGCTAAATACCATTTTGCTTTCTTGAAACTTTTTTTTAAAGGGTGGGCTCTCTGAATTTTCCATACCTAGGTGTATTGAAGTGGGACTTGCAGCAAATGCAAGTTACTGCAGGAGCTCTGTCACCTTAATACCAGCCATCCTAATACATATGCACTCCCATACCTGTTTTCTTAAGTGAACATTTTCCTGCTGAGTGGGGCTTATTTGTCAGATGGGTAAAGAAAAGCACACCTGAGCAATTACTCTGGAGCAGGTTTTCCCAACTTTTGGGCCCTCTGGGGTTCCTGTCTAATATAGAGGTTGTTCTTAAAAATGCAGTCAATGATCACCTTCCAGAGATCACCTTGGCCAAGCAATACATTGTACCTATAACATATTACCTAGGAATTAGTGTATGATGCTTATTTCCTCTTCATGTGTTCAGGTCAGCATCAGGGTACATTGCTGACATCAGTTAAATTACCCAGGTCATAGGTCAGGGTTGTCAAACTCACAGCCCACGGAGCCATATGTGTCATGTGCTGGCCACACCCACCCTGGTTTAGCAAAGAAAAAAAGTACTATATGTCATGTGATATGATGTGAGTTTGACCTCCCTAGCATAGGTAGAATGTGTTTGTTTTGTATACATTTTTAAAAATGTAATTATTTTGCTTTGCTTAGCCTTGCAAATTGTATTTTTAATATGTTTTCCATGCTACTTATTAGAAAAACATGTGTCTTATTAAAAGAAGGCAAAAGTGAGTGCATGAACGCTCATGTGATCTTGTTTGGGAACATACCAGATGGGTGTCTTCTTGAAACTGTATCAGATTCGGGCAGTCTTTCTGATTGCACATGGTACTTCTCTCTAGGAAATTAGTTGCTAACTTCTAGGAAATGAATTCAGTGTTTATGAACTTCCAAATACTAATCTGCTTCTGCTCTGCCTAAATACAAAACAGTGAGCATGATTGTTTAAAATCCATGTATTTATACTGCCTATAAAACCCACCTCACTATTGCTCTTTTTTTCAAGATTAAATACCTTCATTCTTTTCTGCTTGTTAAAAAGTGTTAGCTTTTCAGCAGAGGGAGGAGATACAGTACTAAAATTCAGATCTAAACTACACCAATATAAATCAGAAATAAGAGTGGGAAGAACCAAATCTCCACAGTAATTCCTATACAAATCAGATCTAGCCAACAGCAATTTTAATATTTAAAAAGCCAAACAAAATCCACAGGTGTCAAATCCATTTAATTTAGTCCAAAGTTCCAAGCTACATCTGATATGAGAATTCATTTTTTACATCATTGAAGCATTTTAGAATTTCTTTGGGTGGTGTTTCTGAAAGTATTCCATTGTTGTGAGGTAGCAAAGAAACTTAATTGATGTTTTCTATAGTATATGAATCCTTTGCTTTGTTCTTTCCCTGGAGGCCCAAGTGTTCTGAACTAAAGACATTTCATTGGCTTTTCCCATGATATTTAACTGTCATCTGATTTCTTTACTTAGAATTTCATTGCTGCATAGAAGTTGCACTCTGGCAGAGAGATAATATAGTGAAAGGCAAGATATTTACTCCTCACCTTTTGGCCTGTTATTTCATAACTAAAGTAAGTGTAAAGAATTCCGTTCCCAGCCACCAGAATTTTACAGGACATGACCTATCATTTGGAAAAACAAATAAAGCAATTTCTTTCCATTAGCATGAGGGAAGGTGCTTTTATTCCAATGGAGAATAAAATTCTGGCTCAGAATCAAATGGAAAAAAAAAGTTGAACTTTGGGAGGAGTCAAATCTATGATTCCCCCCACTTTCACTATGTAAGATAAAAGTTGCCTGTGAAGTTCTGCAGCTGTCACATCAGTTGCAGGGCCTTCTTTTTATAGAACAACATGTGCTCATTTACTACATTCAGACTAATCCGACTGGGTTGATTCAGAGAATAAAACTGAGCTCTCCAGCTGCAAAGCAAACTGGGCCTCCCCAATGGAGTGCCAAGTCTACTCACTCCCTAGGTTGTGACAATTGAGGACACACAAAGCAGGGGCATATGGCCTGTTCCTCCTTGCTGCTGCCTCTCTATTAGGCCAGAGCCTCTCTCGGAAGGAGAGCTGCCAGCACTAGTGAAGCTACCAGGGTCTCTGAGGGCTCCGTTGCCAACATACAATCCAGGACCTCCTTGGCCCCCTTCCAGGAAGTCTGCGGCAGATGCACTAGCAGTCTAGGTAGACCAGTGTGGCTGGGGAATTCTGGGAGTTAAAATTCATCTTAAAATTGCCAAGTGTGTGAGAAACAGTAGTGTAGAGAGAAACTTGGAATTTGTGCACATTGGGAGGAGCAGTGGCAGTGGAAGCTCATCTTACATGCAAGGTGCTTTTTTGTTGGGTGCTGGTCAAGAGGCATCAGTGTCCCTAGAGCAGCCTTTCTACTGGTTTTTGTGTCCTCATTCCGGACTAATTGGATTTGTCTTATAAACATATATTGGCTGGATTGTCGGTATGGGTGGGGGTGAGGGGGTTATTCCCCCCCCCCATACTGTGTATCCTGACCAAGGCTATTTCTAAAAAGAGATGACACATCAGGCCCCATTTCTCTACAGGCCCCAAGGTGAACACTTCTCTCACTATAGTTACATCAGAGGAAGCAATAGGACTCATTAGCCTCTCTCCTCACGGGCTCATGGTTGATTCAGCCTTCCATCCTTCCCACCCAGGTTGGTAAAATGAGGACCCAGATTGTTGGGGACAATAGGATGACTGTAAACTGCTTAGGGAGACCACTGTGAAGAGGTATATAAGTCTAAGTGCTATTGCTGTTGATCCATATCACTGTTAGAGAAACCATCTCTACAACATTTTCCATAGTTGAAATGCAGTTGCGAAGCAACATTATATAGTCTCGGTTACAACCCCAGAAACAGCAGTAAAAGCCAGCAATATCACAACGTGCTTAACAAAGCTGCAAATTGCTTTGTAGTCAACTGGTTCAATTTGACCCCACTGAAGGTTTTCAGCCTCCCTTCTCAAATCTGCTTTGAAATGAGGATTCAGCGGAAAACACAGCAAACATGCTTTAAAACTTTCTGCAGTGCTTGTGCCAGAAAGCTGCTCTGCTGGCATCATGT
The DNA here is from genome assembly GCA_023653725.1 of Bungarus multicinctus. Classification (NCBI taxonomy): domain Eukaryota; kingdom Metazoa; phylum Chordata; class Lepidosauria; order Squamata; family Elapidae; genus Bungarus; species Bungarus multicinctus. The sequence goes on from CM042834.1 coordinate 216,601,205, forward strand.
TGTAGGAATAAGGTTACTAGACATCTGAAAAGACAGAGGAGGACTTGTGCAATTGGAAAGGAGGACAAACAGGGGGAAAGGAGGACACACTAACCATTTACCTTTCTTGGCATTCATGACCAAAAATTACAGTGAAAAACTGCAAAACAAAACAAAAACCCCCGTACTTAAGCTTACATGTGTATGAAATTACTTTTTCCAGCATCAGAAAGACTGGTTTTTCAATTTCAGGAATGTGCTAGAACTTGTTAAAGAGACAGAAGCCTTCAGGATGTAACTGATTACGGTCTGGTCAATTTCAGGCAGCAGGCAAGCTGGCTGAAGGGTACTAATCAACTAATTAAATTCACAGAGTTGAGCTTGTTAACTTGTGATCAGCGCTTATTAGAGAAGCGCTGGGCCTTAGAGAAAAGCTGCTCAGGAAGAGATACTCAAAAAGCTGCATATTTGCTTTTTAAACTTATGCCTGTTAGGAGGAGGAAATGAGGACAAAAAGAAAGATGTGTCCTCCTTTTGCTGGATCTTTGTTAGAATGGATTCCTGCACTATGCCTGGGATTGGACTACTTGATATCCAAGATCCTTTCCAATCCTTACATTCTGTGACTCTGTGCACAGGGATTGGCGACTGAATGATCCTATCATGGCGTTCCCAATATAATACAGTGGTACCTCTACTTACGAAATTAATTCGTTCCAGAAGCCGTTTCGTAACCTGAAAATTTCGTAAGTAGAGGCGCATTTTACCTGTAAATGTCCTAATCCGTTCCAAGCCCCCGAAATCCAGACTGTAATTCTTCATTATTACTTCCTGCTTTGCTGGATTGCTAGCATGAGACTGAGAACGCGGCGCGGTGCGTACGCACAGATCCCTCCTAGCCAATGGGATGCCAGGAAGATAACCAATGGCAGCGCAGCTCGGACGCGCCATTTTCCAACAAATCCTTTCGTATCTTGAAACATATTCGTAGGTAGAGACAATATTTTCTCGAAGACGCGTTTCGTAACCTGAAAATTTCGTAAGCAGAGCCTTTCGTAAGTAGAGGTACCACTGTATATAAATCTAGCTGCAAAGAAATATCATAAAAGTGCTCCTCCAGTGGATTAAAATGTGAACTCAGACAAGCGCTCTCTCTATCTGTCTATCTCTCCAACCTCCTTTCCAAAGCCTTCCAACTGACATGTGACAAAGAAAACAACCACCCATATGTTTACAACTTAACATCTTCATTCCATTATTGGAATACTTATTCCAATATTTGAAATGCAGTTGCAATTTGGTATGTTCTATACCAATTTCCCAAAATTAGGTTTCAGAGCAACACTTTCATTCACTGATTCAGAAACTCAAGGGCAGGAAGTTTAAAAAAAAAGCCCATTTGGAGAGTTTATTTATGCCCTGGCTGTTGCTAATTCATTGGCAAGTCAAGCCTTTCCTGGAAATCTGAATTTACTTGATAGGAGGAGGGGGGATAAAAGAAGGGAGGATGGTAGTTTTAACAGGTGGCCTGTTTTTTTGTTTTTATTTTGAATAGGTTTCTCTTGTTGAGTGTAGCTGGGGATTATCATAACTGGGAGCACACTTCCTGGATTCTCGAAAAGAGCCTGGATTGAATGGCACTGGATGCTTGCCAATCCAACTGGCTAGCTATTACTGATAATTTGCCAAGGAAAAGAGTGTAAGGTGCTGTTCAAATGACAACAACTTCAGCTCCCTAAATTACTCCTTCAGCTTTCTTCTTTGCAAACCGACTGCACTGCTAGAGGTATTCATCCTTTGTGATAAGCCTTGTTCATTTTTAAAAAATGTGTTTACTTTTGAGAAGGTAAGGCTTACCTAGGAAAGGATATAAATAGTTCATAAATAATAAACGCATGAAAAACATCTTGATAAAGCTGTCTGTCAGAAACTTTGGCTTAATCTCTCTAAGTCATCTTCCCTCAAAGGGTTGTTGTTGTGAAGATATAGGATCCCCATGTAAGCTTGTTTTAATTCCTAGAGGAAAGATGGAGCCTAAATCTAAACATTAAAAGCAGAGGTGGGATGCTACCGGTTCTGCCCAGTTCTAAAGAATTTATAGCTCTGAAGAGCAGCAGACACCGAATCGGTTCTGTGTTTGCTGCTGTTTGGCCCACATACCCACCTGGACTCTTACCTGTCTTTTATTTCCTGCTTTTTCAACCTCAACAGCTTTGCACAGCACAGCTCAGGTTGAAAAAGCAGGAAAAAAGAGGCTTTTCAAATGCTGTGCACCCACACGCAGTGCTTTTCAGCTGTCTGGGTGACACAGCTAATTTTTTTTTACACACGCACGTAGCAAAATGTAGTCACCGAACCGGTAGTAACACCAGTTCAATCCCACCCCTGATTACAAGCAAAAATAAAATATGCAAAGTCTTTGAGCAAAGAAACTCCTGCAACTCTCTTTGTTGATACTCTTCTATTCTTCGTCCTGCAATAGTCCTCTCCTCTTTGCTGCTCTGCAAAATAGGCTTCCCCTCCGCCTTGGTAATTTTTGAACTTTGATGTAATAAGAGTTATATGCTTTTCATATCTAGCCTTTCCTAAAGAGCTACATATAACATATAGAGGGGCCTATAACATTTTTCAAACTAAAGGTTTGACTTCCCCTGAATGTTCCTCTGTCTTTAGGTCTTGGGCCTGAAACAGTGAAATGCCTGAAGACTGGCAACCACAAGAGTCCTGCGTGCCACGAGACTGGATTGATAGAAAATGCTTTGGTAGTGTTGTTTGGTGTAACGTTAGTGGAAGGTTCTAATAGGAATATGTTCCTATCATGGTGAGTTTATTGTTTCCCTTCATTGTGGGTGCCATTATATTGTTTCTGACACATCTTAGGTTGTTTGGTGGATGTTGAATGGAGCTTCAAGGCATATTATGGGCATCTGGTCTTTTAATGATTTGGGGGATGTTCTGGTTGTGGATTTTTTTTCTTAGGTTGAGAAATATGGGACATGGCAGCCCATTCAGCTGCATGGTGAGGCTACCTCTGTCTCTTATTCATCACTCCTGATGTAATGTGAGCGTACTGGCTTGCTGTGTTTGCTATTCTGGCTGTCTATGAGTCTTGAAAAAAAATTAATTGAAAGCACTTTAGAGTTTAGCCTTATAGACTATGGCATAGCCATAAATAAAGATAGCAAATGTCTGATGTACGTTGAAAAATCTTTGTTGCATTTTTCTTAAAGAAGTTACCTGAATAGACATTTATTTCAAAATGAGAATTTCTGCAACAAAGGTTATTTCAGAATGCAGGGCCTGTACCATTGCTTTCCTTTTGTGTTTCAAGAAATATGTTAAGATGTATTTGTGTATGTGTGTGTGTGCGTGTGTGTGCACAATGCATTACATTGCAAACAGTAGGCTAAAATGAAACAACTCTCTGTTTTTGCTTGACTGAATAACTCTCTAGGAAAAAAACACACAAAATAAACAATAAAATCCACATTTTGTTTTGCCTTATAGAAATATGAATTGTATCAATAAACATGGTGTTTTTATGGCAGCTCTCACTGAGTTAAAAGCGTACAAGACTTGGGTCATTTATTATTATAGTACTTTTTCAGAATATTAGACATGAATGCTCTACCACTCTAGAATTCTGCTTGGCAACCAGGCCACACTCCCATCTGCTGCCACACATAATGTGATAAGACAGGGTCTCTGGCACAAGCCAACTTTCATTCTTCTATTCACTCAGATTTACCCTTTCAGTTTCCCATTGTTCTTTGCTAATGGCCTTACAGCGGGTCTCCCAGTTGCCTTTGGAGTTATCTGGAGGCCACGTTGGGGGTGGGGAGAAAAAGAGTCTAATCCCACTTTGAATTTAAAGGGGCTTCTCTAAATGAATGATGCAAATGGGAAGAGGCTGCCAGAAATGACTGCTGCCTGCAGCAAGAGGATGTTCAGCAGCACAGCAGCATTCTCCAGCCATCAGCTGCTGCAATGAATTGGGCCTTCAAGTCCCAGGGTGGGCCTCCTCCTGTCCCAACATTCCATCCAAAGCTTCTCTCCCCACCCACTCACCCCCTGCCATCTGTAGGCCCGAGTTGCCACAAGGCCTATCTGGCATAGCTTTTTTTTTCAAGCCTTGTGCAAAGATGGCCCAGAAAGGGTGACAGATGGGGCTAGGTTACAGCAGTTTAAGGCTAGACTGAAGCCTGAGAGCGTGTGCTGATAGCTCAGTTCCAGACCAATGAAAAGAGAAAGGGGTGGGGGGGGGAGGGACAATGACAGAGGGGAGTGAGAAGTCACACTTAAGGGAGCTGTGTTTCAACCTGACCAGTTGTGCATCAGAGAAACCACCTGGGTTTGTAGTTCCTTTCTTCTGCCTCCAGAGTCACTCAAATTACTTACTACAACCATAAGTTGTAAGTAAGCCCCAAACTGGTATGTACAGTTAATTTGGAGGAAGTGGGAGAAGCAAAGTTACAAGAACAAGGAAATATGCTTACCGTATTTTCCGGCGTATAAGACGACCGGGCGTATAAGACGACCCCGGATTTTCGGTTGTCTTTTTTCAAAGTCATCTTATACTCCAGAAAATACGGGTATTCAAAATTAAGCTGCAAGGATTTGTAAATGCTTCTCTTTCCTTCGCGCTCGCATCAGCCGACCGTACAACCTTCCTCCTCTGGCCCCAGGGCGGCTCTCTCGGTCTCTCTCCCACACACACGGAAGACGACCAGGCCTCCCGCAGGAGCATGATGGGCCGGCAGAGCGGCCGCCATCTTGTTCTCTTCGGGAAGGGGAGGAGCGTCTCCCGGCGACGCCCGTAATATTTTCCGGCGTATAAGACGACCCAGAGTATAAGACGACCCCGGATTTTCGGTTGTCTTTTTTTGGTTTCAAAAGTCGTCTTATACGCCGGAAAATACGGTACTTTGCTTTAGTGGTCAGAATCAATAGATTTTGTTGTCCAAAACAAGATGGACAGAAGACAGCTGGTCTGCTAATTAAATCTTACTTGGGCCTATGGGTGATAGGGCAGCAAAAGGAGGTGAGAGGCCACGGATAGGATACCACATCTAGGCATCCAATAGATGGCAACCAATCCATCGGTCATTTGGATTTTTGCACCCTGAAAATAGTAGCCCAAATACAAAATAAGTGCCTTGGATAAACAACAACCTCCATTTTACCCATTACATGACATCTAAGATAAATCTCCCACTCTGCCTAATGGTGAGGCTTTAGAAGAAGAAACATTGGTGAATGTTTCCCCCTTAGGTCAATACTAATACAAAAATGTTGATTCAAACAAAGAGTTAAGGTAGATATATATATATATATATATATACACACAATATCTGGGGATGGATATTGCTGGCAGTGCTATATATTTTTCTCTCTCTGTGTTGTGTTGTTATACATGTTACCTGATAGGTACAGAACTTGAGCATGGCTGAAACATTGCATTTGTCAATCTGAAAAGGCAACAAAAGCCTGTGGATGTTGCTGCTCTTCTGGATGCATTCATTACTTGCTACATTAACAAGTATATTTTCCTTCGTAGCTCCCGCTTGAAACAAGTTTTTGAGTCTTGCAAACACTTGTTGTTCGTCTAGCTCTAGTCATGTGATCTCAGTTTCATCATACATATGTGTTCTGGTACTTGACGAAGTGTCAAGCCCATTATCTCTCTTTATGTCTTATTCCCAATACAGTGTTTGGACGTACTGATTTTTTGTTTGTTTGTAAAAGGAAAAATACCATTTAGACCAGTGTTTTTCATACCTGGCAATTTAAGATGTTTAGGTTTCAGCTCCCAGAATTCTCCAACCAGCATACTTAAAAGTTGCCAAGTTTGAAAAATGCTGACTTAGTCCATTGATTTCATTGGAGTTTACTTCCAGGTATATATGAGTAAATGGACACAGTAGTGACAGAATGTAAGTATGATTGATCAGAGCTGGTAGTCTATTTTATCTTCCAACATATCTATTTTAATGAAGTTAAATGATTTAGAATTCTTTACTAATGGATATCCAGATATTTGTAGCCCAGATATTAAGTCTTATTTCAATATCCCACTGAATAGATGGTCTCTTTAAGACTCCTTAGATATTTGTTTTGTTGCTTGTGTGTAGAGTTTGTGTTACCATGTGAAGAGGAAAAAAAAGGCAGAATTTGTCATATAATGACTAAAAAATTCAGAGTTTTTCATTAGCTTCAAATTTAGGGCTTTTTTTGAATGGAAAAGGGTTTTTTTATTTCAAGAATTGACTTATATAACCTATATATTTAAGTCAGACTTATTTCTAAAGATGAATAGAATTACTGTTTTAACCAAGTTTTAAACAGTGATAACAAACTCCATGAGAGTTTTACTTGAATTAATTGTGTTTACTTTGACCACAACTTGCTATGGCTATGAAGATCTTCTTCTCTGCATTATTTTCTGCATTGTTGAATCTCATGACAATGTCTGCTTTCTTTGTATGGTCAGCTGTATGACCGATACACAAATGCTCTTAATGAGAGAACAGTGCTCAAATCAACTAATTTAAATGGTTCCAGACTCCCATTTCAATAGAATTGCTGTGTACTGTATGTTTTTGATCTCTGTATAGTTGTCTGTATGTGGATGGTTTTTACAGAAAAGGCTGTCATTCTCTTCAGATTTGCTAGTAATACAGAAAGCCCTGCACACTGCTGAGTTAGCCGTGTCCGAAGTCCAGGCACGTGGCCTCAGTCCGGCATGCAAATGAGCTGGAATGCTTTTGCCCCTTGGCCCTCAAAGCTCTAGGCAGAAGCCCGACTCCCGCAGAGCTATTCAGCAGGTGCTAAGTAGAGGGCAGGTGTACCATTGGCCATATGTTGCACTTAGTATAGTATTTCCTTAGCCAGCCAGGTGAGAGGAGCTGAGCAAAAACAGGCATGTGCTTAAAAAAGCAGAGCTAGATTGTATGTTCAATATGCTAATAAAGGCCGATCATTATAAGCAGTGATTTAATACCGGTTCTTCGGTGCTTATCTTGAAATAAACATGATTCCCCAGAAGTATTCATGAAAAGGATTCTTCTTTGGCCGCTTAGTTTATCCAGGAGACACGTTATCAGATGGCATTGTCATTCTCAATTTCCTCAGGCCTTGTATTCCTCAAGATTTTGCTTAATCAGTAGTGGATGTTTTCTCCATATATTTTTCAGCACACATTTCAACTCTGCTGAAAAACACAAAAGCAAATGCAGTTGGTTTTTACATGCATTCTCCACCCCAAAAACTGAATTGTCTCAAATGCTCAGGGGAGCCTCCTTTGATCTTTGTGCAGCTGCTGTCTTGTTGCTGCCAATCCAGAGCTCAGACGAGACAGGCTTCAGAAAAAAAAGAAAGACAGCATACAAAATAGCAGGCAAAACTGCACATTTAAGTTGATTTAAGTTATTTTCCTACCTGCAAGGCTGCCGCTGCTGAATTTTATTCTACTTATATCTAAGCAAAGTACAGTCAAAACCTAATTTGAATCTTTAGGATTTTCATTTTTGTTGATGGTAATTTTCAAGTTACTTAAATTGTTTAGAAGGTTTCACTTGCGTGCATATTGTTTACTGCTGTAAAACAGTGCAGCCCCCCCACCTGCAGCTTTCAGTTTTGCAAAAGCAGAAATTTTATATGCAATTTCATACAATATGTAAACAATTTTTAAGAACATATAGAGGGTGCTTCTCATATTGTACTCTTATAGGCGCCTGATAATCATGTGAATGAGAAGTTCTCCAACAGAGAATTCCTGAATTTTCTTTATCGCTTTTAGCCTTTGTGTACATACGTTTGTAGGTAGTTATTCTGCTGTGGAAAAGGTGTGGAAATTGTAAGAATGAAAAGTCACATGGAATAGCTGCACAGGTATTATTTTTTTTAATCTATGCAGTTTTCAGGTTTGACAACTTATATGAGCACTGACCTTTTTTCAGCTGCAGAAATGCTTTCTGTGCAGGAAATGAATCATGCTCAAAGATCCTGACGTCTGCAAATAAGAAAGACAAACTACTTAATATGCAGAACTGGGCCTTTATTTTTGTTACTCAGACAAGCGAAGAGTGCAGATCATTGATATTGCTCTTCTCCTCTTTTCTTATCGACTGCATACTCTGCTACTCCCTCTTACATTATCTGAAGATTGGGCAGTAGGCCTAAGGGAGCACACTTTAAGAACTAGCTTCTTGTTTTCCTCTTTACCCTGTAATTTCACAGTTGATCATTTCAGTGTGGCAAACTTATAATACAGCCAGACAGGGTGCCCTGCCCTTTCGAGATGAACTTTTTGTTCCCCACCAAACAAAGCTGAAGTTTGAACGTGCCTGAAAATGTTGACTGTGGCTGGCCAAAAAATGGCCTTGGGAGCTCGTGCTGCCAACTGTTGAAAATTTACAGCCATGTATATCTTTCTATTTGCCCCCTCCCTCCTTGTTCACTGCTTAAGGAGGCCACAAGCCTGCAGCTGACAGCTGTGCCCCGGGTGGCTCAGGAACAGCTGCTTTTTTTTTTCCTGGGGTGAAATTAAAAGATTAGGGGGCTGTGGGCACGTGCTGCCTTCTGAGGGCCAAGACAAGGCTTGATTTAGGGTGGAACTTGTCTGCAGCGGCTGACAAAGGGGCTGGATTTTGCACTCGCCATGGGGTCAAAGGGGGGAGCACGCTTTACCAGAGACAAAAGACGGGAAGAGGGAGGAGGGAAAGTCTCTGAAAAGAGCGCTTCAGCTCCCACAACAGCTGCTCCTGCACCAGAAATTTGAGAGTCTCCTTTCACGAACACAAGAGGCCCGTCGGAGCAAAGAGGCAGAGAGGCCACGCTTTGCAATGGTGCCATTGTTGGCAGCTGAAGCGAAGAGAGCTTCCAGCAGTCTTTCCAGATTGCACCTTCTAGGCAGAGACAAGTGGGGGAGGGGGAGGGAGGAGGGAGGAGGAAGAGGAGGAGGAATGGCTAAGTGCAAAGCCCAAGGAAGCAGAAAAGTGTGCCACAGCAGACCACACAAGGGGGAGTAAGCCTCCTTTCTAAGTTGAAATGTGTCTGCGGGTATTTGGACATCAAGGGAAATAGTATATACATGGCTATAACTTTTATTATTGGTAGATTTCTGAATCTTGAAAGCTTAAACTTGACATCAATAAGTATTGCAATCAGAAAAGTTATATCTGGGCCTACCTTGTTTATTTTTTTATGCAACCTGTTTTATGGACCTTGATGGGGGAGGGCAACACAGTTTCCACTTGTAACTGGCTCCATCTGTCCTCTATCCAACCACTTTTTTCCACAATGAATCCAACTTTATTTATTGTTTAAATCAAAACTGCCAGGCCAATTTATTTGTATGTCCTTTATAAACGTGCCTAATCGTTTAGGCAGATAATCATTTAAAACTGTGTTTTTCAACCTTAGCAACTTTTAGATGTTGATGGTAGCGTGAATTCCAAATACTTTCAACCCTTTGGCAGGGGAATTCTGGGAGTTGAAGTCTCCACATCTTAAAATTGCTGAGATAAGGAAACACTGATTTACAGAAATAACTAAAGAACACGGTTGCTTTTATTATTATTGCATGAGGTAGAAAAGTTCAGTTAAAATCTATTCAAGACATGTGAAATTATATATGAGTTCTGGTTGCAATAATAAATTAATGGCAAAGAAATAATTGAGTACTGCAGCTGGGATAATGTGTTTGTTTTGACTTGTGATAAAATATTAGACTACAGTACAAACATGTTTTCAAGATCTTTCAAAACACACTGCCTCTGACTTCTAGAAGGCAGGATGAAAATGTCAGGTTATTTTAACCTTGGCATAAATTTTGCCTATGGTCAGAGCCATTAGAAGAAATGGAGATACTGAGTGCAGAAGAAGACAACATGAGCTTGTCCCAGATCTGCTATTGTTTCAATATGTTGAACTATAGCTACTATCCCTCTCAGGAAACATGGCTGTGTTGGCTAGGGAAAGATGGGAGTTGTAGTGTAAGACCTTCTGAAATATACCTATTTGATGTTGATCTAGGTAGCATCTGGTGTGCTGGACTAATTCCTATACAGTATATTCATTCCTGCTTGTCTTCTAGCTGCAAAATCATAAATGATTAAATACAGAACAACCCTGAGATAATTTGTTCAGCAGATCAAATGGTTCTGAAAACTATAGCCAAATATGAGGTGGTTTATTGGAAAAGCTCAAAGAATGGCAAGCATTTGAAACACTTGTTCCAAATGAACAAAAACACAATTGTGTAGGTTCCTTAATATGGATATGAAAAAGTTAATACAGCAACTTCCTTTCCTCCTGTTTGTAGAACATAAATTTTATGGCCCCAAGCTGTTATGCTATTAAATGGTACTTCACATTTGCCACCAGGATAGTTCAAACTTCAGCTGTGAGAGAAAAAAATGTGGAAAAAGAAAAGTCGAAGAACAAACTATTATTTCTTGGGTTGTTATTTGTGGGGATGGAGAAATACAGTCTGAGAAGTCCAATCTTTTTTTTTTTTAATTAAAATGGAGTACAATTCTTTAATATATGCCTGAGACTTGATTTGAGATTCGTCAACAAACCAGTAACCCTACATGACCTCTGCAGTTGCCTTGAAAGATTAAGCAAGATGCAGGTGGCCCTCGACTTCTGGACACGATTGAGCCCACAATTTCTGTTGCTAAGCAAAACAGTTGTGAAGTGAATTTACAATCTTTCTTGCTACAATTGTTAACAATTGTACAATCGCTTCAGTTGTTCAATTAGCAACATAGATGATAAGCAAATCCGCTTCCCCATTGAGGACACTACAACTGTCATAAGTATCAGTCAGTTGCCAAGTGTCTGAATTTTGATCACAAGACCATGGAGATGTTGCAATGATTTTAAGTGTGAAAAACAGTCATGTCACTTTTTTTAAATGTTGTAACTTTGAATAGTCACTAGACAAACCCTTGTAAATCGAAGACTACTTGTACAAGGTAGGGGAGCATTGTTAACCATTACTCCCATTCTCCCCCCATCTATCACACTAAAAACAATGTGCTAGAACATAAATGGTTTGTACCAAGGTAGAGCATTATTACTCCCACTATCAAGCATAAGGCAAATTGTCTATGGAGAATCAGCCATTCAGGTCATGATTGTCCCAAAGATGCTTTTTCAGAGCTAAAGAAGCTTCTTGGATGAGAAGCAAAACACCTTCAAAGAAAAAACAGAAAGCCCAGTTGCCTCTTGAAAAAAGCACCTTTGGGGCAAGGGAAATTGTTCAGAGACAGAAGAGCTCTTCACTTGAAGTCTATCAACTTGCCTTACTCAGCTTCAGTAATTTGCAGCCATTAAGTCTGCACAGACATTTCTGCAGTCTGTGTAGAGCACAGATAGTACAGATAGAGTTGATGTGTACTGAGCTTAAAAACAATTTGGTCACCCTAAAAAAGGCAGGACCAAAAGGGCTTTGCTTTCCCTCCCAGATATGATTCTGTGATGCAGCAGGTAATCTAGTGTAATGTCACATGAAATCCTTGGCCAATGCTCTAAAGCAATGTTTCCCAATCTTAGCAACTTTAAGATGGATGGAGCAATTCTTAGAATTCCCCAGCCAGCATGCTGCTTGGGGAATTCTGGGATTTGACATCTGCTTGTTTTAAAATTGCTAAGGTTGAGAAACACTGCTCAAACAACTGTATTTATATTTCATATGGGCAGTAAAGAGAAGGCTAGAATGTGAATTTGGAAATCATAATGGCGAAATTGTGTTATTGATTCTACGATTGCCAGTAATGGCAAGAAGTTAACAAGTAGGCCATTGCTGTGCACAAGTGCTCTGTAATTGTAAATTATCTTTCCATATAAATATTTGGCGGTAGCTACCATTTCTGTACTACTGCTTTAAATACACCAAAATCTACACTGGTAATTAAGGGCAGAGAGATCCTGACAATGGGAGGAAGACGCAAGTATCCCATCCCAAACATATGCAAATTGTGGAATTCTCCTCTTGCAGTCCAAAGGCAGCTACCTGCCTACCAATAGCATCAACTCCTGCTTTTGTGTGGAGATCTCATTGTTTCAGTCTGCCTCTTGGTTCTCTCGCTGAGAGAGCAGATGATTGTCAGCAAACTGGTTCTACCTGACCTAAATGGCTGGTCCCTTGGGCACCGTGATGCCAAAAAGAGCCCACGATTGACCTGGTTGCAATCAAACATAGATAAAGTTAGAAGCATCCTTTTCCTGCTAGGATCTGCTCGCCCAATACAGAGAATGCATGTTAAGCATTCCCAGCTGCATGTAGTACAGCAGGAGACCATGTGGGAATGAGCACATCCTGTGGGGTTGCCTTCCTCAGGGACAACATTTCCCCTTCCCTCCCTGAGGATGAGATCAGCTCCTTCCCTTAAAAAACTTTAAAGGAAGACCTAGCTATTCCACACAAGCACTGAGGAAACTGAGCAGTGGAGAATGATCAGTGTAGTATCTCTGGGATGAAAGAATGGTACTAGGGATTTTGTTGAAATATTACTGATTATGAACTTTTATTCTTTATTGTTGTTTTGTGGATGTTTAGCTGTGTTAGAAGACTCAGTTATCCAGTCATTTTGACCAAAGTGACATAAAAGATATAGACGTAAATAAATATAGCATATGGTGTAGTGGTGGAACAAGGAGTAGGAAGACCCAAGTTTTAATCTAGACCATCCTCACTCACTGGCACTCACCAGGTAACTTTCAGCCAACCACTTTCAGTTGAATTTACCTCATAAGATTGTTGTTGGGAAAAATAGAAGGAGCATTTGTATGTATCTTGGGCTCCTGAACAAAAAAAATTGAGTGTAAATAAAACAGATAATTCACAATGGTAGGTGCTACAGAGAAAGCACTGAGCATTATTGCTTTAGTCATCACATGCTTACAGGTAATCTTCAACTTGTGATCATAATTTGGACTGCACATGGAGATCATGTGACCCCGGGATGCTGCAACTGTCATAAATACATCCAGCCAAATTTTGATCATGTGACCCTGGGAATCTAAATGTGAAGACAGGTTGTAAATCCTTTTCTTTAATGCTGTCATAACCTCAAACTGCTTCTAAACAAAATAGTTGTAAGTTGAGGACTACCTGTACCACAAAAATATATACTAAATACTTAAGCTGAAACAGCTGTCTGTGTGGGATGCCTGGATGAATGACCATGAGCACCTGTAATTTTCCTCATATTTTTTAAAGAAAAAAAAGGCTACAACTAGGCTTCTGACTTAATAAAGTCTGTAATATATACTTCAACACAATGTTCAACCATTTATAAATAAAGATTATAGTCAGCAGCGCATTGGTATTAAGTGTCTAGTCCAATATTTCTCAACCTTAGCAGCTTTAACATGTGTGGACTTCAATTCCCAGAATTTCCAAGCTACCTTAAAACTGCTAAAGTAAAAAATGCTGGTCTAGCCTTAAAACTGCACTTTGGAAGTCTCTGGGCATATAGATCACTTTGAAGAAAGGCTATGATGTTCACAAAGTGCCTGCTGAGAAAATATATACTGTTGAATGATGGATTTCTTTTGGCTAATACATGAAAGTGGAGCTCTAATCAACTAATTCACACTTGCAACATTGGTTGCACAGACGTTTTCTTCACAAGGGCCTCTGTTCTAGCCAAGTTCATGCCAAAAATGATGAAACATGCATTGTGACATCACAGTGGAAGCTCTGCCCTTTTCTACTTGCGTGACAACAATTCACACAAATATGTAAGGGGTGGAGTTGTGTTACAATGCCATTGTGTCTCCTTCGCCTCCTTCCCCTTCGTCATGCCTGTGTGTCTGTATTATGCATGGTCCCAGAACAAGCCATTGCATAAACCTCGGACAGTTTATCTTGAGCTGCCCTCCATGTTTGTCAATCTTTTTTACATAGGATACTAAACCAAAGAAAGAAAGAAAATACATCTTGTTTGTAATTCTAATTTGCTGTGTCATAGCTTATCCTTCAGCTAAAACATTCATTGCCAAATAAGGATAATAAACTGCACAATTCGAGAAACTGGAATTCTCAGTCGCCCACATGTCCTAGAATGGATTCGTGTCCCTAAATCTGAAGGAGTGAACTGAATCAGCTTCCCCACCCCCATTTCTCCCACTTCATCATGTGGAGATCTTCTGTCGTCTCCACTCCCTCACAGAAAAAGATTATAACTGAACGTAAAAGAAAATCACAGCCTGTGGAATGTAGGTGAGAGCTCGTGTACGATTACCTGGGCATTTGTGCAAGGAACCCTCAGAAGTTAACCAGCCTGATTGTTGCTTGGCTAGAAGATTGGGAGAGGGAGGAGGGGAAGGGAGGGAGGGAAAAAAGGATAGCTGGGAATCTTAGACTGGAAAGTTGAAAGAACATCCCCAAAGACAATGGTTAACCACATCCTTATTGTGCCAAGAAAATTGAACATGCACTTCTTTGAAGTTAGCAGAAATGAAGTTTGATTTAAAGGAGCTTTACCTTTACACTGCCAACAATCTTCTATCAGGGGACTGAGCAATTTCGACAGAAGCCTAGTTACAACCATAACTGATTGACAGTTGGTTAAAGCTGTGATGTTATCTCTGCCTTGCACAAAAGTCACAGCTGTCTAATGCTAACATTGGGGGGGGGGGTGGAGTTCTTGCTCTCGCCACCTTCCTTGCTGGGGGAGCAGGTGACTGCCAGCTGTCTGAATCCACTTGACCCTCTGTGCCTGGTCCCTTGAGAGGCACAACTCAGAGAACCAAACAATGCAGGTCTTGCCACCCCAAAGACAGCCCAGAAGCCAAAGGCTTCAATGGGGCTTTGGGGTTCCACAGAATGCCTCTGTATTCTTGGAGAGGGATTCAGCAGGTGCTTCTTCAAAGAACTGCAGCTGTTAACAAAAGCTACACAAATCCTTCTTGCTGGGCCACAAAAGAGGACGGCTGGGAGTTCACTCGCCTTGCTCTGCCTGAATCCAGAATCCTCTTCCTGATATTAATCTTGGATGGTATAATATTGAAAAAGTAAATCCCTCTGACCATGTGCAAAGTGCCTTCACAAACAAGTCTGTAAGCACCCTCAGTTCTTCTGTATTTGGAAATAGGACTTGCTGAATGTAATTCTCTCCCTCCCTCCTCCCTTCAGTGGCTGTAATCCACAACATTATTTTGATTCATTTCTTTGTAGCATGCTTTCTTCCAGACAGATGGCTTTTAGAGCTTCCAATTATAAGATATTAGGCAGGTTATCTGTCATCCTCTCCTAAACTGAAAAAAGCATACAGAAATAAAAGGAAGGAGACTTACAGATAGATTTCATCATTGTCTGGAATGCCCCCCCCCAAAAAAAATAAAATGCTAAATTCACAGACAGGAAATTGTATAGTAAATGTAGCCTGTATCATCTTTTGATATGACATGCAATTGCATGAACACAAGCTTTTGTTGACTCACAACAGGTTGAGCCTAAAGTTCCATCTTCTTCTAGATTTTGGCTGGGATGTCATCTCATCTAGTCACTTTACCATTTTTCATGACGCAAATGGCAGCTGCAACTTTGGTGGACATGATGGACAGCATCGCACCATAGACCAGAGGTCTCCAACCTTGACAACTTTAAGACTTGTGGACTTCAACTCCCAGAAGGAGTTGAAGTGAACAAATCTTAAAGTTGCTAAGGTTGGAGACCCCTGCCTAGATTGAGTTGGCTACAGGGATTGGGAAGTGTGGAAACTCCTCATTGCATATTCCATTGAAGCGATCAAGCTTTGATAAGCCAGGAAAGACTTATTCAGGCATTTCTAATAAATAGAATGGGGCACAGAATCAAGCAGGTATCTTGACCTTCAGCTTCTCCCCTGCCATATATTACTTCCCTCCTAATGCCTTTGCATTTAGGAAGAGGCTTTCTATAATGCACTGTCCACAGCGAGGGCACAGTTATGTGGTTAGCCTCAAAACCCTAACTAGCACTAGTTGGATAGTTTCAACTTAGAACAAATGAGTTCCACTGACCTCTTGCCAATGGCTGCCAGAACAAACATGACAAGCCTACCACAGGACATTTGTGTAGAGCAGTGGTCGCCAACCAGTGGGCCGGGGACCACTGGTGGTCTATGAGAAAATTTTGGTGGTTCACAGAGAAATGTCACCCCCAAAGCACCCCCCAAAGCAATTAATTCAGGCTGTGCAGGAACACAAGGCTGCGCCGCCCACATGGCCTGTGGGAACACAAAGTTTGTGTTGCTTGCATTGTGAACAACATGAGGTAGGGGAGGAGGGAAGGGCAGAGGGGGGGAACTTGCCCCACTCATCCCACATGCCTTGCCTGGCCAGCAGGCTGCTTCTTTCTTCTTCTGCTTTTGACTGCATGCAAGGAAAGCAGCAAAACTCTGTCTTTCTCTCCCCCAAACTCTGCCAGAAATGAGTCTTTGGGACTCTGCAAGGCAGTCTGCTCCAAGAGGCTGCGCCATTCTGGCGGAATTTGGGGGAGAGAAAGAAAGACTTCTGCTGCTTCTGCTGCTTTCCTTGCATGAAGCCAAAAGTCCCCCCCGAGAATAGTGCTGGAGACGGTATCCTGCGATTCCAAATAAAGAATGATTGATCGGTAAGAAAACGGGGTGGGGAATTTTCCTGCAGACTTTTTTGGGGATTTTCCCAGGGTCTATGGTCTGCGGGATTTAATATTATGAGTTTGGTGGTCCCTGAGGTCCAAAAGGTTGGTGACTCCTGGTGTAGAGAACAGGACACACATACACTTTCCCACTTCCTTACAATATGTCCTTATGGTTCCTACAGTGAAGGGTTTATCTATCAGTGCAACTTGAACCTCCACAAAGAAT
Organism: Bungarus multicinctus; assembly: GCA_023653725.1. NCBI lineage: Eukaryota > Metazoa > Chordata > Lepidosauria > Squamata > Elapidae > Bungarus > Bungarus multicinctus. Next base: position 216,618,031 of record CM042834.1, read on the forward strand.
CAGCCATCAGCCTGTTATCTCTGGTTTGTGAATGGGGCAACAGTTTGCATGTTCTTTAAATACAGGAAGACTGTGTCTAAGGTATATGATTTGTTATACATCAGATATTTAAACTACTGCATAACAGGTAGCTATTAATAGCCATGTAGAATAACATTTGTTGCCTGAGAATAATCAAACCATGCTACAGAGAAACCATTCTGTGGGAGTACAGTGCTTTGAATGCATAGCACATATGGTTGTTTTTCTAAGTCACGTTTTCTCAGAAGCAACTCATAGACTTACTTTCCTTGGTCCAACATGCAGAAAGGTTTTGTTCTCACATTGAATACCAGCTGAAGATGCAAGATATACATGTCTCAAAATATTTCAAAGGCTGCAGAAAACGATGCAGATTCATCTTTTCTCTTCTTCCTGTAGCCCTTCACAACCTGTTAGGATCAAAACTCACATTCTGCTTACAAAAGGCATGAGAAAACCTGCAGTCTCTGCTTAGCTCTTCAAATACTGTAGAATATTCTGTCATGTGACCCATCTAATTACATTAGTACCTCAAGTAATTTCTTAAAGGAAAATAACATTCATTCTTTGAAGTTCCTAATTAGATTTATAAAGTCATGTATAAGTTCTGTGCCATGCTTAGTTGCTGAAGAAATGTTAAATACAGGTATTACTATTATTCATAGGCTAAAAGGTTTATTACGAGCCCTTAAATATATTTGTAGTGATATGGGTAAGTACAAACCAGGCTTTTAAAAGCAATTGCACAACAAAACCACAATGACAGTCCTTAAAATTCAATGCATCCTTTGCTGAAATAATGTTAGCTGCAGAATGTATTTAACAATATTCTAAAATTAACAACGTGCGAATTGGACTTTCCTTCTAAAATTGCTTCTTTCTAAAACTAATGTTATTGTGCTAAACTAATTAACAAAAGAAAACACAATACATAAAATATTATTAATGAAACAACATCACTCAAAACTAATAACAACAAAGAAAATGGCCCTGGAAAATTATGTCATAAATAGTCCCAAGCTGTCATGCACTGCTTCTCTTGCACTTTTGTCATTAGGAAAATCCCCACACAAATTAGTTGACTAACAACATATGTAACAAATTGATTGCTGCAAATCAAATATAGCTTCCTGTGTTAATACTTTTTTTAGCCAGCTCCCATGCCTGGACCACACAGGCAAATAGATGGATTTGCTTATTTCAAACACTAAGCAACAGCTGAAAAGGCTGCTTTGTACTTGTCCATATCAACCATTCTCACTGGTTGACCAAAGAATAAGGTTTCAAATGCAAATTTTAAAATCAAGCTTTCAGACCAGGGTCTAACTAAAGACCATACTGGTGAAGCGCTTTGAAATTACAATACTAAAATATACCTTGGGAAAGTCTGCTCAAAATAGTAACACTGGCATTACTTGTTATAGCAAGGGATATACTGTAATGAAGAATGCTTTCAACATCAAGTCTAAACAAGATCGACAGGTTCTTCAGATGAGCTGTGTTGCTAATTTTCACAGCAACAACCTTTTTTTTAAAAAAAAAAAAAAACCACCTGAGCCAAAAGGCTCCCTATGATTTTCTTATCTCTCACACCTTTTTAAAGCAGATACATAAAGATAATGGTTTTCCTATTGTATAATGTTGCTAGTAAGAGGACACGGTGGCTCAGTGGCTAAGACACTGAGCTTGTCGATCAGAAAGGTCGGCAGTTCAGCGGTTCGAAACCCTAGCACCGCATAATGGAGTGAGTTCTCGTTACTTGTCCCAACTTCTGCCAATCTAGCAGTTTGAAAACATGTAAAAATGCAAGTAGAAAAATAGGGATCACTTTGGTGAGAAGGTAACAGCATTCTGTGCACCTTCAGCATTTAGTCATGCTGGCCACATGACCATGGAGATGTCTTTGGACAGCGCTGGCTCTTCGGCTTTGTAACAGAGATGAGCATCGCCCCCTAGAGCCGGAAATGACTAGCATGTATGTGCATGGGGAACTTTTATCTTTACCTTAATGTTGCTAGTACAGGTAGACCTTGACTTACAACAGTTTGTTTAGTGATCTTTCAAAGTTAACAGCAGTTAAAAAGATTACTTGTGATTGTTTTTTCACACTTAACAACTGTTATAGCATCCCCATCATCATGTGATCAAAATTCAGCTGGTTGGCAATTGACTTATATTTATGATGGTTGCAATATCCCGGAGTCATCTTTTGCAACCTTCTCACAAGCAAATTCATTGGGGAAGCCAGATTCACTTAATGGTGTAGCTAACTTAACAATTGCAGTGATTCACTTAAGAACTGTGGCAAGAAAGGTTGTAAAATTCACTTAAGTTTCTTGCTAAGCAATAGAAATTTTGGCTCAACTACAGTCATGAGTCGAGTCCCTGTAATAGGCATAATGCCACTTTCACATCTTTTTAGAACTTTCATGAGGAACTTAATGAGGTCCTTCAGCCATAGTAGACATAAAAACAAAGCATTCATGCACTCACCATGTCAATTTAGACCCACTGATTTCACACTTTCAGCAATTACATTAATGTGAGGAATGTGAAAGTAAACCTGCCCTCTTAGCCACATTATTAATAACAATCTGAGCTTGTTAAATGGAAATGACCTATTGTCCTCAGTAACAAAAGTCTTCAATTCCTTGCTGCAACTATTTTTTTTTTAGATGGATGAAATTTATTTTAGAGCAGTTTTGATGAAAAGTTCATGTTTATAACAAATATTGTTTTAAGGAAGGGTTAGATATCTTCATTAATTGGGGTGATTTGAAGAGTCCACCACATCTGAAAACTTGGCGAAGGCTGTTTTAGAAAAACAAGGTAATAAATATGCAGTATTGTACTATTCTTGCTTATATAATTACAATTTCTTTTCTTTTATACATTTTGTACATCAGAAGATTAAATTAGAAGATCCTGACTTGCACAAGCACAGTGTCCTTTGTACACAACCACAAACATATTCTGTTCTTGCTGTAACATACCAGCGCTAAAGAAGTAGTTGGACATGCTACTGTTGTGTGTGTGTTGCAGTAGATGAAATGAATAATGGGTCAAACACAATTAACTTCTATGAAATAGTTAGAAAAGACTGCTGATGAAACTCTAAGCAATTCTACAGTTCTTCCAAACTACATGATTCAACAAATATCTCTCTCTCTCTCTCTCACACACACACACACACACACATACACAGCAGTCATCTTGCCTGAGACCTTCCATACACACTTACTGATCACTATTGGCCAATGTGGTGATCTAGCTTTATAAATCTGTTTTGCTTTGATGACCCGCTTTGGATTCCCCACCCCCAATAAGTCTTATTAAGTTGTATCTAAGAGTCAGTATATCCTGAAACAGTGTGTTTGATCCCGAATCCTAGTTTGTTTTCCAGTCCTGGTTTCTTCTTATTTCCTGATTTATTTATTTATTTATTTTAGTTCTGGTTCATAGTTCCTTAGTTCTGATTTTCTAGGCTGTTGCCATTACCAGGTCAAAGGGAACAGTTTCATTGCTTGTAATTCTAAACAATAAAACCATCTTACCAGGACATTAACAGTTTTATTATTGTGCAAGATCCCTCATGGTATTCTTGAAATCAAAAGTATTTTTACTAAATAACAGTTCTTCTAGTTTAGCTGGTGATTATGTGCGCCAGCAAATGTTTATAGAAAAGATAATGTTAATATCTAATTAAAATCTTAACAGGCTAGCAATACTGTACATACTGCCAGAGTGAAAGTTATGATCCACTTTTATGTCAGTTTTGAAAAGCTTAAAAAAATAAGGTTGAAAAAGATGTCATCTTGCTAATCAATTGACCCAAGAACTTTTTGTACATACAAGAGAAAGAACTCCAAGTCATAAAAGTATTGTACATCTAAGTCATAACGTTCTTTAGCTGCCACAGTGTAACAAAATCAATATGTAAAAAGGGAAACAAACACAAAGAATAGCACTAGCTTTCCAAATAGCAAAGAAACAAGCAGAAATTGTTACACAACGTCCCATCAACATGCAGAATTTGAGTACTAGAAAAACTGGCTGTCAAATTCTTAAAGGACTACATATTTACTGAATGAAATTAATATCACAATATGATTTCAACTCGGCTAGTCTGAAATTAGGAGGTGAAGATCTTATTAAATAAAATCATAACAGCAATATCCATGATCAACAGACTATTGTATTAAAAATATGATGTATGATCAGAGGTGGTATTCAGCAGGTTCTGACCAGTTCTGGAGAACCGGTAGCGGAAATTTTGAGTAGTTCAGAGAACAGACAAATACCACTTCTGATTGGAGATTTTACAGTATCCTTCCCCTGCCACACCCACCAAGCCATGCCCACAGAACCAGTGGTAAAATTTTTTGAATCCCACCATTGCGTATGATGATCAAAAGCCAACAGTCTAAGGTATGAACAATTATTCCAACTGAATTTAAGCATTCCTTTCAGCTTTGTAACGCAAATTGATTTCCATCTCTCCAGTCCAATCCAGGCCTCTCTCCCAATTTGCCGTCTTCTCCCAGATTCTTGTTACTTTGCTCATCTTTAAGAAATACTCGGTTTGATGTTGGCTTGTATAATAAACCAGGATTAAAACACCATGGCTTAGTGTGTTGTGGCTGTGTGTATACGAGAGTGGGAGAGGGAAGTATGTAAAAAATTAATTACTTAGAAAACAGGGCAAAGTAGTTTGTCTCCATTAACTGTTGTGCATCTTTATATATTGGGTTTCTACAGTAGCTAGATATTTTTCAGTTTGAAAACGAAGTGTTGCATTGGTACAGTCTCTGGGCAAGCCTCTCCTGGCTGTTGCATTGGACTGTCTACCCAACCTCATTCACTGCATTGGGGAGGTTAGGGCAGGGAGACAACATAGCTGCTCCGCTTTGTGCTTCTTTCTGCTGCTCAAGCCAGCTGCTACTGGAATGCGGCAATTTCAGTGCTGTCATTGCACAAATGGAAGAATGGAGTGATCTGGCCAGAACAGAGGAAAAGAATTCAGACAGCCACCAAAATGAAATCTCAGTCAGACAGCCACCAAGCAGAAACTGTTATTTATTGTCTGCTGCAGCACATAACTGCAGCTTTCATATTCAGTAGCAATGTTTGAAGTCATTCTGGGGGTTGCATCCAAGGTTAGGGAGGGGCGGGGACACACAGTCTGGACTCCATCGGTTATAAACTTCTCTTTAGCCAATGGTTTACTTAGGACTGGCACCTCAGCTAATTGCATTTAAAGACTCCAGTAGCTGGCCAGACACTCTAACAAACATAGTGCTGAGCAAATTTATGCCAAAGGCTTCATCACATTTTCCACAAATAGTACATTACCACAACTTATTGAAGTATTCTGAACTAAATAAAGCATTGGCATAGGATTGATAAATCTTGGGATTCATAGCAAATGCTTCCTCTGTGTCTGAGGAAAAACAAACAGCTCCACATTTGCCATTCTGGATTCAAACACAAGAAGCGAATCTATTGGAGGCTTAGTCAGAGCTCTTTCTTTCTTTATGAAATTACTATTTCAGTCAGTGTGGTGCAGATAGAAGTTCAAATGAATAGTTGAGCACATAATTTAATCTTATCATAAATGAGGAAAACATTCTAGGGCTAAATGTGTTGCTCTTAGAATGCTTTGTCTAAAGACAACATATGGACCCAGGGTGGAAGCCAAAACACTTTTCCATGAATAACAGAAAAAATAAATCACAGATTACCCTTCTCTTATTGCATACCAAATGATGAAGCACGTGGCCCTTGAAAAGCTTGAGTGTGTGGGCGCAGAGAAAGAAGGCAGTGGGCTTTGCTTTTATTTTTATATACTAACAACTTACCCTTACTTGTCAATGTTATGGGAATATCTTGGTGGTTCTCCTAGTGAATCACCAAGAGCATTCCCACCAGCATTGACAGGGCAAGCCATTAATATATAAAAATCAGAGCAAATCCTATTCCCTTCCAGCACTAATGATGTTACCTATTTTGATAATGAAATGTCTGCAAGAAAACCACCAAGTTCAGAGAGCACCAAGGATCCGAAGTTCAAGCTTGAGCTACAAATATAATCTTACACTTAAATATGAAATTGCCTTATTCAGTTTTTTTTATGCAACTGTGCATTAGGTTTCTGTCATGTCATCTAATTATAGCAATGCCAGTGACTGGAATGTGCAGATAATATATTTCTTGGTCTTGAAGTCCAACAAGTGTACTTTGGACTTCCTTCAACTTCTTGGCATTTATTTAAGTACAAGGAGAAAAAGAGTACAAGAGAAATTAAAGCTGTACAAATAGGTAAATACTAGAAATTGTGCTCAAGCATTTAAGAACCAAGCCAAGATGAGATTATTTGAGCTCTGACTTTTTCATTGGAGATATGAGTTTTGACATTCAGATTCAGGGAGGGAAAAAAAAAAGGAAATTTACATTTTGACCAGGATCAGGAAAAATTAATTCAATTACAATTTTTTAAAAAAGAGTTTGCTATTGAAAACATTTCTGAAGTGGCTGCAGCCATGCTTTTCACCAAATCATGGATTGAGCAACATGGTTTAGTAAATGAACCAGAAAAAAGCCAGTTCAGTCTTACGGATAAGCAAAATTTGCATATCTATTTATAGCTTCCTGGTCAGTTATAGATTTTCTCTCCTTTTTAAAAAAACCATGCTACAGTGAACATATTAGAGGTCCTTTGCAGGAGAAAATCCCTTTTCCTATTTATTTACCCATGTCTGGATTATACACAATAGCAATAATAACTGTAATAATCTTTCAGTTTTTCAGTCTTAAAGTGGAATTGACCTCTGAATGGAAATTAATCAAGGAGAGAAGCAACCTAGAACTAAGGAGAAATTTCCTGACAGTTTGAAAATTAGCCAGTGCCTTCATATATCGTGGATGCTCCAACATTGGAAGGTTTTTAAAAAGAGATTGGACAACCATCTGTCTGAAATGGTGCAGTCTTCCTGCCTGGGCAGGGGGTTGGATTAGGAGACCTTTAAGGTCTCTTCCAAGCCTGTTATTCCTCAAACAATCATGATCTAAAGCAGGGGTGTCAAACCCGTGTCATCACAGTGTCATCACATGACATATTGGGACTTTCTCCCTCTTTGCTAAACTGGGCGGGGGTGAGGGCAGCACATGATGCATCCAGCCCATGGGCCGTGAGTTTGAGACCCCTGATCAAAAACCTCATGTATTCAAAATAATATTAGGCTAACCTCATAAAGAATATTGATTCAAAGAAAACCTTCAGGTGAAAGAAATGTATCATCCTTTCACCTGAAGATTAGGGACAGATTACCATCTATGTGGATGCTAAGTGTCGACACCAAGTAGTTGGCACAAAATCAATCAATCAATCAAAATTGTTCTTTCATTGGGGAACATTAGAAAGAATCTTAATTTTAATGTCGTATGGCTTTGAAAACTGCAGAGTGTTTTTCACTTTTTATTCCAGCATTAGCCCCTGTCCTTCAGCAGGTGGTTTGAAATTCATACACAATAGCTACAGGAAGTCCTTTACAGGAAAAAACACAGCAACAGTAACTCCAGGGTGGAGTTTCCACATGGAGCAACCAACAACTTAATATTCTCCTTGGTCTGTATTAAGTAAAAGAAGGTATTTGCCCTCCAGCCTATTCCTGTGTGCCTCTCTTCAGTGGCTCAAAGGGATAATATTTCCAAGAACTACTAGATGAGATCAGATTATATTTATAATATCTTTTTGCCACTTTTATGAGCACTGAGGAATTTAGAAGCATCTTTACCTTGATATTATTCAGTTTCCTGGGAGATGGTGTATTGTTTCTTTCTAACAGCTATTACCTATCAATTAAATATTTTGGAAGTAGAATCCTAAAGCAGAATCCTGAAACTGATTTTCCCCAAAGCAGATTTAATGTCGTAAATGCTTCAGTTCAGCCAATTCTAACTAAAGCACTCCTCTGTGTTTCTTTTTTGTTGCAATTCAAACTGTATTCCTTGGTGACTTTTGATGTCCAAATCTGTGTTTATTTCCTGTTCACTCATCTCACCTCCATATTTTAATGATGTCATTACCAAAAACTGGAATGTCAGTAGAAAGAGTTGCTCTACTGATCAGCTTGTTAGATACAGCACTAGGACTTATAGTGGTTTACAGCCCTCTCTAAGCCATTTAGAGAGTCAGCATATTGAGGGAGCCTCGGTGGCACAGTGGTTAGAGTACAGTACTGCAAAGCTACTCCTACTGCAATTTGGCAATCAAATCCCACCAGGCTCAAGGTTGACTCCATCGTTCTGAGGTGGGTAAAATGAGGACCCAAATTGTTGGGGGCAATATGCTGACTCTGTAAACCTCTTCGAGAGGTCTGTAAAGCACTATAAAGCAGTATATAAGACTAAGTGCTATTGTTATTGCTATATTTCTCCCCAACAATCTGGATCCTTATTTTACCAACTTCAGAAGCAGTGGTGGTATGCTACCGGTTTGGACCGGTTCAGTTGAACCAGTAGTAAAAAAAACCCTCCCACAATCAGCTGAGAGGAGGAAAAAAGCTTTCAACCATTAGTTGAGACGAGAAAGAAGAGAAAAGCACAGGATTGGCCCTTCCATCCACCCCTGTGCTTATCTCTTCTTTACCCTCTCAACTGTCTGGCGCTGCAGGCCTCAGCTAGCAAGGGGAAAGCTGCACACGTGTGTTGGGTGTGCTCACATGTGCATGTGATCACCGAACCAGTAGTGGAACAGGTAGGATCCCACTGCTGCTTAGAAGGATGGAAGGCTGAATGAACCTTGAGTCGGGATCGAACTGGCAGTGACCAGTGAGTTAGCCTGCTATACTGCATTCTAACCATTGGGCCACCATAGGCTCCATGCCACAACAGCGGAAGTTTTCTTAAAATCTTAACTTACACTACAGAGATGTAAGCACAGATAATTTAGCCTGAGTATTTATCAATTATAGCATGTGAGAACTGTGAATTATATCAGACTGTGGACAACAGATTGGCAAGTTTCTGTATACTGTATTTAATGTTTTTGACGGGAGAAAAATAACCATAAATTAATAGCTTCACGTAGTTCATTATGTGAAGTTGAGGACATGACCGAGGTTTAGGGTGTTGTCTAACTTCCAAACATTCCAGGAGAAGTGGAGCAATGATTCACTGCTACTGGAAATAAGAGTTCACCTGGATGGGGCTTTGGATTATCATCACACCCAACAGTCCCTGTTTTCATAAATTGTGAGTCATTATCAGATTTCCTTTCATGTCCCTTGTTTGTTGCTTGGTTTATTGCCTGGTCTTACATACTGCTTCCACTTCCCAACTCTAAACAGTTCCCAAGATTTCCCATACCGTAATTAAATGAAAAACACCACAAACAAAATTCCAATTAGAATAACACTCACCTGGTGTCCTACATTCCATACCTGGGGTCAACCTTCATCAGCCAGCACTCGCTGTTACTGTTCAGTCCCTGCAGAAGATGCAACTTTTAATCATTTTCTAGAAGTAGGGTAGGGACAGGCCATTCTTGCTTTCAAGGGTAATCTGCTTCAAAGGTGCAAGGTGCAGGAGAAATTTACTTCCAGCCCCCCTACATCAGATCTGTCATGAGTGGGGGCAAAGAATGCCCCTTGACTGGTTTCTTTTGGTTGGGAGGTTTCCAGCTTGGAGCAGGAGATTTATTTCTTGGTTATAGGACAAAGGGACGATCAGTTAATACTTTTGCCGAATTCTAAGGAATGATCAATTAATGCTTTTGCTGAATTTTAATATATTTGTAGAGGGACGTGATGGCTCAGTGGCTAAGATGCTGAGCTTGTCGATCACAAAGGTCGGCAATTCGGTAGTTCAAATCCCTACCACCACGTAACGGATGAGCTCCCGTTACTTGTCCCAGCTTCTGCCAACCTAGCAGTTCAAAAGCATGTAAAAAAATGCAAGTAGAAAAATAGGAACCATTTTGCTGGGAAGGTAATAGCGTTCCATGCGTCTTCGGCATTTAGTCATGCCAGTCACATGACCATGGAGATATCTTAAGACAGAGCTGGCTCTTTGGCTTTGTAACGGAGATGAGCACCGCCACTTAGAGCCAGAAAGGACTAGTACGTATGTGCGAGGGGAACCTTTACCTTTTAATATATTTGTAACATGGATTATGTCATCTCTTTTGGGCAGCAATGGCAGTCCCAGAACCAAGATCATGAAAGAGGAGTTTTTATAAAGGCTTCAGAAAAAAATAGGAAATGCAGAATTACAACATTTAGGAAAAAAGAGATGTACAGATTTTATTCAGTTCTCATTTTGAATGTGTTTTTCTTATGTGAGTGTGTCTGTGTGTGCACCTCCTGTGTGTGATCTCTCTCCTTCTCATTAACTGGCAATTAGGGGAATTAAATTTCTCAGCACATTTGGAAACCTATCATGTGCAGGAGCGATTAGCAACTCTGAGTTTTCTTGCCCTGTCAATGCCTGTTTCATATTCACTCATTGTCACGGTAACCTGCTATGTGACAGAAGGCATATGACGTTGCACAGGAAGCTGTTAGATACAGAGAGGAGATGTTTTGTTGATCAGCTACCCAGGCATGCAGTCCCTACATGGTACAGTTTTCAAGAATGGAATGTTCCAGCCAAGGGCTTTTTCCAGCAGGATTTCTTCAGTACTGAAAAGAAGCACAATATTTTCTACTTTGGTATGTTCTGAAAACATTTCTGGGCCATTCCTTTTCCCCAAATGTTCAGCTGATGCTGAATCAGTGCACTCTTAAAGCAAAAATACAACCCTATCACCATAAAAGCTCAAGTAGATACCAGATTCATCAAGAATCTTCAGCTGTCAATTGGGACAATCATCCATTTCCATACCCATGTTGCTTTGTACCCTTTAAGCTTATGGGTGCAAGAAAAGCATCCTGTTATCCTTTCTGTGACCTCTAGAGTTGTCTAGAACGGATGAGGTCATATATTTGAGCCTTTTTTTGCATTTTGGGATGGTGATTAAGAAACAAGATGGGTACCTTATGTCTTCAAAGAATATCAGCCATCTGTTTTACTCCCTTAAAAATTCTGAAATTTGTTTTCGAACCCAAAAGCTCAGTTCATTTTGGGTATATGGCCAATGCCATGCATGCTGCATTTGGTGCAACATCAAGTCAAGGAAACTTAGGCAGCTTTGCAGAAAGTGCACATAGCAGACTATCTTACATAGAAAGCAAACCATTCAAGATCTCCAAAGGGACTGTCTAGGAATAATACTGCGTTCCTGGACTCTTCTCATCAAACTGTTCATTATGACATTTTGCATTAAGAAACAATTTCGTTTAAAAAGCAGAGAAACTAGCATGTCATAGAACTAATTTCCAGCCTGTGGCCTCTCCTACATTTTCAGGATTGGCCCTGAATTCTAAAAACTTTCTTAAAAATAAAGATGATGAGTGGCTATAGACTAGTGCCTTGTTTGGAAATATGCTCACCTGCCAAGAAGAAAGATAAACAATGATAATAGGAAACATGTGTATAGATTTCAATATTTTGTACTTAGATAGATCTCCCATGCAGGAGTGGGATTCAGTTTTTTAAACAACCGGTTCTGTGGGTGTGGCTTAGTTGGTGGGTGTGGCTTGGTCGGCATGACCAACGCGACATCACTCATGTCAAGGGCCGCTTCTCCTCGCCTGGCCTCTCATGACAGTGGAGGTGCTGCAACGGTCATAAGTGTGAAAAATGGTCATAAGTCACTTTTTTCAGTGCCATTGTAACTTTGAATGGTCACTAAATGAACTGTTGTAAGTCAAGGTTTACCTGTACAAAAATACAAAAAGCTTCTTTGCTTGCAAAAACCTGCCCTAAATACCAATCATTAGATTAAAAATACCTGCAAGCCAGAGTTACAAATCAGACAGGGTGCCAGAGCACCTTGAGGAATGAAAATAGTTAAAATGCAGTGATAACTATCAATCAGCCAACTCTTTCTCATAAAGTGAAACCCTTTAGCAGAGAGGTCATTTAAGCTCTCCAGAAAAAGCACACCCAGAAAAAGCAGTGCTTAGATCCATTTGCACCATTTAAAGCTGGTCTCACTCACCACACAAGATATCCTAAGGAAATCATCCAGATTTAAGGAAAGGTCACATGCCCCTCCAGAAAGGCAATAAAAAAATCAGTGCCAAGCTTGCATCCTGCCTCTTGGAAGTATACCCCAAAAGGACAGTGCCAGATAGTACTAAAGCAGTGAGGAAGACCCCCTCCCCAGATAGAAAAAGAAACCATGAGGCAGGAAAAAATTCAAACACAATACAAATAATTAAATCACAACAGTAGCTCTTGCTTCTTAAAGCTGAATAGGGAAAATAATCCTATCAATAAACACAGGATTAAACTTCACCAAGCACAGAATTAACCTTCAACAAAAACCAGTTTTAGACCAAAACTCAGAAAGAGTATGTACACTCACGTTTGAATGTCAATCTTTCTAGCTAGCCAAGAAGCCTTGCTGAATGTCACTCATCTTGGTTCCTTGTCATTAAAAAACTTCTTTCACAGCTCTGCTTCATTATTTAATTATTTCTTCAAAGTGCTGATTGTCCAGGGAAGTATTTCCTCCCAACAGAAGTGTAAAAATCTTAAAACAACCCTTTCTCTTTAAGAAAGCCAAGCCCCCAAAGCTCCTGAGACAGTAAGTCTAGGCATACTCCCAAGAATGTAATGAGGGTAGAAAAAAACAAACTGATATTGCTTCTAACTACCGGTTCTCTGTACTGCTTAGAAAGTTAACAATGGGTTCCATAGAACCGGATAGAACTGGTAGAATCCCACCCCTGCTCCCATGGCTTCATGAGAAAGCCCTCCCTTTTATAGCAGGCATTTCAATTTGCTGTCAACAGGTTTCTACTGAGCATGGCTGGCTGGGGAATTCTGGGAGTTGAAGTTCACAGGTCTTAAAGTTGCCAAGGCTGGATACTCTTATTTTAACCTTAAATGATACTGTGTTGGTTGGAACCTAAGAAGACATCAGAATGGAGTCTAGCTTTCTATAGTAGTGGATATCTTGCTTATTTTAATTGTACTTTCTGCCTTGTGGTGGAACAGTAATAACATTGTAAAGGTTGTCCCAAAAAAAACATGGACACGTTTTTTACTAGCGTAAAAAAAAAAAAAGGAAAACTTGTTTACAGCTTTTCCATTTAGCCCTCTACAGTTCCTGTGTATTGAGATTGCTGAAGGGTAGCAGTTACCTCTTCCATAAAGCCATGCCTGGGCAGTGAAGTGCATTCTGGGTGTCTGAATTTTGGCAGACAGCAAAAGGAGCCACTTCTGTTTATTCATCAGTTACCTCGAGGACATCATTGTTACCTTGAGGAAGGACATCATTACAGCTACCCTTTTACTTTTGACTAGTGCAATGCATGGACATTGAAGGCAAAGTGGAGAGCCTCCAACCTGATGAAACTAACTTTGTCATAAATTGCCAGAAAACTCTAACCCTTCCTAGAAACCTGCAGTTATGCTCTTGTTTGCTTCTTAGCACAGGATTGCAGCATAATTACAGGCTTCCAAGGCCTTGTCAATCTGGTTTCAGAAAAAAAAACAACCCCTCAGCTTTCCTGGAACGCAGCTATGATGACAGTGCTTGCAATGCAGCTGATTCAAGAGCAACTGTGGGGTTTGAAAAATGGTCTGGTGGTTTTCTTCTTCATCAGAGAATACCAACGCTCCCCAAGAAAGCATTAAAGATATCCAGCCTTGCTGCTGCTGAAAAATGCCATTCTCTTTCTGAAGACTTCCAAACATTTGGAACATGCTTGTGCTATCTCTCACTAGCAAATATTTAAGCAGCTGCGTACTGCCGTTGTATTTCAACATGTTATTTTTAACATGCGGCCCCATTTCCCTACTTAAAACTGCATCTGTCACTGAGTATCCAGTGAGAGGGACAACTGATAAAATTCTTGATTAAAGTGAAGGACCCACCGGGTGACCTATACATTTCCAGGTGCACTTCCGATACTTAGCCTTTGTGCCACTTTCCATGCAGGATGTGTTTTTCAAGTGGAGTACCTGAAACGAAGAACAGCAAAGAGAGACAGAAAATGTCCTTTAAGAACAGATGAAAGGAAGTAATTTAAGTGGGTTGCAAAAAAAAAAAAAAAAAGTGGGAAGAAAATAAAACATTGCAAAAGTAACTTCAGGATAAGCAGTAAATTCCAGTAATAACAAACTGCTGTGCATGCAACCCACTTTAAATATATATTATAGATGCCAAAAGTCTTTGAAGAACATGGCTTGCCCCCACCCCACAAATAAGCTGCCTGCTTTCTTGTCTCCATCCCCCCACCAAAAGTACAAACCACATCCTCTCCTTTTTCTTTCTCTTCAGCAGCTTCTCTTTTAAGTAGCCCTGAGGTTCCTGTGGCTTTTTCCAAGATTTAGCATGGCAATTGGCCATTTCTTAATTAAGAGGAAACATTTCCTGATGACCTTACCATTGATTAATATTGAGTCCTTTATAATTTTATTTTTAGCAGTTGCTCTATTTCAGCACATACCTTCTGTTTCGGCATAAATTAGTTGAACAAGAAAGGGATAAAGAGAAATGCATTTATTCCTATCAGTTTTGAAGTCCATTTTCTATTAAAAATAATTGCAGACAAAGCAAAAGCATTCAAAGTTATCAGAGATAACTGCTGGGGAATTAAACTATATAGAACTTTAAAAATTTAAATCATAAGAGTACAGGAGAGTAACTGTAAGAATGATAGAAATTCACTAAAGGATTCAGAAACATGAATTCAACCTAAAATGGTGTATTTCAAACTTGACAACTTCAAGATGCACACTGGCTGGGGAATTCTGAGAGGTGAAGTCCACACATTTTAAAATTACCAAGTTTGAAAAAAAAAACACTAACATAAAGCATCAGAAGAGAGGTAGAAAAGTATAAAAATGACACAAAAAAGTACAAAAGAAATACAAAATATAAATCTGGTTTATCTGCCTAAAGCTTTTTTATTGTTTATTTATTTTATTTATTTATTGTATTGTTCCTTTAAGTATTTGCTCCTCATGTCAAATCTCAAAGTGGTTTATCAAAGGCCGCAGTTAAACAGTAAATTAAAATGATTAAAATATGTATTAAAACTTAGGGGGAAATGGACAAAACAATACAAACAATAAAATAGACAAAACAAAGTGGAATAAAAAGGCATGAACATCATAAAAGTGTCCCAGCAAGGCAAGACATCCTTGAATAGTGATTGCTTTGTTTAGTGATCATTCACAGTTAAGATGGTGATAAAAAATAATTTTATGACCTTCACAGGTCTGTAAAGCAAAGGAAAGCTGAAGTAAGATAAGTACAGTCAGTTTCACTTAGTGACTGCTTCACTTAAAAACTAAATTGCTAGTCCCAATTGCGATTGCTGAACAAAGATTGTTGTAATTAAGAAGTCTAAAGATGTGGAAAAGGATAATAAAGACGGAGATTTGGCATTTACCTGCTCCTGAATAGTCACTCACCTCATTTTAGCTTGGGAAGGCTTTCAGGACAGGTCCTCCAGGTATGAACTTAAGATAAGTAGGAATCCATGGGAAGGAACTTTTATATATAGATATTAAAGTTCCAAACCAAGAAGGGTTCTATGGGTTAAAATCACCCCCTTGAATTGGAAATAGAAGTGAACTGGAGCTCATGTAGACATGATCTAATTTGGAAATCCTGTCTGTGACCTTCATTTCTTGTTTTTCCAGTCCAGAATTTATTTTATCCAAATGTACTGATTTGTAAAAGTATCTGTGGTATTTTTTTGTAAAGTTGGTGCTAAAATTTAAATGAATTTTTATGCACTTTTCATAATGTCTGCATTTTGTTTGGAGTTTTGCCTAATGTCCATATCTTTTCAAGCTATTTCCCTAGATGTAGTGCATTTTGGTACTATTTTAATGAATACCAAATTAATATTTTGCATTTCAGGATCCTAATAAGCACATCTTTGTACATTTTATGTACATTTCTTATACAAAAAAATAATGCATGTAACAAAAAGTAGCGGCATTTTGCAAGAGAGTATGAAATCCTATACTGTAGGAATACATGAAAGTGTGAATGAATCTAACTTCTTTATTTACTAATGTGGTGGAATAATATTGCCTTGTGTGTACATGTACACACAAGATACAGATGCTTTTAATTTAGACTTCAGAGTGAGATTCCTGGGATGGCTTAGAAGTGACATGCCTCCTCCGTTCATTTCTTCTCAGGAGCGGTGGTGGCCTTCTTCCTTTTCTTTTTGAATTTTTTTGAATCTTTTTGAATTTTAGCAGCAGTAGCTACAAATTACAACAAACATATTAATGCATCTTCCAGATATATATGGAAGACTGGCGGAATCTCCACCACCTTCTTCAGATGCTCTGGGAGTTGAAGTCCACAAGTCTTAAAGTTGCCAAGGTTGGGAAATATTGGTATAGAACAGAGGTTGTCAAACTCAAGGCCCACGGGATCCGGCCTGTGGGATGCTTAGATCTGGCCTGTAGGAAACAGCAAAGGACTGGACCACAGTGCCTCTTCTAGTGAAAATGGAGCTCGAGTGGACTTGCAGCAGCCTTCCTGAGTTCTATTTTTGGGGCAGAGGGTTGCAGGAGGCCATCGCAATCAAAAACGGAGCTTCGGAGCCCGTTTTTGCTGGCAGAGTGCTTGGGCCACCACAGGTGCCCCCCAACACTAGTGATGTTGAGCTGGCCATGCCCACTCTGGCACTGCCCACCTGCCCCCCCAAGGTCAAACGCAACCCTGATGCAGCCCTCAATAAAATCAAGTTTGACACCCCTGGTGTAGAAGAAAAGGAAACGGCACTAGACTTTTTAATATTTTATATCTCATCACATGTCATGTCATATCAAATCCTAGAAATGTCTGTCCATATTGACTCTCAGGATCTAGTACCAAGGTATGCCAGAATGAGTAACGAATAATAAAATATACAAGACAAACTGTAGCTTGCTGATATCCAGCAGAAACAAGTGGTACATGAACAAATGTTATGTATGCTGAAAATTGAATTTTAGATTTTTAACACATTGCTATGCAGTTTTGTTTAAGCACTGGCATTTTATTTTAAGGACTGATTATGCATAAACTTTAAAGTTTATGTGGCTCCCAAGGCATTCTGTGATTTTCATCATTTTTTTTCAAAGAAGGAAATCATTCTAGTCTTTATGCTTGCTGACATATTAAAAATGTGATGGAAGAAATTATATGCAAAGTACAAAGAAGTGCCACAATTTAAAATCAACTTTATTGTAAAGGATGCTGTTGGATAGATTCTTTTTAAATCTTAGCTCTGGTAAATTAGTATATTTCAGATTGTAAACTATATCACTTTCTTATCATTCTGTAGAAAGTAGACTATTTAAGAATATTCCATTACATCATGCATATTGAACTTATAGTCCATGGGCTGCCTGCAATGATAATTATTATTCAAAAATAACAAATCATAACATAAACATTTGCACTATATAGTTCAAACTCCCCTCTCCACTTTCTGATTTAGTGGTGGGTTTCATTTGGTGGGTGTTACTTGCTGGTTATAGCCAGTGGTTTTGATCTGAAACTTTATGTGCCATCTAATTGTTATCATAAGCTTATGGGGCAAATTCAATAGGCATAGTATGCAATGAATGCATTGTGGGATAGCTCTGTGGTTGCACAATGGAAAATGACAAGAGCAGAGAAAAAGGGCTGCTCATCTTGAAAACACCCAAGTAGCTAAACCAGCTGGCTGTAGAACTACTTAATGGATCAACCTGAAGGTTTGAATTCCTGGTTCTCTGGGATGTGAAACCATGGCAGGAGGAATATTTTTATTTTCCTCCCTCATTTTTTATTTGATTTTGATATTTTGCACAGATTTTTCCAGGCAAGGAAAGTGGGAGACAAAAGCAACCTGTCACAGCAGTTCCAGAGAAGAGGACGGTTTTGTGAGTTCCCACAGCAGTGACACAAAGCAACAATCATGGTTCTTTGTAGATGAATAGTCAGCCATACAGTAACTTGGAGATCTGTCTGGGTTTGATTTCCGTGTCTGGGTTGCTGGAGGTACGGTAGATGTTTGTGAAACCTCTTGCTGATAAAAATTGCTCGAATTTGTTTAAATCTGGACTTTGCATGGGCAGGTTCTGAGGAGATGTGGAAAAAAGTCTCGCAACATTAGCTGGGATTATTTTTGGCTTGTTGATTCTGAGGATGTGAATCAACAATCAAGTAATCACTAGGATGAGTGCTACCGTCTGTAGAGTAGATCAATAATTAGTCCGATGGCTGGCTGTAGGAAGCCAGTGATGAGGGAGGCTGTCAGTTCCTCATTGGGAGAGGCAGTGATGTCAGCTTCCTTGAAAGACACAATTTTGTATTCCCTCTTAAAGAAGGCCTCTTTGGATATTGCCAGTGCAGATTACAGGTACTCCTTGAATTACAACCACAATGGAGCCCAAATTTTATGTTGCTAAGCGAGTTTGCCTCATTTTATGACTTTTCTTGTCACATTTGTTAAGTGAGTCCTTGTATTTTTTTAAAGTTAGTAACATGGTTGTGAAGTGAATATGGATTCCCCATTGACTTTGCTTGTCAGAAGGCTGCAGAAGGTGATCACATGACCTGGGGATCCTGCAACCGTTATAAATACGAACCAGTTGGCAAACATCTGAATGTAAATCATGTGACCATGGAGATGATGCAATGGTGGCAAGTGTGAAAAACAATCATAAATCGTTTTTTTCAGTGCTGTTGTAACTGTAAACAGTCACTACATGAACTGTTGTAAATCAAGGTCTACCTGTACTATTGTCTAGTATCCAATCTTCCCTTTTTTAAGGAAGATGGTTGAGAAGTGATGGGACTTCACCTGCAAAGGGCTTTAGATGAACTGAATTCCTTCTAGCAAGTGTTCATGGACATAGAACAGTGCTAGTTACATTGGTTGAAGGCCTTTACAGGACCTAGATGAGGGTAATTTGACCTTCGTCATCCTGTTAGATCTTTAAACTAAAGATCTAGTACCATCTGAGTCATCTGTGAGTATCCTTCTGAACTATTGTAAGGGATGGAAATTGGAGGCATTGTGCCTGGCCCATTCTATTCCTTCCTACTGGTAAGTGGATAGTTCCAGTTGAAAGGTAAAGGAGAAGGAGTGTTTTACATTTTTGTGTCATTCTACATGGCTCTTTTCTCCCTCTCCTGCTTTTTAATATCAATTTAAAAAAACCTGAAGAGACCTGGTTTGGGTTAGGTATCGACAAGTTAATAATACTTAGCTATACACAGCCACCCTGGGTTGGGCTGGAGATACTATGGAAGTCCTGACATTGAGCTTGGTTGCTGTGAAGAATTGGATTGGAAAGAAAAAGCTGAAAAATAGGAAGTATTATATGAGGAGAGCCTTTCTGGCTCTCGTTTGGCTTCAGTTTTTATTCTGAATTGGTAAGACTTCCCATAAAGGAACAAGTCTGTGACTCAGGTCATTCTATGCTCATGGCTACTGCTAGAAGGGCAGTGGAGGCTGTGACTTGGTAGTCCTCACCAGCTTTGCCTGGTGTTCCAGTTTGTAATCCTACCTGGAGCAGGAGGACCTAGGAATAATTACTAATCTTATCTTTTTTAGGTTGGACTACGGTAATGCTCTACATAGTTTTGAAGACCACCCACCGATTGCAATGGGTTCAAAATCAAACAATCCAGCTTCCATCTAGAAATTGCAAGATTTTGGTTTAAAATGCTTACATTATACCAAGACAAACACTCAGGTCAGCAGGCAAGTAGATAACCATAGACTTGCATTTACCAAATAAATGAAAATGAATTGTGTAATGATAAAGAGTGAGATTGATAAGACTGTTCAATTTCTGCAACCCTTCAGCTTTGAATATGTTTAGAGGTTAAGATGCAACAAAATACCCATCCTTGCCCTGCCACAAAATTGTAATATATCCAAATTCAAATCTTTACTTTGACCAAGCATTAGATGCAGAAGTAAGCTTTATAAATAAAAAACATCCTGCAAATTTACACTTCAGAGTCATGTTGAACTTTTTCCTCTTGAAAGCAAACACCCTCTTTGAATTTTTTTTAAATCATCAAACTTTGTGAAGTTTTATTTGCATTGCTGCCAATTCTGTTGAGTAATCTCCCCAAAACTGAAGGGAAATTATTCTTGCGGTGATTCAGGAAACAGTCTGACTTTTTTGGTTAAGTACCACTGTGTGTGTTTCTTTACAGTCTGAGGGTTTTTTGTGAGCTCACAGGTGGTTTCAAAAATGTAGCACTTCACTTTTAACTCCCCCCCCACCCCCCATCCATGATAAAAAGAAAACTAGGATCTTTTTCAATAAGCTGTTTTTAGAAAAAGAAAGAAAACTTCAAGAAAAGGGAACCTGGTTTGGTTGGAAAAACATAATTAAAGGCTGCTTTAATATCTAGTCATTTGTCTTCCCTTTGGAAATTCCAAGCTGTGCTTGCTTTCTTCTGAAAATAATATTTCTCTTGGGTCATATTTACAAGCTACATTTCACAGTGACCTAGAGGTCAGGGTAAAGCAGTGTCATGAGATAACACCCTCTCTCCCAGGTTGCTGTTTCCTTTTCCGCACTGGAGATGTCAGAGGCTAGTTGGAGTTTCTCCTGAAGGGCACAGAAAAGAGATTCTCCCATAATGGAAAGCTTGTAGATAATGGGAATATCTTACAAACACACACACACCCATAATAGTTATGTGGCCTGACTCAGGCAGCATAAGTTGAATCATGACAGTGCTTACAAGCAAGTAGGGTTAATCTCTTCTTGGTTTCGGTGAGGGCGAATGGTATTTCTTTTCAGGAGTTGTCCTCCTCTCTTTGCCCTTTTAAAATGCACACACATTCCTATGCATTCTGAACTATACATATTGTGTGCTTTTTTCTTTAAGAAAGATTTGTTCACAGTTGTTCAACCTGAAAATTGTCAATACAAACTTTTGAGAATGTCACCTATTGAGCCATGAGGGTGTTCAGATCCACATATTAATCCAAGTACAAATTATTTAGAGATTTTGCAAAGGATAATAAAAATTTCCACAAACCATTCTTTTTCCCATTTTATTCCTTGCCTAACCAGACTAAAAAGACTGGTCCCAAAGGAAAAATTTTCCACTGATATTTTTCTGTCCTTGACTGCATCAAGGCAAAGATTCTCCCACTAACATCTTTTTCCATTTGTAATCAACTCAAGGCAGAATTCCTTCTCTGTCTTTGAACTGATTTGATGCAAGGCTTAGTAATATATTCTTTCCAGTGCTATTAGCTAAAAAGCTCACCATGATAAGCTAACAATTGCTGTAAGCTCTTCAAAGTTAATTACTTAATTGGGAATCCACTTTTTACCACTCTGCATGGCCAACTCCTGGAAAAGATGGGGCTTTCTAGGAAGTGACAAGCCAATCAACATATAGCCTATCCAATTAACAAGTAATTGTCCTGTTTATATTGGGAATCCAGTATTGTTGCCACCGGTTTGGTGGGCGTGGCTTGGTGGGCACTTTGGTGGGTGTGCATGCACTTTGTGCGGGCACAGAGGCGTTTGTGCAGGTGCAGAGGCGTTCTAACTCACCTCCTGCAAACCTGGATGATTCTGGTCACTTCAGCAGCTGCCACGCGGTACTATTCTGTGCCGCACAAAGCAGCTGCACTTCAAATTCAGCAGATAAAAGTGAGTATGGAAGCCGGGGAGGATGGGTGGGCCCAACAGCAGAGTGGCAGAGAGAACCGGTTCGGTCTCTGCTGCTCATCGCTCCTTCCAGCTCGCCAGAACCAGGCTGAACTGGTCGAATACTACCACTGCTTCCCGTGCTCCGGAGGCTTTTTTTGAGCCTCCAGGAAGGCGAAAACGGCCTCCCGAACTCTGGTGGCTCTCTGGAAACTGGAAACGTGCCCAGTTTCGGCCTTCCCAAACTTCTGGGAGGCCCGTTTTTTGCCCTCTCTGAGCCTCCATGTGCGCCCTGCACTTACCTGCATCCAAAATGGGCCATGTGGGGACTCCTGGGAGGGGAGGGGTAGGTGTGGAGCCAACCAGGAGTAGGATTCGGGAGTTCTCTGAACTGCACAGAATCTTAGCCAGGGGCTCTCCCGAACCCCCAGTAGCCCACTCCTGGGTATATGGTTGTAGGGGTATATTCCTCTTCCATTTATTACTGACCTGTTAATTGTTGTGTTAACTTATTTTAACTGGAGAGTTACAGCTAGTCCTCGATCTACAACAGTTCATTTAGTGACCATTTGAAGTTACAATGACACTGAAAAAAAGTGAAATGACATTTTTCACACTCAGATCTTTGTTGCATCCCCATGATCATGCTTGACAACTGACTCATATTTACGGTGGTTGCAATGTCCCGGGATCATGTGATTACCTTTTGTGACCCTCTGACAAGCAATGAAGGAAGCTAGAGTGTGTTATTAACTTAACAATTGCAAGGATTCACTTAACAAATGTGGAAAGAAAAGTTGTAAAATGGGGCAAAACTCACTTAATAAATGTCTCCTGTAACAACATAAATTTTGGGTTCAATTGTGGTCATAAGTCGAGGATTACCTGTACAAACCTCCATAAGGAATTGTAGTTAGGTTTTCTCCCAGGAACCAAAACATTTTTTTTTCAAGAGAATTAAATTTGATTGCTTATTGTACCCTATGATTATCATTAAGTCTTGACTCTTGACGAATGTGTCTTCTTTTATATATACTGAGAGCATTTGCACCTAGACAAATTCCTTGTGTGTCCAACCATAGTTGGCCAATAATAAATTCTAATCTAATCTAATCTAAACCTGTCAAAAACTCAGGCAATGTGACTTCTTTTCATTTATATTGCTTTCAGTTTCTTCACATACATACACACACACACATACACACACACAAAATATATAAAAATGAATTAACACAGTGGAAGTGTGTGTGTGTGTGTGTGTATGTCTGTGTGTAATAAGAAAATCATTAAAAAAGGAACCAGAGTTTTTATACCTGTCTTATATGCTAATTATTTCAGTCACATTCAGATTTGCTTCTGTAGAATAGAGCAGGACTTCAACTCCCAGAGTTCCTCAGCCAGCTCTGGGAGTCTTCAGTCAACTCTGGAAGTTGAAGTCCTGCTCTATTCTACAGAAGCAAAACTTGAATGTGACTGAAAAGCTGGCTGAGGAAAAGCAAAAGCAAAGCTGGCTGAGGAACTCTGGGAGTTGAAGTCCACAAATCTTAAAGTGGCCAAAGTTGGAGACTCCTGAAATAGAGGGCCATAATTTATTCTTTTTTTTTAAATTAACAAAGTAGAGTCTCAGCATTTGTGGGATGCTACCTAATTTTAGGTTAGAGCCATAATTTTGTGATTCAGAAATGTTTGCATAGATTCCTGGATATTTGGCTAAGAATGTTATCCAGGGTTTGTTCAGATTTTTTCTGGATATCACAATTTGCTAAAGTGATAAAATAAGGTCTGTGACATCTCCTACATGCATAACTGATAATCAATAACACTTGTGGTTGGCTGATAATTTTTGACAGATGGCTAGGTATATATATATATTTAGCCATCTGTCAAAACTTGCTGGTGCTTTATTGTCCACTTTTTCACACAAAGTGTGTGTGTGTGTGTGTGTGCTATCAAAAGTTTCTTTGAATTTTGTTTCCCTTTCTCTGCTGTCAAAAGTCAGCCTAAAATTTGTTCCCCACTTTGCCACAGATTTCAGATTTAAAACAAGTCTGGGCAAAAGAGGAAGCAAAGTGAGACTGAGTTTGGATAGTTTCCCAACTTTGCATGTGTGGCCTTGTTCCAGTTTCTCTGATTCCCTCTTTAAGGTATGAAGCCAGAACTTGAGGGGAGATTAACTGTTTTTCGAAAGATCGGTCACTGGAAGTAATGCCAGATGTAGGGATGTCCCTGGAGGCTCCATGAAACGCCTTTGTGCACTGGAAGGAAACATCTGCTTTCCTTTCCCTTTGGCCCTCTGACCTCTCTACATGCAGTGTCACGGCTGCTGTCATCAGGCAGTAAAAAACTTGTTTGATAAAATGGCCTGCAGAAGAAATATGCTTCTTAATTTTGGTAGATCCTTTAATCCTTGCCTAGATTAAAGCCTGGTATTGGGGAGAAGGGGGTGGGCGGGGCAGGACAGGGTGAGAGAAAGAGAGAGATTCTCTCTCTCTCTCTCTATCTATCTCTATCTCTATCTCTATCTCTTCATCTATCCATCTATCTATATCTCCAAATATGAAGCATGGCACTGCTAACCCGCTGCTTCATTAGAGACAGGTGCATTTGCGGAAAGTAAATGTCTGGCTCAATGCATTGGAGGAAAAGGAAGACTGATCTGATCTTGGGTTGCAGTCCACCCCCCATCTCCCTATGTAGCATTCTTCCAGCTTTTCAGAGCTTACTCTTCTGGGGATTTCGGTGTTAACTGTGAAAAATGGTCATAAGTCACATTTTTCAGTGTCGTTGTAACTTTGAATGGTCACTAAATGAACTTTTGTAAGTTGAGGACTATCTGTAATAACAGAATAATAGAAGGGAACTTGGAGGCCTTGTAGCCCAACTCCCTGCTCAAGCAGGAACTCCATACCATTTCAGACAAAATGTTGTCCAATCTCTTCTTAAAAAGTTCTAGTGCTGAAGCACCCAGAGGTGAGTCATTCCACTGATTGATTGTCACAATTGTCAGGAAAACTCTCCTTAATTCTAGATTGGTTCTCTCCTTGATTAGTCTCTGTCCATTGATCTTGTTCTATAGAAGAATAGACTATATTAGCACCCCCCAACCTTTTGGGCACCAGGGATTGGTTCTAGGGAGAAAGGTTTTTCTGCAGCTCAGAGTGGGCATGGTTTTGCATGCTGCCTGCATCCTGTGAATGAGGCTTGACTTATTTGTGTGGCCTGGGGACCCTTAGATTATTATATTATCTCCTGCAGAGACAAAGCTAAAATGAAAACATGCACAGTATCTCAAAGGAGTAGATGAAGTAGTAATATTGATTTGCATTCATTATTCACGGAAAGCTGCTGTGGGGGTATGCTTGCCGAACAGAATTGCACACTGCAGGGCTATACAATAGGGTTATTTAAAGCCTGGAATGTGACTACACGGAGTTGCATCATGCAGATTGCATCATTGCCTGCTGACATTGCTTTGGCTCTGCTTTATACACTTCTAAGTTGCTATATTTAGCAACTGTGCTTTTTTTCTTCTTTCTCTAAGCAGTTTTATTACAAGCATTTGAATTGCAAAAAGAGGTGTGTCTCCTTCACAGTCAGAGTGATACTATTCTGTAATCTCTAAATGCAGTTCTTAAACAGGAAGCTCGGGATCATGCTTACTTATAAGGCAAAAACAGGCCAGCAAGAGGGAGGGCTTTCCTGGATGTTGAGTTTGGTCAGGGAGCTGCTGGGAGACACACGAACGATGCCCAGAGTGGAAAGCAGCTGCTAGGCAAAATAGATGCTGGAAAGTGTTCAAATATTAGAAGAATGCCAGTGAGATTGAGAACACTTGCTTTTTCCAACTAATTTGTGGAAAAGGCATTTTTTCAACATTCCTGTCCAGCAGCCTTTGGCTCTATAATCTGGCAGCCTTAAATGGCATCCTGGCACCCATCCAGAGACAACCAGTTCAACTTGGCTCCTTGATTTGCTCTTCAAGGGGAAATATGGTGGAATTTGGGGCTTTTACACACAACTAGAAATAGCTTGGTCTGTAACCAGATTTTAAAAAAAAATAATTTCACTGCACCGAAAAAAGAAATGAAGCATGGCTGAAATGCAGCTGCCTAAGGGCAATATGTACTTGCAGATGCAACCATAAACTCAATTCAGATGGTCTAGGTTAACATTCTCTCTCTTTGGTCCTTTATGAATATCTGGTATGAAATCTGTGCTGCTGAGTCTTATGTTAGAATGTTTACAAAAACAGACCTGGTTCCTTATCATCAAAATGTAAGGAAGAAGACTGAAATACATAGGTTAAATGTTTATTGCCCTTACAGAATGGCCTGATTGTATCACTCTTACTCACAGTGAATCACACTTTACTTCAAGCACAACAGTGGGTGAAACCTCTGATTGAAATGTATGTTTGGCCTGGTAACAACAACATGATGAAACATGTTGATGTCCTTGGTTGAAAATCCTGTGGGCAAATTTAATCTAGCCTTGTTTATATTTAAAAACATCTTATACACATCTATTGGTTTTTGGGGATGTTTTGCTTCTTTTGTTTTCTCGTATTGTCCATTGTAAATAAAGCACACACATGCAGTTTTATTGCTTCAAAATAAGTGGGAGAGACACTTCTGATGTAGGCACATGGTATAAACACAAGACAACTGGGGTGGGGGGGTATTTTTGAAATAGAATATAGAATAACAAGATTTGGAAAGGACCTTGGAGGTTTTCTAGTCCAATCCCCTGCTTAGTTAGGAAACTCTAAACCATTTTAGATGAATGATTGTCCAATCTCTTCTCAAAAATTTCCAGTGATAGAGCACACACAGCTTCTGGAGGCAAGCATTTCTACCCATTGCTTCTTGTCCTGCCTTCAAGTGCTTTGGAGAATAGCTTGTCTCCCTCTTCTTTGTGGCAACCACTGAGATATTGGAGTACTGCTATCATGTCACCCGCTAGTCCTTTTTATTAAACTAGACATACCCAATTCCAGCAACAGTTCTTTATATGTTTCAGCCTCCAGTCCCCTAATCATCTTTGTTGCTCTTCTCTGCATTCTTTCTAGAGTGTCAGCATTTTTTTTTTATATCGTGGTAGCCAAAACTGAATGCAGCATTCCAAGTGTGACCTTATGAAGGCATTATAAAGTTATATTAACACTTTACATGATCTTGATTCTATTCCTCTGTTTATGTAGCCTGTTTATGCAGCCTTGAAATATATTTTCAAGAGAAACAAAAACTGCATGTGGAGCAATTTGTATAAATTACATGCAAATCAGAGTGTTCTAACATACATATGCGTATGAAACAAAATGCTTCAATGATTGGAAAAAACAAATGGTACACTGCTGGACTTTTTTAAAAAAAAAATCAACTTGCCTACAGTATAGCAATGGTGATTACAAAAGAGCTGGATATTGAAATTAGAAAGTCAAAAGCAAGATCATTTTAATCCCAAAGTGGAAGATCAGACTGGAAGCCAAGATAAAGAAATTAAAACCACAGGTGAGTAATTTAAAGAAAATGAAACGGCAAAACTTGAAGAATGTAAGGATCAAGAGAAGCCTAATAAAAAAAATTGGCTTAGCACTGGAAAAACTGAAGAAGCTTTGGAAATCATAAAGCAACAAAATAACAACAATTGCAAGAAAAATTGAATGCTATGACACATATATCATCCAATTTAAGCAAAATCAACTATTTCAATCCAGCCAGAGAGTGAATCTATCGAAGTATAAATGGCAGTTCTGAAAAAATAAATAAATAAAACAAAGCTGAATGGTGGAAATAGCATCAAAACCATCAATACTTGGGCTGTATCTGTGATAAAATAATTGCTAGAATGATTAACTGGACACAAGCTGAACTGGACAGTTTGGATCAAAAATAAGAAAGCTCATGATTATTCACTATATATTACATTCCTATAGCATTATTGATACGTGCAAGACAGCCAAGAACAAGCATTATGCAAGTTAAAAATTGTAAATTAGTGTACAGGAAACAAAACATGGCTATCAAAACAATGTAATAAAAATAAAAACAGAATGCTGGCAAGGAAAATGATAATAAATTTCTACAAAAGATTGAAGAAAGGGAATGAAGGTAAAACCTGGCAATAGCATAAAACTGGATCATTTAAAAAAGAAACTGAAGGCTTGATTTTGGTTGCTCAAGAGAAGCTATTTAAAGAATGCAATCAAGGGCAGAATTTAAAAATTGTCAAATGATTCAAAGTGCACATTGTGCAAAGAGGCAGAAGAAGAAATAAATCATATACTCAGCTCGTGCAATAAGATTGCACAAACTAATTATAAACAACATAACATAATCACCAAAATGATTCACTGGAACTTCCTTAAAATTTTTCATGCGCCAGTATGTAAAAAATGGTGGGAACATATAGCTGAAAAAGTAGTTGAAAATGAGCAAGTTAAGATATTGTGGAGTTCTGAATACAAACTGATAAAGTTTTAGGCCATTACACACAGAGGTGGTATTCAGCAGGTTCTGACCGATAGCGGAAATTTTGAGTAGTTTGGAGAACCGGCAAATACCACTTCTGACTGGAGATTTTACAGTATCCCTCCTCTGCCAGCCCATCAAGCCATGCCCACAGAACCATTAGTAAAATTTTTTGAATCCCACCACTGATTACACACCATATTTAAGTGTGGCAACTCCCCTTAGTCAAGTTTTTGGTGACCAATTGTTCATGATTAATTTTCCCATGTTTTTTCTTTGTGTTTTGGTCCATGACCGCAAATAAAGTATATGTTTGTGTGTGTGTGTGTGTGTGTGTGTGTGTGTGTGTGTGTGTGTGTGTAGTTGAAAAGATGAAAACATGGATAAATGATGTGATAATACCAGGATATTATAGAACAGAAAGCAAACAGTTGGAGAAGTTCATAAAGTATTAAGGTCAAAAAATATCATTTCATCTTGACATCCTAGTTTCTAGGGAAGAACTTGATGTGTGTGAAGGCCAACATCTGCTAAAGAACTGGCAGACATGACTTCACATTGTTGTGTATATAATAAAAGTATAATTTAAAAAACATTTTCACTCTAATATTTTTAGAGAGAAAGGGAAGATAAGGTGAGATCCAAACATTTGCAAATCATTTTCCTGACCTGCAGCTTTAATGCTCAATATTTAAATAGGTTTCATGTGATAGTGGCAGTGGATATTTGATAATTTAGATAATATGTTGACATTTTCAGTCTCCAAATCCAGAACTGACTATTAAATGGTATCACAAACCCAAATTGTAGGATGAAAAAATTGAAGGATTGCCTTTTTTCTGAATATGTTTCCTTGTGATGCCATGTGGCTAATCAATATTGGCTTTGTGTTAATATTAAATATATCTGAACTCTGTTCAGGATTGAAGAAGAAATAATGATTTGTCACTTGTGAGCACACAGGTGCTGCAGAATACCTAGGAAATCTTTGATTTAAGAAAATGCTTACAATAGGAAATGCTCCAAAGCATTGTTTTTCCATCAAAATGAGATTATCTTACAGCCCTGATATCAGAAAGACAAATTAGACTGAGAATAATAGAGTCCTGCATATTCTAAAACAGGGCTATGAAACTTGTGGCCTGTGGGCTGGTTGCATCACGTGCTGGCGATGCCCACTCCTGGTTTAGCGAAGGGGGAAAAAATTGCGATAGGTCCAGGGGTAGGATTTTACTGGTTCAGCCCAGTTTGGGTGAACCAGAAGCTCTAAGGATCAGTTGTTGGGCCTACCCACCCACCCCGGCTCTAGTCTGTGATTTATATCCTGGTTTTCAAGCTCAGCTGATTCATGCGTTACAGTAGATTGCCGCGCGTCAGTGTTTAACACACAGAGATTGCTGGAGAAAGTCAGTAG
Organism: Bungarus multicinctus; assembly: GCA_023653725.1. NCBI lineage: Eukaryota > Metazoa > Chordata > Lepidosauria > Squamata > Elapidae > Bungarus > Bungarus multicinctus. The sequence goes on from CM042834.1 coordinate 216,647,683, forward strand.
CAAACGCTCTGTGTGCCTGCTCACTGAACCGGTTGTTAACACCGGTTGAATTGCATCACTGGATACGTCAAGTGATAAAGATGTGACAATGCGAGTTTGATACCCCTGCTCTAAAAGGACAAGTTTTTTCTTATTTTTCAGGGCCCTTTGAAAATTACAAATGTGTGTATATTTATATGTAGCATAACTTGAAGGTGTGGGGCATTCTGTGAGCACAGGCAGCACATGTAACCCAGGTATCCCTTTTATAGAAATATGAGAAAGAAACTTGCTAACAGTCCTAATGTACATATATTTCTGTATTGTGTGTATGTGTGTGTGCAGCAGAAGATTTCTCTAGGAACTTTGAAACATTGTGGAATGTCCATGCACCTGAATGATGTCAAAAACATGGCAAATTCCTGAAGAAGACCTGGACTTTCGGTGGCATGGAAAGATGCTAGGTGTTAGAGCTACTCAGATGATTGTTATTGCTACTGAAAATTTACAATTCTCTGCATCCTTGCTCAGAATTTAGTGACATTCATTTTCAATTAAATCTGCACAAGAATTGACCTTTAAAAACCATTTGGGCAATACTGAAACAATAAGATAAGCAAAAGACTATATTTGATAGACAATTTTAAGTAATTTAGGTTATGCTGGAAGTTTTATAAATGAAAATGACAGTGACAATGCCCTTGTTATAATTACTGGTGGAATTAAAAAAGTGTAGCTCTTGGAAATGAGTGTGGACACCCTCTGGAAAATGAGTATGTTCTTTTGACTCTGACAATCATAGAAACTGTCCCTGTAATATCAACATGAGTAAAAAGGGGCATAAATTACCCTAGTAATGGAAACATGTATCCTGTGTATCATTTTGGAATTTTGATTAATATGACAATGACAGATAATCTCAATATATTGATTCATGTGTATCAGGATTAAAATCTATGAACTTCAGGTAGAGCTGTATGAATTACTAACTTTCAAATACAGTTGTTTATTACAAAGCTATTAACATTTATTATTAAGACTTTGATGAAGCTTTTTAGATGTTAGAACATCTCTAGATCATATGGCAGAAAACTGAAAGTGACAGGGACACTGAAAGAGGTCTTCCAACCTGGAAAGTCCTGCTTTTTAATGCCAGGTCTGTTGCTGATAAAATATCTGTATTAGTCAAAACTCTTTCCTGGATGAAAGGGCTAACTATATGATTATCTGACTGTTATCACCTACAATTGGTACTTGCCTTTAAAGCCTACAAAACTAAATCTCTCATTATGAATTTGCGAGTGATTTAGATCAGGGCTCTCCAACCTTGGCAACTTTAAGACTTGTGGACTTCAACTCCACAAGTCTTAAAGTTGCTAAGGTTGGAGACCTCTGTCCCCCAGGGCAGTGTTCTAGGACCAACTCTCTTCATACTCTACATAAATGACCTCTGTGATCATATTAAGAGCAACTGTGTTCTCTTCACTGAGGATGTTAAGCTATTCAACACCATAGACAATACTGCTACCCTTCAAAAAGACCTCGACTATGTATCAGAATGGTCAAACAAATGGCAACTTCAAATCTCAACAAATAAATGCTCTGTCTTACATACTGGCAAAAAAATCAGAAAATAAAATACAAACTGAATAGTTTGTATTCAGTTGTATTCAGATCCAAACTCTGTCAAGGACCTTGGAATACTCATCTCAAATGATCTAAGTGCTAGAGCCCACTGTAACTACATAGCCAAAAAGGCATTAAGAGTTGTTAACCTAATCCTACGTAGCCTTTTCTCTGGTAATATCACACTACTAACTACAGCATACAAAACATTTGCTAGACCAATACTTGAATACATCTCATCAGTCTGGAACCCACATTACGTATCTGATATTAACACAATTGAGAAAGTCCTGAAATATTTCACAAGAAGAGTTCTCCACCCCTCTACTCATTGCAGAATACCTTATGCCACCACTTGAAATTCTAGACCTAGAAAACCTTGAATTACGCTGCCTTCAGTCTGAACTAAATATATAAAATCATACATTGCAATGTCCTACCTGTCAATGAATATTTCAGCTTCAACCATTACAATACCAGAGCACACAATAGATACAAACTCAAGGTTAACCGCACCAAACTTGATTGCAGGAAATACTTCAGCAACAGAGTGGTCAGTGTCTGGAATACTCTACCTGGCTCTGTGGTTTCTTCCCCAAACCCCCAAAACTTTAACCTTAGACTGTCTACTATTGACCTCACCCTTTTCCTAAGAGGTCTGTAGGGGGCGTGCATAAGTGCACCAACATGCCTAACATCCTTGTCCAATTGTTTCTTTTTATTTTTCTCATATGTATCCATTTCATATATTCATAACTATGTTTATACTTATACCTATTATCTTGTAAGCGATTGACAAATCAAATAGATAGATAGATAGATAGATAGATAGATAGATAGATAGATAGATAGATAGATAGATAGATAGATAGATAATTAGAAGAGGCTATTTTGAGTATCTCCCCTGCTGCCAGACAGTCATCTGCCACCCAAGACAAACTTTTTCTTCTGTGATTTACAGTTTCTGAAATGCTTTTCCGATTGCCCTTCACCCCTTCTTTTCTCCCAATACTTAGGAAAACATTTAACTCATCAAACTTTAAATGTTAATCAAATATAATTATCATTATTCCAGTGATGATTATAATATGAACTTACTTTCTTGGTTTTGCATTTTTTTATTGCTATAAACCACTTGACTGCTTTTGGAAACTGATACGTGGAATATATAATGAATAAATTTATTTAACAACAAAACCATTCATATTAGGTGCTTTTTTTTGCCAGGTTTTGTTCTTGGTGATACCTTGACAAACTCCTGCCTTTTAAATCTGATTCCCAATTTCATGTAAAACCAATCCATAATTTTAGACTGGCAGCTCTATGATATCGCTGTGACATTACAGCCCTGAGTTTTTCCTTTAAAAAAAAAATCCCACCATCTAGGGAAAGTACTGCCTGCCCCTTTTCTAAGTGAAGCAAAGTTTAGTTTTCACACAATAAAATATCCTTTAATATCCCTAGCAGTTAGCAATAGCCATAGCACTTTGACTTATAAACCACATCACAGTGCTTTTACAGCCTTATCTAAGCAGTTTACAGTTAATTCATTTGCAGTTCTCTTCCTAAACTTGGTAGGGGGTATTTAAAAAATGCTTCATCTTCTTAATACTTCTTATTTGATGTTTATATAACAAACAGAAATACTACTACTTTTAAGTATATTTAAAAACCATGGCAACTCCATTCTGTTACAGACTAATGATTTTTCAAGTATCTACAATTATGTCATTCAGAATAAAGATTTTGTTTATTTTCTTATTTGCAGGCTTGGGTCTCATCTATCATGTCACTGTGTTTTACTATCCTGATAACTTAAGCAATTATTTGGCTCATAATATATTCAAGTCTAAATACTTTACTTTTTGTGAAAAGTCTCAAAAGGAAATGCAGCCAACTGCTAAAATCCAATTGCATTTTAGATTTTTTAAAAGGGTAATTATGTATTAAATTTAAACTCGAATTTCTTGTATACTTAGTCTTAATTCTGTAATCTTTGGATTCTACCCTGTGAGAAACATTCTATGACTTATTCAATAAATATTCAACAAACAAAACACAAGTTTTAAAAAGTACTTTAAAGAATGTGTCTTATTAATTCTGTAAATAAAACAATATTTTATTTTATTTGGAAAATTCTAAGAATGGGGGAGGAGGAAATGGTGTATCAGCAAGTCAGTAAACATAAAATTTTGAGCCTTCTCCTTAACCGTAGTAAGGGTGGCTTGCTTCGGCTCCAGTGCCAGTTTATTCCATAATATAGATCCTGCCATGGAGAAAGTTGAATTGGTCATTGATGTAATCAATGTGTCTGACACAAGCAGCAAATAATGCCTTGTCGATGATGACCCAAGAGCACAGGGTGAACTATACAGGAGTAGGCAATTCTGTAAGTAGTTTGCTAAGCTGCATGATATTTTCCATGCCCACATTGGAAAGCAATCTGATAGGTAAATAACCATGTGTATAGATCCAAGAACCTTATCCACTGCTCAGGCACAAGGGATAAAACTGATTCAGATATTAATAGCTAATGTAGTAGGCACCCTTGGTATAGCTACCCGTATTTATTCGAGTATAACGCGCACACGTGTATAACGCGCACCCCCTAATTTTCCATTAAAAATCGGTATAAAATTTTGTTTCACATCAAGCCGCGCACTATACGCTACGAGGGGACGTTTTGTTTTTCGGGGCTGCAGCCGCGCACTATACGCGAGGGCGAAGAAAAACAAAACGTCCCCTCGTAGCGTATAGTGCGCGGCTGCAGTCCCGAAAAACAAAACGTCCCCTCGTAGCTTATAGTGCGCGCTTTCCCTGCGACTGGAGAAAGAGCGAGCATGGCCGCGAGGGTTTTCTGCCCCGTCGCGATAGTTTTGGAAGTCGGTGGCGGGAAACGGTTGGCGTTTGCGGACTGTGGTTGTCTGGGTTATTTGGGGCTTCAAGAGCATGTAGGAAGCTTTTTTGGTGGGCGCGAAGTCTCCACCTGTCCAGAACGATCTCGCCCTCCCCACTTCCATCTCCCCCACGGAGCCCTTGCAACGCTAAGAGGGGCTTGGCAACCAGGGCGCGCCTGCTGGAAGCAATCCGTCCTCCACAGCCTGCACCAGCCCGAAAGAGTTGCCAGGCCCCGAAGCCCCCGGGCTAGTCCCCACTGCAAGCTACCCGCCACAGACAAACGCCTACGCCGCTGCCCCAAGTCATTCGCCCAACGCTCCGTCCGGGCCCCGGAGGTCCCTGCGACGGGCCGGCCGTGGCTACCGCCCGAGGTTGCCGGGAAGGGGCGCCCGGCAGCACAGCCGTCTCCGCCAGCGCCCGCCGCACACGTTCCGGGGCTGCCCGCCACACGGGGCGACTGCGCGCGGCCCCCGGACGGTGCTTAAGGTGGCCCTGGCGTCTGGAGTGGAGCGGTCTTGCCGGGCGAGCTCGGCCTGGCTGTCACGGGAGGAGATGCCCTTCACCCACGGCGAGACTCTGCGGGCTCTCGGGACGGGCTCCGGCCGCCGGGAAGGCCAAAGAGGCGGCGACTGCCGGGCGAGGCGGCCGTAACCTGCCCAACCGGCGGAAGGGTCGGGGCGCCAGCCCCTCGCCTGCTTCCCGAGGGCTGAGGAGGGTCCCGGGGGGCGAGGGAGCCACGCAGTAACCGTCCTCCCCGGGCACCGATGCCCCCCGGCTGCTGCTGTTGTTGCTGGGCGCGCGTTCCCACGGGCCAGCGAGAGCCGCCGGCGGAGCAGGTGAGCGCTGGGCGGTGGGCGCGGACCCCGGGAGGAGGCATGGTTCCTCCCCAGTCCCAAGTGGGCGACGCTGGGTGTCGCTCTCCGCCTGCGGGGGGGAAACGAGACACTCCCCGAGACCCCCCCCGCCCGCGGCAAAGGACCCGGGGGAGCTGAGTGGGAGAAGCGCGCGGGGGTCTCCCTCGTAGCTTATAGTGCGCGGCTGTTGTATGGTCGCCGCAGTGCGAACTCACAATTCGCCTGCGCCCTCATTGGACCAGCCGCCATTGCCACCCCACCCCACCCCTCGTTTATAACGCGCACCCCCTAATTTTCAGTTTAAAATCGGTATAAAATTGTGCGCGTTATACTCGAATAAATACGGTATTTAAAATTCATTTTGCATGTAAACATGACCCACTATATACTTCTTTACTATATATTACATTACTTCATGTTATTAAGCCTGCTATATAAATAATAGCTTTGAATGCTTCCTGTTCCTTATTCCATCCTTCAACACACCTTCACAATAGATTTTAATAAGTAGGTTATCACAAGAAGTTCAAATGACTCAGTTGGAGACATTTTGAAAAAAAAAAAAAAAACCATCCCACAAACAAAACAGAATTCAATTAGGGCTTTGGTGACAGATTCCTGGAAATTGTCAGTTCAGGAGATACAAAAGGAAAAAAAATAGCATTTCGGAATCAACAAATACTATTAGAAAATAAAAAGATATTGTTGTTAAGATTATTGTTACAACCACCTAGGAGAGCTAAATTAGCACTGAATTTTTAATCAATTGCTGCTCAGTGTTAGGCTATGAAAGACAGGGAGAAATGCACGCACAATATTTTCTAACAGGTTGAAGGAAACACTAGGCTTGGAGATAGTGACTGGGCATGTGATAGACAGGTTTAAGAATGTTACATAAAGCTGAGTCTAGTGTCCTGTGCTGTGTTGGATAGAGTGACGTAGCCTTGTTATTATACAAGCTTATCAGAAGCATTTTCAGTTCTCTTCACTAATTAGCAACATTGTCAGCATCATTAGCTCTACTGTAATGAAGCCATTGTCTAGGGTTTATTCTAAATCTGCCCCACAGGGACTTGTCTTTTCTCTTCTTCCTTTTTTTAAAAAAATATATTGTTAGCCTATTTGAAATGATGACTCATAGAAGGCTTTTTACTAGAACATCTTACATATTTCCTTTCAGAGACTGTAGTTGGCTGCTGATCAGTTTGACTAATCCTATCAACATTTGGAAAGGTGTCAGTGTGTTTCATGCATACCTCAGAGCACATGACCCACATCATTTGCTGTGCACGATGGGGGGAACCCCGGGTAATTTGAACCAAAATAAAAAGGATGGATAGATGGATATGCAGTCCTTTCTGCTTCAGTATAAAAAAAAGCAATTCAACATTTCCTGTCCTATTTTGGAAAACCTACTGTCACATGTTTGAGGTGAAAAATGTGCATGCCACATGCAATCTATCAAAACCTCTTGTATGTCCCATTAGACATGGATGGGTAGGCTTGAAGGTTCAAGTCCTGATTTTTTTGTATGAAGGAAGTGGTTGGAGAGATTTTAAAGGCTTTTGGTCTCTGTGTGAGATTAAAGCCTTTGAGACAGGGTTGGATCTGAAATTGGATCTCTAATCTTACTTCAGTATTCTAACCACTATGACACACTACATTGATTTTATTTTTATTTATTTATATTTTTAATCCCTGACCAATTAAATCCAAGTTATAGTACTTGCATGTATTATAAGGAAGTCATTGAGGTTAACGTTTGAGTAAACCTAAATAAAGTTTGGCTGACAATAGAGTGAATGTTTTATTTCCATCATTATAACAAGTAGTACCCAAGTGGAAGGTCTAGAGTTTCAGAAGAAGCTTTTTATTGTGCAATCACCCTTTATCTAATTTTATAAATGGTCCATGTGATATTGCCCTCCGTGTGAACCTCTCGGTTTCTTCCTTTTATTTCTCCATCTATTTTTATTACAGGAAAAATATCAGAAAGAGGAAAAGCCAAAATAGCGGCACATCTTTTTGATTACTGTCACTAGGAGACTATCAACTGGAAGTGCTTGTTGTTGTGGAAAGTCTAGATGACGGAGTAACAATGCTACAGAGAATGGCACTATTTTGCCTATTCTAATTATACAGCATATAAGCAATCGGTGACACGGTCCTTTTAACCTCCAATACATTCATCAACTAGGCATTTCAGAGAAAACCGTTTCTTTGTACCACATTTAATGAGGTAGCTTAGAATTCTGTGAAACTCAGTAGTGAGGGTAAATAGCATATTACTGAAAATTGGTCACAATTAAAACTAAAATGCAGGACTGAAGTCCTGATAGTTTCCAAGTATTATATATCCTTTGTGGAAAATAAATGCAATTAATTTTAAATCACTGGGAATAAGGAAGGAATGTTTAAGTAGGAGAAACTGTTTTGCTTTTTCTCAGTTAAAAAATTAATGTTACATAACAACCTGTTTTTTTTTAATACAGAGATAAGTAGACTTTTTTTTAAAGGAAAGAAAATGTGAAATTTGACTTTGGAAAAACAACATAAACAGTCTGCAGAGGACAAAATATACAAATGATTTGGCAGCACTAACATTTTAGGGGATAAATACTGTTTAAAAAACAGATTCATTGGTATTCTTGTTATTTTTCAGGCACCCCCAATCTACTTGCAGGACTTTAGATGGACAAACAAAAAGCTTTTGCAGAAGTTATGCTGCAACAGAAACACAAGGTCAAGCTAATACCTGAAGATTAAAAATATCTGGAAGAGGTCAGTAGTAAATGACTTTATTGTTACCAAATAAGCTATATGATTGTGAAGAGGAACTGAGATTGATGTGGAGATTTTATTTGAAAGTAACTGAAGAAGACTTGACTGGAGCAAGTAAACTTAAAAAAAACATGAATGATCTATCATCATCATTTTTTTTGTTAAGGAAGAGGTTATTCTTTATTATGGTCAAGAAATAAATGACTACCTATAGCTTTATATTAGAATATTTGCAACATGTAAGATGCTGTTATGAACAACTGCAAAGATCTTATCTACCTATTCAGTTATTTAACTGTGTCCTTGCTCTCTGCCAAACATACTGATCAAAGTAATCAACAATAGGATGCATAGATAAAAATAGACCTATAACTGAAAAATAAAAATATTGGCCAACCACTTCTTTACTGCTGCCAAGGAAACCATATTCATGTGTCAATGAAACCAGCAGGCTCTGTGCTCAACTTTAAGTTCGTTTTTTTAAAAAAATCAGGTATGTTTTTAAAAAATGCAATTCCAAGTGAATCAGTACTAAATAACACCTGCATTTCCATTGCCTTCTTCAGTAAGTTTAGTTTTTATTTTCATTTGAAGTTTTCTTTTTTTGTTTGTTTGTAGATATCATATTATGCTACTGAGTCCCTTCTTTTGGATGTGACAAAGTACATCATTGATTCAATTTAATCAAATCCAGAAAACAGATTTCACAGTCTCAGAATGAATTTTGTTTATTTTCCATTGAGAAAGTGTCTGCTGTGAAAGGAGAAAATGGCAATCATTTTGTGTTGGGAGGATAGGTTATAATCAATCAATCATCAATCAATCAATCAATCTCTTTAAAGGTTTAATTTCATGTGTTTTCTATTAAATTTTATAAATATTTTCATTCATATTGAATTGAAGATGACAAGAGTACATTTGTTAGGGTTTTGCATAGATCTTATATCAGAAATCAAGATGGCAGAAACCAAATTCAGAAATGTAGTGGAACAGAAAATGGATGCTTGGAAAAATATATGTGGAAAATATTTAAAAAATGGCGAAATACTTTGCCATAAAATTGGCAGAGGTGAGGCACACACCTACCAAAGAGAACAAGTGGTTAGAATTGCATCTTAAAGGCATTTTGATAAAATTCAAACTTTGCTTTATCTTTTAAAGTTTCAATCTCTTTACCAACAGCACCTTTTCTTTGTCCTCCTCTTCTTCCTCCTAAACAGGGGGTGTCAGCCCTTCAAAATAGGAAATTAAAATCATGAATGTCAATATTACTTATTATAGAGCTATAGTAACAGGATCTTGCAAATCTGAATCTGCTTCCCCCCATTTCCCTTTATCTTTGTGAGAATTACTTTGTGAGATCTTACCTAAAACATTTTCTCAAATTACAGTTCTGCCTCAGTGTCAAGTTTCTCTTATCTGACTATTCTTTTGGTAACAGCTTTTCCTCACATTCCCTCAAGACCATTCCATTTGCTTACCATAGATTGACTGAAGAGAGATACAGAATTTATACCTATATTAAACATTTACTATATTCAGTTGTGCTTATTAGGACAGAGAGAATTCTAACAAAATCTGACGGACCATAATTTGTCATTTATATCATACCTTTTCTCATTAGTTCATGATGGTTTATGTGGGAATCTTCCTTCCTTTCCACAGCTATGTTTGGAAGTAGAAATCATAGAAGTCACAGAATAATAAAATTGGAAGGGACCATGGAGGTCTTCTAGCCAACCCCCTGCCCTAGCAGAAGATCCTATTATACCATTTCAGACAAATGGCTGTCCAGTCTCTTTTTGAAAACCTACAATGATAGAGCACCTACAACTTTGAAGTCAAGCTATTCCATTAGTTGATTGCTTTCACAGTTAAGAAATTTCTCCTCAGTTCTAGCTTACTGGACTGTGCTAGATAGAGAATGCATGATGGGGCAAAGTCACCCAAGGAGTTTCCATAGATGAGGATCTGTTTTAAAAAAGGTAGATCAGAAAGACAATTTCTGCAATTCTCAAGCCCTTATGCAAATAAATAGCACTTAGACTTACAGTATATACCACTTCACAATGCTTTACAGCCCTCTCTAAGTGGTTTATAGAGTCAGCACATTGCCCCCAACAATCTGGGCTCTCATTTTATTGATCTAAGAAGGATGGAAGGCTAGGTTAACCTTGAGCTGATGAGACTTGAACTACCAAACTGCTGGGAGCCGGTGATCAGCAGAAGTAGCCTGTAGTACTGCATTCTAACCACTGCACCACCATGGTTCTTATAAATGATAATATGATATTATTACTTATCATTAACTAAATTAAGACAATTAGAGAATATCTGTCTTGATTTTGATTGACATTTCTGAACCTTATTTCGATAAAGAAATGGATACATCACATTTAATGGTATCACATGTCTTTCTCCACCTCCCTACCTTTACCCAGTTCTTTGATTTTGTAATAGGCTGAAATTTTTTTTGGCTCTGTTTTAATAAGCAATTGGCAGCTTCCCAGGTGCCATCGACTTCATTAGTTCTGAATAGGCAGTAAACTGTCAAACAGCTCTTAGTGTGTTTTTTTTCCTTTTGCTATAGCTTACCCCAGTTCATTCACAGAAACTCTGAATCAGGAAATAGTTATTTGGCATGAAAAAAGCAGGGAATCCTCTGCTTTTTTTTCTTCTTCCTCCCTTTTGGCTGCTGCTGCTGCTCATACCTTGTGAAGTAGAGAAATTAAGGCTTTAAGACTTCAGTAATAGGGGATTAAGCTTTTAAACACACTTTGGGGACATCTACTGAACCAGTTGTTTTGCCTTTGCATCTACAATAAAAAAAAATCCACATTGAGGGATATGCTGTAGTTTTTCTTTTTAAAGGACTTGTGAATAAAATCCATGAGAATTGGCAAAGATTTTAAACTCTTGACTGCATGTCTCTCCAGGCATCTAAATTCCCACCTTTTATATAGAACAACCTTTGGTATTATGACTAATAAAACCAGAATATTAAACTACTTAGCTGAGGAGAGATCAAACACTGAACTGAAAATCAGTGGTCAGTAATTGGCAAGGACTCAAGGAGCACACTGAATTGTTAAGGCATGCTGAGGGACATACTTTAAAATGAGTGGGATCAGGGTGAAAGTGGCCGCAATTTGTCTAAGAAGCAAATTGTAAGCCCTATGGGGGAAAAAATGAAGCAGGTGAGGAATAAAGGGTCCTTGGTGTTCTCTGAACTTGAAAACTTGGTTGTTTTCTTGCAAGAAAACAAGTTTGGAGGACACCAAGTGTTGTGTATTGACTGAAGTTCCCACTCAGGTCCGTGCTTTGAGCGGGAAAGCACGGACCTCTCCCATTGGTTGATGCCGTTTGACAGCCGGCTATAAAAGGTAGCTGTCAAACGGCATCAACTGTTGCCGCTCCAGCTGGCTGCCGTGTTAGAGCGGCAGTAGCGGTAACCCTTTATTTTTTAAAATAAAGTTAGAGCTGAACCTTTGCCTCGATGTCTGCCTGAGTGATTATCGCCACTCTACAACACCAAGAACCCCTCATTTCAACCCTAAGTGACAAATATTCTCCTTTATTGGCAGTAAGGCAGACTGGCAGAACAACTCTATTACTGAGCAGGTGCCTTCAAACCTCAGGACCATGATGGCTAGACATCTGTTGACTTACAATGTCAGGAAGAAAAGGCTTAGTATTAAGTGCTAGAGGACAGACCCATAGGGTTTGACTGCTGTGAACTATACTAGGCAGATCTTCTGAGAGTCTATGGCAGAGGTCTCCAAACTTTAAGACTTGTAGACTTCAACTCTCAGAATTCTGGGGTTGGAGATCTCTGATTTAGATAATTAGAAGAGGCTGTTTTGAGTATCTCCCCTGCTGCCACCCAAGACAACCTTTTTCTTCTGTGATTTACAGTTTCTGCAATGCTTTTCCCATTGCCAAGTTTGTGGACCCCTGGTCTATGGCTTCATTCTTGACTGTAGGAAAGCAGCTAACATAGCCATGTAATGTGCCTGCAAAGTTTTGCTCTATATAGGAGGTCCTTGACTAACAACCACAATTGAGCCCAACATTTCTGTTGCTAAGACATTGGTTGAGTGAATTTTGCCCCATTTTACAACCTTTCTTGCCACAGTTGTTAAATCATCACTGCAGTCATCAAGTTAGTGACATGGTGGTTAAGTGAATCTGGCTTCCCCATTGTCTTTGCTTGTCAGAAGGTCGCAAAAGGTAGTCACATGACCCGGGGATATTGCGATCCATCATAAGTATGAATGAGTTGCCAACCAGCTGAATTTTGTTCATGTGACCATGAGAATGCTACAGTGATTGTAAGTGTGAAAAATGGTCATAACTCACTTTTTTCAGTGTCATTGTAACTTCAAATGGTCACTAAATAAACAGTTGTAAGTCGAGAACTATCTAAACACAGTCATGTACATGGGGTTAAATGCATGGAGGCTTGAGATTTTATGGTCTGTCTGATACGGAGCCTAGCAGCCTACTTTTACTCTATTCTAAAAATGCATTCAGTTTTTCATTTCTTCTTCTGCTTCTCAAATATCATTCCAATTTCTTTCTTTTTTTTAATATATGATTTTTATTGTTTTCCACCAGTACAAATCATAATTACATTTTCAACTTTTACATTGACATACAATATTATCTTATATTTTTTATCATCTGTTCACACATACCACCAATAATTGTTATCTTCACTTATACAGTATTTGTTATTAATATCATATGAGATATTATCATTCCAATTTCTGATGCATATCTGTCCCCATAAGAAGGATACCTCTTCCCCCCTCCCCCACTGCGTTTTTGTCTTATCCACCTGCTAAAGCAGACCATTCTTCACTTCATTAGGACTGGTTTCAAGTTTGGTCGTGGTGGTTCATCTTGTGTATGTTTCAAGTCGCAGAATTCCACAATATTTTTGCCATTTCCATAATCAGGCATTCCATGGATGGGAGAGGAATAGATGTCAAAAAAGTTAAGATAGTGCCTTGATTGTGCAACTGAAGCTCCTGTACATCAGGAGAAGCCTTTGATTGTGCAGTCTTGGTGTACAATCTTGGCCCTTTTTAACCTGCCTGTGGATATTTCTCCTCACAGAAGTAATTTAGACGCAGGGGTCTCCAATCTTGGTAACTTTAAGACTTGTGGACTTCAATTCTCAGAATTCCTCAGCCAGCTTAGCTTGGTTTAGCTGACTGGGGAATTCTGGGAGTTGAAGTCCACAAGTCTTAAAGTTGCCAAGGTTGGAGACCCCTGATTTAGAGCACTGTCCTTGCAATATGTCTGTGTCAACATGTCACTATTGAATACAGATTTATACCCTACATTAATGGCTAAATAAGGCCATAAACCTCTAGTGTGCAAAAAAACCCCTCTAGTTATATATCATTGTTACTGAAATTATGCCCTTTTCTACTCTTTCTTACCAAACCATGATATGGCAGCAGGAACATAAATGCTTTTCCTTATAATTATTTCCAAGACTAAAGGCAACTGACCATATTACGATCCCATAAGATTACGATCCCATAAGATGAAACCCATAAGATTTCTGCCTAAAACATCCAGCTGCTCATAAAGCCCCATCAGAGTCGAGACTGCTATAGAACCCAGTATAATATCACTGGCTACTATTCAAACTGGATGATAACTTTTGCTAAGTCATTCAGTACAAATCAGCCTTTTAAAAAGATATTATAATGCTATCCATCTCTCCTTAATACCTGGGAAGTTATGAAAAGGATGTTGAATGGTTTAAGAATGTATCCAATTAAAATTTATCTTAAGTATGATTAATTTGTTTTTAAGTTTAGAAATATACAGTTATCTAAAACTGGCCAATCATCGTGAGTACCTTCCTCTTTCTTCCTTTGTGTTGTCCAAATTGGATTAGGTGTTATTTTTCTAGAATTAAATGAGAATGAACATATGTTAAAAATGCAGTTGGAGTAATAACTGCTACCCAAGCAGATATTATAGAGTAAAACAATATTTTGTTCTAGAAGATTGTAACCCACAATAAGGGTGCTTGGGAGTACTAAAGATACAAAGATTGTACAAGTAAAATGCGTAAAACAAATTTTTGAAAGATGACTGCATGATGGTTCATGGCTCACTGACAGAACATCTGCTCTGCATGTGGAAAGATAATCAATTTCTTTTTGAAGTTCTATTCAGTCCTTTTTAGGAAGAGTCAATAATACTGGGCTAGATAGATAAATGGACTAACTTATTATTTGGCAGTATCCTGTAATCTTGGATGGTGTAAAATTTTATTTTTGGGTAAGCTGAATAATTCTATTGTGTAAGCATGGGCAACCCCTGATGGTACTGAAAATATAGAAATAGAAAGACAATACTGTATCTGTAAAGCAGTATTTTTGGCTTTTGGATTAATGAGAAGAACAGATGGAACTCTTGATGAAGGAATCATACAAGACATTAGAATAACTGTTTGGCATTCTACATTTGTAATCTTGGTTATACTGTCAACAGATATTCAATGAACCTATGAAACTGAAGCCAGAAACACAGACTATTGCCCATATTATTTTCTATACAAAGAAGAATGGTTTGTTTCTGCTTACCCCAAAATTGGAAAACTAAACAGGTCATTTAGTTCGTGTCTAATTGAAATGTACAGAATGGGCTTTAGACTTTGCTTTTGCTAAGAGGATGAGTGATGCATTTTTCCACAGTGTGAACAATGACTTCCTTCTAATATTGATTCTACTGAGGAAGAAGGTCATGTTAGATAGGAGGCAAATTAAAACCTTCCCTGCTTCCATGCTGTAAGAGTCTCAGCATGAGTCCAGGAACTCCTGTTGCTGTCTTGATGTGGCCAGTAATTACCCAATATGGTATGTGGCATCAGGTTGCTGTTTTAAAGGGTACAGTGTGTTTAGTAAGACAGAAAGTGAAAAGGCTAAACTAGGAAACTCACTCTTCAGGGTGGTGTAGGAAGGAGGAAAGGAAGAGAGCAAGTCATTGATTGAGAGGAGACCCGAGAAATGAAAATACGATGAAGGGAAAGCTTCGGGGAAACTTTAATCTGCTCTGTTAGAGTGAACTTGTGAAACATAAAACAGGCCCCTTTGAGGTGCTGAAAAAAGAGGAAGTGAGAAAGAAGACTTGAAACAGCAGACAAGATGATACCTACAATATGTTTAGGTACAGGCCTCAAGAAATGCTTCTGAGCCCCTGTTTCAGTTTCCCATCAGGTGTCAAAGTGCTAAAAAGCTCAAATGAGAGGTAGGTGTAAAACACACACACACACACACACACACACGCACACAGATTGCAAATATTATTTCTAATTCATAACTCTGCAGTGTTGGAAACAATCTAAGCAGAGCGGGAGATCAATTAATCTCACCGAATTAATTTGAAATTGATGGACACCATCCCTTTAAACTACTTAATAAACAAACAAACAAACAAAGAGTGGGTCACACTGACATGCTTCAGGGTTATCGTCACCTAGTTGGCTGCAAAGTCAAGATATCACCTTAGCAAAAACAAACATGCTGTAATGGCCAAAGACGCAGGTACTGCAAAGCAGCAGCCTTTTCTAAAGCCTTTTTGCTATTAATACCCTCCAAATCTGTGGGCTCCTGCAACAATGGCATGCCGGTTAGGGAATTCTGAGGATTGCTACCCACCTATTTTGAGAGTTTCCAGATTAGGCGTACAATATTAATATGGTTTCTGAGATTTAGTTTTTGGCTGTAGCTTGTCTAAAACAAGAAACAAGCAGCAGCCCCTAACCTTTTGGGCACAAGGACCGGTTCTGTGGAGAGAGGTTTTTCCACAGACTGGAGGGAGCACAGTTTTGTGTGCTACCCGCATTCCATGGATGGGATGTTGTGGACCCGTACAAGTCCACAGACCAGGAGTGTCTAATTAGCCATAACTAATATGGTTAATTAGTTACTTAGGCTGTAATCCCATGCCATAGCCTCAAACACTCTGCACCCTCCCTATCGCTGATCCCCTCCACGTTTTTGAACACCCGTAATACCCAGTGTATACATCCCCCTCCCCTCACTGAAGCCTTATACAGTGGAGCGCCGCAGCCATGTCATGTGGGAATTCCCATTCAACCTCCCACTCCCAGGTAACAGTGCGAGGCAGTGTCAGAGGGAATCCCCGTTCTGCATCCACTTCATTGCTGGTGGGAGGGATCCATGATTAATGTCTTTTATCACTGGTGGGCAAAGTTGAATATAGAGCCCGACAGGTAATTGGGGACTTCTGATCTACAGCAGATATTTGATATTTTTGACATATTGTTGCAGGATATAATCTGGGAAGGCAAATGGGATACATTAAACTGTTTAATTTCAAACAAGGCTTCAGGACACTTCTATTCAGGTACTAGCTTTTCATCTGATACCTTTTGTGGCAATTTTATTTTGCCACATGAATGGCCTCATTGATGCTCCTGGGCCTAAGAAGGATGAAGATGTCACATGGAAAGACCAGCTGGCCGGAGAGACCAAGGCCTTGCCTCCCTTCCCACTATTTCCTTGCTCCATTTACTTTCTCAGTGAGATGACTGAATGAAGGAAGTGGCAAAGGAGACCTAGGAGAAGAAGTTGTCATACCTTGACCGCAAGGAGGACATTCAACCTGGTAACACATCAATTGGATGGATGAGGTTCTAATCAATCAGAAATTGTCTTCTTTGTAATTCCAGAGGAAATACCACAAAAAATAGTTATGGAGTCTGCAGCACCAGCTGAACCAGCAGTAAAAAACAGTGTCATGATGGAAACATAGAGGTACAATAGCAGTTCTGGGATCAGTGCTCTGTGTGGTGGTGTGTGTGCGTGTGTGTGTGTGTGATGCATAAATAAAAGATAAACATGAAATAAATAAATGAAAAAGGAATTTTAAAGAGAGAAAGAGAAAAGAAAAAGTGCAGAGGGAAAAAAAAGCTGAAAGTAAGCGATATTTAAAGAAACTACTTCCGATCTTCTTTGCGGCAGCTACAAATAAACTAATTGTCTTTCCTCCCACTCCCCTTTTAGGATTTTATTACACAATTCCTTTCTTTTTTTATCTAACTCTTTTTAATCAGCGAATTCAAAAATCAACAACTCATTTTTTTAAAGATTTCCACAAAAAGTCCATAAAGGGTTAGTCTTTTATAAAAGTTATTATTTTATCTGTACCCAAATTGGTCAATTTTGCCATTTCTGCATATTCCATCACTTTTACCTTTACCTAGATAGTGGGTGTTTCAGTATTTTTTCCATCTTTGTGTGTATAATAAACTCATTCTAATTAATGTGTACAAAGCCAATCTGAGTCTTTTCTAATTGGCTATCCATAAGTCCCAATAAGAAAAGTTCTGGTTTCATCAAAATACCTGTGTTTTTCTTGAAAATAAGACCGGGTCTTACTTTCTTTTGGGCCCAAAATAAGCAGTAGGGCTTATTTTGGGGGGGTGTCTTTTTTTCCATGTAAGGAGGCCCACTACTTCTGCTTATTCACAGTGGGGCAGAAGGTCATGTGATGTTCCAGTGCTGCAGCCATGAAGCAGGGGTATGTGAAGCTGACCCCCGCCCTTGTACCAGGTTACCTGCTGGTCCATTTTTTCTGCTTGCTCATGGTCGCAACGGAGCAGGAGGCTAAGTGACATGCCAGTGCCATGGTCTTGAGACAGTTACTAACTTAACAACTGCAGTGGTTCACTTAACAACTGTGGCCAGAAAAGTTGTAAAATGGGGTAAAATTCAATTAAATGTCTTGCTTAGTAACAGAAAATTTGGGCTCCATTGTGGACATAACACAAGGACTACTGTATATGAATAATATTTAGGGCAGCTGATAAAATGAGGGTAAGGCTGTTTCAAGCACTCTCCTGGAAGCTTATTCTACACAGTGGTTCTTGGGAGAGAATATTTGTTTTCTTCTCATCACAGCTGATATATTCAGCAGGACTTCCCTCTTGAAAGTAAAGATAAGATAGAAGGAAGTGTGTAAAAGGAACTGGTTCCTTAAATTATCTGATCTTAAACTGCTTGGGGAGACTATCTGCTGAAAATGTAGTTGTATTAACCAGAGAGAAAGCGCCATGTTCTTTCAAAAATACCACCATTCCAGGTGATAATATCAGTGGTGAGATTCAATTTTTTTTTACTACCAGTTCTGGTGGTAGAACTGGTGGGTGTGGCTTGGGAAGGATACTGCAAAATCCCCATTCCCTCCCCACTCCAGAGAAAGGATACTCCATTCTCCATTCCTACCCCACTCCTGGGGAAGGACACTGCAAAATCCCCATTCCCTCCCCGCCCCACTAACCTGCTTTCAGCTCCATTCTCTTGTGCAGGGCAACAAAAGAAGACCCAGCCATAAGCTGGGACTTGGGAGGCAGCAAATAGATGGGGGTAGGGCCAGCCGGTTCTCCAAACTACTCAAAAATCCCACTACTGGTTCAAGAGAACTGGTCAGAATCAGCTGAAAAACAACCCTGGATAATATCCCTTAGTTATATCTCTGAAACCTGATTACCTCATATATAAAATATGGAATATTCAAACTTTTACTGAAGATGCTGGACTAGAAGATTAGACCAAAACAGAGTGATCTGATCTGAATATCCTAAAAACACTGTGGGTTAATATCACTGTTCAATCAGAACTTTCCACCTCAGGGAAATCTACAAACCTGGCTGAGTAGTGAAGTTGGCCAAATGATTATGCTTCTAGGATAATTTTAAGGCAATTGGCAGCTACAGTTCCTTTCTCGCCATTTCAACAGATTGGCGAGAGGAAGACTTCAGTGCTGAAAACCTTTGAGGAAGAAGCTGAAATTGACAGCAACTGGAGTTGCTTTGTAATGATTCAATTCTGGATCAGCATTTTGCTTCATGGAAAATGAAAGCCATCTTTAAATTGCCTCATGCACTTTGAGGCCTGCACTATAAGCTATATTATTGACATCATCTAATTCACAAGCAGTATGGCATTACAAAGCTTTAGTAAATTAGGCACTGGAACCTACTATTCCAGTTGTGATTTATGAGTGGCTGAATGAAGCTTGTTATTTTGGTAGGCAGGTACTTAATGGAAAACAGGATATGACTTAATCCCTTTGTAACGTATCGTTGTTGCTCTCTATTTTTTTCCTCTCTTTCTCTGACATTTTTGCTGGTGATACTTGTTTGTATCTTGAATTATTTGTTTACTGGGAATAAAAAGAAGATAGGTGAGTGAATGCAGTGGTTTATATTGGTAAACACATGGGAAATGGATTGGAAAGATCAAAATGACACATGACATAACAGAGGATGCCAGAACCCATAAACAGGTGTGGGGAGTAATTTTCATCAAGGTTGTTGAACATTGGGAGGGAAGTGTTGAGCCTTCGTAGCCTTGTTTTGCTGTAAAACTATTTGCCCTGTACATCTATTATTTTAAAAAAGTCCTTGTTAGCAGAGGAAACCTTTTCTCTTAAAGTCAACCATGACTATGTGCATTCAGATATGAGATCTGCCACCACTTAAGCTTCTAAATAGAAATGATCCTTGGCTCCATTTATTGAAAAAGGTATAATTTTATTAGAAGTCAAGTGTATTGCAGTAATGCATAGCCAGAACTGAGAATTGCGTGCCAAAATCCCTAAGTTCAGCTTTTCCCTCCCTTAACTGTCTCATCGCTGACTCCCCCATGACCAATCAAGTTCAGGCAAGATGTTTTCAGAATGGTTACTTCAAGCATAGGTTGATATGCAGCTGCATTCTTCTCCTAGCCGGGTGACCTTGAAGCAATATCTCAGGGAGAAAGAGCAGTTTCACTTTCTCCCAAGCACCCCTCCTATGCACCCTCCCCAGAGTTCATGGCACACTGTCCCCTCCTATGCACCCTCCCCACAGTTCATGGCACACTGTCCCCATATAGCAGCGAAGCACAATCAAGCATTAAAGTGACAGCTGGCATTGGAGACTTACCATATCTCCCAATATGGTACTGTCTCAATAGCAATCCTAAGAACCCAGACTTTGTTACTTCAAAATTAAGAAATTACATGAGCCATAAGGAAACATTTGCACTGGATTACAGAAAAGAAGTTTCCAGCCGTGACCTTATTTATTTATTTATTTATTTATTAGATATAGATTTATATATTTTATATACATTATGTTGAATATAGGCACTGAATTAACTCTCAGTCTTTTTGAGCTGTTAATATTCCCTCTCTCTAGATTAACCCTGAGGTTAAGAGTACAGTCAGATGTTAGTCTCATGATACTGATATAATTCTAGTTACATCATATGTGACATCATAGAACTCCCCAGTGGCACATGACATTGTTATATCAGCACTGTCTGTATAGGAGAGCAAATTATATTCCTCCTCAGTTCGTTATGTTCAAAATTTTGTGTTATAACTTGAACATGTAATTCAATTAGTGGCTGTTATGTAATTGTATAGACTTTGGTGTTTGACTCGGGCAGCAGTGCAAATATTTAGTTTGCAAAGATACAGAGATATAATTGCTTATTTGAGAAGATTTTGGGAGCATATTTCTTCATGTTAATCAGGTGTGTGGCCATGTGTATTTGTATTTTTCTTGTGCTAATCACATGAGAAAAGCAAATAGATTTTGGATCACCTGCTGGTACATTGAGGAATATTTGTTTGCCTAGGAATGCTCTGATAAAAATTCTCGGAAAAGGAAGACTTCTGCAAGGTAAACAGGGCAAGGGATGAAATATGGTATATTTTCAACACAAGATGCATTGAATGAATCTAAAAGACTCAAAATTATTCCTTTGCTTGTCTTGCCACCTTCTTTGCTAATGGTTTTGAAAAGTCACCTGCAATAATGTCTTCCGCAGCCTCATCTATCTGATGCTTATTATCTCTGAGGTTTATTATTCCTCTCATTGTTCTAATTAAATCTGTGGCAGATTGGGAAATAATTAACACAGTAAGAGATTTCCTCTGGGAAACTATCAAAGTTTAATCTTCTCCAAGAACTCAATTGAACCTCAGGTGGTCAGGCAAGTAGGAGGAACTCTGCTTATCACTGATATTCTCTATTTGGGACAAAGGTCAAGACAGCTGTACCTGTATGTCATTTTTCAGTAATAAATGCCTTTGGCAATTCAAGGAGACCTAGCACCACGAGTTCTCCTTTTTTTGAGTAGAGTTCACTATTGAAGGGCCAGGGAAGAGGTTGCCCTCTGTTACAAGATGTGAATCATCTGAAGAGCAGTCATAATTAATCCCCATGTAATAAATTGCTCACCATCAAGACTTCCCACCTGGACATGGGCATGAGCAAATGCATAAGTTCACACTGTCAATTTTCTCTACTGTGTTGAGATATATTGTATACATTATTGATCTTGGTGGATGCTAGAAATTAAACAAACAAAACAACAACCACAACCATAAGACAATCCAATTGTTTAGGTGTTGGGTAGGGAACCATTGAAAGATACCAAGGTTTTGAGGCTGGACCACATTCAGAAAAGCATTCCTGAAGAAGGCAACAACAAGCTATTTCCATATTATTGACAAGGAAATTACATATCTAAATAATCATTATAAGTTGAGCTTGAGACAAGAAAGTCATTACTGTTATAATTGTTGATGTTGTAATTATATGTAAATTAACAATCATGTTCAAATTTTATACAAAGCTTTCTCCTTTTATGTGTGTATTTCATTGTATGTGGATGTATGTACATAGATAAGATACACACATATATAATATACATACTGTAGATTGTGTTTTCTAATTATTTTGATTTAAATGATTAGCAATATATTGGATTTTCATGTGAATTCAGGGGTGATAGTTGTAAAACTAACAGAAATGAAAATAGGAATAGGAAAAATTTTCACACCTCTGTCCAATATTATTTTGGCAAAAACTATATATAATGCATATAAATTGAATTGTAGTTGTAGCAGAGACATGTGAGAAGTGAGCATGTTCAAGCCAAATAAATCTCGATTGCAGTGAAAAAGGCTGTAACAGTTGGTAATGTTTCACTATAATTCAGATCATTTCTATTTTAATTTATGAAAGAAGTTAGGCAGTACCAAACTGACTGTTAACCACACAAATAGTGTGTTTCACTTCCTTAAGGGGATCAAAAGACATATTAGTTACATTTATACACCCCTTCATAGTATTTTACAGCACTCTCTGAGCAGTTTTCAAATGTCAACATATTGTCCCCAATAATCTGGGTCCACGGAAAGCTGGAAGGCTGAGTCAACTTTGAGCTAGTTAGAATCGAACTCCTGGCTGTGGGCAGAACCAGCCTGCAATATCGCATTCCAACCACTGCACCACAATGGCTCAGTTATATTATATTCACAACTTTAGTTCATATTTCTTTGATGGGGTGGGTAGGAAATGAAGGAAGAATCTGAGTTAAACAGATTTAAAATAAAAACTTCAGCACTTAAAATGTCAGTAGTTTATTATCAGGGGTTGGCTGCTGGGGGCTTGAAGGGGCTGGGGTGATCTCCTACCTAAGACACCGCGTGGCTTAGCGAGCCCCCAAATTCCATTCCTGGCTGGCCCTGCCCTGGTCACTGGAGCGAAACGGCCCTGTACTCGCCTTTGTGCCACATTTGCACTCAGGGCATCCCTCGCCTCCCGCTGCACAAGGTGGGAGGAGAGAGATGAGAGAGAGAAAAGGGATTTCCACCCAGCCACATGACCATCCAGCCACTCCAACCCAGGCAGTCATTAGGGCAGAGAGCCCTTTGCTAAACAATTTGAAGCCCACCAGTGTTTATTATACTCAGTATCATTTGTATATTATATTTTCTTCATTTCCCATGTTTTCATTCAAGGAGAAAGTTAAAAGTTAAAATGAAGTCTATAATAAATTAGGGCATGACTTTTTTTTTTGGACCTAAGGTCTTTATTTGTCTCTTTTTAACAGAAAATGAACAACCTTGGTTTTTTTTTTTAATGTATAGAGCAGGGGTGTTAAACTCACATTGTCATAGCAGCATCACGTGACGTATCGGAACTTTCCTCCCCTTTGCTAAACCAGGTTTGGGCGTGGCCAGCATGTAATGCATCTGCCCTGTGGGCCAGGAGTTTGACAGCCCTAGTATAGAATGAATGAGAGAAAATTCACTCAAAATGCTTACTTAAAGCCGTTTAAAAAGGATTTTTAGAATGTGATAGAGATTTCACTTATTCAATGTTCTGTAACACTGTATATCCAAATAAGCTTACTAACTTGACCCCATTGGCATGTGTGAACATGGACTTTGTATTTTTGGCAGGTAGCAATGTAAATCTGACATAAATAATTTAAATAACTAAAATCATACAGCACTTGTAAATATTTCTGCTTGGGCTGCTGACATTCAAAGGAATATTTTTTTTCCACTGGGAACTTCATTCTTTTTTGTGGGGGGAGGGGAGTTTCACTGGCTCTTCTGGCAACGATTTAGCAGTTTCAGATTTTAAGTGGTTATAATGATAATGTAGACTTCAAAGGTAATACCTGCCCAGAACAAATGGAACAAGTTCATACTCCCCCACCCCCAATTGTAATAAGCATATATACAAAATAATACATATTTGGGTGAAATTACCAAACATTTTTTTGCACATTGTTCATGTTCTGGGGGAGGAAGGTACAGATCAGAATATATCTTGTTTGCCTACATTATCACGTTTGAAGAGCACATTGCAGCCCATTAGGATTGTAATGGATTTTTTTTTAAAAAAATAATAATTAAAAAAAGCCCTACAGCCATTGTATTCAAACTTTCCCAAATATGCAAGCCTCTCTATGCAACTTTCCCCAATATATGTGTTATAAATAACTTCAAAGTATTTTTAAAGCAAGTTTTCTACTTTTAAAGATGATATTTTTGTTGCATACATTTTCCTATGCTTATTTTTCTCTAATACCAGCTGCTCTTCTAATTTTAGCCAACATTTTATATGGAATTTTCAGAAATGTATCTTTAATTTTTATACAATTCTCACAATACTTTCTTCTTCTTCTTCTTCTTCTTCTTCTTCTTCTTCTTCTTCTTCTTCTTCTTCTTCTTCTTCTTCTTCTTCTTCTTCTTCTTCTTCTTCTTCTTCTTCTTCTTCTTCTTCTTCTTCTTCTTCTTCCTCCTCCTCCTCCTCCTCCTCCTCATATTTTCTTCTTTCCTTTGTATATTTTATTGAACATTAAGAGGAAATCTAGATTCATGGTATTAGGAAATACATTTCTTTATAACCTTACTGTGTTAAAAGAAATAAAGGCAGTCCTCAGCTTACAACCATCTGTTTAACAATATTTCAAAGTTATGACAATACTAAAATGATTTATGACCAGTCCTTGAACTTATGACCATTGCACCATCTCATGTGATCAGAATTTAGGTGCTTGGCAAATGGCATATATTTATAATGGTTTCAGCATCCCAGAGTCACAGGATTTGCAATCCCAGCTGACAAGCAAAGTCAATGAAGGAAGCTGGATTCGCTGAATGACCACCTGATTCATGTAACTCTAGTGATTTACTTAACAACCACGGTAAAATAAGTCATAAAAGTAGGCACATCTTATTTAACAACTGTGTTGCTTAGCATTGGAAATTGTGGTCCCAATTGTGTTTGCAAGTCAAGGATGACCTGTGATGGCCTGGGACAAGGTATGAAGGCCACACAGCCAGCTGAGAGTTCAAACTCCTCTTTAATGCTCCAGCTTTTCCCCAAATGCTCCCATGTCCCAGAACAAAACACTCTTTCTTTCTCTCTCTCTCTCTCTCTCTCCTCTCTCCCTCTCCCTCTCCCTCTGCCTCTCTCTCTCTCTCATACACACACACAGACACACACACACAGCAGTCCCTGGCTGCGAGTAGTCCAGCAAAACGCTGTTAGCCCAACAACTTCAAGGCACAAAGCTGAGTCCACAAAGCAAGGAAGAAGCAAGCAGTCCTACAAACACCAGACGTAAGCAACAGCACACAAAATTCCACAAATTCAGCATTTATTCCCTACAAATGCCCCGCCTCCCCATAGTGTCTCCTTAAGTCTCAGTCCCCAGGTATGCCTTGTGAAGAGGGGCGGGGCACTCTCCTCCCAAGTCATCAGGTTGGCCTGTTCTGTTCCCGCCTCCACTCCATGTTGGGGAATCAGGAGGGGGCGGTCCTTGCTCATTGCCTGAGCTCCGTCGCTCCTCATTTCCACTGCCTGCCCTCTCTTGGTCATCCTATTCCTCCCTGCTGGCAAGCCATCCCAAACCAAAGGAGCCCAGGACTGCCTCATCCTTTTCCTCCCTGTATTCCTCCAAAGCCAATGAGGCTGCCCCCTCGACCTCTGTTGGCCCCAGCTCCTGTTCATCCTCCTCCACAGATTCAGACTCCGATGGGGGCATGATAGATGGCTTGAATATAAGCTTAGATGTGGGGAATCCTTTCTCTTTTAATTTCAACACAAGAGATCCAACAACAAAATGCTTTTCATGGTGTATGTAGCATTGAAACAGGTGGAGAAATGTGATAAGTTAGTCAGGCCAAATGGGCCATTGCTAAGTGTGTGTTCTTTCGGTTAAGAGCTCTATTCTCACAGACATAATTGATTTGTTTTAAATATAAGGCATGATTTATTGCACACAGATCATCTCTGGAAGGAGAGTGGTTTTGCTGCTACTTGAAAGAAAAACACTGGAAATGGCTCATATTTCAAATATCACCTTTGTTGCCAATAAACCTCTGGGCTCGGAGGAGCATCAGGCGAAGCATGATCTTTCTTTAAGGCTGCTGGGAAACCTGACTCCTTTTCTGAGACATCCAATATCCCACTTGGCCTGACATCTTTTATAATATTTTGTGACATCTTTCAAGGCTACGCCTTCATATATTCTGATGTTCTGAAGTGTAAAGCTTTTGAAGATTAAACCCTTTCCTAGCAGCTGCTGTAAACTGATGTCTGGCATATGGACAATGGATACAGTTGCCTATTTGCAAGAGAATTGGAAAGTTAGCAAATACTGGGTTGATTCCATATTTAGAATAAAAAGATGTCAGTCCAAATGTTCTTGATTCAGGATGCATTCCATATATTAAATGATGCTGAGGGATTCCTCCCCCCCCCCCCAAAAAAAAAACAAACCCCTTCGTGGCTTCGTTCTCAGATTTTACTTAATCAAGTCCATGGATGTCAAACTTGATCACATCACATGACATATCATGATATATCGTGATGTTTTTTGCTTTGTGGAGCCGGGGCAAGCATGGCCTACGTGTGACACATCTGGCCTGCGGGCTGCCAGTTTGACAGGACGGATCTAGTCAGCCACTAACATAGCCAAATCTCCCTGCTGGTAGATCCAGCAGCACAGGATTATTCTACTTAAAAATCACCATTTTAGGACTACAGAATCCCTACTCATATTTTCCAAAAATGATTTGCCAATGACACTTTACATCCGGAAAGAATTGGCAAGGTTTGGTTTCTGTACTAGTCATGCAGTAAGGAAAAGAACAAGTGCAATAGAAAACTAGCAGTGTTTGAATCCAGGGAATCCATAGGGATGTGGTGAAAAAAGATCAATATGATGTCACAATCATGTGATTGAAGGACCACCCTTTTTTGCATGCGATCACATGATTATGGCTGCCAGCTTGATTTTTGACACCCCACCCCCATGAACACACTTTTGGTCCCACTTTTGGGAGCGTGGCCAGGGTGGGCATGGCCAGCTTGACATCACTCATGTTGTGGTTGCCTGTGGTGCCCCCAAGCACTCTGCCTGCAAGTTCTACAGGCTCCTGAGCTCTGTTTTCAGCCGCGATGGTCTCCTGCAGCCCTCTGCCAGCAAAAACAGCTTGGGTGGTGGACACGTGCGCAGTACCCCGAGCTCTGTTTTCACTGGCAGAGGGCTGGGAGGGCCGCACGTGATTCTCCTGAGCTCCATTTTTGCTGGCAGAGGCACCGTGGGCTGGTCCTTCACTGTTTCCAGGGCAGTCCCGTGGGCCAGATCTAAGCAACCAGTGGGCTGAATCTGGCCCATGGGCCTTGAATTTGACAAGGAGGTGGTATTCAGCAGGTTCTGACCAGTTCTGGAGAACTGGTAGCGGAAATGTTGAGTAGTTTGGAGAACTCACAAATACTACCTCTGACTGGAGATTTTATAGTATCCTTCTCCTGCCACACCCACCAAGCCCACAGAACTGGTAGTAAAAATTTTTTGCTGGTTTGATACCTCTGATCTAGAGAGTCTTTAATGAAGGCATGGATAAATAAATTACATCTCAAAAAAAGTACAAACAGGAATGGGAAGAACTAATATCAAGATGGATAAGAATTGAATAGGTCATGGAATGCAGCAAGTTTGTCCGGACAAATGTTTCCATCTAAATTTGTCTTCTGATTCCTTGAAAGATGTTTTAGTCCCCCTTCTATAAATGAGATCTTTGTTTTTCTTCCCATCTTCTCACGTTTTCATACTGTCATCATTTTCATTTCCTAGTTCCCAAAGTTTATCTAAGAGCAGAATACAAAGGGTATGGTTTAATTGTTATTGAATTACATAACACACCATAGGAATCAAAATCACAAATCTGATCCTGATCTTCACCCTATTCAAAATGGAAAGGAAATACATGTTAACCATATAACACATACACACACACACACCAAACTATATCTATGTTTTTAGTTCATGTTCTATATTTGTTCTATGCATTTGGTCATACACTAAAAAATAAACAAACAAACTGGTTGTTTGCTGACATGGGGATATATAAAACTTCAGAACTGCAGTTCTTCCATTAGGTTTATTAGCCACGGTGAGCTGTGATGCAGAAAGGACATCACAAGTTGGCATCTTTGTACCAGACATTTTTCTTAACAATGCTAACCATGATTGCGTGTTGCTGAAGAAGGTAAGAAAGAAGGGTGAGACACCTTCTAAACAGCACGATACTAAATCTCTGGATAATGGGGATAGGTTGCCTTTGCTGCAGGAGTTGGAATGGAAAAAAAAATAGACTGTCCAAAAGTTATTCATAAATCAGCATTATAAATACTAGCTTTGTTCCAATTTTGGATAAACAGTAGCAGCAGCAGAGCCAGTTAAGAACAAAATCAGACAATATCACATACACCTGGAACTGATTTCAAGCCAGCTCAGAAATTTTGTTTAGAAATATATCCTGTGTTTGTGGGGATGAGGATGAAGTTAAGTGAAAAACATTTTGCTATCATCATGACTGGCTAAGTCATCCATATGTTACTTTCAATCCCCCCCCCCCCAGTGGTAGTGTTATTATTGAAAGGTGAAAGAAGATATTGTTTTCTATAACCCAACTTTTTTATTATTCTTTATCCTTGTTTGCTATCTATACTTCCTTACCTTAAAAACTTGCTGGAAAGAATTTCTTTCTGATGACTTGAAGAGAGTTATAGAACATTTGCATACACACATACATATATGCAGGGGTGGAATTCTACCAGTTCGCACCTATTCATTAGAACCAGTTGTTAACATTCTAAGCAGTTTGGAGAACCGGTTGTTAGAAGAAATTACTGGCCTAATCTTATAAGGAAGGCAGGAAGGAAACATTCTGATGTTGCTTACAGAAACTGCCTCTTCATTAACTCTTATTACATTCTTGACAGGACTAGACTTCCTGTCTTGGGAACTTCTCTGGAGTTTTTTTCCCCTCCTTTGCTGGTACTTTGCTTGTGTGGAGTCAAAGTTACAAAGGCACTGAAAAAAGTGACTTATGACCATTTTTCACACTTACGACTGTTGCAGCATCCCCACAGTCATGAGAGGCCAGGCGAGGAGATGCGTGCCTCTATGTGAGTGATATTGAGTTGGCCACGCCCAGCCAATAACCTGACCACCAAGCCACGCCCACCAACTAAGCCACGCCCACAGAACAGGTTGTTAAAAATGTGAATCCCACCCCTGCGTATATGTATCAATTGGAATAGTTCCTAGAAATACTTTAACTGTCTTAGAAGCTCATTGTGTTACTGTTTGCTTGCTTTGTTATGTCCCATTAATATATATATGTATCTGGAGTAGTATTTATATTGATAGTAAATTATTTATAGAGTAATAGCGTACATTCAGAGATTTGTTTTAAAATGTACACAATGTAGGCTGAATATAGAGCATTTGCTTCATATAAAATGGAAGGAAAAGATATTGAGAGAGTTACTTTTTCTAAAAAAATATGTGTAGTTTAAAGTGGATCCAAAATTAGCAGAGAAAGTACTTTAATTGTTATTTTTTCAGAGCTAAAACAAACCAAGCTGTTCAGTGTTACGATTTTGCTTTTATATAACTAGTTTGTGAAATCATTCTATTAATAACAAGATTAAAGCCAATGAAAAAATGAGAGTACAGGATTGGTTCAGGCATGTTCCTTTTCCTGTTCCATATCAGAACAAGAAGAAAGCTTAAATAAAGATGTGATGTCAGGAAGTGACTGTTTGAGATGGCTGAATAAATAAACACAATTGTTTTAAAATCTGAAGAGATCTCACCTTGCAAAATGGTTGGTTTACTAGAATTGTGTCTGTCCATATTCTGTTTTTAGGTCTCCTTAAAGCAGGTTCATTCCATGCATCCATACATATTTACAAGCACATATTCTCAGATTCAATATTTCATGCCCAAGCACCAAGTTACATAACTGATTTAGTAGTAGAAGACAAAATTCAACATTGTTGGGCAAGTGCTGGCCAGATGATAGTTTCATGCCTCTTAATCTGGTTTTTTCTTTGATGGGAAAGAGGGTCACATGATTTAATTTCCTTAATTTAAATCGTAATAGGCTAAATATAGTTAATTTTACATGATTTGATGTCTCTTAGGCTGTACTGGGGTAATTGGTTATGGCTGGTACTGGATTACCTCTTATACTCCCTCATAAATCCTATGTCCAACTTCTGTTGCTCCTCACTAGGTGCTTCTCCTGATGTTTCAAAATTTAATGACTTTTGTTATTGCTGCTATTGTCTTCATCTTTTAGTATCACTTGTGGGAAAAGTTCTCTGATTCTCCATCTCTCATCTAACTCTTTGTCTTCCCACCCCATACTTCCTCCCTCCCTCCCTCTTCCTCTACGGAACAGGATTCTTTGATATGGCACATTGAATGACAATGTTTCAAATACAGGAAGTCCTTGAAGTATGACCACAATTGAGCCAGAATTTCCACTGCTAAGCAAGGCAGTTGCTAAATGAGTCGCACCTGATTTTATAACCATTTTTTGCCACGGTTATTAAGCCTGTCAATTGTAGTTGTTAAGTGAATCACAAAGTCATTAAGTGAATTCAGATTTCCCCATTGCCTTTGCTTGTCAAAAGCCGACTGAGAGGGTTGCAAAAGATGATCACATGACTCCAGGACACTCTAATCATTGTAAAAACATGCCAGGCCAAGCTCCAGAATTTTGATCACATGACTGTGGAGATGCTGTGAGGGCTGTACATGAGGACTGGTTATAAATCATTTTATTCAGTGCTGTTGTTATTTGAAACAGTTGTTAAATGAATGGTGGTAAGCCAAGGGGTTATACTCCAACAGGAATATACCGTAGATAGTCCTCCATTTACAAGTACAATTGAGCCCAAATTTTCCATTACTAAGCAAGACAGCTGCTTTGCCCCATTTTATGACTTTTCTTGCCACAGTTGTTAAGTGAATCTGGCTTCCCCATTGACTTTGTTTGTCAGAAGGTTGCAGGGTCACATGACCCTGGGACACTGCAATCGTCATAAATGCATGCCATCCAAATTTTAATCATGTGACCATGAGAATGTGATTTGAGACCAGTGACACAGTTGGACTTTGATCATATGATTGTGGCTGCCATCTTGAATTTTTGACATACATACATGTACACCTGCAAAAACCCCTGCCCCTCTCTGATGATAAATAATGACAGCAGCATTCATGCTTCCAGGAATGCAGAAAGTAGATTAGCTATGAATACCCTCATAGCATCTTTATGAGCTTCTATCAGACATCTCTTTTGAACACAGGAGGAAGGGGAGGCTACCTTAGATAAGCGTTGGTCTGAGCCATTTTCTTGTTACATAAAAAGTAGATCACATTGTGTTCAGAGAGTGTGGGCAGAACAGGGAAAAAAATAAGAACCTGTTGGGCAATATGACACAATGCTAAGCATTGAAGATACTGAATTCTCTAACGAGATTCCTGTTGACAGATGGTGTAGGAGGTGTGGTTCCAGGGCATGCTGAAATGACAAAACTGCATTACACTTATTCTCTGAGCAGCCTAATACCTCACTAGTTGCATCTCATGAGAATAAGATATTCATTGTCACAATAATGCATCTCCATCATCCTTTTTTCTCATGCTTTGCTGGTGGTGGTAGGGAATGTTATTCCCCTTTCATGAGCTATAGTTCAACTGGCAGCTTCTAATGACGTCCAGATCAATTATCATTCTTTTTTAAAAAAAATCTGCACAAATGCTGCTTGAAGCAATTATGGGTATTTTTCCTGAGAGTAGTGGTCATTCATCCTTCTTTGAAAAAGAGGGAAGGAATTGCACTTGCTTTCTAGTTTAGATTTATGAGATGGACTACATGGGAAATTTCTAGGAACCATAAGAAAGGCAAAAACTGGCATTATTAGTTATCAGATTTTTTTTAGAGTTACAGAAAGAAAGAATTCAGCCACTGTTCAATTCCCCAATTACTCCATATAGTTTTTTATAAAGTGTATGCAACCATCATCCACTGCTTTTCTGATCTGGTGAATTTTATTTCAAATATTTAGTAAAAGATAGGTATGCAAATTGCCAGAGTGAACAGTTACATGGATCCGTCTTACTCTAGTTATTTATTATTTTTGGATTGTAAACACTTCAGGCATTAGTCATATATTCCTGATTTAGACATAATAATAAGAAGCAATTAGTTATTACATGCTGAAATGTAAGCACCAATCATAGCAAAAGAAGGAGCAAGGGGCTGTATGTGTAGCCAGACCTTTACCTATTTATTCTTTATAAGACAGCTTATTATCTAAAACAGAACCAATTAGCTAATTAAGGTTTGAATGCTTAGAGAAAATACTGAATTTTCAAACTGTTTTGAATTTCTGGAAACTAATTTATCATTCTAATGTCAGACTTAATCAAGAATAATATCCAGGCAGAAGATATATTCAGGGAATGGGATGCTATGACTAGTAAAACGTAGCATAAGAAAAGCAACATCATATGCAAAGCTTATTATTATTATTTGTATATGTGCTTCTCATAAAATGCACATCACTTATTATTTATACTGTATACTGCACAAGACCTGTATACTGCACGAGTCAAAAAGAGGGCTGTGAAAATATTTACAGACCCCTCACATCCCAGATATAAACAGTTTCAACTCCTTCCCTCAAAACGATGCTATGGTAACACTGCACACCAGAACAACTACACACAAGGACAGTTTTTTCCCGAAAGCCATCACTCTGCTAAACAAATAATTCCCTCAACACTGTCCAATTATTTACAAAGTCTGCATTACTATTACTATTAATCTTCTCATCACTCCTTATCGCCCATCCCCTCCCACTTGTGACTGTATCGGTGGTGAGATTCTGCTCATCACTGCTACTGGCTCGCCAGAACTGGGCCGAATTGATAGAATACCACCACTGGACTGTATGACTGTAATTTTGTCACTTGTATCCTTACGATTTATATTGACTGTTTCCTAGTATGATTTGTTTGCTTATTGTACCCTATGACTATTATTAAGTATTGTACCTAATGATTCTTGACTCTTGACAAATGTATCTTTTCTTTTATGTACACTGAAAACACATGCACCAAGACAAATTCCTTGTGTGTCCAATCACACTTGGCCAACAAAGAATTCTATTTGCATCATCTATTTCCCTTGCATTTCATATTTTGAATACAGAAGAAAAAAATTCAGGGTCTTGTCACAAACATTATTGGTTTCTCCATTATGCAAAGCATAGAAAAAGAGTAAGAAACAGTAAGCCAAAGACATTAAAGATATGAATAAAGCAACAAAGAGCAAAATCTAATTTCCCTACTATTTACTAATTACTAAGACTATTTACTCTGCTTCTCCATATCCTTATCTCTTGCATCTACTGTATGACTGGAAGACATGGAAGGAGAGTAAAGGAGTCTTCTATGGAGCATTCCAAGGGGGGAAATTACAGCAAAGTTTTTTTGTTTGATTTATAATTGCTTATTTATTGTTTCTTTGGTTGTTGTAAGACACCTAGAATTGCTTAAGATAGGAGAGCATATAGAACTTTAAAATAAATAAATACTGCAGTCATATAATGCTTCAGACATTGCCTTTTGCTCTTTATATTTCTCACTTCTCTCTTTGAGTATCTCATCAAATCTATCCAACTAGGAAATTCCTCTCACCCCCTTTGATCATAGAGTATATATTTGTTTTGTAATTCTTTGTCATCCATTCTTTCTCTATAACCAAATCAACTTGAAGTGTTTTGTTTGTATTTTTGTTTGTATTTGAATTTTGTATTCAATCAGTTCAAAACTCATTCATTCCTCACTGAATTTCTTCTTTTTATCCATAAAGGTTCCCCTCGCACATATGTGCTAGTTGTTTCTGGCTCTAGGGGACGGTGCTCATCTCTGTTACAAAGCCAAAGAGCCAGCGCTATCCAGAGACATCTCTGTGGTCATGTGGCCGGCATGATTAAACAGTGCATGGAACACTGTTACCTTCCCATCAAAGGGTTCCCTATTTTTCTACTTGTATTTTTACATGCTTTCGAACTGCTAGGTTGGCAGAAGCTGGGACAAGTAACAGGAGCTCACTCTGTTACGTGGTGCTAGGGATTCGAACTGCTGAACTGCCAACCTTTTTAATCAACAAGCTCAGCGTCTTAGCCACTGAACCAACGTGTCCCTTACTTATCTTTTTATCCTCACTCTCTTTAAAAATCAACTCTCATTGTATTCAGTAGAGTATATTTCTTATTCCATATATCCATGAATGCAAAGATTTTACTAGCCATTTTCATGCATAAATATTCATTCCCCCTATAGACCAAGGGTCGCCAACCTTTTGGACCTAGGGACCACCAAATTCATAATTTTAAATCCCGTGGACCAGAAACCCTGGGAAAATCCCCAAAAAAGTCTGCAGGAAAATTCCCCATCCCGTTTTCCTACTGATCGATCATTCTTTATTTCGGATTGCAGGATACCATCTCCAGCTCTGTTCTCGGGGGGGACAGGGAGAGAAATTTTTGGCTTCATGCAAGGAAAGCAGCAGAAGTCTTTCTTTCTCTTCCCCAAACTCCACCAGAAATGAGTCTCATTTCTGGCGGAGTTTGGGGGAGAGAAAGAAAGACTTTTGCTGCTTTCCTTGCATGCAGCCAAAAGTAGAAGAAGAAAGCAGTGGAAAGAAGCAGCCTGATAACCAGGCGAGATGCAGGTCAAGTGGGTCAAGTTCCCCTCCTCCACTCTTTCCCACCTCCCCTCACTATTTCATGTTCGCAATGCGACACAAGCCTTGTCTTCCCATGGGTCATGTGAGCAGTGCAGCTTTGCATTCCTGTGCAGGCTGGATTAATTGCTTTGGGGGGTAGTTTGGGGGTGACATTTCTCTGCGAACCACCAAAATTTTCTCACGGACCACCAGTGGTCCCTGGCCCACTGGTTGGCAACCACTGCTATAGACCACACATTACCCACTAACTTGCCACTGGGATTTGCACACCTCAACCCTCTTCTCTATCTTTAGTGTAGATATTACAAAGATAAACAAATTCGTCTACTTGCTGTTGTTTTTAAAATCATTCCCTCACTTGTTTTTGCCAGGTGCTGACTATGTAACAGATCAAAGTGCTGATGTGGAAGCTCCCATTTAAGTTAAAGAAGAAAAAGAAAAGCAATCCATTTTCACAATATGATTTTTAACTATATCCATTATTTTCAGGGTATATGGAAATTCTTCAAAGTCCTGAACCTCACTGATAGAGAATCAAAGGAATGATAGGATGAATATAAAGAAGTCATCAATGATGAATGTGAAAAGAGAAGAAAGTAAACTGGATGTTGGAAAAATAGTGGAAAATTGCCCAAAAGAGAAGAGAAATCAAATTTTTAAAAAGGCAAAAATCTCAGAAAAGAAGTTATCAGAGTATTAGAGAGCAATTAGAAGAGACAAAAAGAGGCATTATGTGCCATCTGTAAAGACACTGAAGATGGGAAAAGACATGGAAAAAATAAGAAAATTATCTGAAATCAGAAGGAGGTTCCACTTCCAACCTCAGAATGTTATATCTAAAGGACCCCAATGGAATGATGGTAGTTGATTCAAAGGAGATCAAAGAAAGATGGCAGGACTAGTCCTCTCTGCCTTGGAATTATCTCAGAAACACAAGCAGGAACTGAAATGATGAACGATCCTCAACTAAATTTCTGAGGACATTGGTGAGAAACCTATAATTAAAACCGATAGCACACCTCACGGGCAGTTTATCAATGAAAAATGAGGTATCCCAGTTTGTGTAGATCTATATTCTAGATTGGAGGCATTATTCCTTAGAAGATGGGAGGCCCTATTTCATACAGAACAGGTTGGGCAACAAAGCTGTGGTTGAAGAAAAGAAAATGAAGTATTTGAATGACAGTGACTATACGTGGTGAAAAACATGATGCCTTCATGACATATGTACATCTTGTCTCATTTTGGTATGTGAAGTCCTAACTGGACTTCTTTGTCACCTTGACATCAGCGGTATAATTGTCCAGCTGGCATTTCCCTGAAAGAATACTGTGTACCTCTGTTTTGTTGATTGTAGATGGAAGCCAAGTGATATTTAGAGGCCATGATTAAGCACACTTAGTTAATGCAAATAGAAATACCCCTGTTAATAAGTCATCTAGAAATATTAGTTCTGGCTTTCAAGAAAGGCAGGTTTGGCTCATTTCAATTGCTATATATCAGAATTACATGGAGCAGTGTTCCTCGAGCTTTCTGCAATCATGGACCACTTTTGGAAAATGTGAGCAGTGATTAAATGCTACCCCCCTTATGAGTGAAACTATTTTAATAGGGCAGTGTTATAGATGGATTTGTATACATCTCCGCATTCCCTCCCTTTTAACAGCCCTTTTAAAATTTTCTTTTGTAGTTAATAATGATAAAACTAAGTTCTTTCTACCACTTGGTTTATCTTATGTAATCCATGTCATAATCACAATTACTCTTAATACAATTACAGAAGACAAATTGTTCAACAGATACCCAGAATACTAAGGGTGAGTGTGTGTGTGTGTGTGTGTGATTTTTAAGCCTAAATAAAACAAATGCAATGCTTAGCTATATATTGCTGAAATTTGTTTTTGCACTTTAATGTTGACATGGCTTGTGCAAAATCAGAGGTCTGTTTAGCAGAGCCTTTTTGGACCCACAGTCAGTAACTGCATTCAAGACATGTTCATTATGGTCAATTTTCTGAATTTTAGTACTTCTGTTGCTCTTCATATTATCCCTTGTGCTTCTCAATGAACTGGTTTCCCCACCTCAACAAGCAAGCTGGGCTTGAAACAATGGACACATAAGAAGCCAGGAACTTCTGAACAATACATTTTTGTAGTAGAACTAAGGAGTTACGACAAAGGAATTCCTGCAATTGCTGTGTATCAAAAATGAATGCTATTTAGAGTAAAATCAAAGTTCATATGTTTATTATCTCTCCCCTCCCAACTATGCCAACAGTTCTTTCTTTCAAATCAGAGGCTTAGCTTCCATCCATCTCTTGTTATGACAACAGACAAATTTGATTTCAAGTTGTTTCCCTCTGTGTGAGATTTTTTTATGCCCAATTTCTACTATTGATTGATCTTGGCAGTTCAGCTATTGCCAGAGACTGGAGGGAGGCAGGAGCTGAGACAGTGAGCAGCCTCTGCCCAACTGCCTGGCAGGGAATGTGGGAAGGTATGAGCTGAGCTGCCAAAGTGTCTGATCTAACCAGCTTTGGGGCAATGAAAGTAGGCAGAAACTCTGGCAGCAGAAGCATCTGATTGCTGACTAAGCCTGACTGTAGGGAAGCAGGGCTGATGTGGGGAGTGGCTCTGGTCTTGTCATCTGACTGGCAATGAATTCAAGGATGTAGCAGGCTGAAGTGAGAAGGAGGCTTTGGCTGGTGAAAGTCAGGAGCTGCACCACCCCATCTGGTGGTTTGAGGAACACTGACCTAAAGCATTGGCAACGAAACACATTTAGCAACAATGCTTTGCCTGCAAGTGTCTCTTGACAATCATGTAGAAAGCAAATTAACCAAAGCATATCAGAACACTTACCTTTGGTTTCTAACAGTGCTCTGCCAATCCTTTATGAATCTGCTTTTAAAAAAACAACCCTTGATGACTCTGTTCAAGAGAATTTGTAATGGGGCTCAAATCTGCATAAAATCAGGTTTACTACAGAAAAGAAGTTTGGGATGTTGGAATTGAGTTTTTTAACTCTGCAGCATTGTAATCAGGAGGGAAAAAATATGCACATTAAAGTCATAAGGACAAGGCTACGTTATTTATTTATTTATTTATGATCACACCTTTATTATTTTTAATAAAAAATTTAAGGCAGTGAACATATCTCCTTCCTCCTTCTATTTTTCTCACAACAATAACCCTGTGAGTGAGTTGGGCTATGAGAGAGGGATTGGTCCAATCACCCAGCCAGCTTTCAGGTTTAAGGTGGGACTAGAACTCATAATCTCCCAGTTTCTAGCTAGGCAGTCAGTTCTGTTATTGCTGTTAGTTGTTTTTCCTGTTTTCTTTGCTTCCATGGATGGTTCAATGCTTGTATTGTCCTAAATTTTTTATAAGTTTTAATTTACAAAAAATGAACTTGACCTTCCTTATGTAACTTTATGGGTGATATACTGTTGGAAAAGAATGTGCAAAACAGAAAATGTGGGAAAGAGAACAAAACCAAAATATTTGTATTTAATTGTATAAGTTACAGCGTATAGCTTCATCTCAACTGGAGGGGCCATTTATACATCACCAAAAAGAAGCAACACCTAAATGACACCCCCCTCCCGAAGGTAAAAATAGATACATATTTACACAAAAAAATTATAAATACAATTTGCAAATAGTTACTATTGTTTAGATTTTAAATGAAAATATATTACATTTCCCATCATAGGAAAGATTGATCTGTAAAGTCTGCATCAGTGCTACCAGTTTATGGATGCTATCTTAGGCATCCTTCAAATGTATGGATGGGTGTCTTTTGGTAGCTGATATTACATTCACATTTTGGGGGACAAGACAGGAGCAGGATTCTACAGGTTCGCAGCTATTCACTAGAATTGGTTGTTAATATTCTAAGCAGTTTGAAGAACCGGTTGTTAGAAGAAATTACTGGTCTAATCGTGTAAGGAAGGCAGGAAGGAAACATTCTGGTGTTGCCTACAGAAACTGCCTCTTCATAAACTCTTATTACATTCTTGGCAGGACTAGACTTCCTGTCTTAGGAACTTCTCTGGAGAATTTTTCCCTCCTTTGCTGATACTTTGATTATGTGGAATGACCATTCAAAGTTACAATGGCACTGAAAAAAGTGACTTATGACCATTTTTAACACTTACGACTGTTGCAGCTTCCTCACAGTCATGAGAGGCCAGGCAAGGAGGTTTGTGCCTCAATGTGAGTGATATTGAGTTAGCCACGCCCAGCCAGTCACATTATCACCAAGCCACACCCACCAACTAAGCCATGCCCACAGAACAGGTTGTTAAAAAAATTGAATCCCACCCCTGGTCTTAGAGTAGATGGAACTGCAATGTACATATAGAGAGGGTGAGTTTCTAGTAGAAATATAGGGGGCTTTTTTGTTATTAAGCTTTGATATGCCATATAGGGCCACAATTTTTGAGGGGGTCCTATTTCAAAATTATGGGAAATTTACCATCAGTCTTTGACAGTTGTGGTCAGAAAGATTCCTGAGGCCCTTAAAAAAATTACTTGGGGATGCAACCTGCCCATTGTTTTCCTAGCTAAAGTTCTCAGACAGAGGCCTACCCTTTGTAAAATATACTAAAAGCCCAAGGCTTGCAAGTCATATTTAAAACAGTATTCTTTAATAAGTTTCTGCTGGGACTAAACCTTTGTCTGTGAAATGTGGCTTCTATGTTATGATGAAGCTAAGTAGCCAGGTTAATTATGTGAGTTAACTTTTAGAGTTCTGTGAATCTTTGAAGTTTTGAAGAATTACACTGGATGCCTCCAAATGAATTCATACCCAATTCAGAGTTTTGGCAGTTTTTCCAAACTAACTTGAATGTTTGGGTCCAGTTGGTTCTGCAGATGATTTAAAAGTTCAATTTGAATCAATTTTCCAGTCTGATTACAAGTACAGATAGAATCCGCTTGCTTTTTCAAATCTATCTGAATTCAGACAATGCTGATTTGTATAACTTCATTATCTTCATTAGTTTTATGGCTGAGAGATGTGGTGGCTCAAGGGCTTAGTGATGCTGGAGATAGTCTCTGCTTCAGTGGTTTGAGTCCTAGTACTGCATGGCAGGGTGAGCTCTTGTCAATTTCCTCAGCTTCTGTCCAGTTGTTCAAAAGCGTCTATCAGAGGTGGAATTCAAATTTTTTAACAACTGGTTTTGTGGGTGTAGCTTAATTGGTGGGCATGGCTTGGTGGTCATGTTATTGGCTGGGCATGGCTAACTCAATATTACTCACATCGAGGCATGCATCTCTTCACTTGGCCTCATGACTGTGGGGATGCTGCAATAGTTGTAAGTGTGAAAATGGTCATAAGTCACTTTTTTCAGTGCCACTGTAACTTTGAATGGTCACTCCACACAAGCAAAGTACCAGCAAAGGAGGGGAAAAAAACCTCCAGAGACGTTCTTGAGACAGGAAGTCTAGTCCTGCCAAGAATGTAATAAGGGTTAACGGAGAGGCAGTTTCTGTAAGCAACACCAGAATATTTCCTTCCTGTCTTCCTTACAGGATTAGGCCAGTAATTTCTTCTAACAACCGGTTCTCCAAACTGCTTAGAATGTTAACAACCGGTTCTAGCGAATAGGTGAGAATTGGTAGAATCCCACCCCTGATGTCTATGTGAATAGATAAATAGGTACCCCTTTGATGGGAAGATGAGTTGGTGCTCTGTTCAGACAGTCAGATTCCTTCTGGCTCTGAATTTTCCTGGTTGCAATGCCCATTTGCGAGGTGACTTCGGTGGAGAGAGAGTCCTTGGATGACACTGCATTGTCTTTCTTTCTGGTGCGAAACTAGCTCACCCTCCTGTGGCACAAGTGTGCGAGCATGTGCCATGACAGAACTAGTACTTTGGCAGCCAAACCAGTACAATACCGTAGCATTGTAGTTTCCTAGCTAATATAACAATGCCATTCGCTAATAATAATAATTTTTGTATTGCTGAAAATATTTTGAGCTTATAAATAGGCATGACATCACATTTGTCAGTCATTTTTTTAAAAAAGAAAAATACAAAATGCCACATTTGGATTCATTCTCTCTCCTTTTTATGTCACAATATAATTCCAACTAGTAGATAGTTTTCTGAGGAAGGAACAAATATCTGAGCTCCAAGGTGCGTTCAGTTCTGTTTTTGTAACTGTTCACGTGCCATACAAATGTAATTGCTTGTGCTCCTCTTGTCTTCAGTGCCTGACATATTTTATATCTCCCTGTGGTACAGCTTAGGAGTTCATGGCCCTGTAAATATATATCTTTTAAATATTCTATATTTGATTTGAGTTACACATTAATTTTTTAATGCAGCGACATAATGGAAAGAGCAGGAAATCAACAGACGGGAGAATGAGTATGATTACTCCATTGAATGCCTTAGTTTATTTTCATTCTGTTTATTAAAAAAACAACAACCATATGATGTAAAATAAATCAAGATAATTCTGTGAGTCTAAGGTATTCTTACTGAATGGTGATCCTCTTTAGCTGATATAACAAACACTTTCTGCAGTTTGAAACTGACAAACTAAGGAAAGGAGAAGGGATAGATAGATTTTTGATGTGATTAAAAAAACAGCATATTATTGGTGTTGGAGAATAACCCTACTGTATTTTGTCTTTGTGATTAGAAATCATTTCATATATGCATTGCTTGGAAACGGGCCTTGTGAAATTGTGTGGAATCAGGTTGGTTCTTAGATTGTAATTTTTAGGATGGGAAATCTGTGGCCCCCCCTCCAGATAATAGTGAACTATCAAGGACCCAGGTCAGTGTGGCCAGCAGCAAAAGAGCCTGGGGTTTGATATTAAGAAATATTATAAACCATGGTTACAAAGCACATTATAAATTTTTAAAATGATACATTGACTATATGCACTCTACCTTTTTTATTTACAATTTATCCAAAGAAAGCAGCAATTTAGAAAACATTTTTTTAAAAAAACTAAAAAGAAGAGTTGGACAAGAACACAGAGGCAATAGGAAAAAATATCACCAAACTAACAACAACAAAAAACCCAACCCACCAGATACAAATATATGTTCAAGGAAGTTAGAGTGCATCAAGATTTAAGTTTGGCCAAAAATACATGAGTGTTAATGAAAACTATATCTAAAGAACAATAACATGCCAGCTCAGAGATAAAATCTAATATAAAGATGAAAGTTAGTATGTAAGCTAAATAATAAATGATACAAACAATTGTCCATGAGTTTAGCTGCCATTATTTTATTTTATTACTTTATTTGAATTCAGGAAAAGTGAATTATATTTAAGAATATAATCCAAATTAAATAGGCTTTTTTTCCAAGCAGGAACTACATTTTTTTTTCAATTATTGACCTAACACAAATTAAAACTCTCTCAATACAGTTTTAAATATAAATATAAAGACAGACTCCAGAAGTCTTTCCCAAAACCTGGAGGGGAAAAAAAGGGAGTCATCAGTCTGTCCCTTGGGGCTTTGGCTGCTAAAAGT
This sequence comes from Bungarus multicinctus, assembly GCA_023653725.1. Taxonomy (NCBI): domain Eukaryota; kingdom Metazoa; phylum Chordata; class Lepidosauria; order Squamata; family Elapidae; genus Bungarus; species Bungarus multicinctus. Next base: position 216,689,804 of record CM042834.1, read on the forward strand.
TTAATATATTCCTGGTTTAGTTGATATTCTTTCTGTTGCAACATTTGAAAAGTCAACCAAGAACACACAATACTACTAAAGACTCCATCATTCTGTAGAAAGAGCTGAGTTTGCTAGTAAAGAATATTAAGAATCTCCTTGCCCTTTGGCAGACCTAGCAGTAATGACACTGTTCCTTACAATCAGTGAAAAGTAAAGTGAGATTTACTAACTATATTTTCGGGGGGGCGGGAGGGACCCAAAGGGTGAAGATTCTCATTTTCAGAGGTAGGAAATTATGCTTGGATATAGTTCTTTATATTCTACAACAATATGACAAGTCTTTGTGTGTGTGCACGTAAGTACACACTTACGTTTGATTGTAATAAATCAAAGAGATTGGAAGTCAAAACCCTGGACTAATGATATATTGTTAAACCAAGAGGAAAAAAAATAATTGCAAATTATTTCAAAAAAATTATTCTTTATGTTGTTCAGAAGATATAGTTTGAGAGAAGTAGAATGTTTTTACTAGTTGTGAGGACTCATTTTTTATGAGACAGTGAGTAATCTCACTCAGACATTGAATATGGAGGACCAGGAGCTAATCTCACCCTTGAAGACAGTGATATATGTTCCACATGATCTAGGCACAAATCAACTCAAACCAGGAAACCTTGCAATTACCTTTTGGGTAGGTTAGACCGTTAGAGATATAATTTCTTGGCTTTGACCAAAGAAGGGCTGAGAGGAGACAGGGGCATCTGGTGTGTCACTAGGTTACTCCATGAAGCTTGTGTGAAAAACAAGGTTTGAAATGGATGTTATAAGTGGTACTTACTGCCAGTAAAGTATAATTTGATTTCTATTTTCTGTTCTGCACAGCTACAATAATAACCATTAATAAACAAATATGCAGCCATGAGATTCAGTTAAACAAACCTTTATGGTTCAAGGTGGATTTTCTACTTTTGAAAGAAAACAGAATATATATTTTTTATTAATTCAATGAAATAAAATATTTAGTAAAAATTAGAAGTCTGATAGCATTTTTTCAACCTATCTTTTTGCAAACCAATGCTCATTTTATCAGATATACGGAATAACTAAGCTGATGTAGGATTTAAATTGGGGTCAGGCAGAGGGGGAAAAGGGTGGGGAGAAGACAGGGTGACTAGGCAAATTCAGGTTACATGTGAGATAGATTTAAAGTACTGACTTAGTTAGCAATTATCATGTGTTAAAAACCCATTGCGTTTGCTGAGACCTTCTGAGATATTGAAACTTCTGAATGGATATGAGTTCAGCAATCTCATTTTGTAATGTTAGAGTTTCTTCGTTCCAAAACAACTGCTTTGAGGTCTTAATGGAGTGTCCTGAGAAGTTAAAATGTTGTCATATTACTTTGTCCACAGTCCTGATGTTGAATTTGCCCATCCACTGACTTTTTTGTTCAAGGCCTGTTTCTCTTACATAGAATCCAGAGCAGGGGTCGCCAACCTTTTGGACCTCAGGGACCACCAAACTCATAATTTTAGATCCCAGGGACCACTAACTGGTTCTGTGGGTGTGTCCTAATTTGTGGATGTGGCTTGGTGGTCATGTGACTGGCTGGGCATGGCTTGTATCTAAATATTATAAATATTTATATAAATATTGAATTTTTTTATAAAAAAAGAGCAACTTTTACCCAAAATCAGGCAAAGCAGGCAGGCAGATTGAGTTGCTCACAGAATCACAGATTCATTTAGAAATCTATCTATCTGCCATTGGCTAGCTCAATCTGTCACATAAAATTTGCTTGCAAGCAAACTAATAAAATTTGCTAGGAAGCAAACTCACAAATTAGCTCACAACAGACCATGTATGTAAATATTAAATTTTTTATATAAAAAAGCAACTTTTATCCAAAATCAGGCAAAGCAGGCAGATTGAGTTGCTCACAGAACCATTCAGTGACCTATCTATCTGCCATTGGCTAGCTCAGTCTCTCAAATTTGCTTGCTGTGAGTCTGCACTGAATTTGCTTGCAAGCAAACCTTCAGTCCTAAGGGAGGTTGGCTATGCTTAGCTAGAAAGCAAGAAATCCAACCATTTCCTGCTTCCTAGCTAATCTAAATCTCCCGGCACAGCAGAACAGATAATGGTCGGAAAAAGGAAAAATAGCAGACAAGTTTGCCGGGTAAGGAGTGAGTGGGTGGGGAGGGTTCCCACGGGCCATGTGGGCTGAGCAGCCTTGTGTTTCTGCGCAGCCTGGATTAATTGCTTTGGGCGGTGCTCTGGGGCTGAGATTTCTCTGTGGCCCACCAAAATTTTCTCACGGCCCACCAGTGGGCCGCGGTCTACCAGTTGGCGACTGCTGATCCAGAGGGGCAATTGCTAGTATTGTAGATAATAGCATATATCGTGATACAGAAAGAACATGTGAAGATCCTTCTAACTTAGGTGAGAAGTTTGCATGACATTTATTGGAATTTTTGCTATTGCTATGAGGGCAAAGTAGATATTTGGGTTTGTTAAAAGGTCTGGTTTGTAGAAAGTTAGCACCCACCCCTCTTTTAGAAAAATGAAATATCCTAGGAAATATTAAAAAGGCAAAATATTTCCCCTAAAAGGGAAGTAGAAACTCAGAGAGGCAGAAGCTCCCCCTGCACACCTTTGTTAATGGGCGGGCCATTAAGGCCTGGGTTAGAGTATTCTACATAACAAAGGTCTCACCACCCATCTCACCACCTGGCCTGGGAAGATTGCATCAGCCAGCACTCAGGTGAAGCCATGTGGTCCAGACAAAGTCTACAAAGTTGGCTAAGACCCCCGCCCCTGGAAGTCTGACAGCCAATGGGATGCATTTCTTACAAAGGAACAGGAAACAATAAGGTGGGCCCAACAGAAGGTATACAACTAAGGGTCTCTCAGCATCTTTCCCTTTCTTCATTTCCTTCACCCAACATCTTAAAGCATGTGATTGTCCTTTTCACTTTGGAGCTCCAAGCCATGCGGTTCTGTCCACCATTAAACCATCTTTCCAAACAGCTTCCATGTTTCCAGTGTCTTTTTCCCCACTTGGAACTGAACCCAGAAGGATATTTCTTCTAACAGGTTCTTACACCAGCATAAGCATTCCCTGTGTGAGAATTTGCTCCAGGTTGGGTGACTGTCTATATGTAAGTACGGGCTTGTCAGCCAGTGCCTGAGAAAGTGCAGTGACGTTGTCCAGGGTGAACTTTAGCTTACTAATGGATTTGAATGGCCTAGGCTGTAGAGGTGACAAACAGCTGTGTTCCATTGTTCCATTTGTGGATCCGTTTTTAATAGGTCCTCTGTGGGAACTAATTTGTCTACTGGGAAATCCTTTTGTACAGGAAGGGGCAGCCCTTAGATCACAACATTGTGACCCCTCTTTGCCTGTTTTGTCACTTTCCCCAGAAATGATGCTTAAAGGGCTGTGCCAGTCATCTGCTGATGATATGCAAGAGTACTTCTTATTTGCATTAAAGTCAGTTTTAAGCAACTGAAATACTTAATCTATGTCTGATGAGGATCAATTAACTGAACATCAATCCAGAGAAGTTACGAGTATTATTCATGGGTGCTTCTGATTAGCTGTTCTGTATTAAATAGTGTCCTCCCTCTGCATTGAACTGTTCTCTCCCTGAAGGATCAACTATTAGGTTGGAAGTAGCCTTTGACTTCCTCTACCACTAAAATAACAAGGGTTCTCTTATCTTTCTCTGATGTTTCTCTGTAGCACAGACTACTTTTTACCAATTTAGGCTAATGAGCCAATTATATCCCTCAATGGATAGAAAGCAAGCAATATCGGTGATCTATCATGACCTTCTCCCCTCTGCATCATTATAATATACTTGACATGAAGTAGCCCTTGAAGCAGTAGCTGGATTAGTGATTGGAATGTCTTATACTCATTTTAATCCAATTTACTGGTTCCTGGATGGTTTGGGGTTCAGATGGTAACCTATAAAACCTCAACAGTTTGAAGTGGAATCATCTGATGTGCCATTCCTTTCCATATGTTTTTAATCATGCCCTGAGATCTGAGGGTCCTTCATAGCCTAAAACTTAAGCAGACGAAATTCAAGAGCAGGTGTTTTTTTTTTTTTTCCAGAGGTAGTCAAATGGTTGTACAATGCTTTCTGCTGAAACGATTGATGGGTTCAGCATTCCAGAAAAATAAACTCCAGCACCAAAACTTTGAGACAGGCATTTTCTCAAAGTTCCATTTTATTAGAGTTGTCATACTGGCACATCTGGGAAAACCCAAATCTGACAGTTCCGGGTTTTCCCTCAGTAATTCAAAATCAAAGATCCATCCCCTGCACCCATCAGTCCATCACATGGCCCAATCACCACCTCCCAACTGGAGACAATCCTCTAACCACTCCCCAACCAGGTGCAGGATGACATGACCTTGACTGAGAAGAAAAATGCTATTATATCTAACTACATATACTCTATGAAATCCCCTCTCCTAATTTCCCAGGCAATGAAACGTGGCAGCATGGAAGCTTCTGGTGCTATTATGGCTTCCAAGGCTGACACCTGAATTAACATGAGCCAACAGTCTGATGCAGCTGTTAAAACAGGCAAAAGCTATCTTATATTAGTAGAAACATAAAATCCAGTCAGAGATGACAGGCCTCATTTTGGTCTGGGCATCACAGTTCAAAAAGAACAGTAACAAATTGGAAATGTTCATAAGAAGGCTTCCAAAATAATGAATAAACCAGGTCCTTCACTAGAAGATTTCAAACAGTTTGCATGGTTATTTGCCAGAGATGTTATAATGGGTTCTGCATCTAGCAAGGATTTGAACTAAATAACTTTTATGGTCCCTTCTAACTGCATGATTCTAAGACTTTTACTTACTAACTGATACCTTCTGTCATTCATCCATTTAATATTTGGCACAAATATCAGAGACCCACTAATCTGCCCATGTTTAATAAATTCATAAAGATTTGATTGAGGTTTTACCATTCTACATCACAGGTGGCAGATGACACAGCTGCGTCTCCTGGAAGAGCCCCAAAGAATTAGTAATACATTGGAGAAGATTTTCAGATCTGGAATTCTTTAAGAGGAACAAGATAACTTTCCTCCAGCTTCTTGCATGAAACCAGAGGTGGCCAAATGGGCAAGGACTATGGCTGCAAGACTGTGTGCAATCCCCAGCTCACTTTTCTTTGCCCATTGGAGGTGCACCTGAGGATGAATGCTAAAAATCAGTGTCCTGATTTCCCATAGTTTTGAGACACAGTATAGACAAAAATGGTAGTTCTTAATAGCTTTAAACCACTCAACCTCATTTCTGCAAAGAAAAATGTAAATACCCAAACCTGCATATGTGAAGCAAATGCTTATTGTTTATTGCTTCACCCACTGCAAAATTGTGGCTCTTAAGTAAGCACCTCTATACTTTAGAATTGAAGATCTGTATCCTTTTTGTAGATTCAGAATTTTTTAATTCCAAGAGTAAGTTTTTGTATCAAGCCTCTTTGGTTGTTTCTTGAGGATAGTGGTGTAAGTATAAAAATGGATGGGAGCTACCTTCCGGCCAACAGGCACAGCAGATTCCAGTCAGATCTTTAATTTCTAAACCTTGTGGTTTGCTGCAATGAGAGAATCAATGCATTTCTCTTAAAGTAGGGTTCAAAATGACAAGCAAAAATGCAGCGGACATCTTAGTACATGCTGTCTAGTGCACAAGTACTAGATAGTTGCACTAGTACTAGATAGCAAATGTTTTAATTCTTTGCTCCCATCTAGTAACTGTCCAGACTTTTACATTTTAGATCTGACACCACTAGTACTAATATTACACAATGGTGCCTGCCCACTTTCAGGAGACCATCCCAAATTATCACTGCTTCAGTTCAGCCCCTTATTACCCCAGACATATCTGCATCTTTGAATATGATCACTAATGCTTAAACCAATGACCAAGGTTTGCCTTGGAGTTCAGAGAGAATTCCATGTATGCCCCTAGCCAAGGAAGTTGTAAGTAAGTCGGTAAGTAAATAATTCTGTAAGTTATAGTTTACCAGCCTCTGTTTGGTATCATACATGAAGGAAATACAGACCATGAATTTCAGAATCTTCTCAGTAGCAGTTCAATTAAAGATAGAGTTTTTAAAAAAATCAATGCCAGTTAATGTCTTTCTAATTGCAGCCGTCATCTTATCTTTAATTTTTTTAGATTTCTGCCACCTTTGAAACAGAAATTTTTGCCTAAATTTTTGCATCTCTATAGCACTATCAGTTGCTATGCTCTGAAGAAGGATTAGTCATCTAAAGAGATATTTAAAAGGATTTCCCCACTCATTCTAGGAATATTCATTTAGGATCTATCTGTTTGTGTGCACTTTCCAGAAAATATTGAAATGGGCAGATTATTCTCGTTATTTGCTAGGAAAGAATTTCCCCCAACTGTTTTATATTCTTTTTTAGCTATCAACAGAATTAATATGAACTAATGCTGTTCTGGTTGACATTTATTAATCAGATTTTCTCTGGCCCAAATGAGAGTAATGTGGATTTCATGGATTTGCTTATAATTTTTTTCCTTACTCCATCCACCATGATCTGGCTGATATGAAATGTATGTTTATGTTCTCTATATGACATCCTTATCCTTTACTTATATTAAATGGATAACAAAAAGTATTGGCCGTGATGTCAATGTATTTTTGAATATCCTACCCAGGAATGAATAACGGATAAAGTCAATATTTTCTTACTAGGAAACAAAAATCACGCATTTTACAAGACTTGACTAAGGTAGCCTATTGGAATCAGTTCTAACTACACCGAGATGTCCACCTTGTGAAGAACTAAGACAAGGCCAGGCCAAAAGCTAAACTTTATTTCATTTCAGCAACAGTGAAATTAAATGCAGTGAATCTTACAATTTGCCATGTATTCAGTAGGATGTAATACTGAAGACCAGAGCAGGAAGGATCCAGGTCAACTTTTCCTCTGCCATCAAAACTTATAGAATGACTTTGGCCCAACTTATCAGTGGTGGGATTCAAATTTTTTTTACTACCGGTTCTGTGGGCGTGGCTTGGTGGGTAGGGGACGGATACTGTAAAATCTCCAGTCAAAGGTGGTATGTGCTGGTTCTCCGAACTACTAAAAATTTCCGCTACCAGTTCTCCAGAACTGGTCAGAACCTGCTAAATACCACCTCTGCAACTTACCCTACACACAATTATTCTGAGAAAAATGGGGGGAGGAAGAATCAGGATATAGAACTATTAAAATAAATAACATAACAATAATATTTTCCCTATTTCTCAAATTAAAATGTGTAACCCTAGACAGCTTTCAGGTGGATTTGAAAAGCCACACCCCTAATTTATTGGGGTGTTGATATGAAAAATTGGGATGGGGTTGTACATCCCACTTTATATTTTCTCAGCTCCACTGGGAGACTAAATGGACTGAATGTGGTATCCTTCCGCCGGCAAAGCATGAATGCTACAACAACTCATGCTGTATTGGTAGTTTTGGATTTAGTTTTGTGCAGTTTTCTCCAGAAGTATCTGTGGGGGGTCAATGTCAGAAAAGTATATCTATCCAACCCAATCTAAACTGAATCTTGTAAATTCACCCATTACCAGGATGGCTTCTTGTAGCTGATTTAACAAAATAAAACTCGTAAGCTGGTTGGCTCTGATTCGAATTCATATTGAATTAGAAATGCCAAAGTATTGCCTGAACTGGGAAATCAAGAAAACATTCCAGAAGGAAACCCTGGCAAACCAGGTCAGTATTATTGCTAAAAAAAAAACTACATGAATATGTTTATAGAATCATCAACAGTTAAGTGAATCCTGGAGGCGTATTTATCTTACTAAAAGGTTCTTACCTGCACTTTTAGAAACATTGTGTTTCAATAACAACTATCCCCAGAGATGGAATAGAAAAAACTCTGCTAAAAATATATTTCTAGGAAGAGTTTGCTAGCTATCTGTTAATGATTGAATTGATGATCTAAATTTGATAGCTTGAATGAATGCAATCGAGAGACAGATTGGTACCCTCAATATGACTTCCAGTGTTAAAATATCTTCCTTTCTCTCCTACAGATCTGTAATTTGATTGTTTTTAGGAGCATAAGCAATATCGGATTCTTCAGAATATAGAAAACTTACATGAGGGAGTTGTTCAAATGGTTTGAGTAAAATTTTGGTGACAATGTTACCTCCAAAGCTGCAGGTAAGAACTACTTATCAGTTTTCAAATCCATTGGTGTACAGGTATCTAGAGACCTTCCTAAAATTGCTCCTATACTAATGTTGTTTAACATGCTAGAAAAGGAAAGCCCAGTATTAAATACATTAGGGGATAATAATTTTAAGTGTACTTGTGATGATCCAGGGTGGGATACAAAACAAACACAGTCATAGAAAACAGGTAAAGACCCTTTTATTCCTTCAGTTTGCTTTCAAGCTCCGAATATCTATGATGGAAGACAAAAAACTCCCACACAGTTAAACTAAGAAGGAAAAAATCAACACAAATCAGGCAAGATAAGGGCTGGAGGATGTCCACAGATGACACACACTGGGAAAGACGCCAAATTCAGAGAGGAACTATAAACTATAGATATTTACACAATTTGTTTCCAGCGTTTGCCAGTATGCAGGTCCAAATTCTTATTCAGTTGTCACACCTGCAGCCCATGAAGAGGATCAAGGCCTTCTCCTCCCGAGGATACCACGTCTCTCCCTTATCCTCTCCTCCCGGCGTGCCCTAGGATGGATAGGGAATGGGCCTGGGTCCTCCTCTGACTGCTCAGCCAGCCTCTGCCCTTCCCCAGCCTCTTCCACAACCTCTGGAGCCACACTTCCACTCCTGTCGGCTGTTTCTCCTCTCCCTCAGAGTCAGTCTCCACCAGGGGCATGATAATACTTCAGTAATTTAAAATAAATAAAGTTTCTGGCCCAGATCTGCCTACATCTTTGTCCTCAACTTTTTTCAAATATGGCCCCAGATGCCATTGTGAGACCCAACATAGGCCTTAGGCTCCTGATCCTTATCAGAGGATCAGTGACTGATGGATGCTAGGAATGTGCGATCTAAAAAAAACCCCCACTGCAGACTTTTCCAACTTGGTTCTATCCAGATTGATGGTACTCCAACACCCAGAATTCTGTGCCCAATTCTAGGAATTCCAGCTTAAGATATACTGGAACTCAAAATGGGCCAAAATGGGGAAAGCTGACCTACTATGCATGGTTCGTTAGTTGCCATGGAAGCAGAAAGCATGGGAATGTTGACAGTCAACCAATATTATATTAAAATCCTGATGCCTGATCATCTTCTGTTGTTGGAGTAACATTGTTCCTATTATCATAATTCAGAGTAGGGAGAAGAAAGGAAAGGAGAGGCCTATCTAGAGATGTAGTCTGACCATAGGAAATAACTCACAAAGTGCCCACCCCTGCTGCAGTATTTACAAAGCAGAAAGTTCTGGGGAACAATAGAAACACGGAAGGCTATGTTGGCTACAGATAGTGTCACACTCAATATGCCACTCTTGTATTTCTATGGTGCCATTTTCCAGCGTTTACAACAGATATTGCATAGCATCTAAAAATAATCTTAAAAAAAAAAAAAGCAAGCAGCTTGAAGAGCTAGCAAAAACCTTCAAGGAAATGTTTGAATGAAATAATGTGGAGAGAGAATTAAACTGTACAAGGACAAGGAAAGGTGTTGCCAAAGACCTTTTATCCCTTATAAAGATAAGAGATAAATTAAGCATACTTGACAAGTCGTTTTACACAGAGAAGAGAATTATTGCATCACAAAATCTAAATAAAGAAATACTGAACAACAGGTGCATAATCAACTGTGAATTAAACTATGTAAGAGGAGGCTACTAGAAGCTATTTTTCTGGCCAAACATCTGCATTCAAATGGAAGGTTTTATGCAGGGGTGGGCTTCAAAAATTTTAGCAAAGAGTTCTCTGCCTGATTGCTGGGTGGGTGTGGCCATGGTGGGCATGGCCTAGTCAGCCTCCTGCACCATGGCAAGGTTTTTTTTGCCCTCCCCGGGCTCCAGAGGCTTTCCTCGAGCCTCCAGGAGGGGAAAAAACAGCTTCCCCAGGCTCTGGAGGCTCTCTGAAAGCTGGAAACAAGCCCATTTCTGGCCTTCCCGAACTTCCGGGCGGCCCATTTTTCACCCTCTCCAAGTCTCCACACACACCCTGCATTTACCTGCATTCAAAATGGGCTGCGTGGGGACTCCTGGGAGGGGTGGGTGGAGCGGGTGGAGCGGGGTGGGGCGGGGCCAGCCAGGAGTGGGATTTGAGGATTCCCTGAACTGCACAGAATCTTAGCTAGGGGCTCTACTGAACCCCTGTGAACCTCCAGCAGCCCATCCCTGGTTTTATGTCAACATGTATAAGACAGAATATCTTAAGGAAGAAATGGTTAGTCTTTGGGGATGCAAAGCTGATTAACATAGGGCCCCAATGCGATATTCAGTTGGATTAATTATGCAGTTCTCTAGGGTGGGAACAGCAAGATCTGCAGCATACAGAAGAACTTTTGATCAATGTCACCAGGGATGGGATTAAAAAATTTTAACAACCGGTTCTGTGGTCATGGCTTAGGTGGGGTGTGTGGGTTGGTCATGTGACTGGGTGGGCATGGCCAACTCAATATCCCTTTCATTGAGGCACGCATCTCCTTGCCTGGCCTCTCATGATAATGGGGATGCTGCAATAGTCATAAGTGTGAAAAATGGTCATAAGTCACTTTTTTCAGTGCCATTGTAACTTTGAATGGTCACTCCACACAAGCAAAGTACCAGCAAAGGAGGAAAAAAAACTCTGTAATAAGGATTAACAGAGAGGCAGTTTCTGTAAGCAACACCAGAATGTTTCCTTCCTGCCTTCCTTACAGGATTAGGCCAGTAATATCTTCTAACAACCGGTTCTCTGAACTGCTTAGAATGTTAACAACCGGTTCTAGTGAATAGATGCGAACTTGTAGAATCCCACCCCTGAATGTCACATAAAGAATGAATGTAGATGCCTATGTACCAACATGAAATTCAGAGCAATTATTTTATATGGCATTAAAATTTTATAAAGAACAAAGAGGACTCATATTGTACCAAATGCCAAATGGATTTTAGAGACCAATTCCAATGACTGCTTCAGTGGGCAGTGTGAAAAGAAAATCAATTAGTGGCTAGATCGAAGTCATAGGATGGATGGAACGTATTGGAGATGTGGCATTTTAAAGGGATGTGTTTCCACTTGTTCTATCCACCTCTGTAGAACTGGTAGCTCTGAAGAGCAGCAGACATAGAACCAATTCTATGTCTGATGCTCTTTTGGCTCACCCGCCTGCCCGGGCTCTTACCTGACCTTTATCTCCTGCTTTTTCAACCACAGCTGCGGTTGAAAAAGCAGGAAAAAAGGGCTTTTCCAATGGCTGCGCACTTGCACACAGTGCTGCTCAGCTGTCTGGGCAGCTCAGCAGGCCGTAAATAGCACTTGTGCGATTTGCGCGATTTGTGCGCATGTGCACACGACGCAGAGCAACAGAACCGGTAGTTCTGCCAGTCGGGTCCCATCCCTGCCTGCATCACACGCAGGCCCCTCATCTGAGTCCTCACTCTCTGAGACCTCAGACATTTGCACCTTTTGCTGGCAAACCACAACACAATGGCACTGAAAAAAGTGACTTAGGACTGTTTTTCACATTTATGACTATTGCAGCATCCCCATGGTCACCTGCTCAAAATTTAGATGCTTGGCAACTGACTTATATTTATGACGCTTGCAGTGACTTGGAGTCATATGGTCATTTTTTGGCGACCTTCTGACAAGCAAAATCAATGGAGAAGCCAAATTCACATAACCACCATGTTGCTAACTTAGCAACTGCAGTGATTCACTTAACAACTGGGTCAAGAAAGCTCATAAAATGGAGCAAAACTCACTTAATCATGGTCTCACTTCACTTAGCAACTAGAAATTTTGGGTTCAGTTGTGATCGTAAGTTGAAGACTCCTTGTAATGAAAAGAAATAAATTTCCAAAAGAATTGTCTAATGAATGCAATTCAGGGGGGAAATGATTCAATTGGGTAATACAAGTGGATTGGTGGGAACAAAAAATGGTTATTGTTTCTTCAGTATCTTAGGGAACAGTCTTGAATATGTGGTTTCAGCATAAATGTATTCATATGTATAAACTGAGAAAGAATGACTCAAAAGGCGAAATTGTTTCACTTGCATTGTTTAATATGAAATACTGAGACTTTTAGTGAAAAATGCACAAGTGATGACAGGTTCTGGATGTGGGGCAGGCCACTATCAAAAGCAGATATTGTGGTATTTCTTTTTCTTACCATATACCATAATTTCTTTGCTTTGTTTTTTCTTCCTCTGCACTTTATATAACATTGGTTGCCCATGAAGGAAATGGTGGTGTGAATATGTTTGTATATGTTTTCTTTCGATTTCCATACAAACTTTCTTTTCTCCAGATCATCTTCAAGTGTTTTTTTTCTTTTCAAAAGAAAGAACATTCTCACGCAGTGTTTAAAGTAATTGGCACTGACAAAATAGATATATTTTCAGGAAATCTTTAAAATTCTCCAGTTTCATTTTGAAACCGTGTTTCTTGAGCATGTCTTTAACTAAGGGACATTGTTCTGCACCAGTATTTCTGTTACAATACTTTTTATTTTTTATTTTTTTTTATTTTGTCAAACAATTATTAGATAACAGATATAAGTATAAATATGATTATAAATACATGAAATGGATACAAATAAGAAAAAAAAGAAACAATAGGACAGGGATGGTAGGCACGTTTTGGTGTGTTTATGCACGTCCCCTACAGACTTCTTAGGAAAGGGGTGAGGTCAATAATAGACAGTCTAATGTTGAAGATTTTGGGGTTTGGGGAAGGAACCACAGAGTCAGGTAGAGTATTCCAGACATTGACTACTCTGTTGCTGAAGTCGTATTTCCTGCAATCAAGTTGGGTGCGGTTTATTTTTAGTTTATATCTATTTTATGCTCTTGTATTGTTTTGGTTAAAGCTGAAGTATTCATTGATAGGTAGGACATTGCAATATATAATTTTATGTACTATACTTAGATCAAACCGAAGGCGGCATAGTTCTAGGTTGTCTAGGTCTAAAATTTCAAGTCTGGTGGCATAAGGTATTCTGCTATGAGTAGAGGAGTGGAGGACTCTTCTCGTAAAATATTTCTGGACTTTCTCAATTGTATTAATATCAGATATGTAATGTGGATTCCAGACTGATGAGCTGTATTCAAGTATTGGTCTAGCAAATATTTTATATGCTCTAGTTAGTAGAGTGATATTACTGGAGAAAAAGCTACGCAGAATAAGGTTAACAACTCTTAATGCCTTTTTGGCTATGTAGTTACAGTGGGCTCTAGCACTTAGATCATTTGAGATGAGTACTCCAAGGTCCTTGATAAAGTTTGTGTCATCAACAAGGTCTTGACTATTTAGCTTGTATTTTATTTTTTGATTTTTTTTGCCAATATGCAAGACAAAGCATTTACTTGTTGAGATCTGAAGTTGCCATTTGTTTGACCATTCTGACACATAGTCGAGGTTTTTTTGAAGGGTAGCAGCATGGTCAGTGGTGTTGAATAGCTTTACATCATCAGCGAAGACGATGCAGTTGCTCTTAATATGATCATTTATGTAGAGTATGAAGAGAGTTGGTCCTAGAACACTGCCTTGGGGGACACCACTGTTGACAGGTACAGGATTTGATAGGACATTCCCAATTTTGACCATTTTTTGCCTGTTTGACAGGAATGCTTCTATCCAGTTATGCAGGTATCCAAAGATACCATAAGATACCATTAGGGGTAGTTTGTCATGTACCACTGAATCAAAGGCTTTACAGAAGTCTATGTAAATTGCGTCAATTGCTTTGCCCTGATCAAGTTGTATAGTCCATACGTTTTTACAGTGCAAGAGTTGCAGATTACAGGACAATTTCCTTCTGAAGCCAAACTGTTTGTTAGAGAGTTAGGTTGTTTGTCTCTAAGTGGAGGATAATGGCTTGATTAATAATTGATTCCATGACTTTACAGGTGACGCAGCATAAAGAGATTGGTCTGTAATTTTCAACTAGGCTGGGGTCTCCCTTTTTGAAGATGGGAATGATTGTGGCTAGTGACCATAGATTTGGCAAGGAGCTGGTCCTGAAAGATTTATATACTTGTAGGCAACTGGTTTGGTTTAAGCTTATACCCTGAATTGTTGTTCTGAACAGCAGCTTGAGAGAGGCTGATGGAAATGGCTTCACTGCAATTTAATCCATTCAAGACCCCAAAATCTAGATCCTGGCAGAGATGGTCTTGTTTTGAATCAGTTTTGATTTACTGGGATCCACTTCCTGGGGTACCAGAGAGCAGAAACAACTTGAAAGGTAATATCCTGTCAGATTTTGCTACTTTCCAATAAGAAAAGCTAAGGCTTCAAAAGTGGACATTTTTGGGTTTACTGAAGGCATTTGGGAGAAGCACTTTTGGAAGGAAGGCATGCTTAGCTCTTGTACAAATGGCAACTACTTTTTTTTCCCAAATTTTTTTTTATTTTTTTATTTTAAAAAAACATCTCTTTTGGTGAACAATGTGGTTCCAGGTTTTTACATATCAATACAAACTTGACCATAGTTACATATTCACCTTGCACATTCAATTTCATATCATATTAGTACTTATTCCATTTTCCTTTAAATATTCTCAAATATTCTTATATCATTGCACATATTTTATCCAATTCCAATTCATATAAGTTATTTCATTTTTTCTTTAAATATTCTCATATTTTGTTTTACAATATTATCTAAAATTCTTACTTCATTTCTATATTCATTACATATATTTACTTTGATCTGTCACATTTGCAATTTTTCCATCCTAATTCTAATAATCCAAAAGTTGTCCCCTTTAATTGTCAATTCGAGTTTTGCCTTATACCCTCCCCCAATTTACTCTCTTTAATTCCTTGTAAAGTTTTACCATAATATAGTTATTTTTTAATTATTTGTTATGTGATAACAAATGGCAACTACTGCTGAATTGGTTTTTCTCTGAAGAATTTGGTCCACCCAAAAATTCTGCTAAAACCAATGAATGCTTGCTTCAGGAATCAGATGTGATTAGTGTCATGCCTCAGATCGCTACAGATAATCCTCAATTTATGGCCACAATTGGGCCCCAAATTTCTGTTGTGAAGTGATACATTTCTTAAATGAGTTTTGTCCCATTTTACGACCTTTCTTGCTACAGTTGTGAAGTGAGTCTCTGCAGTTGATAAGTTAGTAATCTGGTTGTTAAGCGAATCTGGCTTCCCCATTGACTTTTCTTGTCAGAGGGTCACAAAAGTGGATCAGTGCCAGAGTTGGGATTCAATTTTTTTAATAACCGGTTCTGTGGGCATGGCTTAGTTGTGGGTGTGGCTTGGTGGTCACGTGACTGGCTGGGCGTGGCCAACTCAACATCACTCACATCGTGGTATGCATCTCCTCGCCTGGCCTCTCATGACTGTGGGTATGCTGCAACAGTCGTAAGCGTGAAAAATGATCATAAGTCACTTTTTTCAGTGCCATTGTAACTTTGAATGGTTACTCCACACAAGCAAAGTACCAGCAAAGGAAGGAAAAAAAACTCCAGAGAAGTTCCTGAGACAGGAAGTCTAGTTCTGCCAAGAATGTAATAAGGGTTAATAGAGAGGCAGTTTCTGTAAGCATCACCAGAATGTTTCCTTCCTGCCTTCCTTACAGGATTAGGCCAGTAATTTCTTCTAACAACCGGTTCTCCGAACTGCTTAGAATGTTAACAACCGGTTCTAGTGAACAGGTGCGAACCTGTAGAACCCCACCCCTGGGACACTGCAACCATCATACATATGAACCAGTTGCCAAGCATCTGAATTTTAATCCCATGATCATGGGAATGTGCAAAGGTCACAAAAATGTGGAAAATGGTCATTAAGTCACATTATTCAGTGCCATTGTAACTTTGAACGGTCACTAAATGAACTGTTGTAAGTTGAGGACTACTTGTAGATTGTTAACAGATGGAACAAGTCATTTCTGCCTTGATTCATGTATAGGTAACACATCTTCTCTATTTTTATTGTGTTTTCATGGCATAATGAACCTTAAGCTAACCAAACATATTTTATCCTGCTTTGGTTTATAGATCTAACTCATCTGAGTACGTTGTAGTTTATCATGTCACAAAACCACCAAAATTGTTTAGTTCTACAAATCATGGTTAAGTTAGTATGGATAAATGTGCCATATGAATCCAGCTGTTCTTGCAGAAGCTTATGAAACAAAACTATTCAGTTAGGCAGGGTCCGTGCTTGACATATAGTTTCTTCATTCATACTTGTCAGTTATTAAAACAAGCATTTACTGGATGTTGATAGTCTTGAAATCTTGGATTTGCAAATGCCAACTGAATTTGTGGATTGAGTAACTTCATACGTCCATACAAAACACCACAGCATGGTGCAATCTGGGAGTAATCTGGTTATGGATGAACTTTGTACAGGGTTTGCAGAAAAGCAGAATGTGAATGTGATTACAGACGGAAATATGCCATATGTTTATTCTCTTTTGATACTGGAAATGGTTGTTTGTGTTTTTGTGTTTCTTGAATTGAATTCTTTGGGGAGTGTCAGATGGCTTTCCATTTTAATTCTACAGCCGTAGTACTGGAAAGTCTGAGGGATAAATAATGAGGTAAAGATTGCAGCAATAAAGATCTATTTATGTTCTGATCATAATACACCAGGAGTAGAGAGCAGAAAATGGGAGAAAAGTTTTTCCCTCAGCCCAGGTGATTGATGATTATTGCATGATCTTAAAATATCATTTACTTTAAGCAATTTTCTTCCAGTGTGAAGCTGGAAGTGAGCCAGAGAGGAAGAAAATTGCCAAATGCTATAAAGTAAAGTGGGGAAAGGTGGGTGGATTTTACCTGTTACTGTTGGTGTGAGAGTAAATCTTACACCACTTTGTGCAATACTTCACTGCCTGTAATCAAGGCAGATGTTCTACCAGCACTGCATTGTCATAACAATAATTATTATTAAATTTAAGAATCAGGATGAAAGACAGGAATATTAAATCCTACATTTTCTCAAATTATCCATACAATTAATTGAATATACATTAAATCAGGTGGTAATTTCCCTCCCATATGGAGTTCCAGTTGGAATGGTTTGTAGTGATTTGGTTGCAGTAAAGAATTTCCATAATCCAGGCGTGACGACTTGGCATCTCTGGGAATTAGAAAATGTTCCAAAGATTATGTCAGGCATGAAAGATCAGATCCATACACGAAGGTTCAATTAAGCCTACATCCTTCCGAGGTCAGTAAAATGAGGGCCCAAATTGTTGGGGACAATATGCTGACTCTGTAAACTACATAGAGAGCAGAGGTGGTATTCAACAGGTTCTGACTAGTTCTGGAGAACCAGTAGAGAAAATTTTGAGTAGTTTGGAGAACCGGCAAATACCACCTCTTACTGGAGATTTTACAGTATCTTTCCCCTGTCATGCCCACCAAGCCAAGCCAACAAAGCCATGCCCCACCCACCAAGCCACACCATGCCCACCAAGCCACACCATCCCCATCAAACCATGCCCACAAAAACGGTAGTAAAAATTTTAGTTAGATTTAGTTTTCTCATGGCTATGTAGGAATTCCAGGCTGGTCCCCCTTTTCACTCTGCACCCACGTTTTGCCATCTCTTCTCTTCCAGATCCTAAGAATACTTATTTACCACAGACACATTGTATGTTTTTATTCCTGCGTCTGTGAATCAAAGACTTTATTTTGCTTTTGGGGGCATTTTTGTGACTACCTTTCAAAATGTATTGGTGGTACGCTTGAGTTTCTATTCTTGTTCATTTTTATTCTCAGTCATTACTGGTTTCAATGCACAATGATGCTGAAGCTGCCCATAGACTACATCTTTTTGTAAACAAAAAAAATAAAAGACCACACATGAAAACAAATATACTTTTCTATAAGAGCACAAGATGCCATATGCTTTTCTGTTATTCTTATTTTAGATTTCACAGGGTAGGGACCAGATATTTTTTTTTTGGTAGCTATTGATAATATTATAGGAGAAATAGCTTTTCCTGAAAGAGAATCAAATTGTTTGATGGAACTTAAAAACAAAACTTCCAGAAATTTTGTTTGCATGTTTGCTTGTCATAAAGAATTATGGAAGAATTATGAACCTGTTATTGCACTGAAATCTTCCAGTTTCTCAATGTGTTTAATTCCTTTCCTGGCACTCTGTACCAGTGAAATGACTAGTTTTCAGCTGTAGCAGAAGCCAAGATGCTTTGATGGAGCAGGAGATTATATGAAAGGAGAAGGAATAGTTTTATCCAAGTTATGAATAATTTATCATGTGACTTCTTTAAAAAATCCCAAACACAAGACATTTACATTTCAATCCAGGAAGAAGCAAAGGGTTTTATGCTGCATGTTCAAGGTTTTGCATCCAATGGTATCAAAGCTGTTGCCTTATGCAACTTCATGTAAAGTAATGGAACTAATATAGGCTGATGCAACAAGCATGACATTCTAGAAACAGGGAAGAAAGGAAATACATATTTGATGATTCCACTTCTATTTTCCCGGCCTGCTTTATGTATAATTTTCATTAAAAGTTTAACAACAAACTAAATAAAAACAGAAAACAAGTAAAAAAGAAAAATCAGAAAAAGCTAAAGGTGCAATTAAAAAATAAAGGAAATATAAGAAAGTAGAAAGTAGGACTTTCTCTGTTTCTATTTAAAAATCCCACAATATTTTACCCTGCTACTTTTTAATTATATTTTCAACTATATGCTCCTACCAATTTTTCATTATTGGCAAATGATAATTTTACAATTATAAAATGCAATACTGGTAGTCCTCAAATTACAACTTTTCATCGAGTGACCGTTTGAATTTATGGCGGCACTGAAAAAGAGACTTATTTTTCACCCTTGGGATTGTTGCAGCATCCCCTGGTCAAGTGATTAAAATTCAGACACTTGGTAATTGACTCATATTTATGACAGTTACAGTGTCCTTTCTGTGACTGGGTTACTAACTTAACTGCCAGCAGTTGAGCAGTTCAATTTTCACCAGCTCAAGGTTGATTCAGCCTTCCATCCTTCTGAAGTCAATAAAATGAAGACCCAGATTGTTGGGGGCAATATGCTGACTCTGTAAACCTCTTAGAAGGGTTATAAAGCACTGTGAAGTCATAAGTAAATCTAAATGCTATTGCCATTGTTATTAATTGCAGTGATTCATTTAACAACTGTTGAAGAAAGGTTATAAAATGGAACAAAACTCACTTAGCACCTGTTTCATTTAGCAACAGAAACATTAGGCTCAATTATGGTCATAAGTCAAGGACTACCTGTACAAATTACATTGAATTATTTTGACAACTGTATTATGTCATTGTTTATAATTAATTTGTATGGTCTTCTTGCAAGAGCTGAATGTATCATCTACTGTGTCTTTTGCTTCTTTGCACAATGTATGCTTTGAATTGCTTGATGATTTTTCAGTTCTGGCCTTGATTGCTTTAGTTTGTATGTTTTTAATTACATTATTTTGATATTCATGTTTTGCTTCCTGTACAGTCAATAAATTCCACTTTTTAATTTGCATCAATGCTTGTTCTTGGCTGTCTTTTACATAATCGATCAAAACATGTTTTCCTTCTTTGACAGTTTGTTTACCTTGAAGTAAATCTCTGTCTCCATTTCCCAAGCCTTTGGAGGCCACTGTGTAGGATCCCAAAGGCATTTGTAAAAGCATTTATTATTATACTGTCTAACATTCTAACTTTATAACACAAGGCCAGAATTTATATGACTGGCATGAGACAGAAACAGTAAACACACTTCAAAATTTAGCTGGGCAATTACTTACATGGGGGAATCCTTGGTTCTGCAGATATTACTGAAATTTTAAATATTAATAGCTCCAACCATTTTGACAAAGGCCAAACATCCCTGGTTCAGCAACATTTTGAGAAAAACAGATACTGTTCCTTTCTCCTTTGTGAATGCAAGTGTAAACTGTTGTGTAAAATTTAGCAAATACCCTAGATCAGGGGTGGGCTTCAAAAATTTTAGCAAGGGGTTCTCCGCGGTTGCTGGATGGGCATGGCCATGGTGGGCATGGCCTAGTCAGCCTCCTGCACCACGGGGAAGGGGGGGCCTTTTTGCCCTCCCCGGTCTACGGAGGGTCTCTGGCAGCCGGAAATGAGCCCTTTCTGGCCTTCCTGAACTTCTGGGAGGCCCATTTTTTGCCCTCCACTTACCTGCATCCAAAATGGGCTGCATGGGGACTCCTGGGAGGGGAGGGTGGGATGGGTGAGGCCAGCCAAGATGGGATTTGCGGGTTCTCCAAAACAGTACAGAACCTTCGCTAGGGGTTCTCCTAAATCCCATGCGAACTCCCAGCAGCCCACCCCTGCCCTAGATTAATAATTCTTGACCTGAGTAATGTTAAGATATGTGTACTTTTAATTCTCAGAATCTGGGAACTGAAGTCCATACATCTTAACCTCAAACTCAATGAGGTTGAGAAACACTGCCAAACCCCTTTCACATTAAATGTTTTATATGTGTTTGGCCAGTTACACCATAATTATTACTGGTTTTTTTTAAAGGTGACCTACCATTTCATTACAGGGGTTGACAACTGCTAACAGATATAGGACACAAATACAAATAAACAGATGTAATAAATAAAATAAAATCCAGCACTGAATAAAGCAATAAAAGAACAGAAAATTAAAACAAAAGGTTTATGTTAGGAAATCACAGATCAGTGTGACTACAGAAGTACTTCAGAAGGATCTGTCAGATTGATAGCTGGTTAGAAAGACTCCTCTGGCATTTCATATGCTTAAAAAAGCTCACATAATCTCATACTTACCCCTAATTATTTCATTTACTAAATCCTTTCATTGCTTCAAGGAAAAGGAAGAAAAAATTTCTCAAGTAATACAATGTTTTGCAAAAGTAAGGGCAGGGGTTTGGCCCAGCACTGTTTCCAAATAGCAGAGGTATTTAAATTTCTGAATGTGAAGGCACAGCAGTGGGACATTCAGCAAAAGTGGGGGTATCTTGCAAGGATATATATTTTATTTTTAAATCCCAGGGCAATTTTTCCACATGGTTTGAGTCAATGGTGAGATTCAAAATTTTTTTACTACCAGTTCTATTGGTGTGGCTTGGTGGGCGTGGTGTGGCTTGGTGGGCATGGCAGGGGAAGGATACTGTAAAATCTCCATTCCCTCCCCACTCCAGGGGAAGGTTACTGCAAAATCCCATTCCCTCCCCACCCCACTAATCTGCTTTCCAGCTCCGTTCTCCTGTGCAGGGCAACAAAAAAAGACCCAGCCAATCAGCTGGGACTTGGGAGGCAGAGAATAGATGAGGGTGGGCCAGTCAGAGGTGGTATTTGCCGGTTGTCGGAACTACTCAAAATTTCCACTAACAGTTCTCCAGAACTGATCAGAACCTGCTGAATACCACCTCTGGTTTGAGTTCAGATTTCAGGAATGACCCCCTTAGCATATTGCAAGATCTTTGCAGAACACCACTTATTCCAGAGCTGCAAACACTGTGTCTGGAGGTCCACAGGCAGCATATCAGCACCTCTTTTGTGTCCCCAAAGCAAACTTTTGAGTTTATTTATTTATTTTTACATTGCGGACTGGTCCTATCCACTTTGGGTCCTAATGCCTGGTGCACCTTTTCAACTGAAGTTTCATTCTCCATAGTTTGAACCAGTGTTTCTCAACCTTGACAATTTTAAGATGCGTGGTCTTCACCTCCTATAATTCTCCAGAAGCTGGGGATTCTGTGAACTAAATCCACTTAAGTTAAAATTTCTGAGATTGAGAATCACTGGTTTGAACTGATTGCAATAAGAGCCAGCATTTATTTTGTGATTCGAAAGGGCATTACAGGTTTTCCTATCTTAAGGTAAGACTTACAATTAATACTAAATGACCCATGATCCATTTGCATCCTTTTCAGAGATATTTCCTTATTTAAACAGAGAAATATAATGACCAAGAGCAGGCAAAAAACCCAGTGAGAGTGGGACTGACTTCTGACTTCCTGTGGGCTTCCCCATTGACTTTGGTGTGGGAAACTGGCAGGAAGTTTTGAAAATTCCAGTCATGTAGCATAATTAGGCTGATTCTCTCTCTCTCTCTCTCTCTCTCTCCTAGCTTCAAAAATTGTTACCCTATGATGCATTGTTTCAGCCAATTGAATGTTACAAGCAGACAGACAGATTTTTGTATACTGATATAAATGTTTTAGCTAATTTTAAAAAACGAAGAACATGGTGACAGAAGGATATCTCACTAGGTTACCGAATAAAATACATGATTAAAGGAAGATAACCACATGACTCTAAAGCTGAGGTTTCTCATCTTCCTACTCAATTGTACTACTTTCCTTTGGTGTTGGGCTGTATTTCTTCAACATCAGTTTTAATTTCCAGTCCAAGATAGCACCAGTGGAGATTTTAAAATATGATTTTGCTTACTATTGCCAGAGTTTTAGGCTAGCCAAAGTTCAGGATTTATATTTAGTCTCCTTATTTGGAGACTGGTGCTGTTTCCAAACTTCCATAAACTAAAATTTTTAAAAAGCATATTGCAATTCTGCACAGTCTATTAATAACTGCATTGCACTACATATGGCTGTTCCCCCCCAAATACGCTGACTCAATAACTGTGATAAAACATTCTGCAGCATGTTTTTCTTCTTCTGAAGATCAGGATAAAATTTAGTCCTCCCTCCCAGTTCCAAATCAATCCCCCGTTTTTTAAAAGCAAAGAATTTTTTATTATTCGTCTACATAAAATGGTGTCTTTAGTTTATAGGCCTGTTCCTTTATTTTAAGGCAGAGGAAACTTAAATTGTCGGATAAGTTGTAATATGGGAAAATGGCATGAGTACCAACCCCAAATTGTTGGCACAGGGAAAGACATGGTATTTATGAAATAGCTTCAGAAAAGATGAGGTTGACAATGGTAAAGATGCTATCAATTTGAACTTTATTCCTCCTACCTACTTAGAGGCATTCAGTAATCTTTGCAGGCTTTATGCTGATTTCATCAGCAGGCACTGCCTTTCTTGAGTGGTTATTTAACATCCTGATCCACATGAAAAAAAGTGGGCTTTGCACCCCAAAACTGTGACACTGGGATGAATATCTAATAGGCTCTGGAAAATGGAGGGGAAAGAGGGTAATTTTGGTGCAGGGAAGAGGAAAAAGTGAGCATTAGACTCAAATTAACTTCATATTAGGTATTAATTGAATGAGAAATTCTATTACTAAAATCTATTAATATTGAAGATCTTTCCAGAAATCCAAATGGTTTCTTGTTTTCTATTTATTCAATCAAATCCCAGTTTCCCCTTTGCGGCAGACCCTAGATACATACATATAATATGTGTGCATAAGCGCACCAAAATGTGCCTACCGTCCCTGTCCTATTGTTTCTTTTTTTTCTTATTCGTATCCATTTCATGTATTTATAACCATGTTTATACTTATACCTGTTATCTAATAATTGTTTGACAAAATAAATAAAAATAAATATCTCAGCAACCATAAGGAAGTTGTTTGCAATTAACCTTTTCTAGTTGCTTTTCAATTTTTCAGGCTAGACTATAGTGTTGGAATTCTGTAGAAATTTCTATCCAAGTACTAACCAGGCCTGATCCTGCTTGGTTTCTAAGTTTGGACAAGATCAGCAAAGTGCTGCTTTCCTGCTGCCACCCTCAAAATATTCATTTCACATGAGTGAGTGTTGAAAGTAAAGTTCAGGTTACATGCCTGAATACAAGGCAGTGGAGAGATCTGAGACAGAATCTACATTTTTAAAAATATTTATCTGAACACCCTGTTCTCCCATTCACCTCACATTCCCAAAATAAGGGATCTTCTTGCCCACTCATTTAGTTTTCTCTGTTTTGCAGGAGCTTCGAGTTTTGATGTTATAGGTGGCCTAGGATACTCTTGTAGCAAGATGGATGGCAAACAAATTTAATAAATAAATAAAATAAAACATAAAAAATAGGCCACCTACATGTCATATTCTGATGCCTGTTGTAATTCAGGCCACCAACAGTTTCTAATGGAAAGGAATGGATGTCATTGGGCCCTATCCAGGGGTGGGATTCCACTGGCATAACAATTGGTTCGGTGACCACGTGCTCCGCGCATGCACTTCATGTTTAAAAAAGCTCTAATACTTACCTTCTACAGCAGCCCCTGTGAATAAAACAGCTGAGGTGCGGCAAACTGCTCTGCTATGTGAATCAGCTGTGCTCTAAAACCGGTTTGCTGCCAGCTGATCTTCGGAGCAAGGGATTCACTTGAACCATTCCAAACCAGTAGAATCCCACCCCCAGCCTTATCCAACAACATATTGTTCAGTGGTGAGAAATATAAGGTTCTAAAACCAGACACATAGGTACAAGACAGAGGTTAACTGGTTCACCGTAGTACTTGCAACAAGGATCTGGCAGTCTTGAAAGGCTACTGTGAGAGCCAACCTACATATTCGAACCAAGATGATGGTTTTAGGAGTGTTGTGCATCCAGTGCCTGCTGTTCAGACTTTTCCAGGAAGTTGACCAGGAGTGGAATGCTACCAGTTCTGCCCGGTTCTAAAGAACTGGTAGGTCTGAAGAGCAGCAGACACCAAATCGGTTCTGTGTTTGCTGCTGTTTGGCCCACCTGCCCGCCTGGGCTCTTACCTGTCCTTTATTTCCTGCTTTTTCAACCTCAGCTGCTTTGCGTGGCACAGCTGAGGTTGAAAAAGCAGGAAAAAAAAGGTTTTTCAAATGCTGTGCACCTGCATGCAGCGCTTTCCAACTGTATGGGAGGCACAGCTTAAGGTTTTTTTACACGCGCACACAGCACAAAACATAATCACCGGTTGAATCCCACCCCTGAAGTTGACTATGGCCAGATTCAAAAGTTTTCCCCTAGTGACTTCAATTTGTTCATCAAATTCATTATTCCTTTGGAAGTGGGAGACTTGTGCCGGCTCAAGTATTTTGTCTCCTGTGCTTTATTATGTTCTAAGAGAAAAACCCTCCTGCAGTTTGACCGATTATTAAAAGAGATAGGAATGTACTGTCCAAGTGTTTTCAAGAAAATGTGATGCAGCTTTTTTTAAAGAATATTTTTCTCTGCCTGAACTACTTCCTTTTCCTTTCAACATTTTTAGTAAGAACACACACACACACACAGAGTAGTCCACTGTTTTATCTTGTACGCTGTTTCATCTTCTAGTCTAGAAGTAGAAGGATTTTTCTTCAGTTTCCAAAATTTGGAAATTCTGCTGGGTTTTAAACAAAGCTATTCTGCATATCAAACAACCACAAAGTACACACAAGCATATATGTCCAGTAAAACCCCACGGATAGAAAGCAATTGGGAATTGCAATTCAGGAGTGAAAAGTTGGGACAGCAAGCAGTAGGAGAATTTTTCCAATGGGTATCTGCTTTGAATCCTTTAGAAGGCAATACCAAAACATCTCAGGAGGAGTTTTTCTTAAAATAGCTGAGAGTTTAGCCAGAATCAACACAGAACAGGAACAACTTCAGGTTACTATGCTCTTACTGATTCAGTATAGGTACCCCTCAATTTATAACAATTCATTTAGTGAGCATTCAAAGTTACAGCGGCATTGAAAAAAGTGACTTATAACCAATTTTCACACTTAAACCATTTTGATCACATGATCAAAATTTAGATGCTGGGCAACTGGTTCATATTTATGACAGTTGCAATGCTGTGACTTTCTGATAAGGAAAGTCAATAGGGAAGCCAGATTCATTTAACAACAGTGTTATTAACTTAACAGATGCAGTGATTCGCTTAACAAGTGTGGCAAGAAAGATCATAAAAAGGTACCAAACTCACTTAGCAAATGTTTCACTTAGCAACATAATTGTAGTCATAACTTCAGGGCTACCTGTATCTGGCATTTTCTGGCAATCTCTCCCTAATTTCTTTCATCACATTTTTCTCTTATCACTTTTCTCATTATCCTCTGAAGTCTTCCATGCCTTAGTCTCAGTTTGCCTGCCTCTCTACAGTTAATTATAAATAAATCCATTTTCCCAGAACCTCTTGGAATCACTTGCACCCACATTAATTTAAATAAAGAAACAGAGATGTTCATTCATATAAAATGTCCAATGTCCCCAGCCAAAAGGCAAGCTGCTGGCATGCATAGTAGTTCAATCAATCTGCAAAGTAAGAAACACTGTTATGTGAGGGATTTGTAATCAATGAGCTAGTTCATAATTGTTCAGTTATGATTTATTTAAGTATCAAATTTAAAATAAATACAATATGGTTGTAAATTGTATCTAGAGAGTGATGCAAGATGTAGCAAATCCTAGAATGCTCATGTATTTACATGAAGAAGGACAGCAATACCTTTCTTTGATGAGCAGCTGAATGAAATTTACACAGCAAACTTGTAAAAATGGCCCTGGGCATAACTGAAATGAAGTAATGTGGTCAGTTGTTTGCCAGACAACAAAAACAAAGAACCAGTTTTCAGGACAGATAGAAAAATCTTATTCATCTGATTGTCGGCTTTTGCCAATTCTTATTTATTTTTGTTTATTAAATTTACAGTATTTGCCACCCGTCTTGTTTCAAAGCAACTCTGAGAGGCGTTTGGTTTTAATGTTGATGCATCTCCCTTGCTTTGACATGGCAAAGGATTCTGAATGTATTTAAATTCTACATTAAAATTTTTGCAATTTAGATTTATAGGAGAAATGAATAGCCAATCCAGCATGAAATCTTTTAGGTGCCCAAGGGAGAAAATCTCCTAGCAATAAAAGAAAAAGAGAAAATTCTAATAAATAGAAAATGTGCCACTCTTCCCAAATTTATCATTTATACTACTTATGTCAACTTCCTTAATCTTTTATTTCCAGGACCAGCTGTCCTTCTTAAAAAGTATTGAAAGAGATCTACAATCTCTTAATGTTTGAGATTCCCACTCTGATCAGCCTCAACAAATCAGGCAAACAGGTTGGGATGATGGATAGTTGCACATATTTGCAGGGTGACTTGTTATCTCCAACTTATACAAACCTAAATCTGCTTAGCAGACTTTTGTGTGTAGGAAAAAAGAAAAAAGTCTGCAGTGTGTCTATCAGCCAATATAGGCAAGTGTGCTATCTTTGTATCTTTCAAGAATCTTTGTATGCACAAATGACAGCTCCCATCTTGCTATGCTGGCCACAGTATCGTGTAATCTCTGTATTTGGCAAGTTGTACAAGAAATTGCATGGCTTGAAAAATAGTCCAAAGTTTAGCTGAGTGCAAGTACTGAAGCAAGCAGGATCAAAAGGGGAGGAAGGAACATACTCAGCACGGTATATATAGCAGAGAAATGGAGCTGTAGTTTTAAGCTGTTGCTACAACAAAATTCAGTTGATCAACAGCATTTGATTGGTCTGATGCTGAGCCAAAGCTGCACTTGGGCACTTGCTTGGATTAAGAATTGCTTCATTATCCAGATATGATTCTTAAACAGACTCTAGTGTAAAATATTTCGGTGCACGTAGCAAAGGGTTGCTTGAGTGGGCTCTCATTGATTGAAAGCCATTATTCATCACAGCTGGTGGATGGCTGTCCTCTTGCAACCCTCCCATTCTGTCAACCCAATGCTTTGTTGCACTCTATGGTTGTTCAGATGTTATATTAGAAACTCATGTACAGGTGCCCTTATTGCAATAAACTTCAAACACACTGAGGCAGAGTTCAAAGGCATGCATGCATAAATCTGTGTGTGTGAGAGAGGGGTGGGGGGAGAGAGAGATGGAGAGGGAGGGAGGGAGAGAGAGAGACTTCTGCTGATTGCCTGCAGTATTCTTAGAAAGATTTCATAAATGTTTGCTCTTGTTTTCTTCTTAGGGCTGAGAGAGGTTGCTGTCCTGAAGTGACCCAGCTGGCTTTGTGTCCAAGGCAGGACTAGTACTCAATTTCAGGCCTAATGTCTTAACCACTGTACTAAACTGGCTATCATGCATCTATCAGTCCCAACCTAATGTCTCTTGATCACAAGATAATGACAAACATATTCTTAATGGGAATATGCTGTCTTTGCATGGAGGTGGCAGTATGGCATGGCTTCCAGCCGTATCACTTTTGACAACACAGAGGCTTTTCCAATTTTTACATGTAGTCTGTGCTTAGGCTTTATATCAGAAGGCAGAAAGGTACTTTAGAATGCAAAAGAATATACATGTAGCACCATCTGCAACTTCTTAAACGAAATCTATATTTTCCTGCAATTGCATTATTACCATGGAAGGTTTGCAAATGGTAGGAAAAGAATCTTCTTGGTAGTGTGCCAGTGAATGCTTAAAATAATTCACATGAAGCTATCCTTAAAGTTTCCATGGTAAGAGAAATGGAGCAGCATTTGTGCATTGTGCCAGTTGTGAAAATCACCGTTCTGCAAGTAGCCAAACATGAATCCATGTTTGCAATGTAGGGCTTAAGGGAAACTAGGGGTTTTCTATTGTACCATCTTCCTAATTGTATAACAGTTTTCCTTCCCAAGCTACTCAGTCTAATTGCAGGGTGGTTAAGGATTCATCCATACTTTTAGTTCTGGATGATTGTAATCTACATTTCTAGGTTAAAGGAGGCTCACTTATTCACAGCAACAATGAAAGCCATTGGCTTGTCCCTTATATGCATAGTGCATAGAGCTGGTTACACTTTGGACCCTTCAGCCAATGGGGAATAATCTAGTGTTAGAGAAATTTCCATCAGTCCTTTTTCATGAGAAGATTTCTAATTCATGAAAGTAGATCGAAGCCAGAGGTGGTATTCAGCAGGTTCTGACCAGTTCTGGAGAACTGGTAGTGGAAATTTTGAGTAGTTTGGAGAATTGGCAAATATCACCTCTGATTGGAGATTTTACAGTATCCTTTCCCTGCCACATCCACCAAGCCACATCCACAGAACCAGTAGTAAAAAAAATTGAATCCTATCACTGATGGGAGGGATTAGATTCTGCAATACAGACACCTTTTTTCAGGTGCCTGAGACATTCAGAGATTTCCCAGATGACATTCAAAGGACAGTTCCGTTGAATGGCACATCAGCCATCTTTAAAATCTGGAAGTGACTTTAGCACTACACAGTATTCCTCTTGAGCAGCTTCTCATTACTTGCCAATCCTGGACCTTTCTTGATCTTTGGTTTTCTAGGGAACCTCAGGAGATGAAGCAAGTGAAGAGATTCACAGAGTGGCCCAGGAGAAAAAGGAGAAGAGAGTAGGACCAGATGCAGATATGAGGTCAAATGATTTCTACAGGGTTATTGTACCTGCAGAACGTAGGCTAGCTGCATTATTTAGAATTCATAATCCTACTTAGGGAAGGACAGGCCAGAAGATCCAATTAGTGTCAATAATGATCATCTGGCTGAGCATTTACTCGATAAAATTACTTGCATTTCTCTGGATGATCAGGGAGTATCTGCAGAAGGGTGTTGTTTTATTATGAAATGCAATGGGGAGGGGGCTGTACTTGCAGCATATATACTCTATCGGAGTTTACTTACTCCCCAAGCTGTATGGTTTTTATTCAAATGGTGTCCCAGAGGCTAGTGGAAACTTGAGTCTTTTGGACAGGCTTCAAAAGTGATTAGAAAAGAGTGCCAGAATGACTCTTTTTATTGTTTATAGCGTTCTATGTGATTTTGTTTACTGTGCTTTATATTTTGTACACCAGCTAATCTCCTTGGTGTTGTGGCAATAAATACTTAAAAACATGTTGAATAAAACTATCATTAAGGCTTCCATGGGGATTTTAAAAAAGTATTCCTGGAATCCTGGTAGAAACAAATTTGCATGTTTTTCCTCTGACTGATACTGTGTAAAAAGAAGGTGAACAATTCTGCAAGAAAGACAGGAGAGAGGCTCATTTGCAAGTTGCAATTATTGTCCAAGCTTTATATGTCAGTTCAGGGTTAACCTGTGTTCTGGAATGATATTCTCTCTCCCTGCCCCAGGGGTGTCAAACCCGCATACTTTCCGGACTCATAGGCTCGTTTCTGGACTTCTGGTAATTCCAGGAGGGCTATTTTTTGCTTTCCGAAGGGTCCAGTGGTTTCCCTCGGGCCTCTGGGAGGGCAAAAACCATCTCCCCGGGCTTTGGAGGCCCTCCGGAAACTGGAAACAGACCCATTTTTGGACTTCCAGTACTTCCAGAAGGCCCGTTTTTCCTCCTCTCAGAGCCTCCCACAGACCCTGCACTTACCTGCATCGAAAATGGGCTGTGTGGAAACTCCTGGGAGGGGCAGGGCTGGATGAGTGGGGCAGCCGGTCAGTTCAAATACCGGTTCGGTGAACCAGATGCAAATTTAACAACCGGTTCGTACGAACCAGTTTGAACCGGTAGAATCCTACCCCTGCCCTGCCATACCCCATATATCAGAGATGTCAAACTTGCCTCGTCGGTGGCATCATATGACATATCACTTTTCCCCTCTTCCCTAAACTAGGCATGGACATGGCCAGTAGGTAACACATCTGGCTCATGGGCTGCAAGTTTGACAGTGCTGCCATATATGATATGCCCCTACTCTATTTGCTTTTAGGAAGGTGTTAAGAACTGGATTGTCCCCCATATGTTTGGATCCAGTTGCATAGACTCCTCTTTGGTTCCATTATGTTGTTTGGTTGCCATTGTGTATTTTAGGTATCGGATATGTTTTTCAAAGCTATGTGGATACTTTTGATTTATTATTAGCTTTTTGCTGCCTGGAATCACAATGTTTGAATTGGGTGGCCCTATAAATACATTAACTAAATAAATAAATACTGCCAGTTTGGGATATTTCTTGGGGGGGGGGGAACAGATTTTAGAGTTCCTGCAGCTACTTATCAAGACATTTCAAATGGATTATTCATCCATTTGCAATAAGTCAACCATGTGGAAACCAGATCTTGGATCTTTTTGAGGTGGTGCCATTTCCCACAGAAATTCACCGAGTCTTTCTCATTCTCATGTACTCAATGGATCTAATTTAAAAATCAGGACAAATGAATTGAACAAGGTTGGTGGTTCCTTTTTAAAAAGTTTTCCTTAGGAAAAAAACCACACATCAAAAGTCTGTATTTTTCACAGTTGGAGCTCCTGACGCATTGTTATATCTCTTTGCAGGGGTGTACCATGGTTCAGTTTAATTACAGCTTTCTGGGGGCTGAAATTTGTCTGATGCTTTAAATTACTTACATGGCTTTAAAAAAATAATAATGGGTTTCAGCAACAGATTTTAGTGTGGGTGTTCTTCCCATCATTTGTTTTGGAAATTGGGTGTATTTGGATCTACTCAATACATGCCTACTCAATACAGCTGCTAGGGTCTTCTTGATCTCAAAATCTACCACATAGTGCTTATCTGCACCACCATGTTCTACATATTTTTGAGTTCCAACTATCATCATGTCTAACACATTATAGCCATTAAATCTGGATGGTTCTCTCTGATTTTCAGGTAATTTTGACAGTAGTTTTTAAAGATCCAGAAATGAAGAGAAGACCATGTCCTTACTCTACCGTAACAGTTACTTTGCAAATGTAGGCATAATTACTCTGTAAGTATTTCCAATATAAATCTTTATTCCACAGATGGAATTGAAATTCTGCAATCATTTGCAGAAGAGCTGCATGTCTACAGAGACTTTAAATCCAGCCCTTCATACAGTTTGAATACTCAGAAGAGAAATACTGCTTTTCTTAAGTACTGCTGGGTTGAACAGCTTCTGAAATAATGAGTCCACAAGTTATCCCATGTGCCAAGGTCTGTTTTTTTTGCAAGGCATAGCAGGTGCTCTGAATTTCGAGGTCAAATGAAATGAGATTAGAAAAGAGGCACACAGCAAACACATAGCTTAAACCAGATCTCCTTTGCTTCATTATGACTGTCAATTGCTTTTGTAAAAGCAATAAACTACCCAATGAGATAACTGCAGGGGCTAGTGGGGGGTCTCTCACTGATTTTCGTGGGGTTGATTCCTATACTTGAACACCTTTATTGGAAATTACAAGGTTGGTAAAGCCCCAATTCAAATCCACAATATATTGGAAATACACGGCATACACGGGAAGCAGATGTTTATTCTTATTAAGAACCAGGAGTGCACTGATTTGTTAAGCCAATTTTCAATGGATTCTGCACAGTACATATTAAAGAGGTGCTCCACTATATTGGCTCTTAGTTTTGCTTGATGCTACCTGGAAAGATGATTTCAGAATTCCTGTCTAGATGCTCATAATAAAGTGCTGGAAAAGACTTTGCTGGAAAAGCTGAAAGGACTACCAGGAACAAAGCTGTCTGATATGTTAAGCTTCTTCCCTGAATACCTGAAGGGCTCCTGCATGCTCAGCTAATTGGGTTGGGGGAGCTTTCATAAATACTGTGTAAATTTCATATGGCTTATCTACTCAATAACCTTGGCCTTGCCAGTAAACTCACAAGTCTGCAATTTAGCAAATTGATACCTTGATGGTAAACAATGCAGTTATGACCCCGCAATGTTGGGGTAACACAAAGTTCACAACAGGAGTAGGGTTACAAGAATATTCTTAATCCTATTTTTGAAGAGATGAGCCTAGCTTCTCTAAGAAATGATCAAGACATGCCTGTTATTCTCTTAGTCCAGAAACTACAAAAATAAACTAATCTTTATCTAGGCAACCAAAGATCCATTTCTTTACTTGGTCAACCAACTAGTTACAGTGTGCCCTAAGATCAATAATTCACTGTATTGTCATTTTGTTTGCTACTGTTTAGTATTTTCTATGATTCCCATTAGTCTTTTTAAATATGGTGCCATATTAAGTTGGACTTTCCAAGATACTTATTTCTTTTATGCATATGAAAAATATTTCAGATGATCCATCCTACTTTCAGATAAGCAACTTTTTTTTCCTCTTCCTCTTCCTAAATGGATCTAATTTCCTGAGCCTGGACAAAAAAAAATCACCCAGATGTTTTAAAATATTACTGAAGAAGAACAGATGGACATTTCTGTGCTCTCTGATAAGTGATTAGTATCTTAATTAAATCAAGACTCAGAAAGATGATCAAAGGTAACAGGAAAGGTTCTACTTTATTGTATTTGTTGATAAATGAGGCTCAAGGTATACAGTTTCAAGATTATGTAACCCAATGCCTTTTTATTGCAATGAGTAATGTACCCAGACTGCAAGAGTTTTTTCTTTTCTTTCAATAACTCAAGACTTATTGAAAGGGGCTTGAGAGTATTCTTTGCAGTTTGTAGTCTTCTCCTGTTCTAGGCCTTGATCAAGAAACAAAGACAAATATCAGCCACATGAGATAGACCAGAGGTTACTTACCGAAGAAGCCCATAATCAGGTAAGCAATCCATGAACACAGACAGCAAAATGTAGACTTAGAGCAGGGCTGTCAAACTTCCAGCCTCTGGGCTGGATGTGTCACATGCTGGCCACAGACAGATACAGATAATCAGAGTTGGAAGGGACCTTATAGGTCATCTAATCCAACCCCCTGCCCAAGTGGGAGACCCTACACCATTTCTGACAAATGGCAGTCCAATCTCTTCTTGAAGATATCAAGTGATGGCGCTCCCACAACTTCCGAGGGCAAGGTGTTCCATTGGTTGATTGCCACGTCCACGCCGGGTTTAGCGAAGGGGGGGGGAGTCCCGATATATCATGTGACATTGCCATGATGATGTAAATTTGACAGGTCTGACTTAGAATATAAGAGATCAACTACAAAGATCAGGCACAGGGAACACATGATAGCAAGACTGTCAGAGATACTATTTCAGGAGATGACTTGCTTTGGTTGAAGAATATAATTCTACCTTCAGTGTCTCCATCTGGTTTCAAATGCTGTTCATAAAGGGCTAAACATTTTGCAGTCCCAAAGGATTCATCATTCCTAAGGGGCCTTCTCTTGTAACTGAGTATGCCTTCATTTCTCAGTCTTCTGGCTCCAGACTTTAAGCTATTTTTATTCCCAGGAATTCAGTAAGGGTTCACCAGGGGCAATACACTGTTTATCTTTGTGGAACTATTCTTTGCACAGCCATAGGAAAGAAGTTTAAAGGTCTTAACTTGTCCTTTCTCTTTCTTTATGTGTCAGAGGAATTCTTTCGATTCCACTGCATGCAGAAAATTTGGAGAGATTAGTCCAAGATTTTTGGGGGATTCTTGACACCTCCCAGTTTAAGTCTTTTTCTCTATCTGTTATGTTTAAAAGCAAACAAATATGCAAAGTGAAAAAAGTCAATTTTTGTCATTTGCCTGTGCAAATTGCTCAATTTCAGGGAAAGTAGAAAATGTGCATCAAAAAAATAGAGACTCCAAACAACTGCACCTTGACCTCTTTGTCCTAAAAAAGGGACAAGTGAAGGTTTTGGAGATGCTTTCAAGATATCCTACAACAACAAACTAGCATTCCTGGAACCTCTTTGGTGTCTTGACCTGGCTTACCTCAAAGGTCTGATATGTGATATGTGCAGTTTTTTAAAAGAGAGAGAGAGGGATAGAGAGAGAGGAAAGGGAGGGGCTTTGATTGACCTATCATAACCAGCATTTTTAAGTTATTGACCCTACCCCCATTCCAATTATTAAAAATCACCAGAATTTTTCAACCATTGTCATGGAAACAGAATGCATTTATAGTGTGTGGGCTTTAGAGCAATTGGCAATAAAATCTTAAATGACAAGCACATTGAATGTGAACATAGGATAAAAACTGAAATTCTGGTAGGATTGATTTCTAATTTTTTTTTAAAAAATAATCCAAAACTAGAATTGTTCAAATCCAGAACTTAAAGCTTCTCATCTAAATAAAAAAATGCTTAATCTTACAACTGAGACTTGACCTTTGCCCCAGGTTTACTAATTACATGTCAAAATCTGAATTCATTTCAGAACTCAATGTGCAAGATATAAAGTACATGGAAACATTAATGTTCCTACAGGATGATTCAGTGTAATCTTGATTCCTGCTGGCATTAATGAACACATGCAGTATGTGGCTTCTGCAGGGAAGAAAAAAAAATGACCAGAGCAACAACTCACATTCTTGCCCTCCAAAGTAGCAGGAATTTATTTGCATTGTCTGGCTTACTCAAGTATGGAACATATTCTTCTCTGGATGGAGTCACTGGAACAATCATGGAGTAAACAAGGACATGGATTGATTGACTGTGCCGAGGTTATTCAGTGAAAGAAATGACTTCTAGGTGTCAGCGGGGATAACAACAAGAAAATAAGTTTTGATGAATCACTCCTTTTGTCCCTTAGGCAGTGCAAAAAGTATTTCTTGATCTTTCAGGGACTGATCTATAAAATCTGCATGTCAATTCTTTGAAATTATTCACTGCAGAGTTCTGGCACATCAAAGACTGCAGATTCCAGCAAGTTGGCCCCAATTTGGCATGGCCAATTTTTAAAGGAAGGCAATAAAGCAATGCCATTTTTTTAGCCCCTACAAGACATTTTTTCAGAAGAAGAAGAATAATGATTGGACACACAAGGAATTTGTCTTGGTGCAAATGCTGTCAGTGTATATAAAATAAAAGATACATTTGTCAAGAGTCAAGAATCATAAGGTACAACACTTAATAATAGTCATAAAACTACTTAATCTTGCTAAAGTTGAACCTAAACCTGCTCCTCCCCCTTCAGATTATAACAACCTCCAAACAATAACCTCAATTATTAGGCAGGAGTTGAGATAGTAACTGAGTATCATATTGATGATGCCTGATCCTTTGCTGTTGGATAATCTTACCCAGCATGTACAGATGGTGAAGGTGAATACCACCTCTGCACTGGGCCATATGAGTAGCTGGCCATTGTACCCGCATATGTGCACATGCACAACCTCACTCGTGAGCATTTCCACAAGTGTATACCAGCCACGAGTGTTTGTGCATGCATGCATGCATGTCCTTCCCACCAAATCATCCCTTCTGTCCCCCCTTCCCCCCATTCTGGACTGCCAACCAGAAAGGTTGGGGAACTCTATACTAGAGAGTAGCATTTTATATTCACCCAGTTAACCAGTGGGAGTAGTTCTCAACTTATAACCACAACCGAGCCCAAAATTTCTGTTGCTAAGTGAGACAGTTGTTAAGTGAGTTTTGTTCCATTTTATGAATTTTCTTGCCCCAGTTATTAACTGAATCATTGCAATTTTAAAGTTAGTATCACAGATGTTTAAGAAAATCTAGCTTCCCCTTTGACTTTGTCAGAGGTTCAAACAAGGGGATTTCGTGAGCCTGGGACACTGCAACTGTCATAAATATGAGTCAGTTGCCAAGCATCTGAATTTTGATCATGTGACCATGGGGATGCTGCCCTAAGTCACTTTTTTCAACGCTGTTGTAACTTCAAACAGTCACTAAATGAACTGTTTTAAGCCGAGGACTACCTGTATCAACATTGTTGTAGGTCAGGCCTGTTATGAGGTTGAATCAGAAAGCTCCTTTCAGTCCACAAAGGCTACAAGAAAGGAGGTAAGCTACAGTATTTATTTATTTGTTGTGTTTTTATATGCAAAAGGGAGGAGAAGCACCTGTAGATCATACACCAAAATAATCTCACTGGCCTTGAATGTGTTGCACATTGACTTGGAAGAAAGAAAAATATATTTGCTATTCTGCCTTAGGTAGCAAAATATTTTGGGCTGGGCATGTTCTCAGGTCCTACAGACGAGTCACACTTTCTCAGCCTTACCTGGCAGTTACTGGATTGTAATGAGGATAAAATGTGAACTATCCGGTAATTCACACTCTGGGATAAAGCATGAAAGAAATCTATATGGATAATAACAATAGTAATAAGGAAAACATTCTGTACATATTTTGGTATCATTTTGACTTTGCTGCTTAGTTCTTTGTCTGGAGGACCTGGAATGATGTTCCCTCACAGTGTTCTGTTCTACGGAAGTCAGGTTCCCCATGTCCCTTGAACATGACTTGGGTGTGGGAGAGAAACTCTTCTGAATCACAATTAAATCTCTTAATACTGTCCTTGTCTTGGGAGTGTTTCCTCAAGGCACCTTTCTTGGGAATGTTTCTCCAATAATGAGAGTTTAATTGAACGGAATGTCCGGGTGGACAAGTTTCACTGATAGAACCTGGCAACGATTTAGCAGTTTCAGATTTTAAGTGGTTATAATGATAATGTAGACTTCAAAGGTAATACCTGCCCAGAACAAATGGAACAAGTTCATACTCCCCACCCCTCCCCAGATAGTAATAAGCATATATACAAAATAATACATATTTGTGTGAAATTACCAAACATTTTTTTGCACATTGTTCATGTTCTGGGGGAAGAAGGTACAGATCAGAATATATCTTGTTTGCCTACATTATCACATTTGAAGAGCACTGCAGCCCATTAGGATTGTAATGGATTTTTTTAAAAAATAATAATAATTAAAAAAAGCCCTACAGCCATTGTATTCAAACTTTCCCAAATATGCAAGCTTCTCTATACAACTTTCCCCAATATATGTGTTATAAATAACTTCAAAGTATTTTTAAAGCAAGTTTTCTACTTTTAAAGATGATATTTTTGTTGCATATGTTTTCCTATGCTTATTTTTCTCTAATACCAGCTGCTCTTCTAATTTTAGCCAATATTTTATATGGAATTTTCAGAAATGTATCTTTAATTTTTATACAATTCTCACGATACTTTTTTTCTTCTTCTCCTCCTCCTCCTCCAGAAGATTTTTTTACTAGAGAAGGCTGGGCATATAAAGACCCAGAGCTGCAAGTGCCAAAATCTTGAAAGTAATCCTTTGAATTTCTCCAAAGTTATTTTTCATCTGATAAAAGGAGATAGAACAGCCAAATTGCTTTCAGTGGAATTTAGGATAAGAATGATAGTTTAGCTTTTCCCTGAAAGCAAACTAGAAACTTCAGAAGTAATTTTATTTTAAATCTTGATTGGGATACTCTAATTGTATTTTTCATGGTATCTTGATATGCAGTGATTAGCACAGCACTGATCAAACTTGGCACCTCCAGGTATGTGGCCTTCAACTCCCAAGATTTTTCATAGTTGGGGAAATATGGAAGCTAGTCTGCAAATTCCAGATGGGGCCATTATGAGAAGGCTACATTCATAGGCACATAAGAATGCATGAAGAATTAGGCCACTCGAGTCCACTATCCTGATTCTCATGGTGATAAATCAGTAAGTTGGTAATGAAAATTTTACATTGCCCAGTTGTGTATAATTGCCATTATTTTTATGGAGCTTTTAGTAAATGTTTTCGATAAAAGGTGTGGTGGATGGGAACTTCAAGCACCAAAATTTCCCACTCATCATATGTCTAAGAGATATGTCTTTGTTCCAAATGTGGAACTAAAGTGTACAGTTTTGAAATCGCTTCAAAGAATTTCTTCACAGAAGAAGGAGGGAGGGGGGAAAGAGCTGGGAAAGAGACAGGTGGGGCTGCCAAGACTCCACCTTAGTTTTGGCTCCCTTCCATACCAGTGTTTTTATTCTGATATAATATATGGTGTATGTTTGTTCCCTGAGGCACTTGTTGTATATGCTGTAGCATTGAAATAAATTTGAGTCTGCTCTTGAATAATTGCATCTTTCTCCTCTGCACACCTCATTTTACCTCTAAAATGTGAAAAAATGGCTTGAAATCCTGCATGCCTGATTTTTGATCTATAACCAGCGACTCACACATATGCATATCCTTTCAAAAATTACTACAGTGGTGCATCTGCACTACTAATATGCAGCATCATACCCAAAGTTGTCTTGCAGGAAGCAAAGTTATTTTCTAAAGGTTGCTGCATCCACACAACACAAACACTGCTCTTTAGATGCATGGCACAGAGCAGTGTTTGTCAAGGTTCACAACTTCAACTCCCAGTATTTCCCAACCAGTATGCTAGTATATGACGGTATGAACAATGCAACTGTGTGAATTATTCACACAGCCATAAATCATTAAAATTTCTGAAAAGGAAAAATCTTTCAAAAAGAATAATATTGATGGTAGCATGATTATTTTTCATAAGCTTTAAGTTATTCCCATATTGCAGCAATGATTATTCCAGATCCTAGAATTGTGTAAGTCTCTATGGCTGCTTCTTGACCAGAGTAGCTGCATTCATGCAACACACTGATCTATTATTAACTTTGCAATGATTTAATACATCAATTTTTATTTCATAGAACATGATGGAGCACAAACTGATCAGGCAACATGACTTGATACATTAGATTAAGATTTGTTCTGCTAGTTTGCAGTTTGTTTGTTTATTATCCTGCATTTATTATTTTTATAAATAAATCAAGTTGGCAAACATATAAAATATTCCTTCTTCCTATTTTCCCCACAAGTCCCTGTGAGGTGAGATGGACTGAGAGAGAGTGACTGACCCAAAGTCACCCAACTAGTTTTCATGCGTGAGGCAGGACTAGAACTCACTGACTTTGAGCTTGATGCCTTAACCACCACACCAAGCTATTGCCATTGTGGATATGAATACTACTAGTATTTTCAGTTGGTGGAAGTTGTACAACTGATCAGAAGAATTAAATTATATCTAGAAAGCACCTGCAATAGACATTGTTGGTAAGACATGGGAGCTTCAACTGTGTGTCTACACAATGTCCTATACAGATGTATAGTACAGATCATGCGGGTGAATCCCTTCAATGAGTAGTAAAGAAAGGAGTGGAAAAGGTGAGGGAACCTGCTGCTGTCTCACACATGACTCTTCTAATGAAATCATCACTGCTATGAATGGTTCATTCTCTAATGTCCTTTGTACAGTTAAGCACATGGCTAAAGCCTGACTCATTAATGGTACAGTATGAGGAATGAACTTCAATTATTCTAAAGGACCAACATGCTGATAATGCCACACAGACATAAAGTCAAGATCCATTATAATAACATGTATTTCACTGTCCGTGATCTTTATCTGATCTTTATGATGCAAATAAATCTTTAGGTTTCATTATACAATCATAAAAGACCAAAAGCTTTTGTCCACCCACCCAACCTCACAAATGATTAAAGGAAAGATTTCTGAATTGCTCTTTCCTTTTCAAGCTTAAACAAAAGAATGGAACAAAATAAAATTTTAAAAAAAAGATTTCCCCCCAGTCATAGAGGGCAGTGCTGATCTCTGTTTCTTACCCAGGGGAGCTAGCATTGTCCAAAGACACTTCTGTGGTCATGCAGCCAGCATGACTATATATGACAAGATGCACAGAACACTATTACCTTCCCACTAAGTAGTACCTATTTATCTACTTGCATTTGCATGCTTTCAAACTGCTAGGTGGATGGAACTAGGGCAGGAGCAGGAGTTTTGCCCATTGATCAAAAGGTTGGCTGTTCGAGACCCAAGTACTGCATGATGGTATGAGCTT
Organism: Bungarus multicinctus; assembly: GCA_023653725.1. Classification (NCBI taxonomy): domain Eukaryota; kingdom Metazoa; phylum Chordata; class Lepidosauria; order Squamata; family Elapidae; genus Bungarus; species Bungarus multicinctus. Next base: position 216,730,384 of record CM042834.1, read on the forward strand.
CTGTCCTTGTTCCAGCATAAACTCATATTCCCTCTGGCCCACTCCTGTTATACCTGAATTAGATGACAATCTAAAACATCTTGAGGCTTGATTCTGTCAGAGTTGTAGCTTCGATTCCTATCAAATGCACTGTAAACTTTCTTGCTTTGCAGAAAAACTAACCACTAATTCTCATAAAGAAGACCAAACCATATATATATTACTGTTATATATAATTATACAGTTTCAGATATTATAAAGATGCCCAAGAAGAGTAACTACATGTTTTGGTACTCTTATAATATTACTTTGCCCTAATATGATATTTCATTAATCAAAATAGTAGATCTGGATTGATTATACATGTTGATTGGAATCTTGATTAGTCACTCATTTGGCTGACCATTTTTGAAGAACTGGGAAGAAGATTTCAAGCTACCTCAGTTTGGCCAAAGAATTTTTTTAAAATAAAGAATGAATAAGTAAAATAGACACTTATTCTAAACACATTCACTTAACATGAACCAGGTCAAGATTGTAAGCATGGAGCAATAATAATATCAAGGATGCAAACAATGATTTGAGGCTCCAATTTTATTTTGGAGATCCAGGATTGCACCTGTTGGGGTTTGTTTGTAGCATAGTAACTATTCTCTTTGATTTGTGGAGCAGGGCATACAATATAAAAGAAAAGAAAAAAAGGATACAGATAAATGGCAGCTTTTAATACAGAAAAATGGAGCAGGCAATTGATGTCTGTAGACATACCTCTTCTACTGACATCTGTGTTTTATTTTAACCCAGATTGTAAAGAAACTGGACGTTCATCTTTATATGCCCCTGTAAAGATGTTTCTCAAGGCAATCTGAATACAAAAAAGCCATTTATTAAACAGCCTCTTTTCAAAACAACAAAGCTATAAACTCCTCAAAGTAACCAAGCATCTCTTCATTGCCAGCTTCTAACAGGCCCCGCTGCTTCATCTCCACATAGTTTTTTTCCACTTTTGTTTTATGTTGCTCAAAAGTGAGGAGGGGGGGATGTTTTTTTTCTTTTTTTGTCTGCGGCCTGGGAAGTGAGGGAGGGCTCCTGCGGGTTAATCACATTGAGAGATTTTAATTCCTGCTTCAAACAAAAACGAGGACTGGCAAAATATTCCACTTTTAAAACAGGGATGAAGTAATTCTGAAATGCTGGGAGAGAGGAGGGAAAGGGGGCAACAGGCAGAGACAGAGTATAGCAGGGCAGGAAAAACTGAGGCAGCTTTTGTCAAATTGGGCTATTGAATAATTTTTTTTCCAGTAAAAGACAAGGATTGCTTAAATTGCCAAAGCTCTGGTTTATTTGCCTTCTTATATGAGAAGGAAGGGAGGGAGGGAGGAAGGAAGGAAAACATTGATCTACATTACTGACACATGAACTTTAACATGTACTATAAATGCACTGTCTGATTGCCCCATTACCAAAATGGGCAGGGGATTTTTGCTGGAAGCAGAAATGGACACATTATTCTCTAGTCATCTCTCATTCACCTTCCAGGTGAATGGAGTGTTTTGTTCTGTTCCACTTCAGTTTTCCCTACTGTGGATGCTTGAGCCTTTGCATCAGTGTTGATTCCTGGTGATTGTCTGAACCAGGCCCTGCAGTTTTCTTGCCAAGGCTTTTCAGGAGTGGCTTGGCTATTGGCTATTACCTCCTATCCATGGCTGAGAGACTGTGATTGGTCCAAGGGCTCCTCGCTTGTTTATGCCTCAGGCAGGACTAGGACTCACATCTCCTGGTTTCTAGCTTGATGTGTTAACCACTGCAACTAAACAATTGCAAAGCCCTACCTGTCAATAAATACTTCAGCTTCAACCATAATAATCCAAGAGCACACAATAGATACAAACTCAAGGTAAAACACACCAAACCTGATTGCAGGAAATACAACTTCAGCAACAGAATGGTCATTGTCTGGAATACTCTACCTGACTATGGTTTCTTCCACAAGCCCCAAAAACTTTAACCTTAGACTATCTACTATTGACCTCACCCCTTTCCTAAGAGGTCTGTAGGGGGCGTACATAAGCACACCAACGTGCCTACTGTCCCTGTCCTATTTTTTTTCTTCTTATATGTATCCATTTCATGTACTCATAATAACTATATTTATACGTATACCTATTATCATATAATTGCTTGACAAATAAATAAAAATAAATAAAATAAATAAACTGACTCTCCTACACCAAATTGGTTCTCCCTCTGATATCACTCTTGCCTACTCGGGCTACAGCACTTTAGTTTGTTGCAAGCTAGTCTTAGCAGTTCATTGACTATTTTGCAGAGGAAAGTCTACCTCTTCAACTGGAACAAAGCTTATAATTAACGTTAATACCTTTTAGATTTCACATATACCCTGACTGCTGCAACAGCATAGACACTATCACTTTTGCTCCATAAGGTAAATATTGGTTAGATGAAACTTTGCAAAAACCTTATTTTTTTCTTTCTTTCCTTGCTTCTTCTGTCTATACTTTGTTGCACTGTTCTTTTACCTTTCCAAGACTAACAGGTACCCATAGCTGCTAAATAATGAAACGAAGGATAAAAACTTTCTATTGGTGGAAAATCAGTGGAATTGTGGAACTGCATTTACAAAGAAGATAAAGCAAAGGGAGAAGTAGTTCCATGCTTGCAGTATGAACCACAACTCTTGCAATCTATTACTAAAGTATCTTAAGTGGGGATGGGGTTTTGAAAAGCTTGTTTAGAATCAAGGGGGCAGGAGCACAGGATAGGAACAATTTAAAAAGTAAGTGTGACTATGCAGTTGGTATAAAGTGGGTGGCTCTGAATCAGAAGACAGGTGATGAATCTGAAGCTACTTCTCTTCAGGATAGTGTTTCTCAACCTTGGTAGCTTTAAGTTGTGTGAATTTCAACTCTCAGAATTCCCCATCTATCCTATTCAAACACAAAACACTTGCAGGAGCTTCATAATGGCAGCTGATTCTTATTCATTGTATCAAAACCACAATAAGAACATTTGGGAAACAATAAGAACATTTGGGAAACTTCAAAGCAAAAATGGAATTAGCTCCATTGAATTTGAGAATTCAAGGAACATTTAGTCCAGATTAGCTAACCTAACTTTTGTTAAAGACCAGAAATGTACTAAACACATTACTTACTGTACTTGAGCAGATGTAATTTTTAATGAATGCAGGAATTTCTTGTAAATAACTTTAATGAAATGTAATGTTTCAGAATTTTCCCCAAAATAAAAGTGATGGGGTTGGTTCCCAGACTTTGATTGCAATTCTCTATTTATTTTCTAGGAATAAAGCTGTTAGTCATTTAAAATGACTTTGCTTTGTAGCGAAGGCTGTTGAGAGTGTGGTGGCACGACAGTTTCCCCAGCACCTGGATGAAGCTGACTAGCTCCATCCAGGCTTCAGGCCTGGGCACAGCACGGAGATGACTTTGGTCGCATTGGTGGATGATCTCTGGAGGGCCTGTGACAGAGGCTATTCCTCTGTCCTGGTCCTACTAGATCTCTCGGCGGCTTTCGATACTGTCGACCACAGTATCCTATTGCAGCAGCTGAGGGGGGGGGCTGGGGGGGGCACTGTTTTGCAGTGGTTCTCCTCCTTCCTTTCTGGCCGTTCGCAATTTGTGTTGGCGGGGGGGCAGAGATCGGCCCCGAGATCTCTGATCTGTGGGGTTCCTCAGGGGTCGGTGCTCTCGCCCCTTCTGTTCAACATTTATATGAAGTCACTGGGTGAGATCATCTGTGGCTGTGGGGTAGAGTTCCATCAGTACACTGATGACATCCAGCTGTACATTTCTACCCCGACCACCCCGATGAAGCCGTCGAAGTAATGGCCCGGTACCTGGAGGCCGTACGGTGTTGGATGGGGTGGAACAGGCTCCAGCTCAACCCATCTAAGACTGAGTGGCTGTGCTTCCCAGCACCCCGATACAGCCAGCTGGTTCCATCACTGGCTGTGGGGGGGGAAATCCTTGCCCCCACAGAGAGGGCACGCAATCTGGGTGTCCTCCTGGATGTATGGCTGTCGTTGGAAGACCATGTGTGGCTGTCACTAGGGGGGCTTTTGATCAGATCCATAGGATCTACCAGTTGTGGCCCTTTCTGGATCGGGATGCACTTCGCACGGTCACTTCCGCCCTCGTAATCTCCCACCTAGACTATGCCAATGCTCTCTACATGGGGCTTCCCTTGAAGAGCACTCGGAGGCTCCAGCTGGTGCAGAATGCGGCTGCACGGGTGGTGTTGGAGGGTCCTCGGGTCTCTCATGTCATGCCTCTCTTGCGCGAGCTGCATTGGCTCCTGGTGGTCCTCCGGGTGTGCTTCAAGGTATTGATTACCATCTTTAAAGTGCTCCATGGCTTGGGGCCGGGGTATCTACGGGACCGCCTCCTGCCATCATCGGCCTCCCACCGGCCATAGAGTGGGTCTCCTTGGGGTGCCGCCAGCTGGACGGCTGGCGACCCTGAGGGTGCGGGCCTTCTCATTGGGGGCACCCTCTCTCTGGAACGAATTACCCCCAGAGATGAGGACCATCCCTGATCTCCTGACTTTCCGACGGGCGGTGAAGACTCATCTATTTCGCCAAGCTGGTCTGGCCTAGGGTTCTCTTAGAATCTTAATCTGGTTTTATTTGGTTTTTAATCTTTTTAATTCCCCTTTATATACTTTTATTCCAGCCACTATATATTTGATTTTAATTGTTTTTTAATTTTGTATTGTTGTGATATTTTTAATCGGCTGTACACCGCCCTGAGTCCTGTCATGGAAAGAGAGCGGTATATAAGTTTAATAAATAAATAAATAAAATAAAAATATTTTTAAAAGGATATTTTAAAAAGGATACACTTTGGATAATTAAGAAAGCCAAAGAATATCAAAAGAATGAAGGGTCTGAGTTATTTGTTTCTTATGTTGTATATTTTAATTGGCTTATAATATTGTTTTTATGTGGAGAGTTTGCCATCTAGATAAAGTTTCATTAACTTTAAAAAGGCCCATTCTCTTTTCTTTATATTTTGTCTATACACTCTATATATATATATTGAAATGCTGTGGTTATAAATATTAGAATGGTTTAAAATTGGAAAAATTGGAAAAAGAAATATCAATAGCCTGCACTATTGGTATTTTGATAGCTGAAAATGCAGATGATATGCAAATTCTAGTAAAGGATTGCAAAGGACAGGTAAGAGCCCAGGTGTGGGGGTGTGGGCCAAACAGCAGCAAACACAGAACCGGTTCTGTGCTTGCTGCTATTCAGAGCTACCGGTTCTATAGAGCCGGGCAGAACCAGTAGCATCCCATCCCTGGCCAGATCAGCCTGCTGTGGAGTATCCCAGGGGAATGATTACAATGTAAAGTTTTTGTTTTATTGAGCCATTGTGACACAGTGGTTAGACTACAGTATTGCAGGCTAATTCTGCTGACTGCCAGCTGCCAGCAATTTGAGCTCACCGGCTCAAGGTTGACTCAGCCATTCATCTTTCTGAGGTTGGTAAAATGAGGATCCAGATTCTTGGAAATAATATGCTGATTCTGTAAACCACTTAGAGAGAGATGTAAAGCACTGTGAAGTGGTATATAAGTCTAAGTGTGATTTCTATTGTTTTTATTATTTCTATGATTATTTTATTTATTGGTTTTAGTGTTACTGTGAACTGTCCAGAGTTGCTTAAAATGGGGGGGAGGAGCATATAAATATTTTAATAAATAAGGATGGATTTCATTACAGAAGCTAGAGGGGTGCACCATTGGAAAGGCTTAATGGGCCAAGTTCAGGGACAGATCATCCTGGAGAAAGATGTATGTCCACTAAGTGAAGACACTAATTTGATTGCCTATAATAAAAAACAAAACAAAATTCCTATTATGGCTTCAGTGAAGTTAAGTGCTGTTGTCCTGGTCTCGATGTCCAGTACATAAAGCTTCTTTCCAAATTCCAGTTAAATTGATCAGTATATGCATTTTACTAAAATTTGTACTTTTCTTATAAATCAGTTACATTTTTGACATTTCTGGGAATATTATCAACTAAATCATCCCTGGTAATCAATGGTTTATCAGCCTTTTTACCCATGATTAAATGAGGTAGCATTTCTTTGTTAATTAAACAGGACTTAAGAATGATGATGTGGTAGATGGAAAATTATATAAGTATTAGTTTAAAAAAAAGCTTGCCTTTTGTGGCCAATTATATGTCTTATAAAATGATGGAAAGATACACTGAATATAGGTGGAAAGGAAGGAAGCATTCAGAATTGGTAACTACTTAAGAGTGTCCTAGAAATAGGCCTTCCCTGTAGATATTTGTCCTATTTCACAGTAGTCTTTTCTTTAAGGTACAAAAGGTAACAATGATGAGAGGAAGTGGAGAGTGTTGTTCCACAGATGGTTTGCTTGTATCTTTTCAGCTGATATCTTCTGTAGCAAATATTTAGTAGTTCAAATTTTGTTGGGTGATACCACAAGAATATAACCAATGGACAGGGGTGGGATTCAGTTTTTTTAACAACCGGTTCTGTGGGCGTGGCTGAGTTGGTGGGTGTGGCTTGATGGTCATGTGACTGGGTAGGTGTGGCCAACACAACATCACTCATGTCAAGGGACGCTTCTCCTCGCCTGGCCTCTCATGACAGTGGGAGTGCTGCAAAGGTCATAAGTGTGAAAAATGGTCATAAGTCACTTTTTTCAGTGCCATTGTAACTTTGAATGATCACTAAATGAACTGTTGCAAGTCAAGGATTACCTGTATAAAAATACAAAAAGCTTCTTTGCTTGCAAAAAGCTGCCCTAAATACCAATCATTAGATTAAAAATACCTGCAAGCCAGAATTACAAATCAGACATTTAAAATGCAGTGATAACTATCGAACAGCCAACTCTTGCTCATAAAATGAAATCCTTTAGCAGAGAGGTCATTTAAGCTCTCCAGAAAAAGCAGACCCAGGAAAAGCAATCCTTAGATCCATTTGCATCACTTAAAAATACCAGCTGGTATCACTCACCTCACAAGGTATCCTAAGGTAATCATCCAGCTTTAAGGAAATGTCACATGCCCCTCAGAAAGGCAGTAAAAAAATCAGTGCCAAGCTTGCATCCTGCCTCTTGGAAGTATACCCCAAAAGGACAGTGTCAGATAGTATTAAAGCAGTGAAGGAAGACCCCCTCCCCAAATAGAAAAAGAAACCATGAGGCAAGAAAAAATTCAAACACAATACAAATAATTAAATCACAACAGTAGCTGTTGCTTGTTGAAGCTGAATAGGGAAAATTATCCCATCAATAAACACTGGATTAAAATTCACCAAGCACAGAATTAACCTTCACCAAAAACCAGTTTTAGACCAAAACTCAGAAAGAGTATGTAAACTCACATTTGAATGTCAGTAGCTAGCCAAGAAGCCTTGCTGAATGTCTCTCATCTTGGTTCCCTGTCACTAAAAGCTTTGCTTCATTATTCAATTATTTCTTCAAAGTGCTGATTGTTCAGGGAAGTATTTCCTCCCAACAGCAGTGTAAAAATCTTAAAACAACCCTTCCCCTTTAAGAAAGCCGCAGAAGCTCTGGAGACAGGAAGTCTAGGCTGTCTGCCAAGAATGTAATAAGGGTGGAAAAAAACAAAAGGAGACTGCTTCTAACTACCGGTTCTCTGAACTGCTTAGAAAGTTAACAAGGGGTTCTATAGAACCGGATAGAATGGTAGAATCCCACTCCTGCCAATGGTGAATCTGAAACGTTCTCAATTATTTGCAAATAGGAGGTCTATGTGCCAGAGGTTTACACCAGTTAGGAATCATCTTCTGACTTGTGATTACATATTTGATTTTAAGAGTTGGAAGCCCTTGGCACTCCCCCAGTGGTGGAATTCAATTTTTTTTTACTACTGGTTCTGTGGGCGTGGCTTAGTGGGCAGGATACAGGGGAAGGACACTGTAAAATCTCCAGTCAGATACAGGGGAAGGACACTGTAAAATCTCCAGTCAGAGGTGGTATTTGCCAGTCCCCTGAACTACTCAAAATTTTCATTACCAGTTCTCTAGAACTGGTAGAACCTGCTGAATGCTACCTCTGGTACTCCCCAAATCCTGTTAATATATCAGAAATAAGAAATAGATGAAGTGGTTGCAATTCACTATCCCAATCTTTTGGAGAGTCACAGAGTCTATCCAATTTATTTATTTATTTATTTATTTATTTATTTAATTTTTATACCGCCCTTCTCCCTGGGGACTCAGGGCGGTGTACAGCCAATCTAAAACCCCAACAATAATACAAAAGTTAAAAAAGATTAAATTGGATATTTGGCCGAATAAAAAACCCACCCCACCCCCTTAAAACCCCCAAATTAAAATTACTGGAGACACATTAAAACCCTCTCTCAGCCCAGGCCGGCCTGCTCAAAAAGCCAGGTCTTCAACGCGCGCCTGAAGGACCTCAGGTCCATGCCGGTACGCAGTTCCGGTGGCAGAGTATTCCAGAGGGCAGGGGCCGCCACAGAGAAGGCCCTACCCCTTGGGACCACCAGGCGACACATGGCAGCCGACGGAACCCGGAGAAGGCCCTCCCTGTGTGCACGCACTGGCCTGCTGGAGATCACCGGTAGGATGCGGTCCTGTAGGTAACCTGGTCCAATGCCATGGATCGCCTTAAAGGTCAGAACCAGAACCTTAAAGCGAACCCGGAAAGCCACTGGCAGCCAATGCAGCTCGCGCAGGAGAGGCGTCACGTGGGCGCTACGTGACGCCCCCATAATCACCCGCGCGGCCGCATTCTGTACCAGTTGGAGTCTCCGGGTGCTCCCCGCAGGGAGCCCCATGTAGAGGGCATTACAATAGTCCAGGCGAGAGGTGACAAGGGCCTGAGTGACCGTGCGCAGGGCGTCCCGATCCAGAAAGGGATGATGAAGTTATGACACCAGAATGAGTGGAGTCAACACCTTTAAAACTGCTTTTTTGGGGGTGGAAGGGGAGGTTTAAAACTAGTAATTAAAATGGGAACTAAACTATTCCCATTCCATGTTTAAGCTATAATGATCCCAAATCATGGCTTTAGGAAATTCTTTTTGTAGGGACTGGAAATTTTAAGGATGAAAGGGGGATTGATTTATAGCCATTTTGCCATCAAATTGTAACAGCTGGATCTTAAGAGTAGTGGAGGTTACAAATGGAATGTTGTTGTTGTTGGCTGCAATATCCTACATTTCCATCTTAAAAATCTTTAATATATAGCAAATCAATTTTTAATTTTGAATATAGCTATAAGTGGTGCAAAGAGCCACGGAGAGATACACGCTCAGCATTACAAGACAAAATAAAAAGATCTGCACATGGATTAGAGAACAAATGAAAGTATATGATGTCCTCAAGAGAGTAAAAGAATGGAAATGGGCTGGTCACATAACAAGAAGAATTGATGGCAGATGAACCGAGGCAGTCCTAGAATGGATCCCACTTGATAAAAAGTGTCCATGAAAGAGACCTAAAACAAGATGAATTGATAACACCAGCAAGTATTATGGGCCCAATTGGCAAAAGAAAGCTCAGGACCATATTGGTTGGAAACATGTGGAAGTGGATAGACAATGCCTATGATGATGATGATGATGATGAGTGGAACCATTGAGGCAAAAGCATAGAATTTCTCTGTTTGATAAATGTAGACCTGAAAAATTACTATACTATATACTTATTACTATATAATTTCAGAACAATTAGAAATATTCAAATATACAGTCTTCTATTAGAACTATGCTAAAATTTCACATTCTCAAATTTCTAATTTTGGTTTTCAATATGATTGATGGGAATTTGACACCAGCTGCCTGCAATTTCTTGGCAGGTTCTGCTGTCTGAAACACTTTAATTCCAGGCACCCTTTACTTCCAGTATGTTCTCTTTTGTATAATGGTAATATATCAATAATAGACAACTTTTTCCAGATAGAGAGCTGGACAAGGCATTTTAGTGCCATGCATTCTGAAAAGTAAGTGGAGCCGGGATCTAAACAGCATTGGTTGAATTTAATTACCACCCAAATTGGATTCAAATTAAATGCAATTAATTAAGGATAGCTAATTACATCTGGCATATTTTGCCACAATTACATTCAATTACATTAAACAATTGTTTTGGTGACAAGTTTTGGAGGGCCCTGAAAGTCACATCCACCTGCTTTTGGAAACCTCCAGTATTGTAATACATTCTCATAATAGCATGTACGCTTGAAAGAACAATAACTCTGAATTTAAGAGAATCCTTCCAAGAATCAGTACTATTGCACTGGTTTCTGTCCCTTACCACATTCTCAGCTAGTGCAATTTCTTCCTACCCTCCAGTCAGAAAGAAAATATATTGACATAAATTGCACTTGTGCTACTGGTACTTTCATCATGCCTCAGCAACAAGGCTAGTGAGAGAAAAGTTTAGTTCAGCAATTGATGTGTTCCCTTCCCTTCTTTTTTTTTCCCATAAGGTATCATATAAGGTATCTGCAGAAAAAAAAACCAATCACAAATGATCCTCCTGAATCTGTGCTCTCTCTCTCTCTCTGTTTGTGAATATGTGTGTGTGTGTATGTAAGGGAGAGAAGATGTCTTCAAAAGTGTATATGAATGTGCTATCACAATAGCTGCCATCAAGAGTCTGTCTGGGGTTACTGCAAGCTGGAAGCAGTCAGCAAAGTCTTTTCATGCCATAGATATGGGAACTCTTCCACTTTAAAACCAAATTGATTATGGTGGTGGGAGTATGCTTTATAGGTAAATACAATCTGAGGGGACAACTTTCAAGGACTTGCTTGTTATACTGCCTGGCTTTTAAAGCATGTTTCAGAAGAAAAAGGAGAGGCTATAATAAGATTCCTAGGAAAGACTTGCAGGCTTCCTTAAATACTCTGACATATAAACAAGTGTACCACGCACATTGCTTGCCATTCAAGGCACTGAAATGGGGAAGTAAAATCAGGAATAGTTCACTCCCTCTTATACAACATTTTAGTAATATATTGCCGCATCTTCTTTAGCACTGATAAATGCTTTGTGGAAACTCTCTTTCCAACTCATCAGAAATCGCATCTGTGAGAGAGGCTCATCTTCTCTGTTAAATCTATTTTTGTTCTTATTGTAGCTATTTTGGAAAGGGTTGAACACCAAAAGGGATGGCAAGACAGTTCAACAAATGTGTTGTCATTTCAGAACGGAGGAAGGAATTGTGCCAAATGTTGGAATAGTTTAGAACTGCCAGTTTTGAATGTGTGAATGTGTCATTCATGACATAAGAGAGCTGGGTTTGTAGACAGAGCCTCCTTTTGGAATCTGCCTCCTGTTCTGAAATTTGTATTGTTGTCGTTTTCTGAGTGTCTTTGAAATTCACCCTGAACAGGTAGTCTTCAACTTACAACAGTTCACTTAGTGACCTTCAAAGTTACAACAGCATTGAAAAAAGTAACTTAGGATCATTTTTCAAACTAACGACCACTGCAGCATCTCCATGGCCAAGTGCCTAAAATTCAGATGTTTAGAAATCGATTCACATTTATGACGGTTGCAGTGTCCCGGGGGTCATGTTATCAACTTTTGTGATCTTCTTACAAGCAAAGTCAAGGGGGAAACCAGATTCACTTAAAAACTACTAACTTAACAACTGCAGTGATTCTGCTACTCCTACTGCAATTTGGCAGATCGAATCCCACGAGGCTCAAGGTTGACTTAGCCTTCCATCCTTCCGAGGTGGGTAAAATGAGGACCCAAATTGTTGGGGAAAATATGCTGGTTCTGTAAACTGCTTAGAGAGGGCTGTAAAGCACTATTAAAGCGGTATATAAGTCTAAGTGCTATTGCTATTCACTTAACAACTGTGGCAACAAAAGTGGTAAAATGGGGCAAAATTGACTTAACAAATGTTTCGCTTAGCAACAGAACTTTTGGGTTCCATTGTGGTCGGAAGTTGAGGACTATCAGTATTTTCAGGAGACGGAGATCAAGTTTTTTTTTTTTTAAATGACTTCAATTTTTGCTGAAGAGTGAGAAGACTGAGTGCACTGCCAGTTCTTTACTTGACCATGTGGGCCCATTTGGTTTCCCCCTCTCCCACCCCCTTCCTGCTAGGGAGGTGCTGCAGAGCTGTTCTTCTGGCCTACATGCATCTCATGATTAATTGGATGAAATATCTCAGTACTTATTAGTGGGCTGGTGGTGGGAGGACTGATGATCAGCCTTCGCTGTCGTTTTGGCACTGAGCATTTCAGTCAAAATCCAAAGATAAGTTGTGGTCGTGGCATGGGAACAGAAGGAGATGTGCTGGATGGCGGTGCAGGCTCATGGACTCAGGAAGGGAAAGCCAACCTGGCTGGCGAGATGAGTAAATCGTATTCTCTGAACGCCCAGTTGCTTATTCATGCTGTGAATGAGAAATCTTGGCAAAGGCGATTGCAGCCTTCCCACGGTTGCTTAGAGATAGCTGTCTGTAAAACCGTGCAGCGGCTTTATTAGGCTTTTCCCCCCTAATCCTCTTCTCATGGACAGTAGGAACATCAGTCATCTTTGTCAGTTGAAGATCTGTACAAAATGGCAATTTAATTAGTAACCTTATCTAGAATACTGAGCTTTGGGTTATTGGTGAGCTGTTTATTGAAATAAAACATAATTTTTAACAGAACATTTGCTCTGCTGCCTGATTCCCTCCCAAACACACTAGCAATTCTGAAATGAGAGGACTGAATTATTGTATCAAGAAAAACTGGATGCCATTGCCTTTATCAGTTATGCAAATGTGGATTCTTTCCTTCCTTCCTTCCTTCCTTCCTTCCTTCCTTCCTTCCTTCCTTCCTTCCTTCCTTCCTTCCTTCCTTCCTTCCTTCTTTCCTTCCTTCCTTCCTTCCTTTCTATGGAAGAAAATGTATAAAATTGTAACCATGTTCTATTTTTTTCTAGACTCAAGAGCAGACAAAGCTTTGAGATTCAGTATCCTTATTTTTCATGTTCCTGATCTTAAACTGACTTCATCTTGTTTTTCTATCACTTTTAGCACTTTAATTAGGACTCATGCAATTTTTGCACATTTATCTTATCGAACCATGTCTTCTGCAAGCAATATTCCACAAGAGAAACCATTTTGATAGAGGATACTTTTCCATTATAGCATCGGTGTATGCTCTTTTGAATTAGCTAATTACATGTTATATATGTTACATAAGTTGAATAAATTGAATTAAGATGGATAACTGCTTAGGTAAATTTGCAATCCAAATTATTTTCTCTCCATGCCAATCATAAAACTCATCTACTTCCTCTTCTTGTGTATGGTGGTTGGAGCATAAACTTGGATGATTGCCATATTTAAGGCAACAAAATCTAATTGATATTATTTGGTCATTGATTGCTTTGCAGCCAAGTATCGTTCTTGCTAAATCCTATTTAACAATAAAAGCATTAGGCTAAAGTCAGACTAGGATTACAGAAAATAAAAAGGAGCAGTTCCAAGAGGGGCACAAAGACAATATTTGCTTTGATTAAAAACAGTATGATGGAAAGAGCTACAGTCAGCACAGCACAGCACTTTTTAAAAAGTGACATTTCTGAGTGTTTAGTGGCAATCTTCATGGAAAACTCTTCTTACACTGAAAGCTTGTAGCACAATTTATCACCAATGCAAATGGCACTGGAAGTTAGACAAACAAACACTCTGGAACTGGTTACTGAACAAGGGGAAGCATACAGTTTGAAAAATGTCCCAGGGTCACCTTGAGGATGCTCTTCCCAGGCTCTTCGCTGTGCCTGAATGGAAGTAAATCAACCTATAGCTGACTTCTCAGCACATTGTGCTGCTGTCCATGTTGGAATGGAGCCAACTCCTACACAGCAAAGGGAGTAAACCTTGTGAAATTTGTTCCTATTTGTAATATCTAAGGCAATATGGATTATGTCAAATTAATTAATATACACTAAGAGTTCTACATGGAACCTGAAGTTCTTGAAAGTTTTTAGTAAGGTGATATTTTTCATATAAACATTGCATGTTTTATCCCCTAGAGAGATCAATATCCTCATAAAATGATTGGCAAACATCTATCCCATGATGAATATTTCTAATAGGGAAATAGCAGTTTTGAATCTGATCTCCTGACCTTCTGCTTCAGAGTGAATGGGTGTATGAATGCAGAATCCTTTTGGAACCTTAAAGTAGTTGTGCCTTTTCCAAGATTATAAAAGTATCTGCAGACCCTGGAAAAGAAGATCTTTGAAAGCTTCATGTTAATTTGTGATCCCATGTGCTCTATAGCACTTATTAAAGATAAAATCTGAAGCACTGAACATTCCTTGAAATAAACTGTTGCATCTCAATTATTGAGTAGGGAACACAGAGAGGCCAGGTGAATTAGACTTCAGAAGAATTCAGCAAAGTTACTGGTTTAGAGAAACAACCACTTTTTATAGAAACAGTTTCAAATTAATCTTTTTATGGATTTGGTGTTCTTCTAGCCTGTTTAGCTGGAATATTTGCTACAAGTTAGGATAGGATTCAGCAGATCCAACATAACATCAGCAGAACTGCAGAAATTGAAGAAATGATTGCCTTGAGAAGGAAGTCTTGAGAAATTAAGAAAAACTATAAATGAATTCAAATTTGCATAGAAAAAATGCATGCAAACAGTCAGATGTCAGAAACATGAAACTTTAAGGATTGTAATACTAGTAATACTCATATCTTCATACTGTCTTCAACCACATAGAAGTTGGTTTCACAAGAGGTGATGATGGCTGCTGGAACCTTCATATATTTTATATGTATTTTAACCATATATTTTAAGTATATTTTAAAAGAATGATTTGTGGAAGGTAAGGCTATCAAGTATGTAAAGAGATAAAGGGAATAACATAGAACCCTTTAAATTAAGGGAAAATAAAAGATTTATTTTGCCCAAGGAAGAAATGGAAGGGCAAAAGCACGAGGCCCAAATGAGGCTCCACTGTCTGCAGTTAACAAGGAAAGAAGACCAGTGAGTTGCAAAGAATTCAAATTTGAATGCTTGGCCAAACACTGAGAAATAAAGAGTAGCTGCGATTTTCATCAGTAAAGAAATTAAGGCAACATTAGAATTGATTTGAGGGAGGCCTGAAGTTGAAGGCTGAGAGGTGAAAAAACAGACTGGAATACAGATGGACCAGACAAGAGAAGGCAGAAGGGGAAACTATCATGTGAGACCTGCAGAGACAATAGTTGCTGTGGGCATTTTGGCATGAGAAGGGAAAGAATTGGATTGTTAAACTATATACTGTGCTTTAGAAGCTGCACACTTTTCAGATGACTGCATAGTCCGCAGGGCACAAGAAGATTTATTCCACTGTGTTCAATGCCTTATTGATTTACTTTATTTCTGAAGATTCTAGACAGCTTGTGAACCATGTGGTCTTCTCTGTGTATCTGTTTTACTAATACAAATAATGAAGTTGCTTTCTGATCATAACTAATAGTGACTTTTTAAAATTAAATGTCCCAAGAAAGAGGGAACATTATCTTTCAAGTCCTGTTGCTGATTGGACACTCTGGATGGTTTACAGTACAGGTATACATGCATGCAATTAAAATCTAATAGAGACGGTTAAAATAAGCTCTAGTGGAACACATACTATTGAACAAGACTGTTTATTTTTCAGATAGAAGTAAAGACTGTCTTGTCTTTACTGAAGACAAATTTAAAGTTCTCAGTTGCATGGTATCAGAAGGATCCAGGAGAAGGCCTTTATGTATAGGCCTGAAATACCTTGGAAAATGAGAAAAGCTTCTTTTTCCTCATCCTAATGTCTGGATAAATTCATATAGAGCTATGTGGTTCCCCAGAGATGCTATGCTATTCATGACTGTAGAATCAACACCCTCAATTGTGTCCAAAGGAAATAACAGATGGAGCTTTTCCAAGATTTATGATTGCTTTGGACTTCCAGTGAGGTTTATGGCAGAATAGTTGTCCTTGAAGGAACAGGGATGGCATTGCAGTGGAGATCAATGCTCAGACAGTGAATTCTGCCAGCAGAGTCTTTCCAGATGAAGAGCAGATCATGAGATTGCCCACTTGCACTCCAGATAGCTGCTCCTCATGATAAATGCAGAAACAGAAGTTTTTGTGGTTGGCTTCTGAGTTGAGTAGTGGAAATTGATGAATTTCAAACAATCCCACCGCTGTAATGCAGCCTATAAATAACACAATGTTTCCACAAGCCTAATTTCTTAAACACTTTTGGATGTAATTAAGTTGTAATTAGGCTGGGTATGTCTAGTCTAATAAAAAGAAAGACTGGGGGGTGACATGATAGCAATGTTCCAATATCTCAGAGGCTGCCACAAAGAAGAGAGAGTCAAACTATTCTCCAAAGCACCTGAAGGCAGGACAAGAAGCAATGGATGGAAACTAATCAAGGAGAGAAGCAACTTAGAACTAAGGAGAAATTTCTTGATAGTTAGAACAATTAATCAGTGGAACAACTTGTCTCCAGAAGTTGTGAATGTTGCTCCAACACTGGAAGTTTTTAAAAAGATGTTGGATAACCATTTGTATGAAGTGGTGTAGGGTTTCCTGCCTATACAGGGAGTTGGACTAGAAGACATTCAAGGTCCTTTCCCAACTCTGTTATTCTATTCTATTCTATTCTATTCTATTCTATTCTATTCTATTCTATTCTACTCTATTCTATTCAGCAAGAAAGAATAATAATATATGTGTACAGTTTTTTTTTATCAAATTGGATGTCCTTACAACTTAAAATGGAATAGAAGTGACATGATAGCAGTGTTCCAATATCTCAGGGGTTGCCACAAAGAAGAGGGAGTCAAGCTATTCTCCAAAGCACCTGAGGGCAGGACAAGAAGCAACAGATAGGAGCCAATGAAAGAGAGAATCAATCTAGAACTAAGGAGAAATTTCGTGACAGAACAATCAGTGGAATGGCTTGCCTCCAGAAGCTGTGTGTGCTCTATCACTGGAGATTTTAAAGAAGTGATTGGACAACCATTTGTCTGAAATAGTATTTGGTCTCCTGCTTGAGCAGTGGGTTAAACTAGAAGATGTCCAAGGTCCATTCCAATTCTGTTATTCTGTTATAAAAATAAAATGTTCTATAGAATAGAAGAACTTTATTGTCATTGTACAAGTACAACAAAACTGTGGATGCATCCTAGCAACTGTTTGCAATACAATAAAACCAAAGGACTTAAAAATAAAGATAAAAAAAATAGAGTACCCACATTTCCATTTGCAATGTGAGAGTGCAATATCTATGAATATACACAAAATATACATCCAACGCTGACTGTGACGCTTGCAAGTGTAATCAGAGATAGATTGTACTGTAATAAGTTATTATACATCTGTATGAGGTATTGCAGTTTCACATCTTTTCACATCTTAATATGGTAGTAACTTATATTTATTTGCAGTTCAGATAGGCCAGGGAAAGAAACTATTTATTAATCTAGTGGTGTGGGATTTTATTGACCTAAAGCACCGTCCAGACAGCAGCAGGTTAAAAAGATAATATAAACAAATGGGATCAATTTGGGGTTTTTTTTGGCCTATAATAGAAGACTTCCATATTTTTTTTTAATTCTCTAACTCAGTCATGCTATTCTGACCTTACTGGGAAAATCTATTTGCCACTAAGTTGCATGAAAGCACTGACTCTTTGTTTTAACTGTATGACTTACGTTGCACTTACCCCAAACTTGTTCTCTTTGTAATCATTTTCCAGGAAACCATAATGTGTTTCTGTTCTGTATGGAGCTCTTCATTTACTAAAGCATTCAGCCTGAATATTGTTCCTCCTAAAAAAAAAAAAAAAAGCCAAGAGGAGCGTTTTATAATGAGAGTGTGAGAGAAGCTTTTCAAAGTTAGAAGTTAGCAATTCAAGGAAAATACCAATTACAAAAGAGCATGGAGAACGACTGACATGACCATCAATTTATAACACTTAAAATGTTATGTTAGTCAGTGGACTATTGAACCAATGTTGTGCAGCTTGTCAGCCATAAGGCTGACACTGCTCTGTTTAGAATGCAAACAGTAAATCTAAATTATGAAATCATCAGTGGAAAAATTAGGTGGGCTAAGGATCACAAATAAAAGGGCAACAACATATCAGAAATAAGGAAAAAAATCTTAAGAAATAGGAACTTTCTCTTGGGGCCTAATAACCATAATCAGATCTTAAGCTGCTTTTCTGAAATAATTGCATAATATGATCTATGAATGATTAAGACCAGTTTGTTAGCATTATTTATGGCTTCAGAGTCTTTAATGAATAAATGCATATTGTGATGCCTGAGAACCTTGATGTGCTATCTACAGGGTCGTGCCAAGCAAGATCCAAACAAGCAAGTAAAAAAGTAAGAATTTCGTTTTTCAAGATTTTTTTTTAAAGTTTATAGTTTTAAATTGGGGTAGGACACTTTCTGCATTGGTTCACTGCAGCTTCAGATCTTTGCTGAACAATTGGAAGGTTGTCAGACATCCTGTCCTCGCCCTGCTTTCTTGATCGTTGCCAAAGGACTATTTCAAAAAACTATTACGTAAATATTTGCAGTTTTAAAATGAGTGGACTTTAAGTCCCAGAATTTCTTTGCCAGTATGTTGGCTGGGAAATTTTGGAAGCTGAAGTCTAAACATCTTATAGTTGCAGACACTGGGAAACACTGCTCTAAATAGTTGACTCTCTGTGGAATCTCCCATCACAAACTAAATCCTGATTCATTCAAAACATAAATACAAACTATGGTAATTTACACTGACATACCAATATATGTTGTATTCCATTCAGTTCTCCCGAAGATGTTAATATTTTTGTGAATTCCTAATGCATTCTAATGGCTCTCTTTTATATGTTTGCTCTGAATGTGATAGAGGGCTTCCAAATAACAGTGAATATATAATGTAGAAACAAAGTCTAAATCTTCATATACTGTATATTGAAATGACTGGATTGCTAAAAATTATAACATTTTAATTATATTTGAGAATAGAGTCATATATCAGTCATGTAACTGAATCCCAGGCCAAGCATTATTACGTTGGGTGTAGATTTATTCTATTGACTTCACTGGATTGATTTGGAACCAAACCATTTGGATTTGTTGGGTAGAAAGGGAGAAATAAAAAATGTAAATAATTATAATTATTTATAAATGTAATTATTTTAGTCAGATTTCAGGGCAGAACATCCCCACAGTATAGTCTTTCATTTTCCATAGGTTTGAACTAACTGAGTCCAATCTTTATTTAATATTTGACAGTAGTCACTTGCTTTTGTCCTAGAGGAAGAATAAAATCAAGGTTTAGCAGCTGAAACTTTTCTCAAAATTGAAATTCTCAAAGAGAAAACATTAACAGTTTTAAATTAAAGCCTTAAAAGAATGATAGATTGTGTATTAGGAGCCTCTAAACCATTTTGGATTGGTTCACAATGTGCTATTTTGCTGATTTTAGAATATCACTTTATCCTTGGAAGAGAAGTTGGCATCTTATATAACTCTTTGGAACTGCCAGGTTAACAGGAACAAATTTTTAGACCCATTTTTAATTATATTGAATAATTTGGGGGATAAAACCTCCCACGCCCCTTAAGCCCTCATCTAAACTGTCCCAAACACAGAAATACTATTCTAAAAGTCTATGGAGATCCTCAGTCATCCAGGTCATGGTTGTCCCAAAGATACATTTTCAAAAGGCAAATGGACTTACTGTTTTTTCTTTGAAGACATTTCACTTCTCATCCAAGATGAGCTGAAGAAACTTCTCATCCAAGAAGATCTAAAGAAGCTTCTTGGATGAGGTGTGAAACATCTTCAAAGAAAAATCAGAAAGTCCAGTTCTCTCTTGAAAAAGCACCTTCTGAAACTTTAAACTTTGGTCTTACTGGAGATACTTGGACTTCATTGGTCATGAATTCAAACGTCTTGGGGCAGAACCAAAAAAAACCCCAGCCAACAAGTGGGACTAACCCCTGCCTTAAAATGTTAACCTAAACTTTTAATCCACAAAACAGAATGAAAGAAAAAATTAAGGAAACTGTAGAAAAGAGGTATATCTCTTCCTTAGCAATGTTTGCCTATCTTTTTACATAGGAAATTCCCTCATGACAGGTTTCTTGCATTTATGGTTGAATATGCTTTTCACGAAATGTAAATATTCTTAGTCAGATGTGTATTTGTGGGTAAACTGGGTTTAATTTTGAGAGATGACAAATTTCATGTTAAACAAATCAGGAACAGACGCCAACCAAGTCAAAAAAGAGGACAATCAAACGGGACACATGATATTCTCTCAGGCCAAGCTATTAATTTGTTAGTATTATACACAGAACAAATTCCTAGAAAACCGGACAGTGTCAAGCCTGCAGCTAAAGAAAAGCTGGAGTTGCCCTACTGTATTCTTTTTTTAATTTGCTTATTCTGCTTCCTCTCAGCATATTTCAGGAGTGGGATGAATTTTCAGCATTGCAAGCAGCTGTCTTGCCTCTCTAATATAGCAAAGCTAAGCAAAAATGCCAGAAGGCATCAGGTAATTTAATAAGACAAGGCATGCAAGGCCCTGACTAACTCTGCTCACAGAAATGAATGGTGCTATTGTATTTGCTGCAGCAGCAGTCCTGATGGCCAGGCACTCTTTGCAATTATCAGGCTTGCTCCTGATAATGAATTTTCAAAGAGAAAAAATAATTTGATTGATTTCCAAGGTTTATTATATATATTCTAAAAAAATTAAGTAATGTTAAAGTTAATAATGGAGAAAATCCATCTTGTCTTTCAGAAACCTCCCTTTTTTGCTTCCCCTCCTCCTCTTTCAAACTTTTTAAACTCTTACAATTTTAGGCTGGAATAGAGAATTTGTTACTACAATAGAAGGAACAAGGACCAATGGCTGTCCTGTTTTGATAGAAACAGATAGCTAGATTTTGCACTTTGCACCAGTGAGTTAGTAGGCCATTTTAATGCTACTGTTACAGCTTTATGAAGAAAGAATGTATTATAAAATAGAGAATGAAAATATAATACCTTCAGACAGTATTTTCAGAATCACGTTGTGCATGAGATAAAATACTCATGGAATTCCATATGTTGCTCAATTAGATTTCCTGGAATTCTTAATATTGTCTGTCTTAGTTAGGAATATGTCAGTTTTCACTTCCTCACCTCTAACGTATCCCATTCTACTGAGTGAGTTTTACTCTTAAAACAGGGTGTTCCGTTAAGAGGCCAGCTATTAACTGACTTGAGCTGCCTAACAAGTTGAACTGCCAAGACAAAAATCTAAAGAGATTAGAATGTCTTCCTGAAGTAGATATGTAGGATGGGCACTTGCAAGTAACTAAAAAAGGTGGTGTCATTACATTAGTAACATGTTGGAACTCAGTGTTCCTTGGTGTAAATTCCCTGTTTTTAACTAGTAGCAGCAAACAACCACATATTAAAAAAAAAGTTTAGATCATGATTTGTTATGAAGATATGCATAACTAAATTAATGAAGTCCAGATAAAAAGCACTGCATTTGAATGCTTCTCCAATTGATAAATACATTCATTTATAAAATAAATGCAATATGTATCTTTATATTTTATCCTAGAGTAATATTATCAGATAGTGATATGTCTGGATTTGCATTTGCATGCATCATTCACCCCATATTGTAACTCAGTTCCACACACGACTGGGCATGGCTAAGGAATTTTAGGGATGACTTTCGATAAATCTAGATATCTAATGGTCCAAAAATGAGTTTTATATTTAGAAAGAAAAAAATGTGTAAAATCACAATTCTACTAAGTCAAGTGAACGTGAATCTGTAACCTTCCATTAGGACATAAGAAATGGCTTGCTGGATTAGATCAAATTCTACTTCATCCAGCATTGTTTCCAAGTAAGTATTAAGTATATGGCAGTAAATGGGTAGTAATTCACAGGTGAATCTTCAGTTGATCTTGTTTCACTTATTGAAACATGTACTTATAATCTGTATGAGGAAAATAGCTGTAAGATACAATCAAGGCAATTGATTGAGCCAGGTGAAGAACCACATTGGTCTTGCCTTCATGAAAATAATAAAAAAGGAGTTTCATTGACAGGAAACATTTAGTATTAACAAAACAATCTGAAATGGAGTTTGCTTTGTAGTTAATATTGTTTACGGACAACCAAGGAATGTCTCCTTAAGCATCAGAGCACAGGCACCAACAACAGCTGATATGGGACATATGCACTATTGAACTTGGGTCAATTATCTACTGAGCATGGTTCATAATACAGTCAATTATTATGAGTGTTACAAATTCATATTAGCTCATTATCATGACACCACTATTAAATATGACATCTGTTTCACATGACAGTGTTTGCTGTAGTTCACTGTTTTTCTTACAGGCAGTTTGGATGTCATGTATGAGCTGGAAGTTCAAAAATTAATCAGTTCACATCTTGGTTGTGCCTGTTGTGATAATACCCATAGTATTGAGACAATCTTTTTCACCATCCTGTCTAGAATTTGCATCCTGGGTTTATATATCAGTCAATAAGTTTTTCTCCCGGTATTCATGCTAACTTTTTCCCCACAGCCCCTTTGGCTGTTGCTTCAGGAAGAGATTAGGTTTGACTTGCTATAAAAACAAGGATTCCTTTTCTTAGTAGAAGGGATCTGGATCCAGCAAAATTTTCTTGCTCAGGAAGTGATCAGAGTGGAATATTTTCCCAATACCTATTCCTCACTCAAAGCCCTGGCATCCAATTATGGCATGTTATCACTCTCTGGAGATTTTCTAGGGTTTTCCGTGGATGGTCAAGTTGTTATGCTATGCATTTTAAATTCAATTTATTGTAGAATATGTAGCAGTGTTCCATATTGCCCAATAGCATAGGGTTAAATGAGGTACCTCAAAAGCTCCTTACTGAAATTGAAATTAATCTAAATCTACCGGAATGACACCCACATATAGCTTGACAAGTACATAGGAACTTAATTTACATTTGATTTAAAATCTTATGCTTATGTATCATCCAAAAGGGCTTTTTTGCTGACTGGGTATAACCTCGAGTAAGGATTTGGTTTTTGATGTTTTCCTTGAAACCTGAACATAATACAATATCCAATATAACAAAATAATATGCTGCTTTGTGAGGGGTGTGTATGCTGCCTGTTTCTACAGGGATGCATGAAGATTTATTATTTAATTGCATGGCCAGAGTTGCTTATTCATTCAAGAGAATGCACTGGGGAAGGTGGATATTTAAAATCCTGTAGATCTATACTCAGGCACAAACCACACACATAATCGGTTTTTATATACTGTAGCTTTAAGAATGAAATCAGCTGTGGGTTTTATGTCACCATAAGCTTCTTTTCAATTTACTGCAATAAGCTGTTTGTTTGTTTTATCCAACTGATATATAATATTAAGCCCAAAACTACTGTTTATGAATTTCAATAGCTAGGTTTGAATATCAGTTCACATTAAGAGAAACTGAAACATAATATTGCACCTCATGTTTCTAAGCACCTTATGATTGTTGTTTGGATATCTTGGTATTTTCAGAATCCAGAATTTTCAAAAGTATCAAAAATGGCTATCATACCAACCAATTTTCACCTATATTCATGGTGGTTGTAGCTCTTTTCCAAAATGTGGCTCATTTTGATCTTTAAAACCTTTAATGCTTTACATCAGGGGTCCCCAAATTTGGCAACTTTAAGACTTGTGGACTTCAAGCATAACTGGCTGGAGAATTCTGGGAGTTGAAAACCACAAGTCTTAAAGTTGCCAAGTTTGGAGACATCTGCTTTACATCTGAAGGACTGCCACCTGTCATATGGACTTTCCAGATGTTACAGATGTTAGAACAGCAATGTAGAATGCAACATAATTAAAGACAATGTTTCAATTGTGGGGAGGGCATTTAGTTGATAAGGCCTTGTAAGGTGAAGTACAGAGAATTTATCTCTATGACTGCCCAACTCACTTTCAGTGACTCCTGCTAGCTTATAAATTAGGAATTGAATTATCATTTAGTGGCATTCCTTTTTCCTGACTGGGTCATTTGTAGCTGATCAAAATAGTTTTATATTCTTGGCTTCCTTAAAGGTTTTTAAGTGTTTTGTAGCTGCTTTGGTAGGGAAGAAGGAAATTCTCTTAAATTCTTATCATGCACTGCTTCCTTTATTCATTATATTTTTCATACTTAAAAGGACACACCATCTTAGAATCTGCTACTGAAGGGTAGACTATTTTACATCAGTTTCCATTCTAAATTTGATATTTCAAGATTGCCTTCTGGAAAAGATATAATCCGTTTTAGTAGAATTGTTTAAGTATTTTTCAGGTTTTCAATCTATGAGAAACTGGATTTACAAAACCAGGCATAGAAGGTTAGATTACAATTTGCAATGCAAATCAGTGTGGTGTACACTACATCACGACAAGTACATGAGAACTAAAATTAACCCCCCGAGAATTAAAATTTACCCCCCTGGTTTTACAAATACAGCTAGTCCTGTATTGAATTTGCTTTTCTCTGAAGATTTTGGTCCACACAAAAATTCTGCTAAAGTCAATGAATGCTTGTTTCTAGAATCAGATGTGATTAGTGTCATTCCTCAGATCAATACAGGTAGTTTTTGACTTATAACCACAATTGAGCCCAACATTTATGTTGTTAAGTGAGGCATTTGTTATGTGAGTTTTGTCCCATTTTACAACCTTTCCTGCTATAGTTGTTAAGTGAAACACTGCAGTTGATTAGTAACGCGGTTGTTAAGTGAATCTGGCTTCCTCATTGACTTTGCTTGTCAGAAGGTTGCAAAGGTGATCACATACCTTGGGACACAAGCAACGGTCATAAATATGAACCAAACAGCTGAGTTTTGATCATATTATCATGGGGATGCTGCAAAGATTGTAACTGTGAAAAATGGTCATATGTTGCTTTTTTCAGTGTCGCTGTAACTTTGAATGGCCACTAAATGAACTGTTGTAAGTCGAAGATTAACTTACTTCAAAGGCAGGATATTTAAATATTCAGACATCACTCATAAGCTGCATGCATTACGGTTTGCAAACTGCCATTTGTAGTTAAAAATGCCCAAACTCAACAAATGGTGGTTTAATCAAATTATAGTTAAGCAAAGCAATCTACTCATAGGAATACAGTTTCTCCTTTTTTTTGCCATGATCTTGGCCTGAAGAATGATTACTCACTGATTATATTGAACAGATTTAATACACGCATTAGCCAGGGTGGAATGTTATAAAAAGAAATAGTACAATTTCATTGCTATTTTTAATTTGAAATATGACAGTGAAAAAGATACAACCTATTTAAAAATCTGACTTTATGGAACTTCAATTTGCTTTTCTGTGGGTTTTTTTTTAAATCGACAGATTTGTTTAACATTTATCTTTTTAAGCATGCAAATGTCTAATTAAGTCTAATAAAATCTTACCAGACTCTCAGAAATTCTTAGATGTCACAGTGACATTCATGTTAGGTCTCAGTAACAAAAGTAACTCTGCCCTTCTCTTTGCTTGGATTTGTATCTTAAATTAACTTTAAAATGACACCAAAGTATTGCTTTGCAAAGGTTAAAACTAAGTAAGGGAAGTCATATTCATCAGATCTAGAGAAAAATTGCATTTCCAATTTGTAATTTGAGGACTTGTGCTTTCTTGAAATATTAAGAAAATAACTTAAAATCTTAAACTATGCCTACAGGCTCATAAAACAAGAACGTTTCCATTCTATTGTTTCTATGAAAGGAATAGAATTTGTGACAAAGAATTCTCCAAGATTTCCTAGAGCTACTAGGACCATGATTAGACACATTCCAAACCAATTTGAAGTAGGTTTTAAAATGCATACATTAACCCTCTATGATTTCTAGGAGGACTACCAGATAAGGACTGCAAATATCTAGATGAAAACAAAATGGTGGTAGAGATCTACAAACACCAACCAATCACTGAGCTAAGCTGTAAAAGGCTTAGGTAACCATGGTCAGGTGCCAAGGATGGAGACTTCAGTCATTTTCTGAGTAATAAGGAACCAGGAATAGGTTTTCAGCTTTGATGATTTTTCAGTCAGACTATATTCAAATATGATTCTACTGCTATTTTGGAGGGCTGAATCCATGTATAAAGAGAAGCTGTTTAAGAGTTTGGTGGACAGGATAAATAGTGTGGGGATAATTTAGGAGGAGCTGACCAGGTAATCTCTAGTTCTAGCTTCTTAGTGTTATTTAATGGCCATTCAGAGTTTTGTAATACGCAGATGATAGCCCTGTGAAATATAATGAGATATGTTTAGTACACATGCTAATCACAATTTTAAAAAGTGTGTCTGTTTGTGGGTGTCAGATATGTCAAGTGAAAAATCCTACTTATAAGTAAAATGTATTTTTATTCTCATCTTTTCCTGCCATAATGTTTATGCAGATGTACATTCTCTGGAGATTAATGCTTAATCATCCACACTGAGAGACTCGAATATAAGACATCTTCTTTGGTCCTTAACTGTGGAAGTTGTTGGAGAAAAGTGTATATCACTGGAAATATTATACAATAGATACAATTTTGAAATCTCCTATTTGGAATGTCCCTAGAGGACAGTAGCCAGAATCTAAGAACAAGGAATACACCCACTCCAGCTTAAACTGCACAATAGGAGCTGCAGTAACTCCATCTCCAAGCGGTAGCTGCTGACAGATTAGTCAGTGAAGAATTTCAGGTTGTCTCCTTCACAAAAATGCACCCGGATGCAATATTAACACTGGACTAACTAAAAATGAGTTAAAGCTGCCTCAGGCCTGGGCTTGGAATGAGGTGAAAGCAATGTGAAGAAAGATAAAGGTAAACATTTCACCAGCCCAGTAATGCTAGGAAGTGGTACTCATCTCCGTTTCCTAGTCAAGGAAGCCAGTGTTGTCCGAAGATGCTTCCACGGTCTTATGGGCAGTAGAACTATCTGCCGAGGTGCATGAAACACTATGACTTTCACACAGAAATGGTATTCCCACAGAAAGTGGCCCTGGCGGCTCCGGAGCGGCTTCGTGGCGGCCGTGGCAGCCTCGGATCGGATTCAGAGCGGCCTTAGTGGCCTCAACTGCGGCGTGGCGGCCGGGGTGTCCGTGGAGTGCGATGGACGATGAGTGGCAGCCCCGACGCCCTCGAAGTCCTGTCAACGGTATCTGGCATCGGCCGACGGCGCTCCTGGACAGCCAGCGGAGCTGTGGACATTCCCCCCTTTTCCCTGGGGCCCCCACCGGTGGCAGAGGTGGTGGGCCCGGGAGGGGGGGGATTGGTGGCTCTGCCTGTGACTTTCCTCCCCCTGGGGTCTCCACCAGTGGCAGAGGTGGATGGACCAGGGGGAGGGGCTGTGCACCCCAAGTCGGCTGGACTTTATCGAACGCTGCCGAGGAACAGCAAGGGGTGCGGAGAACGTTATGGGACTGCCGGGACGATGTGGTCGGGGCCTCGGAGGTACTCGAGGGGAGAGCTTTGGGCTCTGAGGGATGTCCCCCTCTCCCTTAAGTGGCCTTCAAGACTCTCCAGGACTTTCCTCGATGACGGATCCTGGGATCCTGAGAGATGGTGGGGCCGGAAGAACCGGAAGAAGCACGGGAAACCGGGGTTTTTTAATTTTTTAATGGGTTTTTTAAAGGGGTTGGGTATATCCAGGACGGGTTCGGGAGACAGCCCGCGTGGATTTGGGGGCAGCCAGGCCAGCACGCGCGCCTGGAGGGGCTCGGGGGGTTCCGTGCTGGGGTGGCAGACTGAGGGTGAGATGCCGGGGACCAATTTTATCAGCACGGTGGCTGGGAGGGGTAGATATGCTGGGGGTAGAGGACCATATCTGGTTAGGGGATCGCGCTGCCGATATCTGCAAGCGGTAGCGCACTCCGACCCTCCTCACCCAACCTGCAGTCCTGGTTGTCTGGAGCCTCAGGCCCTGAATACCCGGCTGTTGTTGTGCAATGCCAGGTCTGTGGTTAATAAGGCTCCCCTGATTTGTGATCTGGTGCAGGAGGAGAGCGCGGACCTGGTAGGTATTACCGAAACCTGGTTGGGCCCAGAGGGCGGTGTCCTTCTGGTAGAGATGTGCCCACCAGGTTTCCTTGCATTTCATCAGCCCAGGGCTCAGGGAAGGGGTGGCGGGGTGGCGGTGCTTATTAAAGAGGTCCTTTGTCCTAGGGAGGCCACTGTCCCTCAGACGGCTGATTGTGAGTCTCTCTTTGTGAAGTGGGGACAAGGGGTTCAGATGGGCCTTTTGATGGCGTACCTGGCTCCCTGCCACGTCTCATCAGCCCTGCCCGGACTCCTTGAAGTGATAGCCGGGCTGGCGGTTGAGACCCCTAGGCTTTTGGTCATGGGGGATTTCATCCTGCCATCGCTCGGTGAAACCTCGGGGGTTGCCTGGGAGTTCATGGCTTCCATGACAGCCATGGACCTGACCCAATTAGTGTCTGCCCCCACTCATATAGGAGGACACACGCTGGACTTAATTTTTGTCTCGGGTCAGTGGTTGAATGACTGTAATTTTGGGGATTTAGTTATTACACCCTTGTCATGGACAGATCATTCCCTTCTTAGACTGGACTTCTGTTCCGCCACCCCCCACCGCAGGGAGGCGGAGTTACGTAGATTGTTCCGCCCCAGGCGCCTGATGGACCCGGAGCGGTTCCAGAGGGAGCTTGGGCCATTTCCTGAGTCTCTGGCTCACAACTCGCCTGGAGACCTGGTAGCCACCTGGGATAGGTTGGCTGCCGGGGCTCTGGATCGAGTTGTGCCTCTGTGACCTCTGACCCGGCACAGATCCCACTTGGCTCTGTGGTATACGGAGGAGCTATGGGAGATGAAGTGCCGGAAAAGACGTCTAGAGAGCATTTGGAGGGCGAGCCGGACTGAGTCTGACCAGACACAGGTAAGATCTTATATCAAGACTTACCTTGTGGCGATAGAGGCGGTGAAGTGTTCGCACTTCTCCGCCCTTATTGCGTCGGCAAGAAATCAGCCTGCCACCCTGTTTAGAGTGACCCGCTCTCTGCTTGAACCGAGAGCGCGGGATGACCTCTTGCAGGGTAGGGTAGAGGAGTTTTCCCGATTCCTGCACGACAAAATCGCTCAGATTCGGGACGGGCTGGACTCCAATTGGGTGGTCCCGGGGGAGGTGTCTGGGGCAGGTCTTGAGAATGTTATCTGGGGGGAGTTTGACTCTGTGACCGCCGAGGGTGTGGACAGATTGCTGGGGGGTCTGAATGCCACCACCTGTTTGTTGGACCCGTGTCCTTCCTGGTTGGTTTCGGCCGCCAGGGAGATGACACGAGGCTGGCTCCAGGAGATTACCAACACTTCTTTGAGAGAGGGGTCATTTCCTACCGCCTTGAAAATGGCGGTGGTGCGGCCCCTCCTCAAGAAGCCTTCCCTGGACCCAGCTGTTTTAAACAACTATCGTCCAGTCTCCAACCTTCCTTTTATAGCGAAGGTTGTTGAGAGTGTGGTGGCACGTCAGCTCCCTCAGTACCTGGAGGAAGCTACTTACCTCGATCCGTTCCAATCGGGCTTCAGGCCTGGGCATAGTACCGAAAAGCATTGGTCGCATTGGTTGATGATCTCTGGAGGCCCCATGACAGAGGGTTCTCCTCTGTCCTGGTCCTATTAGATCTCTCAGCGGCTTTTGATACTATCGACCATAGTATCCTATTGCGGCGGTTGGAGGGGTTGGGGATTGGGGGAACTGTCCTGCGATGGTTCTCCTCCTTCCTCTCCGACCGTTCACAATTTGTGTTGGCGGGAGGGGAGAGGTCCACCTCTAGGCCCCTTGTTTGTGGGGTGCCTCAGGGGTCGGTCCTCTCCCCTCTCTTGTTCAACATTTATGTGAAGCCGCTGGGCGAGATCATCCGTGGTCTTGGGGTGCGGTGTCACCTGTACGTAGATGACACCCAACTATACATCTCCACCCCGGTCCACCCCAACGATGCTGTAGAGGCTATGTCCCGGTGCCTGGAGGCCATGCGGAATTGGATGGGCGGGAACAGGCTCTGGCTCAACCCATCCAAGACCGAGTGGCTGTGGTTCCCGGCGCCCCGATATAGCCAGCTGACACCTTCGCTGGCTATTGAGGGAGAGATTTTGCCCCCCACAGAGAGGGCTCGCAATCTGGGCGTCCTCCTGGATGCACGGCTGTCCTTAGACCATCATATTGCGGCCGTCTCCAGGGGGGCATTTTATCAGGTTCGCCTGATCTATTGGTTGCGGCCCTTCCTGGATCGGGACGCCCTGCGCACGATCACTCACGCCCTTGTCACCTCTCGCCTGGATTACTGTAATGCTCTTTATATGGGGCTTCCTGTGGGGAGCATCCGGAGACTCCAACTGGTGCAAAATGCGGCCGCGCGGGTGATTATGGGGGCGTCGCGTAGCTCCCATGTGACGCCTCTTCTGCGCGAGCTGCATTGGTTGCCGGTGGCTTTCCGGGTTCGCTTTAAGGTTCTAGTTTTGACCTTTAAGGCGAACCATGGCATTGGGCCAGGTTATCTGCAGGACCGCATTCTGCCGGTGATCTCCAGCAGACCGGTGCG
This sequence comes from Bungarus multicinctus, assembly GCA_023653725.1. Classification (NCBI taxonomy): domain Eukaryota; kingdom Metazoa; phylum Chordata; class Lepidosauria; order Squamata; family Elapidae; genus Bungarus; species Bungarus multicinctus. The sequence goes on from CM042834.1 coordinate 216,760,999, forward strand.
TTCCCACAGGGAGGGCCTTCTCCTGGTGCCGTCGGCCTCTATGTGCCGTCTGGCGGCACCCAGGAGTAGGGCCTTCTCTGTGGGGGCCCCTGCCCTCTGGAATACTCTGCCACCTGAGATATGCACCAGCACGGACCTGAGGACCTTCAGGCGCGTGTTAAAAACCTGGCTCTTTGAGCAGGCTGGCCTGGGCTGATACAGTTTTAAATGTCTCCTCTAATTTGGTTTTAACTGGGGTTTTAATATTCTTGGGGGAGGGTTGTTTTAGCTTAAACAGCCATTATTTAATCTTTTTTTAACTTTTGTATTGTTTGGGTCTGATTTGGCTGTACACCGCCCTGAGTCCTTAGGGAGAAGGGCGGTATATAAATGTTATAAATAAATAAATAAATAAATAAATAAATAAATAAATAAATAAATAAATAAGAAATGGTATTTACTGTATCTATCTGCATTTGCATGCTTTCTAATTGCTAGGTTGGGAGAAACTAGCACAGGAATGAGAGCTCACTGGTTAATGATACCTGAGTTTGAACTACCAACCTTTTGAAGTCTTAACTGCTAGGCCACCATGCCCTCTGTCAAGAAAGGTAAGGTAAAGGTTTCCCTGTGGATTTTAGTGCACTAATATTTGCCAACTATAGAGAGCGGTGCTCATCTCTATTTCAAGGCCATTGAAGCAACACTGTCAAAGGCATTTCTGCAGTCATGGGGCCAGCACTATGCCATGGAACACTGTTACCTTTCCACCAAAGTGTATCTATTTATCTATCTGCGTTTGCATGTTTTCAAACTGCAAGGTTGGCAGAAGCTGGGGCATAGATGAGAGCTCACCCAATTGCATGGAGCCTGAGTCTCGAACCTTTCCAGCCTACAAGCCGAGCATCTTAATCAATGAGCCACCATACCAACCAATGTCAAGAAAGCTAGCAGCAAAAAGGGGTTGCCAGATGTGTGTATGCCATGGTGGCATGCAAGTGAGAAAGGACCTTACTTGACTACTTATTGGGAAGATAGAACTTGTGAATATAGAAGGAATTCTTACTTGCTCCTTTACTCCCGTGCCTCAAGTGGCCCCAATAGAATTAATATGATAAAAAAGGCAAAGAGATTAATCTTTTGAACTTTCAACTTCAACAAATATAACAAAATAATTCAGCACAGTATTCTAAGCTCCTTCTGCCAGCTTTTCATATATATTGTTTCTATTAAAACCTAATTGAAAAGTAGTATTGTTGTAGAGTGGTGGTAATCACTCAGGCAGACACCAAGGCAAAGGTTCAGCTCTCACTTTATTTAAAAATAAAGGGTTACCGCTACTGCCACTCTAACACGGCAGCCAGCTGGAGCGGCAACAGCTGATGCCATTTGACAGCTCCCTTTTATAGCCGGCTGTCAAACGGCATCAACCAATGGGAGAGGTCCGTGCTTTCCGCTTAAAGCACAGACCTGAATGGAAACTGCAGTCAATACACAACACTCCTCCCTCCCAGTGAGGAGCATGCGTAGTCCTGTAAATATGTTGGGCGCCTGCGTAGTCGTCCAGATCTTCTTGGTTCAGTTGGAAATGGCAGCCAGGTTGTTGCCTTCTGCTTGCTGCATGGCTTCCATCGGTGGTGAGGCTGCTGGAACGTCGGGAACTTGGTCAGGACCTTGGTCAGCTTCTCCAGGTAGGCTGTCATCCCTGGTGGGCTGGAGGCTGGTTTCTTCGGGAGGTGGTGGTACTTCTGCATTGGGACCGTCTAGATGACCTCTGGGTACAGTGCTCCAATGTCTCCTCAGGTGGTCCACATGGCGCCGCCAGACACGTCCATCTGGTAGCTGGATTCTATAAGATTTAGGACCAGTTACTGCTACCACATGACCAGGTAACCACAATGGTTGCCCAGCAAAGTTCCTGACATACACTTTGTCATTTATTAGGAACCCTCTGTCTTGGCTGTTAGACCCAAGGGGAAGCACTGGGGCATAATTTGGGTGCAGCCTGTCAAGAGTGGTTCTCAACCGGCCTCCCATTAACACTTCAGCTGGTGACCTATTTGTGGAGGCACAAGGTGTTGTATGTTGGCTCAAAAGGTATTGGGCCAGTCTAGAATGCCAATTAATGGGTCCCAATCTCTGTAGTACCTCTTTAGCAGATCTGACTGCCCTCTCAACCAGCCCATTACTTGCAGGATGAAATGGGGCTACTAATATGTGTCTGATGCCCAGGTTGGCTAAGAAGATCTCAAATTCACAAGAGGTAAATTGGGAACCATTGTCAGATACAATGGAATCAGGGAGGCCGTGTGTGGCAAACATCCTGGTCAATGCTTTATTAACTGCTTCAGTGGTTGTGGAGTGCATTAAAGTCAGTTCCACCCACTTCGAAAATGAGTCCACTACCACCAGGAATGTGCGCCCGTGGAAAGGGCCAGCCAAATCTATATGGATTCGGGACTGCAGGCTTCCTGCCTCTTCCCAGGTCCTAGGGGTGGCTGCTGGTGGGAATGACCTGGTGGCTTGGCATGCCTGACAAGAATTGACCCAGCTAGAGATTTGGGCATCCATGCCCGGCCACCATACGTAGCTGCGGGCAAGGGCCTTCATCCTAACTATCCCTGGATGACCCTCGTGCAGCACCTTTAAGATTGAGGTTTGTAACTTGGGGGGGATCACTACCCTGATTCCCCATAGTAAACAGCCTTGCAATGAGGAAAGTTCCTGTTGGCGTAGCTTGTAGGGTAGAAATTCTGATGGATAAGGGGTTACAGGCCACCCACTCCCTACCCAGTCAAGGACTTGGGAAATTACCTTGTCCTTGGCCAAATGAGCAGTGATGTCAGAAGCGGTGACTGGCAGCTTGAGTTCTTCAATGAGGAAAACGGCAGTCACTGGTGCTGGATCCTCGACTGGAACAGGCAGGGGACAGCGACTGAGGGCATCAGCATGGCAAAGAGTTTTTCCAGAGCGGTGGAATAGGGTATATGAATATGCAGCCAGAAAAACAGTCCACCTGGTCATCCTTGGGGATAAAATCCTCGGGAGTTTGTTTAGTGCCAGATAAAATACCTAACAGGGGCTTGTGGTCTGTTATGAGTTCGAAATGATGACCGTAGAGAAACTCATGGAATTTCTTTACTGAAGCAACTGCAGCCAAGGCCTCCTTGTCAATTTGACTATAGTTGCGTTCAGTGGAGGACAGTGTCCTTGAAAAGAAGGCTATAGGTGCTTCTGCACCATTAGGCAGTCTGTGACTCAGAACGGCCCCTATTCCGAAAGGGGAAGCATCTGCTGCTAGAACTAGTGGTAAATCATTGTTGAATTGAATTAATACAGCTTTGGACGTTAGTAGCGATTTGACTTCCTTGAAAGCAAGACTTTCCTTTGGTCCCCAGTGCCATGGTGTCTTCTTGTCTAGGAGCCTGTGAAGAGGCTCTGCGATTGAAACTTTATCGGAGCAGGAACGAAGCATAGAAATTTAGAAGTCCCAGAAAAGCTTGGAGCTCAGTCTTATTAGTAGGAGTGGGAGCTTCATGAATGGCCTTGACTTTTGACTCTGTTGGGTGAATAGCCGAGGCGTCAATTTTGTAACCTAAAAATTCCACTTGTGGAGTGGCTATGGTGCATTTCTCTCTTTTTAATTTAAGATCTGACTTTCTAAAGTGTTCAAGGACACTTCTGACTTTCTGCAGCAATTGAGTTTGATTGGTGGCAGATATAAGAATGTCATCGAAGTATGGCACAACGCCTGGCAACCCTTGCAGAATTTATTTATTTATTTATTTATTTCTGAGTTTTATATACCGCCCTTCTCCCGAAGGACTCAGGGCGGTGAACAGCCAACTAAAATACAAGTAGACAAAGTATAAATTATTTAAAATCTTTTCCATTAAGGATTGGAAAATTCCAGGGGCTACACTAACTCCGAATTGCAGGTGTGTACATTTAAAAGCGCCTCTGTGTGTCACTATGGTTTGCAGCTCAGCAGTTTTGTCATCAACAGGGAACTGTTGATAAGCCTGGGACATATCTAATTTTGCAAAAATGGAGCCAGGCTCAAGGAAATGGAGTAGGTGTTGCACCACAGGGACCGGATAAGCGTTTACTTGTAAATATCTATTTATGGAGGATTTATAGTCAGAGCAGATTCTCAAATTTCCGTCCTTCTTTAGAGGTGTCACTATAGGGGTCTCCCATTTTGAAAAATCTGTAGGTTTTAGTATGCCTTGCTTAATTAATCTGTCTAGTTCCTTGTCAAGTTTAGGACGAATTGCAAAAGGAACTCTGCAGGGTTTTAAATGGATTGGTACTGCTTGGGGGTCCACCTTGAAGGATATTGGGGTTCCCACGTAGCAGCCTAGGCCCTCGCTGAATACGTCAGCATATTCCCTGAACAGGGAGTCAACTTCTGAACTTGCAATGGCGTGGATTCCACCTATGTGAAGGCCCAGGGCAGGGAACCAGTTTAATCCCAATAGGCTTGGGAGGACGCCATCCACTATCACTAAAGCAAGTGACCCTTAAAATCTTGAAAATGAACTAGAAACTTGCCTTTTCCGATGACAGGAATGGTTCTGCCTTGGTAGTCCCGTAGAGTCAAATTGCAGCCAGGGATCTTCTTTCTTGTTACTCTGGGAAGCAGTTGCTTCAAGATGCCCCACGAGATGATGGATAGTGCAGAGCCGGTGTCTACTTCCATTCTGCATGGTCTACCTTCTATAGAAACAGTGACACTAATTTTGTTAGAACTACTTTTAGGTATCTTAGCTTGGTAGCATGTAAAACAATCCTCGATTTGTCTTGGATATTGTATGAGTTTCTGAGGCCTTTGAGGCTGGTTAAAGGTCTTCCCTGCCTGACATATTCTTGCCAAATGACCCTTCTTTTGGCATCTTAAGCGTATGGCATTCCTGAATCTGCAGGATGCCCTGAGATGGTTGCCCCCACAGCTTAAACAGGTGGTCTGTATTCAGTGGAGATTGGCTTGCAACCTGTCTGTACTCCTTTGATTAGGGTTGGGATGTCTGAGGCGGTTTATCTCAGTAGCCTCTTCTAAACCTTCTTCTGTGGAGGCTTCATCAAAATGCACTGTTGGGTTATCTAGTCTAATTGGATTTCCCTGTATTTCAGCTGCTGAGAGTGCTGATAGCTCAGCAGCCTGGGATTCTTCTATGGCTTGTTTTAAGGTTAGATCCCTTTCGCTAGCTTTGCAGCTTGGGATCTCTAATTCCACAACCAGCTGATCTAACAGCATATCCTCAAGGTAATCCCTGAATCCGCAATGTAAGGCAGCTGTTCGTAGTGCTGCCATATAGTCACTAATGGTTTCTCCCTCTGACTGAATGCACCTTCTGAAGGCATGGCGTCTGGCAATTCTAGAAGGCTTAGGGGAGTAATGGTTAGAGAGGATTTCTTGTAATTCTTCCCAGGGAATAGTCTTAATAGATCGTGGGGCCAGTAATGCTGTTGCGGTGTCAAATACTTTCTTCATTCTTTTGTCTTCACATTTTCAGCATTATAGACTTCTATAGAAAGCTAAGTCTTCACATAATTGACCAAAATATAATAATCTATGCTTAATCATTTGTGTCTCAAGTGTGAATGCTGAATTGAATTGTTTGGTGATCCATTTGTTTGCTCTCTTGGTTATCCATGGTGTTGTCTGAGTTTTTCTTGAATACCAAGACTCAAAAGTGTCAATACGCTTTCTGTTCTGCTTTATCAAAATCCAACTTTGGCATCCATAGAGCATCAAAAGCAGTGGTGGGATTTAAAATTTTATACTATCGGTTCTGTAGACGTAGCTTGGTGGACATGGCATGGCTTGATGGGTGTGGCAGGGGAAGGTTACTGCAAAATCCCATTCCCTCCCCACCCCACTAACCTGCTGTCCAGCTCCGTTCTCCTGTGCAGGGCAATAAAAGAAGACCCAGCCGATCTGCTGGGACTAAGGAGGCAGAGAATAGATGGGGGCGGAGCCAGTCAGAGGTGGTATTTGCCAGTTCTCTAAACTACTCAAAATTTTTGCTACTGGTTCTCCAGAACTGGTCAGAACCTGCTGAATACCATCTCTGATCAAAGGGAAAATGATTGCCAGTATGGTTTTGATTTTTGTAGGTACAGATACATATGGCATCCAAATATTTTTTCCAAGGCTTTCATTTCTGTTCAGTCATTCACTAGTCTACACTGAATTTCCTAAGTATTGGTTCCTTTAGTGTCAATAGTGAATCTTAAAAGCAGTAGTGGAATTCAAATTATTTTACTACTGGTTCTGTGGGCGTGGCTTGGTGGGCATGGCTTGGTGGGCGTGGCAGGGGAAGGATACTGTAAAATCTCCAGTCAGAGGTGGGATTTGCCGGTTCTCCGAACTACTCAAAATTTCCGTTACCGGTTCTCCAGAACTGGTCAGAACCTGCTGAATACTATCTCTGCTTAAAAGTCAGAAAGTAATCATTATTTCAAAATCTTCATTGTGAATTGTACTTGTTGTCATTAGGCTGGTTTTCTTCATATTTAATTTTAATCCCATTTTTCACCATGCTCATTGACTTTTACAAGTAATCCTCAATTTACAACAGTTCATTTAGTGACCATTCAAAGTTATAATGGTACTGAAAAAAGTGACTTCTTATCAATTTTTCACAGTTATGATTATTGCAACATCCCCATAGTCACATGAACAAAAGTGATTCACTTAACAATGGTGGCAAGGAAGGTCATAAAATGAGGCAAAAGTCACTTAGTGATTGTGTCACTTAGCAACAGACATTTTGGGCTCAATTGTGATCATATGTCAAGGACCACTACCTGTATTACTACAGCTTGCAGGCAGTTAGTATTTTCAGCTAAATAATGTCATCAGCACAGTTAGGGAGCATTCTTCCAATTTTAAAACCATGCTTATCTGATATTCAGCCTCTCTCTATCTGTATTCTACACACAGATTAAATATATAAGGGGAGAGTGTCCAGCTTTGTCTTTCTCACTCCTTTGCCAATGTGGAGCCAGTTTGTTTTGCCATGTGCTGTCCAGACAATAGTTTCCTGCCTTGTGTATACATTTTTCCCCATGAGGACAAGGAGATATTCTGGAATTCTTGTTTTTCTAAGCAAATTCCATAACTTCACATGGCTTCCACAATAGGAACCTAATAATTACTGAACTGTATCATGCATTTTTTGTCTTTCTCAGTGAGCCTGCATAGTATCTTCCTTACTTTTTATAAAGCCAGCTTGAACATTTGGAATCTCCTTGACCATGTGGGACTATTTAGCTCTATTCAGCATTGGATGGTCCTAAGTATTATTATTAATTTTTTGTGATCATGTGAAATTAAGGATATGGTATTATGGTTTGTGCACTCAATTAAATTTAATACAATTAAATTTTCTTTCGGGGGTGGGGGTTTTGGAATGTAGCTTGATCTTTTCCAATCAGTTGGCCATTGATCATTCTCCAGATTTGCTAGCATGATTTGATTTGAACCTTCACTGATTCTTGCTTAAAGAGAGAAGAAGCAATGAAAGTATTCATTGACACAAGGGTGATGTATTTATTCAGTTTCAGATAGTGGTAGGTAAGATCTCTCAATTATTATCATAAACAGCAGGTTTATATCACCAACAGGGTAATATAATTGAACTTTGGAATGACAGATTATTCTAGTGTCTAAAGATTTAGATTTTTGTTGAATTTTTCAAATTCAAATTCAACAACCAAAAAATAAAGAAGTTGTTGGTATAGATATGTGTACAGTTAATATACTCTTTTCTATAATCTTCTGGTTTAAATAGGACAATTAAAATCAACATTGCAATTCCTTAGCTATTATTTTTTTGGCTCTTGCCCAGTGTTAACAAGGAGAAGTAGAAGGATTCCAAGAATAATCCAGTAGTGTTGTTTACAGAAACTCATGGACAGTCAGGTTGCCAGAAAGTCATTTTTTTGTCTAAGATACAACAATGAAAGGACTTTCCCATATCTAAGCCAGCTTGGAATTGATCCTTTATTTTCTACTGAAGCGTGACATCCTCAGTTTTTGAGGAAACATAACAGCAATTCTAGGCATGTTTTTAATAAACAATTTTCAAAAATAAAATTTGGATAAATAGAGAAATTCCCAAATGCATACCATATTGACATGTGGATTGGTTTGTTTAATCATCATACCTATTTTCTAGGATCTTTTAATTATTTTTGGGGAAAGCGAAAATATAAGCTTAACATTTACATCTATGAAAATGTACTTGTGACTTTTGAATTAAACCAATTCATAGTTGAGCTTATTTCCCTGGAAACAGAAAACAGTAGTTCCCTAGGCTAGGAAAGAAGTTCAGGCTATTCCAGATGAGAACCCAATGTCTTGTGAATATGAACTGCCTGTTAAGGCAGCACAAAATTAAATAAGAATGCAGCCTAATGCAACAATTGAAGCTTTCATTGACACCAACAGCATTGACACAAAATATTGATACCATAATGAACAACCAAGCTCATAATTTTCTGATTGTTTTTACTTTCAGATGAAGCTTCTATTGTACAATAGCCATATAAATATTCTGTCAACTCAATTATGTTGTCATAAAATGATTGGGAGTTCTAGGTTCCCATATAAATGCATACTACCATTCAAGAAATTTGAATAATCAAGATACTAGAATGTTAAAAACTGAGAGGAAAAGCTATATTCATTCTCTTTGGAACAATAACAAATACATTAAATCAAATTAATAGCACAGTAGTAGAACTGTACATACAGTAGTAACATGTTCTCAGTGTTCTCTGTTGAGTTGTTTGTTGGATGCATTGACACAATCTCCACTCAGACTCAAAACATCCTGAAAGCAAAAATACTGTTCAGTTGGGAACAATTTGTTATTTATCATTCAGAGGAATTCCAGCTTTAAATCCTTGACGTACACACTTTTGCAGTATACTTTCCAATGGTCCTTGATCTCTGTAAATACCACCTTTCTCAGTTACGTTGTTTTTGGTGCACTGCCATAGATACGCTATGGAAGAAAAAAGCAGCAACCTCTATATCTTCACACACACACACACAAACACTCAAATTGCCTAGCTGAATTTAATGTTTTATGTGATGTTTTACGACATAATTTTATACTAATCAAATATCCTTTTGAACATCTAAGCAAACTTTTAAATCTTTTAATTTAAACAACCTGATTGTGCACAAACTTTGCTGGCAACCAAGAGCGCTGCTTGGTTTTTCGATTGGAGATACAGGAAACTTAAAATTTCATGCTGGCCAATAACATTCTATGAGAACTCTACAACTATAAGGCTTGGGGGAAAAAATCCAACTTACGATCAGATGTACCTTAATCATCTTGAGCCTACATTACTACAATGCACTCCACACAATTATCATTGAAAAATATGTGAAAGTTACAGCTGGTCCAGAATGACCATGGTGGCGCAGTGGTTAGAGTGCAATACTGCAGGCTGCTGCCGCCTGCCGGCTGACTGCAATTTGGCAGTTTAAATCTCACCAGGCTCAAGGTTGACTCAGCCTTCCATCCTTCCAAGGGTGGTAAAATGAGGACCCCAATTGTTTGGGGCAATATGCTGACTCTGTAAACTGCTTAGAGAGGGCTGTAAAGCACTGTAAAGTGGTATATAAGTCTAAGAGCTATTGCTATTTGTGTACCTTGGTGCAGCCATAAAACATCTACTCCACAAACTGTACTAGTTACTGGTATGGCTCCAAGTGTGGATTGTGCCCTTACTTTCTTTTCAAAGATCTAGCTTTTCCTTTGGACATTGGATGTGAGCTGGTCTCTCACAGCTTGGATGAAGTTGCTCATGTGTGAAAAACTTCGTTCTTTTTTTATTTTTTAAAGTTCTTTTATATATTTTACCTTCTATCCAATCCTGAGGCACATTTCAATTGGCAGTTTTATAAACCAATGTAAATGATTGAATAAATACATCCTATGACAGGGGTGTCAAACTGGTGGTCTGCAGGCCGGATGCATCACACGCAGGCCACGCCCATCCTAGCTCCGCAAATGGGGAAAATATCACAAAAGTCACATGACAGCAACATGACGCTGAGAGTTTGACATCTGTGTCTCATGACGCATGGAAATGTTTGTAATCTATGGATAGACTCTCCCACTGTTAAATTCCAATTCTCATCAGCCTGTCAAACATTGTTTGTGACATTGGAACTCCAATTCTGCAGCATTTGAAGAATTCACCCCTCTTTGCAATCTCAAAATTTGTCATGTCTCATATTTTGCAAACTGACAAATTTTATATGAATTATAAAAAGCCTCTATTTTTTTCAGTCATGAATCAATAAACTGGAAAGAAAGCAGTGGAAGAACTCTTGTGAGCATTTGAAATCTTTGCCTTAACTCATTTATTCTTATTTTGACTTGCAAGAAGCATTAATAACATACCAAACAGCCTTCAACCAATGAAAGAAAAATAGGTGCACAATGCAGGTGAACATGAGGAACATAGGAGAAAATGATATCTTTCCATTTAAGCAGAAATTCTGGAGAAATATTTGAACATATTTTCTCCTTGTCTCCCTCTCATTGTTCCACATGACCTTTTATAAACCTGTGTGCCTTAATAAAGCAGAGCCTGGCCAAAACTAACATTTGTACAATGTTTGCTTCCTTCACCATCTTACAGGATTACTTTCCTTGCAGCATGAGTAACTCTAAAAAAAGTGTCTATTTTTATGGAAGGATAGGCAAAGAAAGAGTTCTGCCATGAAGCTGTAGGCCACAGCAAACCGTAACTTTCCACTGCTTTGTTTGCTGATGAGGAAATATTCTGTGCTCACATACAATATTCTATATGAGGGAAAAATGTGCGTCAGAAAGAAGACTGCTCTGACAATTTTCTGCGTAGAGAAAGGTTCTGTCACCTGCAGAATAATAGTGCAGAACCAGATTATCCCTTCTGAGAAAACTGAATCATATTGACAGCTTTCACTTAAAAAAAAAGGTAAATAGAATAAGGTCCTTGACCAAATAATTGAAGGGTTGTTCTTGCAGAGATAGGAAACCTGGGGCACTTCTGATTTTCCTGAACTGCAAGTCCCTGCATCTTTTCCTGTTAGCCATGCTGACTAGACCTGAAAGCAGTTGTAATTGTGGCATTGGGGAAAAGGCCTTTGATAGAAATTGTAGGAGCTCCAATTTTAGAGAATGAAGGCTGGAGAGTTAATCTTTCTTGCAAAAAGGTTTTTTTTTCCACAAGTGTATCAGGCATTTATTTGACATACCTTGGCATTTTATGCTTTGTAAAAGTGCCCTAATAGAGTTAACAAATAACTCTTATATCTCTCATGCTTGACTTTGTTTTGGCTCTAATTCAATCTTGGCAATTTCCATAGACTGCTTATTGTCTACTATACCACACACAATGTATTATGCTACAGAAAGGAATCCTCTAAACCTGTATCTTTCAAACAGGGTAATTTTAAATTATGTGGACTTCGTCTCCCAAAATTCCCCAGCAGTAGTTGTAGTCCACACATTTTAACATTGCCATGTTTGAAAAACACTGTTCTAGACATGTCTAGAGCTCTAATTGGCAAGACATGAGAATTGCACAGAAGATAATTCTGAATAGACCTCTGACTCTCTGCTGAATGCCTATCAGAGTAGAAAGATTGGAAAGCTGTGTGCTGCACAATGATCCTTCTCCAATGAGAGAAAAAGATGTACTTTTATTCTACCAACCAGCAAGGGGAGATCCAACGTTTCCTTGTAATGGGAGCTGCCTCCAGGTTATCTACTATGCATCCTCACATTGAAGCAAAATTTCTAAGTGAAGCCATGCTTCTCATTTAAATTAGTATTTGCAAGGCAACCATCACGCACAATTTCTGTGATGGCCTCCCATTGTATATACAGTGGATATAAATAGTTTGGTCACACAATAATCAGCCATTTCCCATGTGCAATGATGAGAATTAGATTGACTTTTAGGTTAATTTTTAGATGTTATAAAGATGATCACTAGCTAATTTCCACATTGATTTTTTATAAATACTCAGCAAGGTCAGACCTGGTTAATACTTGTAAGGAAAACTGTCCAGAACTCCTAGGATTTTAGACTGTATTGAGACACAAATAGCAAAACAGAACAATACAAAACAAAACATGGAAAAAGTACTGGCACACTACTTCAGTATCCTAGTCAAGAAACTGACTATGTATTATACAGTTCACAGAAATTCATGGGACATTTCTGCAGTTCTCAAATATATATTATTAGCTCTATACCCGTGCTTCACTACAAAACTATATGATCGGGCTTAATTTTTGGGGAGGAAAATAAAAAAAAAAATGTTCCTCTGCTTACCAGCATCCATTGGTATTCATCTGGCTAGTGTCCTGTCAGTGTGTGAGAGAATTGAGGCCTGTTTGGAAACTGAAGCAGCATTTGCTGTGTGAGCAAGAAGGAGACAGCAAGGAGCCTGGCCGTGGCTTAGCTCAACTGTTCTGTACTAAAGCTGGTTGCTGCTGTGAAACTAAAACTGAAACTCCTCTCCCCTGCTTGTGTTTTGCATTTGGAACAGATTTTTTTTCAAGTGGGGAGGAGGAGTAGAACTCCTTAGCATCACAGCATGTTAATAACAATATACAAAATACTAATGCTCTGATGGTCATTTTGGAAAATCCTTTCTTAGTGAGCACCTACAAGCCAAATTTCAAGTTTGTAAGCTTACGGTTCTGGAGATTTTGTGATGAAAGCATGAGTGGTATTTCGCTTTTATATTATATATATAGAAGATATAGATTTCTTTCTGGAACCAGAGAATGTTTGTCCAAAGTAGAATACCTATTGATCTAAACAGGGTCCCTGTAAATCTTTTTAGTCTATCTTTCATTATAAAAGCATTGGCTACCTATGTAGAATTAGACAATGACTGAAACAGCAACAACAATGATTTCCCTACTCTTAAAGCATCAGTTTTAATTAAGACTCTTCAAAGATAACTCCAAAATCCTCAAGTTTGTAAGTTCAACCCAGTGCACTGAAAATGGAACACTAAATTAATAATAATTCAATCTGGGCGAGAACGATTGCTGGAATTGGGTATGTCTAGTTTAATGAAAAGAAGGACTAGGAGTGACATGATAGCAGTGTTCCAATATCTCAGGAGTTGCCACAAAGAAGAGGGAGTCAAGCTATTCTCCAAAACACCTGAGGGCAGGACAAGAAGCAATGGATGGAAACTAATCAAGGAGAGAAGCAATCTAGAGCTAAGAAGAAATTTCCTGACAGAACAATTAATAAGTGGAACAATTTGCCTCCAGAAGTTGTGAATGCTCCAATGCTGGAAATTTTAAAGAAGAGATTAGACAACTATTTGTCTGAAATGGTGTAGGGTTTCCTGCCTAGGCAGGGGGTTGGACTAGAAGACCTCCAAGGTCCCTTTCAGCTCTGTTATTTTGTTCAGTTCTGTTGAAAGCAAATGTTATACGCACTACACTAGTAAGGAAGACCTAGTAGACTATAACAGAATCTACTGGTATGTCTGCTTACATGAGTCTGCCTGTCGTCTATGTTTGCCTATATGCATCTTTTAATTCTCCCTCTCTCTCTCTCTCTCTCTCTCTCTCTCTCTCTCTCACACACACACACACACACACACACACAGAGAGAGAGAGAGAGAGAGAGAGAGCAGGAAGAGAAAGGGGAGAGGGCAAAGTAGCAGAGACATTGAGCTCATAGCAGCCTGCAGTCTGAACTAAATTCTTTGAAAGTTGCTGCCACAATCCAGGCAGAACTTTCTTAAAATCAGCTTTAAGTCAGCCTCTGATGAACAAAATCAGCTTGAGGATGCAATGTGGATATGGTCTAAGATTAATCAGAATGGAGCTCTATTTCCCGATAATCTGGCATGGTACAAATAAAGGTCTTTTGGTTATAACCAAATAGGTTGAACGTTTGAGGAAAACTAATGGGATGAAAGTGATAGATTTCATAAAAATTAATATAAGCATTTGCAAACTATGCTCCTTTATTTATAATGACCTCTGTTGGTGGGCCAATAGCCTGAGCTTTGGTTTTGTTTTGTTTAAATGAAAGGGGAAGAATATTTTAAAAACCTGATGGTGTCACTTTCCTGAATAGGAGCTATGAGGATGAACCAATTAACATCAATAGCACTTAGATTTATGCACCATTCCATAGTACTTGATAGCACTCTCTGAGTGGTTTACACTGTCAGCATATTGCCCCCAACAACCTAGGCCCTTGTTTTATCTTTTCATAAAACAAAAAGACCAGGCTCGTTGGCTTGTGTTGTGCAGAAAAAGATATATCAAACCACAATCAAGATGAGGGATTGGTGACAACGACCCAGAACTCTTCCCAAAATGACTGTCTCTGCCATCTTCTTTGCAAAATTGTTGTAAAGAAGGTAAGCAATGATAATCTGGTTAAAACAGGGGTCCCCAAACCTGGCTGTCTGGCTGGAGAATTCTGGGAGTTGAAGTCCACAAATCTTAAAGTTGCCAAGTTTGGAGACCTCTGGGTTAAAAGAATCAATCTATTTTGAAGGCAAATCTGCTGGCCAGTGAATTTAACTCAGCCTTTTTCTCCTCTTTCTTTTCCTTTTCACAGCAGGTGTCTAAATGGTAGTTTATTCTTCTCTGTTTGTTTTATTTCTCTTCTGTTTTGTTTTCTCTCACCCCCTTTCTCTCATGTCCCCTTTCCCTCTCTTTCTCTTTCTTATTTTCTTATTTTATCTCTAATGAAACATTGCTCCTGAATATTCTTAATATTTCTTTAAGACTGGCTTGTTCAGGTGATTTAGGATTTCATTGGAAATTTGGGTTGCGTTGTTCATTGTATTTTAATCAGCTCTGCATCTATAAGTCCTGGAGAATTTATTTTATGAAGCTCTAAATCAGTGATGGCTAACCTTTTCCATGTTGCGTGCCAAAAGTGTGCTCACACGTGCTCACATGCCTGCACCCATGATGCAATGCGTGCGTGATTTCCCCTGCTCCCCTGCACATGTGTGCATGACCCCCTGTGTACGCACCGTGCACCTCTGTGCATGCGTGTGTGACCCCCCCCTGCACCGCACATCTCTGCGCATGCACCCATGTCTCCCACGCATGCATCTCCTCCACGCATACAGATACCCAACAATCAGCTGGCTGGCAGGGGGGCGCGTGCATGCATAGTGGGGCTCTTCTGGACGACCTCTCCATGCCGGCAGAAATGGCTCTGCTTGCCACTTCTGGCACGCGTGTCCATAGGTTCACCATCACAGCTCTAAATAGACATCAGCTGTAAAAGAATAGCAAGTGATAAAATTCAGTATCTTGCCTTCATCCCCCCATTTCTCCAAAGCTCTTGATAATATCATGTTGATTTTTTTTCTTTTTTAAATTTCAGGGCAAAACAAATTAGTCAACATTCTGCCAGGCAGGCAGGGGAGCGTTTTCTTGCTGATGGCACTTGAAGAGTTTATCGCATTTAGTCATTTCCTGCTGTCCTGTTAGACTATACATTTCCAAACCCTGGACATTATTTCCTTTTTAAATTGCAGGCTGGTAAGCCCCACTACTGTTGGCAGAAAACAGAAGCTGTGTTCCTAGAATGTGCCCAGGAGAAAGCTTCGCATCTTTCGATTGGTCATTTCAAGACAGATTGCTCAAGGAGTGCTTCATGGAAAAACCATTTGCTTTGCAGAGAAACCACCAGCACCAGTCACTGGAGTGCTTTAGCTCCACCTGCCTGTGTTTCCCCACTACAGAGAAGCTTTCCAGGAAAGGCAGAAAGCTGGTAAGTGTTTAGAGGAAACCTCACTTCTTCCTCCCCTCCTGCCCATGCCACACCAAGTTTCTCGTAAGCAGGCTGCTTAAATTCTTCTTCTCATTCACGTCAAACCTCAGTTCAGAGCAGTATTTCAGAAGGGAATTGCTATGACCTCTGACATTCTGTCAGTGTTTGGAAAATAAAACCCTTTAAAAAAATGCATGCCCACTTTGAATTAGGACAAGGAAAAATGTAAGCTGTGGAGTTTGACACTGTTATAACATTTTCATGACTGGCCTGTAAAGTCTTCCCTTTTCTCATTCACACCCAGGGATTGCACAAAGTTGCAATGAAAGCAAAGCAGGCTGCAGGGCAAAATGGCATGTCGTGCACACGGAAAACTAACCTATGGTAATTAGATCTTTCTTTTGTGGTTTTGCAATAGTGGAAAAATTGCTTCTGAAGATTATGAGGCTCTCAGGAGCTGAGTGGGCTACAGAAGACATTTGTAGGAGAAGGGTAAAAGGTGAAAACCTTTTATCTTCTGCTAGTAGAAGCACTTTCTGCACGGCAGGAGAAGTGCAAATAGGTGCATGCTATTTACAGCTGTATTTGGCATTTTTATTCATGTGTTGAGGCCTTTCCAAGGACCTCTGACTGGCAGTTGTTTGGTGGTGTTACAGATATTTTTGCAGGACGTGAGCTGTTCCAAGTAATGCTGCCTTTTGCAATTGCTGATAATCAATCTGTTAATGCCAAAGATGATGTTATGGTGGTGGTGATTGTTACTATTATATAAAAATTCCGAATATAAAAGCTATGTCTCTTTCAAAGGGAATCCCATGTAATAGGATTCAGTCTACTCTTATTGTAGACTTATCTAGAAGCACATCCTCTGACTTCCCCAGTGCCATCTCTATCAGATGGCCAGCCTAATCATTTATTAAAATAACAACAACAACCACAACAACAACAATAATAATAATAATATTTCTTCATGTCCCTAAGACAACTCTTTGATGATCAAACCAAATACTTATTTATTCCAGAATTTTGTTTTTGCAGAACAGAAGATGAATTCAATGGCATTTTTTCATTTGTACCCCCAAGCAATTATATACTGACTTGAATATTGAGGCAATGTGTGACAATCGTGACTAATGTTATTCTTCGTAAGTATATCTAATTCTCTTTTATAACTGTCCAAATTGTGACAGTGTTAACTAAGCATAATGTGAAAGAATTATATGCCAGTAATATAACCCCCCACTTTGACAAGTTATATACACAAGCATTTATTACAATGAGATATTAAAATACCCTACATTGACATTAATGGAAACATTTTAACCTTGCATTGCTATACTGGGGAAAAATATAAGGAGTGGATTATTACTGATCTTTCTCTTTTTTAAAAATAAAGTGTCTGTCCGCACACGTGCACACTTAAATAAGCAGAAAAAAGGAGCTTAAAATAATTTCCATGTACAGAAACGGAGATCAGTAGTACAAACACACAATCAGTAGTGTTTTCTTTTCTGCAGAAACATGAATTGGAGTGATTCAGAAAGGAAGATAAAAGCTAGATTAAGAGTCACATGGAATCTCTGCTGAAACTGAACTTCTCACAAAACATTACAAGTATGTGTGTGTGTGTGTGTGTGTGTATACATATGTGCATATTTATGAATGTTTGTGTGTGATAAAGTTTGAAGAACAACAGATTGCTTTGTGCATTTTTCATATTTTTCTCAGAAGTTCTATCTTTTTTATGGGGATATCACCCTATTCCAATATCTCAGGAGAAGCTAATTATTATATGGAACACCAAATAATTTATTCTTATGTCTTTTATAAAATTCTGTTTTATCTTCATTTGGGGCCTAAATTCCCAGCTTTGAAGTTTTAGCCCCCAATAGATTAATTTGCATACCAACATATCGGTCATGATCATCAGTCAATGTAAACTTTGGATATAATTGAGGATTTATATACAAAACAATCCAATTATCTGATTATGGTTAAATAATGAGTTCTTATTTCTGGGGATGTTGTATCATTGTCTGGACTGGATGGTTTTAGAAATGTCTAATGGGGTAATGGGTTAATTTTTGAGGTGGTTATTTTTGTAATGTTTAATCATTTTTCATTTATTTTTTGCAATGTTTAATTAAGAGAGGATGAGGAGAATGTAGACTTAATGGAAAAGGGAACTACAGTGTATATTTGTTTTAATAGGTATTTTTGCTAATTTTTATTGAGTCTTTACTGATTAATAAGGGGAGTTGAACCAGTCAGAGCCAAATTTGTCAGCCAGAATCTGTGTTTTGATTTCACTGAGACATCATCCCCCCACTTGCAGAACTATTTACAAAGATATCTAAACTGCTGTAGTAACTAACCAAGAAGCCACAACTTGTAATGTCTCGCAACGTGCTGTGAGGCACAGTTTAGGTAAAAGAAACACTGATGTTAACTTAAAAAAATATATTGGAAAAATTCAAGCATGTGTTAAAGATTTTCTACTTGAAACTTTACAAGGAGGTTTCTTTGCAAGCTTTCTAAACAGGCTCCTTGGAGAAAAACTTGATTCCTGCAATTCCTGATTTTCAAAGCAGGTCTTAAGCTAGCAGAGTAAAGCAAAGTAACCTTCCATTTAACAATTTGACATAAGTGACTGTAAACTAAACTGTTTTTTGGCAACTTCCATTCAATAGATTGATTTCTGCTGCCCAGAGTCACCTTATAGGGGAGGGACAGCATAAAATAATAAATAATTAAAAATAAATAGATTGCAATCCAACAAATCTTTTTGGAGAGCCGGATTTACAACCAGCTGAACCTGGTTGTAGATAATCAAATCCTCTGAATCTTATGAAATGGCCAAGACTCATACAGAAAA
This sequence comes from Bungarus multicinctus, assembly GCA_023653725.1. Classification (NCBI taxonomy): domain Eukaryota; kingdom Metazoa; phylum Chordata; class Lepidosauria; order Squamata; family Elapidae; genus Bungarus; species Bungarus multicinctus. Next base: position 216,779,654 of record CM042834.1, read on the forward strand.
TGGATACAGAAAATGCTACAATGCCATGCAATTTGGGGCATTTTATTTTCTTAAAACATATTTCATTCATGGCAATGCCGCCTGAATATGATAGAGGCAGAGCTGCCACTGTGCCACTTTAGCCACTTACATCACAACGAACCTCATTGAATGTGCACGTTAAGCGTGCATGTAGAATTACAGCCTTGTTAATGTCTTGAAATCGTTCTGTGTACTGTGAATAATCCTTCAGTATAACCCATTATTCTGTTCAGCCTATTGCTTTGAACTATTCCTTCTGTCAATATTTAAAGAACCATTAACCTGCCCATTAAAAACAAAAGCTGGGTTGTGAGTGAGGCTTCCTCCAAACTTACACTGTGATTGGCCAGAAAATAGATTTCAAGCAAACAATGCCGATGAGAGTCAGAAACGTCAGCGAGAGCTTATGTTTGTTTGTGTAGTGTGTATCCCTGACCTTGAAGCCAACAACAGAAAATGCTCACTTATCTTTCCTGCTTCGTATTGGCTAAAGGGCATTGCTACATGCAGGGTCAGTTCTCTGACTCAACAAACCAGAGGAGCTGCCTGGGGCAACACTATTGCTGCAGTAAAAAATGGAAAGTGCTTGTTTTTTCTAGCCCAGCCTCATTCTGTCCAGCTTCTTCAGTTTGTTAGGGTAAGCCAGGACACTGAATGGCCTCTTGGGTTCAATATGCTCCAGGGGACCAGTCAGATGTCTGTTCAGAGTATTTTTATCTCTAAGGTCTCTATTGGCTCTGTTGACTCCTGGATATTATGTTGTGCTGTAAAGCTTCTCTCAGGCTGTAAATGCATTTCTTTCCCTGGATAGAGCTGAATATTAAGAGGTAGGATTGGTGGTTAGCACAAAGCTCTCCAGCACTTATCCAGAAATATCTGAACCAATTGCTATGAAGTCGTATCTTCTTGCATGCATTTTGGAGCAAGGTTATAAATGAGGTTATCTTTATTGCTTTTGTTTTGAGACAACCAGCTCTCCCACAAAATATGGAAAGAGCACCAGGGATGTCATCTTAAAATGTCAACATCCTTTTTCAAGTGCAAAAGAAATAAGTGTTTCCTTTTCACAACATGCAGGAAAGAAAGGTCCAAATTCCTCCCAAGTTCTCAGTTGGGAAATCAAGGCTTAATCCAGGCCTCAGGATCCAGGAAATTTAGCTTTTGCTAATATTATTAACCTCATACATAAAATTCTGATGCAGGAGTTTTCTTCTCCTTCCCTCTCTTTCTGAGGAAATTACTTTATACAGTTTATAACTGTTGTTGCATTTTCTTCAGTCTTGCTATGCCACATCAGGTTTGTTCCAAAAATGTATCTGTTTACTCAGCTAGGAAAAATTAACTTGAGTGCCTTTTCAAGCTACATATGAAAAAACAGTTTGATATCAGATAACATCATTCACAGAACAATGTGAAATTTTATCAGCTCTTCAGAGAACATATTACCAGTTTTTACAACTCATCGTTTATTTGGAGAAATCTTTAAAGCCAAATTCATTACATTCTTGCATAAATTCTTGTACTTTCTGCTGTTTCTTAAATAATTCGGACAATACCACTTTTAACTGGGACAAATTATTCTGATTCCAAAACTTCAGAGGAGGCAATTAGGCAGGAGAAACAACTTTCTTAGAGATAGGGATTTTTCTAATCACTATTACATTCCTCCCCCAATCTTAGTCCTAGCCACAATAAACTCAAATTCTATAGTCCAGTCTTTCTCAACCTTGGCAACATTAAGATGGGTGGACCTCAACTCCCAGAATCCCCCCAGCCATCACTGCTATAGTCCATTTAGTCTTACTTTTAATTGGAATGTGCACCAGTCTACTGTGGAGGCTGAGCCTGAACAATTCTCAAATAATATTCACTTGGAACTTTACCCAGTCATGCCATTCCAGAAGTGGAGGATTTCCACAAATAAAGTCCCTGCTTCTGAGTCATCTTGCCTAAATGGAATCTGCCCTTAAAGAGATATGTGGTATTGTCACACAACACCACAGAATTCCAGATCATTGGCTAAAGGCCAAGCAAGTTGCCAAATCAAGATCACTTATACCAGAACTATAAAATCCATGGGCTTTTGGAGCCCAAATGCAGACTTTAATAGGTCCTATTTTGTCTATAGGGGATGTGAAAATAATATATCTCCTCCATAGATTGTGTTGCATTCTTAATATATATGTAGCATTGCTGAGCCCATTGAAACTATATTTTGTGATAAACTGGCCAACATTTGCAGAATATAATAAGCCAGGGCTGTCAAACTCGCAGCCCGTGGGCTGGATACTTCACATGCTGGGCACGCCCATGCCTGGTTTAACAAAGGGAGAAAAAGTTGTAATACGTTATGTGACACCATGAGTTTGATACTCCTGAAATAAGCCAAATCTGGCTTTTACCTCAGGTAAATAAGTTACCCAGTGATATGACAATAGGTGATATAGGGAAACAGTGGCTGTCTTATCTACATTGGGAAAAGTCATCTTGGGCAATATCTTAGTTGCTTTGATAGTGGCTAATAAAATGTTATCTCCCTTTTCTTTTGTGTGGATAAAATACGCAAGGAATCATGGTGGCACAGTGGATAGAATGCAGTACTGCAGGCTACTTCTGCTGACTGTCAGCTGTCTGCAGTTCGGCAGTTCGATTCTCACCAGCTCAAGGTTGACTCAGCCTTCCATCCTTCCAAGATTGGTAAAATGAGGACCCAGATTGTTGGGTGCAATATGCTGACTTTGTAAACTGCTTAGAGAGGGATGTAAAAACACTGTGAAACAGTATATAAGTCTAAGTGGTATTGCTAGTGCTACCCAATGGGAATTCAACACATCAAAAGTAGCATAGATGAGATTCTCATAGAGTGGATTCCACAAACTACCAGATGTGGCCCTTCTAGAACAGTTCTAAACTATAGATCTAACAATGTTTTAATGTGTACAATATGGTTTTAATAGATTTCTGCTATGTTGTTTTAATTGTGGATTGGGATCTGGGCAGAGTTCAATATAAGTTTGGTGCAGTGCTTAAGGCACCAGGCTAGGAGGCTGTGAGTTTTAGTCTTATTTTAGGATGAAAACCAGTTGGGTAATTTTGGGCCAGTCAAACTCTATCTCAGCCCAACTCATCTCACATGGTTATTTTTACACTTGGCCAATAAAGTATTCTATTCTATTCTATTCTATTAGAAAAATAGGAGAAGGAAGGGGTATTGTGCATGTTCACCATCTTGAGTTATCTGTAAAAAAATATAAAGGTGGAATATAAATAAATAAATAAGATGGACATATCTAAAAATGCTTTTAATGTAAATAAATAAAACAAAGTTCCTTTTAAAAGAGAAAGATTCAAAAGGATTAACTGCCCTTCAACTGAAAATGACCAATGGGAAAACATAATTGTGTAAGTAGAAGTAATGGGAACATTATGTGACAATAAATGTGAGATGCTGGAGTTTTTGAATCTAAGAGAAGCCTAAAGCCATTGCTACTGAAAACGTATGTTGAACTTTGAAAAAGTACAATTTAATATAATAAAAATAATGATTAGTAGGATTCTGTGGGAAGAAAAGCTCATAAGGAAAGAGGTTCAAGATGGCTGGGAGTTTCTAAACCTAGAGGTACTAAAAGCCCAATTTCAGTGAAACAATGCAGAATTATAGTAGTAGATTGCAGAAATGTCGTGACGTTCTGAAAACAAAAATAAGGGTGGAAGAAGTGGAAAGAGAATTGGTAACTGAGGAAGAGGACATGCAAGTAGTTTACAATTGTGAAGGTCAGGAAAGCAAAAGCCCAGAATAAACAAAGGTTGGGGAATGAATGTAAGAAAAAGGCAAAGTGTTTCTTCCCATATGTTCAAAATGAAGGGAGAAAAATCAGTATACTCACTGCTCAATACAGATGGCAAAACATTAACAGCAGAAAAGTCAGATGAATGTGAGTGGGCAGCAGCTAAATGGTTCAGTACTATATTGAGCTGCATCAACAAAAACTGCATTCAGATCCTAGAGTCTGTGGCCGGGTGTGTGTGTAGAATCTGTGGCTCTGTGTGTATGTGTGTTAGTTCCACTATGTGCTATATGCTGGAACTGGTTAGAATTTGAGGGAAATCCCAGTAAGACCTGAAGAAAAGGCTTTAGTATTCTGTAAACTTCTCAATAGCAGAACCCACTGAGAAGACTCAAAGTAGGCATTTCAAAGGATATGGCTAGGGAAGCTTTGGAGTGATATTGAAAGCCCTCCTGTCTAAGTGGGAGGAAAAATATTAAATTAGGAAACCTCAGAAGGGAACCTATTCAAGAATTATCCCACTTAGCACTAGCACTTAGATTTATATGTGACTTCACAGTGCTTTACAGCCCTCTCTAAGTAATTTACAGAGTCAGTATATTGCCCCCAACAATCTGGGATCCTCATTTTGCCCACCTCGGAAGGATGGAAGGCTGAGTCAACCTTGAGCCAGTGAGAATCGAACTGACGACTGACAGCAGAATTAGCCTGCAGTACTGCATTCTAACCACTGCGCCACCACGGTTCACTTGCCACTTTGTCTGTACTCCACATGATGGCTTGGCATCACCACAGATCTGCCCATCGGGTCACTTGCCCCATTCTACTTTTAACAATATGATACAGTAACTTAGAGGTATTCCACTATTAACAATTCTACAGCTCTGGCTGGAAGAGAAATTGGTCAACCTAGCTAATATCTCATGAGTCTTGCATTTATTGTTCATGCATTTATTTATTATCACTCTCCTCCTATTAATAAGGACATCCCCAGGGAAACCAATGGTATATAGATATATAATAAAGAAATATCCAAAGATAAGTTCAAGATTCCTATTCTCAATTGCACTCTGTAAATCCCAGTCTACCCCTAAAATGGCTTGAATGGTTTGGAGGTTACCCAGTGCCGGAGATGATATTGTCAGTCCTTCCCACCTTCTGGAATGTGAGAAGATAAATGACATCCTCAGTGAAGAATGCTGAAAGGCCCTGGAGTACAGCTGTGTCATCACAGGGCTGGAATGTACAGTATTGCTGGATCTGTGAAGGGAGCTTTGGACCGAGACGTGTACCAGATCAACAGCACCTGCCTCCAGGAGGACAGCTCAGCTGTTGTGAGAGCTGATGTTCTAAATTTAAGGCATGCATATGCTTGATTCTATTTAGTCATCTGTAGATACCATTTAGAAGGGGAAAGTGTTGTTTGTTTTTTTAATGGCTGTACTTCTGAAATGGAAAAAATAATCCCAAGCTCTTTTGATAGTTATATCTAGAATGGCACATTAAAAAAAGGAAAGAATGCTGATTTAAGTATGGTTTGTGGTACACACAGGCTTGTAATAGAATCTAGGAATTGAATAATGCCAGATAATTCACTTTTGTAAATGTATTAGATGACTGCACATACCATACAAACTTATAACTTTCCCACCTTCTGTCTTATGCTTCTTGTAACATCTTAATTTGATACATAAATTCTTCCCATAGAATTCCAACATGGCTATCTATGTACAGAGGGCATAACAATATTATGTTTGTTCTTTTGGACATATTCGAGTATGAAAGACATATGCTAAATGTGGTTTATTAATCATGACGGGAATTAAGATACTGCAGCATACTTTCAGGATGAATGGATGCCAAAAGCCTTCTATAAATTCCTTCCCTGTGCTGGCAAGGAAGATTGAACTAGCTGTGACAGATACTTATGTACATTCATGTTAGCAGTAACAGAAAGTTTAACATGTTTTAAAGGGCCAGGGCAAGATATTTTTAATATAACAATAGAACAATCCTACAATCCTCCTTATACCATATACCATTTTTTCAATCCTCCTTATACCATATACCATTTTTTCCTCAATTGACATCTGCCAGAAATCTTGGATTATATAACCACTGTCACAATTAACTATTCTGGTTGAAGATTATGAGTACTGGAATCTAGCAGGCCTGGGAACCAAAGTGGCCTGGAAAAGTTAGAATAAGGCCAGATAAGTGGTCAGAAAGCATTTCTAAGCTGCTTAGCTCATAGAGTTGGACATAATGTTTTTTTCAGAATTATCCACCAGATTTTTAGCCAGATTAGATATGACCTGACAAATGCTCAGTTTTCCTAAATAATTCCTCAAGGACAGGTGTTTTCCTTAGCAAAGATAATGGCACTGTGATTGAAAAAGCCCAATGGATTTTCATGATGATGACTTCCTTTGGGATTTAATTAAAATGTGAGAAGCCAGGAAAGAGGAAGACAGCAGAAATATTGATTATATAAAGCGAGAAAGGCTATCTCATACCTGTGGGAATGTAAGAAGAGCACACTGCATTTATGGTTTCTCCAAAAATGTTTCCTTCAAAAGGAATGTCCAAAGCAAAATTTCTTCCGTCACACTGAACACCAGTAAGTTATTTTTTCTGTCTGTAGTACTTGCTAAGAAATATTGAGCCAATAAATCTTTCCAACTTCCATCCAATATTTCCTTCAAAAGAACTTTCCCCAACAATGAACTTTCCCTAACTAATTTGGGACACCAGCTGCATTTAACCATCCATTGAAGAGGTTGAGCATTGCAACACATGGTTTAGGCAAGTTTAGGGAATTACCTCTTCAAAAGTCTTGCTCCTTGCTTTGTGAACAATAGTGGCATCAGGTGGGAGACATTTAATTTTGGTCGCTATATTGTTATTGTGGCTTCATATTGACAAGCGACTTTTGCTGTTTCATTCTTGAATTGTGTCTCATCCAATTAAGCTGGAGCCTACTGGAGGGAGGTCAAAAAATTTGAGATGTTGGCTTGGACCACATGATTGAAGCTTTACTCCTTTTTTATGTATACCACAAGTCTTTAATTGCATCTTGACATCAGCCTGGCAAATGTCCCTGCTGTCAGAAAGCTCTCTTGTGTAGAGCTCCTGTTTTCCAGGAGTTACAAGGACCTTTCCTGAATCTTTCTCCTAGGCATGTTCACATTTTCATGACTGAAGTTTAAGGAAAAACAAGCAAGGAAAGGAGTGGAACTAGCAGCACTATCAGGTCTGACATCTATTTCATCATTTTGGCAAAAGTAGCACAATTCTGCTGATGCGTCTGGCTAAGGTGCTTTTCCAGATACAGTCTTTATTATACTTATTGATTGTAGCACTGATTGCAACGTTGATTACAGATCATCCTCAGGTTACAGCTATAATGAAGCCTTCCCATGATGGTTGTAACTTTTGGTGCAACCATATAAAGTGGATTGGCCATGTGGTGCTTGTTAAGCAAATGTTGCAGTGGTTCGCAGTGGGTGCGGTTTTGCTGAAAACTGGAAAGACAGGCTGATTTTCAGAAAAACCATCATAAAATCCAATCACATGACCATGGGATGCTGCAAATGGCTGTAAATAGTGAGCATCCAAAGTGTGGTCACATGACCTTGTGTGGAAGTGTTGGAATTTTAACCCCAGGTTGTAAGTATCGCCACAGGTAGGTCCGTCGGAACTTTGAATGGTCATTAAAAGATCAGTTGTAAACCAAGAACTACCTATAAATGCCCAAAATGTTTTAAGTTCCCATCAGAGGTTTCGAGGGAAGGTGTGCAAAATGCAAAATGCAGAAGTGGTGTCACAATGCAACAAGCCCTACCGCTTTTGAATGTGCTATGATGCTGCATGCCCATAAAAAGGGGAAGCAAGGCTTTCATTGTATAGTTGCTTCCTTCTCTCTATCCCACTCCCCAGAGTCCACTGCTCATTTGAATCATTTTAAACATGGAGTGTTTTGCGTATCTCTGCTAACGCTGAATTGGGATAGTGGAGGTGACAGTTATGTAAAGCTATTCAGCCCACATCATTCAGTGTAAAGCCGGATACTGGATTTGGAAAGGAGAATTTGTAGATCTAATGCATCTGATAGTTTCTTCCATTATGTACTTTGGCCATGCATTCATGGAACTCATTCTGGTGTCCCATAGTCTACATTACTATGCTGTGCAACATGAGAGCATATGCATCATTTGCCTATTTGTGTCCAAACCCCCAAGCATACTTATGGTGGTAACCCCATGCTGAAAATGGCAGCACAGGGTCTTTCAAGAGGTAATTGTGTTGAGATCAGGAAAATGTGAAATACATTAGGTATCTCTTTGCAGCATATATAAGCTTTGAATCTGCTTACTCAGATTGCTCTTAATTGGATTCCACTGCCCTATGAAGGAACTTCTCATATGTTTGTTAAAAAGAAAAGTTAAATTGGCAATCGGAATATTGCAGGAGCCAATGTATTCAGAAAGAAAATGCAGAGTCAGTTTTAGATGGTTATCCAATCATAAAATAACTCCTGGCAGAGTTTCTCCAGATAATTACTTTTTTGAAAGAAGAAAAATCTCCACATAATATATATTGCAACAGGCTTAATCTTGCCATTTCTCACTGCTTCAGGATTTCAAATAAACATACTGTAAGCTTTGGCGCCAGGTTGCCTAGCTGAACTACCAGAAAAGGTATCGCTTGTGTGTCAACAATGTTTTAATGCCAGAGCCAGATTACAGTCTAGGTAAAATGAAAATGCTTATGAGGCTACAAAAACTACTTTGGAAGTTAAATCCATCTGTGCATTCCTTAGGAGCAAATGTCAGTTTGAGACTCTATTAAGCTTTTTATCTACAGTATGTGCACCTAGACAGGAAGCATTTATGATATATGGCTGATATCAGTATCGTGTTTTGAACAGTGCAGTAATAGCCTCATGTATTGGATCTTTGCAGATAGTAGAATTGCAAGCATAATCTACCAAACCCATAACATACATACATACTTACATACATACATACATACTCATAATCCATTTACTTATTTGATATTCCATTTTAATGCTCAGTTTATTTACTTTTTCCAGAACCTTTTAAAATCTTCTCTGTCTTCTGATTACTTTTATATCACTATAATCAGATGATATGGGGTTCCTCAGATAAGATAAGTCTTTTGGTTTCTATAAGGAAGAAGGTTTCAAGTTCTACTCTGTTTAGGTCCACAAAGACTTGTGTTCCATTCTGAATATTCATCCCAGACAGGTCAGCCAATATTAATAAGCAGGTGTAATATTCACTTAATACCTGTTGAGGACAGGTGAGCAGAATTCTTCTGTCAATTTTCTTCCATAATATTAAAAGCTGATATATCTGGCTAGCACTTCAAAGAAACAGGAGGCTTCATGAACAAATTGTCCAATAGTCAAACATCTTTTAAAGTTACCAAGTCAGATGAAGGGAAGACTGTTAATTAATGAAAACTTGCAATACCAGCCATTATACCTTATGAGGTTACTAAATATAATACTTGCTGATGTGGCATCTCTTCCTGTTGTTCATTCTGATAAAAAAAGTTGGAGGTATTAGAAATGCTTGATATATTAAAATGCATGATGCAAGGTATTTTTATTAAAAGGAGGGATGAAAAAACTTGGAAAAGGTGAAAAAGTACAATAAAAATAGGACATTTAAATTTGAGATAGCTCTAGAACAGGGTTCTGATTTACTCAGGTACTTTTAGAATTTAGCTTCATAATGAATGGTTGTGTTTCCTGTTTATTTCTATGCTAGAACTTGACCTGAGATTGTCAGATACAGTTTTTATTTTTGTCACAAATTAAGGCTATTGGTGGTGGCTGCAATAGCCAAGCAAAGTTAGGGTTAAAATATTTTTTTCATAAACACATGGAAGGTGATTGGTGAAGTAACCAGCTGCAAATACTTTAGATGGGTTTCCCCTTTAATAGAGAGCATGGATTTTTTTAAAAAAAAATCTACTTATTTTGGGAATTTTTCTTCTCAGTCCTGTGAATAAATCCATTTCTTTTCAGGAGCCTTTGAAAAACGTATGTACTTTTTCACCTGGGACAAAATCCTTCTTGACTTTATAAGCTATCAAGAGGTCATTGGTTGATTATTTGCCATCAAGTCATTTTCTGTTCCTAGCAGATACATAGATTTTTTTTCCCTGATTCTGTCCCTAATTTGGCTTTTCAAGTCTGACAATGATGTATCCATCACCACTGCTGCTGCTCATCCTCTTCTTTTCTTTTTTTTCTGCTCATCCTCTTTTCTTCCTTCTTCCTTTCCTAGCATTAGAGCTAAATTTTCACATAATATGTACAGATCAAGGGCTCATTACAAGTTACGAAATCTTAAGCTGAAATATACGTGTCATTTAATGCAAAATGATATTAAGGTTAGGTGGATTCAGTTAAGATGTTAGTTGTCTTCACTAGGGATTTATGATTCAACTTTCTTGATCTATCCAGGACACATTGCTTAATTTTAATTATATTGTACATAATCTCATATGCCCTGCTGATCTTACCCATGGAATAATGTAATTCTATTGTCACTAGTATGCTGCATTCCTACCACTACTTACTTACTTAACTTTTTGGATTCCATAATATTTATTTTTATTTATTTTATTTATTTATTTATTTGTCAAGCAAGTATTAGATAACAGGTATAAGCATGGTTATGAATACATAAAATGGATATGAATAAAACAAAATAATAGGACAGGGATGGTAGGCACATTGGTGCACTTATGCACACCCCCTGCAAACCTCTTAGGAAAGGGGTGAGGTCAAGAGTAGACAGACTAAGGTTAAAGTTTTTGGGGTTTGGGGAAGAAATATTGCTGTAGTGGTCACTACAGACAGAATTCTGAATTCATATGAATCCAAACACATGCTCAAAAGTATGTATCAGAGCAGTTTCAGACTTCAGCTTATGCCAATTTGATGTTTATATGTAAGGTATGCTTGCTTGCTAGAGTAATCCAGGAGACTTAGGCAGTTTGCCAAACTAGCACCATAACATTCTACTTTCTTACCCATGTTATATTTGCAGGAAGTAAATTCTGTATTTCATATTGACTCCTGGCAAGTAGTTAAACTGAAGCCCTGCAGCTTTCTTGGCAAGATGCATTTTGGTGGTTCTGGGGCAGCTTTCCCTCCATCTTCGCAACACAAAGGCCAGCTCTAGCCTTCCTCAAGAGCATAGTACAAAAGGGGCTTTTTGCCACACTGTGGTTCTGGGGCTATTTTTTGTCCTTGCCCCCCGATATAGCATGAAGCACAATCTCAGCTTGACCCAGCAGCTAGATCAGACATACCTTGTTGTCTATGGAGATGCTGCAATGTGCAACATTAGGAAGGGATCATAAATCTGTTCTTTCAGTACCACCACAACTTCAAACAGTCACTGAATGAAAGGTCTTAAGTCAAGGACTACCTGCATATATTTTATGGGGCTTTAAACCAGTGATGTGATTCAAATATTTTTACCACCAGTTCAGTGGGCATGGCTTGGCGGGCACGCTTTGCGCACATGCACACACTTTGCGTGTGCACACCAAACACGCACTTTGCGCAGGTGCAGAGGCGTTCTAATTCACCTCCTGCAAGCCTGCACGATCTCAGTCGCTTCAGCAGCTGCTGCGTGGCACTATTCTGTGGCACGCAAAGCAGCTGCGCTTCAAATTCAGAGGATAAAGGTGAATATGGGACTGCCGGGCAGGCGGGCCCGCCCAACAACAGAGCAGTGGAGAAAACTGTTTCGATCTCTGCTGCTCATTGCAGCTCAGCAGAACTGGGCTGAACAGGTAGAATACCATCACTGCTTTAAACTGCTTGTTGCAACTACTAATCTCATGTGGTGGTGAATTGTATGTAGGTGTTTTCCTGAAGTTTGAACTGTAAGAGCAACATGGAATTATTTGAAAAGCAATAATTCTCCTATTCAGAACATACAATGTTGACAAGTGATGTAAAGAAGCACAGCTCCATTACTGCTTTAACTTTGCCAAATGTTCTTTGCAACTGTCAGTTAATGTAACGCTAGCAACACTTTGAAGACTATTTCTTTCTTTCTTTTTTCAAGTAACAGAGTATGTCTAAGCTGTCAGGCCATTGTTCTTTTGTTTTAGAAATGTAAAACAAACTGTAGCAACTAATCATGCTACATAAACACTTATCATGAAGTTCTCCACTGACATCTCACATAAATTATGGCTGAATGCATTCTGATGCAGTGTTACTTGTGAAACAGTTTCCTTTACATCACAGGAGAACATAAATAAAATAAACCACCTACATGTTTCTTCCTGTAGGTATGTAGGAAGTCCTGGTTCCAGTTCCAAGGAGTGGGTCTGAATGCAGTAAGTTTTTCAACAAAGGAACTCCTTCCAAAGGAAGAAGCAGAATAAAGTTGATGAACTACTAGAATGTATCAGAATCTGTGATTCAGTTCGTCTGAGAGGAAACTGAGACAATAGTTTTGCTGTCCTACTATCGCCATTAATTAATAAAGCAGCAAGGAACTTTAGACCAGTCTTTGTGAATTCCAGTCTTCTGTAGTTTCATGTTTTGCTTTGTAACAGGTGCAGAGACATCAGAAAACAGGCAGATAGGTGCACATGCGATCCATGCAATGCAGGTAAGGCAGACAGGCTATAAGTTCCAATAAAAGCAGTGGTGGGATTCAATTTTTTTTACTACCGGTTCTGTGGGCGGGCTTGGTGGGTGGGGCAGGGGAAGGATATTGTAAAATCTTCAGTCAGAGGTGGTATTTGCCGGTTCTGCGAATTACTCAAAATTTCCACTTCTGGTTCTCCATAACTGGCCAAAACCAGAGGTGGTATTCAGCAGGTTCTGACCAGTTCTGGAGAACTGGTAGCAGAAATTTTGAATAGTTTGGAAAACCGGCAAATACCACCTCTGACTGGAGATCTTACAGTATCCTTTCCCTGCCTCGCCCACCAAGCCACGCTCACAGAACCAGTAGTTAAAATTTTTTGAATCCCACTACTGGTCAGAACCTACTAAATACCACCTCTGAATAAAAAATGCCATGCACTCAGGTTCTACTCCCAAATTCTCAATCTACTTTAAGAGAAATGGTAGAATGAACAAATACAGAAAAAGTAAAAGAACCAGAAAGTGTATAATGTGAATTAAATAATTGGTTTAAAAAGAGATGGATGAAGAGAAGTGAAAAATTTTCCCTTCAGCTGAAAGCTGGTTATATAATTTTGAAGCAATGCTGGACAAAGTATTGGTTGCTTTCAGCTATTTTGATTCCAACTTCTCATTTCTTTGCTAAGGCTACACTCACTGTAAGGAATGATTATTGATATTTTTAATCTCCTTTTCATGCCCTGTATGATACCTGCTCATCTCTTTTGCAAATTTCATGGGAGGTTTTAAGCTAACTTTCCTGAGTCAGGTATTTTCCAGATGCATTGATCTACAGTTTCTAAAGTACATGGCCAATAGGCATTATTGCATCTGGGAAGTTCCATTGTTATTTTTTACTGTTTAGAAAAATAAAACCACAGCACCATTCCTGGGGACAGATAAGGCAATTAAAGATGGAAACATTAATTGAATCCTTCTTACCTTCTGGCCCATTTGGAAGTGAGTGCCAGATTGTTCCTTCCAAAACCAAGAGCTCACCCACTTCCTTGCCATTCCGTTCCATACAGTTCAGATGAATCTGTTACTTGCTGTTTACATACATGTTCCTTTTTCAAGAATGGAATGGAACAACTCATCAGGGTCAACTTGCCACTGTCAACTCGCCAGGGGACAATTTGCCATGGGACAACGTACTGCAGGACAATTCAACAATTTAATTTAATCTTTTAAAATAATTTAAAAAATATTTTAATTTTTGTCATTCACACTTCATTTTGACCCTTCTTTGGCATCCTTTCTTTAATGATTCTATTGCACTATTTCTTTGATACTAGTATAACTCTTGTTCCATGTGACTTTTCCAATGGTGAGTTGGCCACAGAAGGTGGCTGTAGCAAGTTGGCTATCATGAGTTGGCCATAGCAAGATGGCCATCGCGAACTGTCAAAGACTCTTCAAGAATTGTTGAGATTGCAAATCAACGCTTACCAGTCACCTTCCCTTCCTTTCTCCTCAGACATGTTCAGAGACAATGAATCTTGATATATACTGTAATATTCTTGAGCCAGATCAAAATTTTCAGGCCATAATTCTGTGGAAGGAAATATGTAGCTATTTAATTATCTGAAAGATTACTGTACATGGAATCATGCCACTTTCTTTAGCAGCTGTCTTTCAGACATTAGGATTCTCTGTCTCTTTCAAGTGTCCAATGGAAACAATAAGATGGTTTCAATCTCCTGAGTATCTTTAACACCTGTACTAAGTATAGAAACATGGATAGTAATTAGATAAAATTATAGTTATCATAGCCTACTAAAAAGGAAACGAGTGGTATGGTAAAGGAACTTCATAAATGAAATTCAAGGTATTTTTAAACCAGGCAGGGAAAACAGCTGGAATTCCTTTCAAATCTTTTGCCAAGAGGGCTTGTTGGAGGCATCCGTCCTTTGTTCTGTGTAATAGAGTAATGGTGAGGAAGTATATTGTGTTGTACATTCTTGTGTGTGCATGCGTGCACTGGGAAGCTTGGGGTCTGGCTGCATATACTCTCTTGTGGGTGCAGGAGATAATGGGACTTAGGGCAGAGCAGTCAATAGCCTTTTGAGCTGCTGTTTAATTTCTTCTTTCAGAGGGATGCATTAGGAGAGTTTTCTGGACATTTTTTCCCCCTCCCTAGCTCTTGACTTGATCTGGCCCAGTTTTAATCTTCCTTTGGTAGCTTTTCATATCAAATTTGACCCAGCTGTTCTGTTTTGGGAATGTTATCTTAATCTATCTGAGGGGTGGGGGGGTGGGAGTCAGAGTTCTGATCCCTTTTGTATAATTTATTTCCAACATTTCTTTGGTTTGAAAAGAAGAACAATGGATCTAAAAGATCAATAAAGCTGTATCATGTCTGAATGATTTATGGTCCTTTGTAGGTGCAGCTTCATAACTTTAAGCTTTAAAGTTTTTAAAATGTTTCTCTCCTACCATAGGACACCCTTCATGATATATTGCATGATGCTTACCTATTAAAAATGCAAGCAGAGCTTACCTAATCAGGCCTATTTAGGAAAGTGTCTTGTGACCCACAGGAGCCAAAAAAAAAGTACAACTGAGAACCTGCCTATTGGGATAGGCTATTGATAGCTGAAGTGACCACAGGTGTATATCAAATAATTACTATATAATGGAAGATACCAGATGACTAAAATTAGTAAAAATGTATTCATTAAGTCCAGATGCATACAACATTAGAGAGTCCCCTCCCATTCAGCTGTGGTGAGCATATAGAATAGAAAACTAAGAGACATACTTGGCACACACCTTGGGCAAGTTTTATAGCCTTTCAACCAGAGGTGGTATTCAGCAGGATCTGACCTGTTCTAGCAAACTGGTAGTGGAAATTTTGAGTAGTTTGAAGAACTGGCAAATACCATCTCTGACTGGAGATTTTACGGTATCCTTCCCCTGCCATGCTCACCAAGCCATGCCCACAAAACCAATAGTAAAAAAATTTGAATCCCACCACTGTTTTCAACCATTCTCCTCATTTCACATCCCCACAATCCTGGAGTTGCTAAGTTTAGGCAAAGAAAGGTTATTGAGGATTATTATTAGTGAGGATTAGCTATTAGTGGTTATTATTATTAATGAGGATTAGCTATGTTGTTAAGTGTCTAGATGTTATTAGGCACCTAGTTAAGGCAAATGTGGAAAATATCATCTAATTGAAGATAGGAGCTTGTCAGTTGTGGAAGCCAAATAGGAAGAGCTCACTTGTCTAAGCAGCCTCTCTTCCCCATGTTAATTAAATTGTGGTAGTGGGGTATTTTCAATGTGAAACATTTTGTATACCTACCACTAAAAAGTTCCAAAGATGCTAATCTTTCATAATTTCAGAGCTGCTATAACTCCCTTGCCAACTTTTTTTTAGGGGGATGGGGTTTTTATATTGGCAAAACGGTTTACCATACAGTGCAGTGATGGGATTCAATTTTTTTTTACTACTGGTTCTGTGGGCTGGCTTGGTGGACGTGGCATGATTTGGTGGGCGTGGCTTGGTGGGCATGCAGACGAAGGATACTTCAAAATCCCCATTCCCTCCGCACCCCACTAGCCTGCTTTCCAGCTCCGTTCTCCTGTACAGGGCAACAAAAGAAGATCCAGCCAATCAGCTGGGACTCAGGAGGCAGGGAATAGATGGGGACGAAGCCAGTCAGAGGTGGTATTTGCCAGTTCTCCAAACTATTCAAAATTTCCGCTATCTGTTCCGCTATTCTGTTGCTGCCAGAATCCTAGGTATTGACCAAGTATCTTCTTAAAATGTATGATGTTCCGAATAGTGTAGTTTTTTGAAGTTCTGCTGGTGTTATCGCAGGAAGCTTAATTTCTTGATGCATTTTGTAAAATTCTTGGACTTGGTGACAAGTGTTCCAATGACAATGGGTATCACTGTCACATGTTTCATCCATAACCACATAGTTTCAGGTCGTGATATTTCATGATTTTTTTCTAGTTCTTTTTCTTTGGTGTCTCCTAGTACAATAATATCAATAAATTCAGTTTTCGACAACTATGATATATGACGTGTTGTGTTCTAAATGATGATCTGCCTGTATTTGAAAATCCCACAAGAACTTCACCTTTTCATTTTCAACAACTTTTTCCACTTTGTGTTCCCATGACTTTTTGAATACAGTTAAGTCATATTTTTTACATAATGACCACTGGATTAATTTAGCAACTTGATCATGTCTAGCTTTGTAGTCAGTTTGCGATTTTGCTGCACTCACATATTAAGCGTAAAACATTTTCAACTTTGTCATTGCAAAGTCGGCAGTTTGAATTGTCAGTGGATTTTTGTATCTTAGCTTTCATGGCATTAATTTGTAGTGCTTGTTCTTGAGCAGCAAGTATTAAATCTTCTTCTTCTTCTTCTTCTTCTTCTTCTTCTTCTTCTTCTTCTTCTTCTTCTTCTTCTTCTTCTTCTTCTTCTTCTTCTTCTTCTTCTTCTTCTTCTTCTTCTTCTTCTTCTTCTTCTTCTTCTTCTGTTCTCTCCTCCTCCTCCTCCTCCTCCTCCTCCTCCTCCTCCTCCTCCTCCTCCTCCATGATTTCAGGGTCCTGTTTCTCATCCTCTTATTTTGCTAAGATGCACTCTGTTGTGCCTTTGTTGAAATGCATTTGGCCCTTATAAACCCCACTATTTTTTATCCAGTTTCTCTTTGAAGCTTTTTGCAATATTTTTTTTAAATATTTTATCATGCCATGTCATCAGCAATCTGAATCATCATTAAATTGCTCAATCCTAACAATAGGTCATTCATGTACAAATGACAAAGCTCCAGGCCCAAAACAGACCCTTGGGGACCCCCACACATTTGGAATCCTTTGTATCAATTCAGAATAGTCATAAGGTGTGGAGCCTTCTTGAAACTGTTGAAAGGACTGTGTTGTAGACTGGAGATAGATGATGTCATATCCTTCTCCCTCTGTTGAGAGAGGGATGTTCAATGTTGACATAGATGGCCTCTAACCACCCTTTCAAACCAGCACTCCTCTCTGTCCAAAATGTTTTATTTATTTATTTATTTTATTTGTCAATTGCTTACAAGATAATAGGTATAAGTAAAACATAGTTATGAATACATGGATACATATAAGAAAAATAAAATATAAAAGAACAGGGACGGTAAGCACGTTGGTGCGCTTATGCACGCCCCCTACAGACCTCTTAGGAAAGGGGTGAGGTCAATAGTAGATAGTCTAAGGTTAAAGTTTTTGGGGTTTGGGGAAGAAACCACAGAGTCAGGTAGAGTATTTCAGACATTGACCACTCTGTTGCTGAAGTCGTATTTCCTGCAATCAAGTTTGGTGCGATTAACCTTGAGTTTGTATCTATTGTTCGCTCTTGTGTTGTTATGGTTGAAGCTGAAGTATTCATTGACAGGTAGGACATTGCAATGTATGATTTTATATACTATACTTAGATCGTAGTTCTAGGTTTTCAAGGTCTAGAATTTTGAGTCTTGTGGCATAGGGTATTCTGCAACGAGTAGAGGAGTGAAGAACTCTTCTTGTAAAATATTTCTGGACTTTCTCAACTGTGTTAATATCAGATATGTAATTTGGGTTCCAAACTGATGAGCTGTATTCGAGTATTGGTCTAGCAAATGTTTCGTATGCTCTAGTTATTAGTGTAATATTACCAGAGAAAAAGCTATGTAAGATTAGGTTAACAACTCTTAGCACCTTTTTGGCTATGTAGTTACAGTGGGCTCTAGCACTTAGGTCATTTGAATTGAGTACTCCAAGATCCTTTACAGAGTTTGGGTCATCAACAAGGTCTTGACTATTCAGCCTGTATTTTATTTTCTGATTTTTTTTTGCCAATATGTAGGACAGAGCATTTATTTATTGAGATCTGAAGTTGCCATTTGTTTGACCATTCTGATACATAGTCAAGGTCTTTTTGAAGGGTAGCGGTATTTTCTGTGGTGTTGAATAGCTTTACATCATCAGCGAAGAGAATGCAGTTGCTCTTGATATGATCACAGAGGTCATTTATGTAGAGTATGAAAAGAGTTGGTCCTAGAACACTGCCTTGGGGGACACCACTGTTGACAGGTATAGAATTTGATAGGACTCTCCCAATTTTGACCATTTGTTGTCTGTTTGACAGGAATGCTTCTATCCAGTTATGCAGATGTCCAGAGATACCATAAGATTTTAATTTTAGGAGTAATTTGTCATGTACCACTGAATCAAAGGCTTTGTAGAAGTCTATGTAGATTGTGTCTATTGCTTTGCCCTGATCGAGTTGTGTAGTCCATATGTTTTTGCAATGTAAGAGTTGCAGATTACATGATAGTTTTTTCCTAAAACCAAATTGTTTATTAGAGAGTAGGTTGTTTGTTTCTAAGTGGAGGATGATGGATTGGTTAATAATTGATTCCATGACTTTACAGGTGATGCAGCATAAAGAGATTGGTCTGTAATTTTCAACTAGGCTGGGGAGTGTGGATTTTGCTGTCTTCAAAAGAGCAGTTTTTGTCTTTTAAATGAAGAGGGACAGTTGAATCTTGCTCTAATAGATTTGTTCTCCTATGTTGTGCCATGTGTTTATGAAATAGTTGTTTGTGAGAAAAGAACCTCAAAGGACGTGTGTTGTTGTTCACCAGCAGCAGGTGTGGATGGCAGAGGTCTCTGAGAGCGAGAACTCAGATGAGGGGCCTACGTGTGATGCAGGGATGGCCCCAGGACTATCAGAGAGTGGGGTGCTGCCTTCGGAGATTATGGAATCTGGCAGCAGTGATGAAGAAGACTCTGGGGAGCCTGTTATTCTGTTGTTGTTGATTACGTTTTGCCCGGTTCTCATGCCTAGGAAAGAATGAGCACCGCAACCTCTACAGGCTGAAATTCACTCCTCTCCACCCAAGCCTAAAAGAAGCAGGCCTGTTTCCAAACTCAGTCTCCTTCTTCAAAGCCAGGTAGAACAGAGGATCAATAACCACCATGTGAATGTGGTGCAATCTGTTTGTGCTTGAAACAGAAGAGCCTCTGTGAAAACAAAAAGTCAGGTTAGACAGCCCCAGCCAGTAGTGACCTACAGCAAACAGATTTGGTTTGAGTAGCTGTTTGCAGCTTAAGCAGAGTTTAAGCAGAAACAATAAAGATTCTTAACAATCCCTGTGTCAGGCTGAGCAAGTTTATAAAGTAAGCCATTTATTTTTCCAAATCAAATGGGTGTGTGTGTGTTTGTTTGTTTGTGGCATGTGTAGCATGTATTTGTGCATGTCTACATCCCACTGCTGCCTAATATCCATTGTTCATTGACTCCCCCCCTCTTGTTTGTCTCCTGCCAAAATGTCCACGCTTAATCTCTCAATATTATTGTGGCTGTCAGAACATATAGTTCTTTTTTTCCCTAGTTGTTGCTTTACAATTTCATTAGTAACACAAGGCAACATTGTCATATTGATTTGCGTATAGTAATAACAGTTTCTCTATGGTAGTCATTCTTCATCACGGATTGTTCTGTATCTTCCCAAGGTTATTGCACAGAGTATTCTCTACAATTAAATTGTAACTATCAACACAACAGCAACAAATGCCAGGATTCAGATGCAGTGTTCTCAAATCATTGTTGATATTTGCACTCTGTAATAAATGATTTATGTTTTGTAGCAGATATTTGCATAACACAACCTCTTTTGAGTAGATATTTGCATAAGCCAGCTTCCGTCGAACAGCAAGGAGTTCTGGCTATTACATGAGATTTTTTCCCCCTCTTCTGCCTAATGCAATAGCATCCAAAGTCAATGTAGAAAAAAGAGGAAAAACCTTGCTTTTATATGATGTATTCTAAACATGTCTATAACCTTAAAGCATGTATTTTTCATGACTCTCTTTCTCTGGATGTCATTCATGCTGGAATCTTGGTTTCCAGAGGCTGGCTTTTATTACAAATTTTCAAAAAGATTTAGTTTTCACAATTGGACCCGCAAATATTGTGACGTCCTTGTGTTCCAGAAGACAAGCTGAGTTGCTCTTTTTAGCAATACCAACAAGGAACATTGGTTTAATTAGATCTAGTGAGAACAGGCTTCAGAGAGAATAGGTAAAATAGGATTGCCATTATCTCTTCATTTCCTCTGGCTTCCTACAATCCTGCTATGAAATGAAATAAAAGAAACAGCTGGGACATAATTTCTTATGTTGTAAAAGTAAATCAAAGATGAAAAGAAAAACACCAAGCTATAGCTCTAATTAAAAGCTCCAATGCATTTCATAGACTCCAATTAATATATGGAAAGCACACTACATACTGGCTTTAGGACATGTTGAATAGCCCCCATTGGGCACATGGCAGCCATAGGTAATGGCTCACCTTGCATTCTGCAGGAATCCTGCACTACCAACATATTCTGTTTATTATTTTATGTATTTATTTTTCACATTTCTGACCCTCCAATCTCCCTCAAAATGGGACTCTGGGTTGTATACAATAAAATGTTAAAATATTAAATAATGTGTATAAAAGTTAAAACAATTAAATTATTAAAACCTTTAAGAGGGGGCAAGAGATTAAAATTGGATAAGAGGGGAAGGAAAGGTTTTCAGAAGACTAATCAGCCCTATGACTCAGTGGTGGGATACAGTTATTTTTACCACCGGTTCTGTGGGTGTGGTGTGACTTGGTGGGCATGGCAGGGGAAGGATACTGCAAAATCGCCATTCCCTCCCCACCCCACTAACCCGCTTTCCAGCTCTGTTATCCTGTGCAGGGCAACAAAAGAAGATTGGGAGGCAGATAATAGATGGGGGCGGGGCCAGTCAGAGGTGGTATTTGCTGGTTCTCTGAACTACTCAAAATTTCCGCTACTGGTTCTCTAGAACTGGTCAGAACCTGCTGAATACCAATACAGTCTGCTATGACTGTATGTTCCTCTGGACCTGCCAGTTGGAGGTCTTTAACTGATGAGGTCTGCAACATTCCTTCCTTTGTGGACTGATGGTCACAAGGGAGGGAGGGGATGGTTCTGTACAAACAGTGGGCAAGTGCACTCCTGTGTGCAACTCCATTTGTGGCAGTGGCAGATGCATGCAGGCTTTGTGGCCTGGCAGTGGCAGAGAGGAGGGGATGATTCTGCACAAGCACTGGGTAAGTACGTTCATGCATGCAGTTCCATTTACACCAGTGGCGGACACACACATCTGCCACTTGCACAAATTGAGTTTTGCACACAACCTGTGTGTGCCTGTCACTTGCACAAATGGAGCTTCATGCATGAGCACGTTCCTCCACTGCTCATACAAGTGGAGCTACATATGTGAACACGCTTGCCCCGTGAACCCCAGGTTGGAGACCCTTGATCTAAAATGACTGGAAGGTGAGGAAGACTACACTGTATGAGTCATAGGTCATACAGTGACATACAGGATATGCCATAACCATGATGTGAACCAAATAGCTATGAAGGAGGAGGGAATTAATGTTATTAAGTAATGCTGTGTCCTGAAGAGATGCCAGTTCCTCATGCTGTACAATCTAGGGTTAGCTTTATCATCAGTAGAGTACAGACTAGCAAATAGAAAACATAAGATATTATGTCCTCCCACTCCGAGTGGTGAAATCTACAGCAATCTTTCTCAAAGTTACTGCCAAATTTTAATCTTTGTTGCAAGAAATACAGTAGGAAAAATGATATGAAATATAATTAATTACTTGCATTTAATTAATTACTCATAAATGAACAAATAATTTTTTTCTTACTTTGAGTCAAATCATTTTCTTGGCCTGGCCCTCTAACAAAATAAAAGAAAACCGCCAACAGATGAAGTATGCATCAAATCAGAAAAACTACAAAAATGATAATTATTATCCATATTCAATACCTCTAGAAAGCCATTTGTATAGATATAGCTCTGAACAAGCACAAAAGGATATGCATTTCTGAGAATAGAGAACAGAACAGCAACACCTCGTTATTCTCTATAAAACTAGCTTACTTTACCCATCAGCTTCCAATGAGACTACTGTAACTTGTTTTACATGAGGCTGCTTTCAAAGATGACTTAGAACTTGCAATTGGTCCAAAATCCACTGTCGTGAGTGAGATGAGGAGGTGGTAGATTCAGTAGTATGGTCATTGTTTAGGTCATTGTTTTGGATACTGGACCCAACTCAAGATGTTGGTTTTAAATTATAAAGCCCTATGTAGCCTGGTGTCTGTATGTAGGTAATTAATGGTTGTAATTAACAACCATTAATTTAGCAACTGTTCAAAATTACAACGGCACTGAAAAAAGGTACTTTCGACCAATCGTCACACTTGCAACTATCATGTCACATGATCCAAATTCAGACACTTCACCACCAGCATGAATTTATGATTGCTGAAATGTCCTAGGAATCACATGATTGCCATTTCGACTTTCCAACAAGCAATAGAAGCCAGATTTGCTTAACCACCACATGATTCACTTAACATCTGAAGTGATTCGCTTAACAATTATGGCAGAAAAGGTTGTCAAAACAAACACAACTCACTTAACAGCAGCCCTGCTGAGCAACAGAAATTTTGGTCTCAGTTATGACCATCGGTTGTAGGAGTATCTGTATTTACAAGATCATATATCACCTTATCAGAATTAGCCCACACTGTGTGCTATTCTAGCGAAGGTCTATTCCAAGTCCCCACTCAACATGAACATGTGGCCTTCTGGGGGAACATCTTGCCATCTGAAATAAGAAAAGCCCTCACCTTGCTTACATTTCTCAAGTAAGTAAAAACTTCATGTTCTTTTTGAGACAATGGGGATCTGGACTGTTTTAGTAATTTTTATTTGTATTTGATGTTTATTTTGTAAACTGCTTTTGTTTACAAACTGCTTTTGTAAACTGCTCTCAGCTGTGAGAACTTAAGTAGCATAGAAATGTGATAATAAATATGAAGAGACACTGTTGCCAGACTAGTAATGATACCACCAACTGGTATCATTTTGTGTTAAAAAAATAGTGGCTGAGATTCACTCCCACTTGAACTTTATTATCGGGTTGATCGATATAATGAAATAGTGATAACTGCTTATCCACTTGTATCTTGTGGATGTCAAAACTTAATCAGGGTGACTAGGACAGTATCCATTCTAACTC
Organism: Bungarus multicinctus; assembly: GCA_023653725.1. Taxonomy (NCBI): domain Eukaryota; kingdom Metazoa; phylum Chordata; class Lepidosauria; order Squamata; family Elapidae; genus Bungarus; species Bungarus multicinctus. Next base: position 216,803,262 of record CM042834.1, read on the forward strand.
CTGGGTGATTAATTCCATCAACCAAGGGCTGATATGATGAGTAATGACATTTAAGTGACCATTATTCACCTCAAATACTAAGAATAAATAAATAATGCACATAGCTGCAACTTTTTATTCTTCTCAAGGCCCAAGGAAGAGGAAGAAGTCACGGCACATGGAAACAACAAAGAAAAATAAATACTAATCAAATGGATAATGGAAGCCTAGACTTCATTCTCCTACCAGACAGAAGGAAAGCAGTTGTTTGGGGAATGTCATGTACAGTATTTGTCTACCATACACAGACATGAGTAACTTTGTCATGACTGTGTACTGTAGCTCATGTAAGAATGGCAGACGCTGCTGATGTCATAACCATGGCTTAGGGCTCCACATAAGGGAGGAAGAAATCTGACTTATTCAGGAAGTCTTCAGTTTTGTCTTCTGGGTGGGGGGAATGTACCAATTATCAGAATGAACATAGATGCATCATTTCTGAACTCTTAAAAAAAACAGTAATACAAATGTATCCTTACAGACAAAAGTCATAAATGAATGAAAATGGCTTGTATTTGTTGACTTTGAAAAAAAAAAAGATGGAATATAGCATATCCCAAAATAATTTCAAATAATTATTTATGCGTGGAGATGCAGTTTCCTAGGTCATCCACTTTGATGTGTTAGGCAAAGTGAATGGTCAGGTTCACATTTATTTCTGGATGGGAGACAAAATCCAGTAAGATCTTCAGAGAGGTGTATATCCTTAGGACGCTTAGGGTATTTCAATGTGTATTTAAAGGAGAATCCAATGCACATAATGACTATTTATCTCACATTTATTTTTTTAAAAACTCCCAGATTTAAGCTGTGAAAAAAATTTGACATTGGTGAAGGCAACCGTCTCCATCTGTATTGCAGGGAACAAAGCTGGTTTTTGGTTTTTTCCCTCCAACATATATATCCCACAATGCAACTCTTGTGAAATGGTGTATACTATGGATAAAAGGGAAAACTCCTGTGCTTAAACAAAATTATGTAGTTTGCATGACAGTACAGCCAAGATTTGATTTGAATTTGTGATTCAATTTACCTCTGCAATTCAATTTAAAAGGTCAAGTCAGTTTGATTAGAAATTTGAGTTCTAATTGTAAAATTGAATCAATGCCAGGGTGTCATTTGGTAAATAGGCAATTTTGCATATGCAAAAATCCATTTCATTTTCAAATCAGCATTAAGGCATCTGGCTAGATTCAGAACTTCAATTTAATTTGATGCCCCAATTTTAAGATTTTGATTTCAATATTCAAAGTGGTGAGTCAATCAAATCAAGTTATGAAAGTTCCACACAGCTCTAGTTTGAAGATTGATCATGTGTCATCAAGTCATTGTCAACTCTTAGTGACCACATAGATAACTTTTCTCCACAATTATCTGCCCTAATCTGATTTTTCAGGTCATTCTCTTTTTTTCTTTCCCAGCATTAGAGCCTTCCTTATGGAGTTAGGTCTTTGCACAATGTGCCCAAAATAGGATAATTTGAGCCCGGTCATTTGTCCCTCAAGTAAGAACTCTGGATTGGTTTGATGAACGTTAGTCTGTTTTCTTGACTGTCCATGGTACTTTCATGTATTCCTTAAAAATTATCATGCCATAATGTTTCTGTAAACTTAAGAGTCAACAAGAACCCTTGTTTTTAGTGGATTCTTCAGAAACATATCTTTCATATTGCTTAAATCTATTGGACTATTCTTTTTTCACTGTACACGTATTATCCAAAGCACATCCTGAATATGAGCACACAGCACAGGAACAAGTCCCTAATGTAACTGCATTAAAAACTATCTGTTTTCCCCCTGGTGGCCTGCCAGCATCCAAGCACTAGTACTTATGTAGGAGGTAGTTACAGTTAATCTATGTAAGTGACATTAGTCATCTAAATGAGCATCTGTGAGACGGAGTGCTTACAGTTATGAGGTAAAAGTGTCTGCAGGCCTGCTCTGCAAAAGGTGGGAGTTCACAGCTTAGGCAACACAGCTACATAACAACATTACACCATACATGCCAATGTCTCCCAAACTGCAGCCTCAAAGAGGAAGATAACAATCTACCTCTTGCATTTTTTCTACTTCATTTGATGGAATGAAGGTATCTATTCAGTGTACAGATAAACCCTTCAGATAAATGACATGGCCCTGTCTTTGACTAAACTGCTCGGTTTGCTAAAAACAACCAATTTTACAGTGATTTCTTAGGCATCCCAACCCTTCAGACAGAAGGCCAAACATGACAGTAGAATGGCAGGTTATGTTCTCAAATAAAAACAGTAGGAGGAGCCAGGATTAATTTTGTTATGTTTAATTGAATCATAGTAGAGCAATTACTTTTCATCTATCTATCTGTGTTTTCCATACTGTTTCATTAAAAATTATTTTTAAAAAATCAGCAATGTTTGGAGGAACTGTGTAAGATACAGCATAAGCAGTTATGGAACCACACATGTCTTTCAGATGACAGAATTTGTGTACCTGAACTTACATGAACAAGATTTTATATCATCAAGGCCACCACTTCTTACCTTCTCCTAGATAAGTAGCTAAAGATGCAATGATTTACTACATTCCTAGATATAATAATAAACTGAATCGAGATTGCTTCAAAGAAGACTTATATAATACTGCAGGAGTTTAAGACTTATATAATACTGACTGAATTTAGCCTCAGTCACCAACTTATTAGATAGATTTCTATATCAGTTTCTGTTCTAGAAAAAATATTGCAAGAGTTACGCTATGTTTCATTTAAGGTACCAGGCTAGAAACCAGGAGACTGTGAGTTTTAATCCTGCCTTAGGCATGAAGGTCAGAGGTGGTATTCAGCAGGTTCTGACCAGTTCTGGAGAATCAGTAGCAGAAATTTTGAGTAATTCGGAGAACCGGCAAATACTACCTCTGACTAGCCCCGGCCCCATCTATTCCCTGCCTCCTGAGTCCCAGCTGATCGGCTGGGTCTTCTTTTGTTGCCCTGCATAGGAGAATGGAGCTGGAAAGCAGGTTAGTGGAGTGGGAAGGGAATGGGGATTTTGCACTATCCTTCCTCTGCCATACCCACCAAGTCACACCCACCAAGCCATGCCATGCCCACCAAGCCACACCCACAGAACTGGTTGTAAATTTTTTTGAATCCCACCACCGATGAAGGTCCATCCACTTCAGAGGGTTGTTGTTGTGATTATAGAAAGAAGAAGGAGTATTAAGTATTCACTACATAATTATAAAAAAATAATGAAAGAGGGATTATAGCTAGCTAAGTAGATGATACATAGACAGACAGACAGACAGACAGACAGACATGCACTTATGAGAATACTTGCCTTGTCACAGCTCTATTCAGTTTAGGAAGAGGAAATTAAAGATACAAGTCAAGTCCCATGCAATAGACTAATTGGCTAATTCTGCATATAACTAGACAGATGAAGTTAAGAAAGGGGTTTTTATATCAGCCGTTTCACCAGCCCACCCCAATATCCTCATCAACACCATAATAATATTTTTTAATTTTTCAGAGTTGGCACCAGTTCTATTGGCTGACATAATGTGTCAGGAGTAATTGGTATAAATACTACCATGTGCACCCAATGGAATTATTTCAGATGTACAAATATTAAAACACCTGATTGACTCTACAGTTTAGCAATGTACATAATGGGGTTTGCAATTTCAAGTATGTCTCTGTATGCAAACATTTTCTGAGTTTGTGCCTTCTGTACTGCATTCTAGATGGCATTATGATGCTGAAACCAGTGACTTTCTACAGATTATAATCTTTCTAGTAGATTATAATGTATAAACAATAAAAGAAAATGAAAAATCTGGAAGGTCTATTTTACTGTGAAGTGTTACTCTTCCTTCAATATTTCTAGCCCAATTGGAAACATCGCAAAATAGATAATAAAGCACCTTGCATCCAAGATATTTTATCTTATCTAACTTTCAGAAATCCAAGATACACAGTCTAAGTATAAAATATAAAATTTCAGCTGTCATTGAAATTATAGTGCTATTTAACATTTGGATGTATCTCAGTATGCGGCATATACTGGTTGGTCTGGTGAAGTCATTTTTTTGATTTTACTTTCAGTGAAATTTAGGCAAACAGGGAAACACATTTGACTTGCATAAACTGAAACTTAAACTAGAGAACCTTGAATAGCAAGATCAATTTTCTGGGCTATTTACCAGAGTTTCTACTAAGACCAGGGACATTGTTGTTTCTGCTATGATCTCATCATTTTATACCACTTTTTCAGTCTGGTTAACAAGTATCCTCAGGGCAATGTTGTTCTTAAGTATCTTGGTAGTGACAGGAGAAGGGTGGAGATATCTCTGTTGGATCTATTAGCTGAAACCATCAAGGTGAGTTGCTTTTCTTTCTTCCCTCCCTATACTTTAGGAGGAGATGACTCTTAAAGAGAACAGTGATGGGCAAGGCTGGGAGCATAGATATTTGGTGAGTGTCCTGGCATTGCTGCCTATCTGGATATACAAAAACAAGGATATTGCCAAGATTCTATACTTTAGGAGGAGATGACTGTAAATATGACTGCCACTTGAACCTTCTGCATAATACTAATTTTTTTCTTGTTGGCTCTGCACTTGAGAAAAAAAAACTTGAAATAAGAACAGGTTGAGAAGACAGCTGACTGATAAATGGGTTCGCTAGTTCACAGTGGTAAAACAGATGAACTTCTATCTTTCCTTGATTTTTTTTAATGATGAACACGATATCCTTGGTGACATTTGTAATGATTAGGAAAATGTAATTGATTTGCAGAAAGGAGCCTCATTGCCTCCAAGAATTACAGAACCCATGGTATACATAATGACAAGTAAAGATTACATTTCCCAGCTAAGAATTTCAATTATGCATGCCTTTGGGTCAGGTTGGACTAGTCCTGGAAGTTTTTTGGCAACATTTCAGAAATGGTTTGTTCTTGCCTGTTTCTTAGAGGTAAGGGAGAGTGACTGGCCCAAGGTCTCTTAGCTGGCTTTGTGCCTAAGGTGAGAATAGAATGCACAGTCTTGTAGTTTCTGGTCTAGTACCTTAAAGGTCAAGATAGGAGTGTCAAACTTTATTTCATTGAGGGGTGCATCAGGGTTGTTTGATCTGGGGTGGGCATGGCCAGAGTGGGTGTGGCCAGCTTGACATCTCTTGTGTCGGGGGCACATGTGGTGTCCTGAGTGCTCTACCAGCAAAAATAGACTCCCAAGCTCCGTTTTCGGCTGGGACGGCTTCCTGCAATCCTCTGCCAGTGAAAACGGAAGGTCCGTTTCCGCTGACAGAGGCTCTGCAGGCTGGTCCTTCATTGTTTCCTGGGCAGCTCGTGGGCCAGATCTAAGCATCCCGCAGGCCGGAACCATCCCGCGGGCCTTGAATTTGACATGCCTGGTCTAGGATAACCCACCACAGCCAACTCACCATAGCCAATTTGCCATGGGACAATTCATCATGGCCAACTCATTGTGGGACAACTTGCCACAGGAAAAAAATTACATAATATCGAAGAAATTGTGAAATAGAATAATTAAAGAAAGGATGCAAAAGGAGGAACAAAATGAAATGTGAATGACAAAAATGAAAATACTTTTTAAATAATTAAGTAAAAATACTGAATTGTTCTGCAGTGAGTTTTCCCGCAGTGAATTGTCCACTGTGAATTGTCCTGTGGTGAATTGGTCATGGCAAGCTGGCCATGGTGAATTGGCAGGGGTAAGCTGGTCACAGCAAGTTGTCCATAGTGAGTTGTCTTATTCCATAATCATTATACCAAATTTCAATTAAATTTTAAGAGACGTTTTAATAGAAGCCTTCTCCTGCAGCTTGCAAGTAATAATTGCAGAGTTTGAGCCTAAATTGCGATTACTTATAAATTGTAATCACAAATACTTAAAAAATAATATACTAAGCTGCATGACAAACTACAACATTAAATAGCTCTATTATATAAATATATCAATAAACTGCATATAATTAAAAAATGCAGCCCTTCTTGAAATACTGAATCAAAGAAATGATTATAGGAAAACAAAAAAAGTAGAGATATCTTCCCTCCTCCCCTTTGAGTAAGTGCCTAACTCTGAATTTACCAGCTTTGGATAATATGATCTTATTGGAAGCAACTGGTTTGCCAATATGTACCACAGAATCCTGGACTAGATAAGATGTTGCTCCAGTTCAACAGTTCTTATTTGAAATTATAAAATCCATATGGAGTCAAAATGTCACAACTGATGCAGAAGAGAACATCTTACAGAATAATAGAGTTGGAAGGGATCTCGGGGTCTTCTTGTCCAATCCCCTGCCCAAATAGGAGAGCCTATGCCGTCCTGGACAAGTGTCTGTTCTTAAAAACTTCTAGTGATGGTGTACTTACAACTGTTGGGGACAAGCTGTTCCCTGGTTAATTTTTTTCACTGTCAGGAAATGTCACTTTACTTCTAGGTTGGATCTCTCATTGATAATTGTCACAAAGGTGCTTTTTCAAGAACCAATTGGACTTTCTGGTTTTTTGAAGATGTTTTGCTTCTCATCCAAGAAGCTTTTTCAGCTTCTTGTCCGAGAATCTCCATAGACACTCTCATTGATAAGTTTCTATCTGTTACTTCTTGTCCTGTTCTTAGTTGTTTTGGAGAAGAGGTTCACCCCCTTTTCTCTGTGACAGCTCTGGAAGACCACTGTCATGTCACCCCTAGTCCTTCTTTTCATTACATCCTTAAACATATCTAGTTCCTGCAACTGTTTATCATATATTTTAGCCTCCAGCCCTCTAATCATTTTCATTGCTGCTCTCTGCATTCTTTCTAAAGTCACAACATCTTTTTTGTATCATGGTGACAAACCCTGGACACGGTATTCCAAAATGTGCTCATACCAAAGCTAATACTTCCTGTGATCTTGATAATATGCCTCTTTTAATGCAGCCTAGGACTCTATTGGGTTTTTTTTTTTTTTTTTTGGGGGGGGGGGGAGGAGCAGCTGCAGCACCCAGATGGCTCATACTTAAGTGGTTGTTCACTAGGACTCTTGGATCCCTCCCACAGTTACCTATTCTATACCTGTGCATTTGGTAACAATTTTCTCTCCCAAAGCAGTGCAATAATAATCAAGCAATGGTCAACAAGCAGAATTGGAAATCTGAAGGTCCTGGTAGTACAAAGAAGAGTAATTAGTACAGGTGGTCCTTGATTTATGATTATAATAGAACCTGAAATCATTGTTGTAAGTTGTGAAAATTGGATCATCCATGTGGTTGATCTGATTTTATGATCTTTTTTTTTGCAGCAGTCATTAAACAAACAATATAATCATTAAGTGAACCAGTGATTCACTATGGGCTGGTTTTGCCAAAAACCAAAGCAACTGCTGGATTTTGGCAAAAAATGTAATAAAACCCAGCCACTTATTTACTGTGGGATACTGCAAACAATTGTAAATGCAGATAGGCTGCTAAGAAATGGAGAGGTGGATATTGGAACTTGAGAACCAGGCTGTAAGTATACCAAGGAGATCCACCATAACTTCAAACAGTCATTAAGTGACCAGTTGTACATCAAGGATTAACAATAGCAATAACAATACCATGTAGCCTATTTACTATGTATTATTTATATACTACCATAGTGCTTTATAGCATTCTCTGGGCAGTTTTACAATGTCAGCATTATTTACATATTGCCCCCAAAATCTGGGTCTTCGTTTTATCAACTTCAGAAGGATGGATGGCTGAGCAACCTTGAGCCCCATCAGGATCAAATTCCATGCTGTGGAATTTGCCTGCAATACTGCATTTCACCACTGTGCCATCACATTATCTGTAATTAGTAATTAATTAGTTCTGAGGAAAAGCATAATGGCTAGAACACTGAAATAGAAGTACCGGTACTTTGTAATATTTTAATAAGTACTTTGTAATATATTACTTTGTAATATTGCAAGGTACTTATTATTATAAAATTTAGTCATATGCCATATAATAAATATTACTAAAATATGTGGTGTATTAGAAATAGCAGATGTCCATGGATGCTGAACACTGATTATAAATTTTAACCAATGTGCTGATATCCAAAACACCAAAGAAAGAATATAAAAATGTACAGAAAATCTGTTTTAGTTCTTGGACCTATATCATCTGCTCTCTGAAGAGCAGTCATTCAGAGAGATAGCTGGCTCTGAAAAGATCTAAACTCAGTACTGGTGAAAAATTACTGGTTGAAAGAATACAGCAGAAAAATGCTTTCATAAATTCAATAATCAGGGGACATGTCATGCAATAATACCATTGGTCTGACAACAGACTCTGTCATGGCCTCTTAATATTACATTGTCTTATTAAAAATCAGACTTGATGAAAATTCTACTGTATGCACAATATTAAAACTATTCTACTGTATGCACAATATTAAAACTATTCTTGACATATCTCAGCAGTGTCTATTTTTAAAATAAATTCAAGTTGCTTATTAAAGTCAATGCCTCAACAGCTTGCTAAGAAACATAAACATTTCCAAAAGCTGTCTCAGATTATGAGAGAGAGAAAAATGAACAAATTAAAAAGCAGCTTTGATTTCACTCTATTGAGAATGCTTTACATCTGATGATACAGCTTTTCAGAAACTGACCATTTCAGAATACCAAGGCCATTCTAGAGCAGATAATATAGTCATTAGAATGAATTTGTTAACAAATGTTATTTTCATTTTTGATTAAGAACTTCCTTGGTAATTGGAGGAAGGCTTTGGATATTAAATAACTTTCCCATTTGACAAAATATCCCATGACATTCTGATTAGCAAGTTAGTTAAGTATGGTCTAGACCTGTGATGGCAAACCTATGGCACGGGTGCCACAGATGGCATGCAGAGCCATTTGTGCAGGCATGCGAGCCCCAACCAAACTTACCTGCATTGCACATGCGCGTACCTCCCAGCTGATTTTCGGCCTGTTTGAGGCCTTTTTTGCCTTCCTGGAGGCTTGAGGCAAGCTTCTGCAGCTTTTGGAGGCCTCCAAAGGCTGTAGAGGCTTCCCGTGAGCCTCCGGGAGGCCTCAAATAGGCCAAAATCAGCTGGGAAGCACGAGCATACGCAGTGCAGGTAAGGGGGTGGGGGGGTTCCACGTGCATGCACGGGGGGGCGGGGCGCATTGCATTGTGGGTGCCGGCACTTTCAGCACATCACAACAAAAAGGTTCGCCATCACTCGTCTAGACGGTCTAACTATTTGCTGATTTTTATAGCTGGCTTGAAAACTGTTTTCAATCATCAGTGGTTTCTCATTAAATTGGAATAAGTTGTCAAATGAGCAGCTACAATGTTTGGCCATGGGTGCTGTTTATTTTAACGTTTTCATTAAGTACTTGGAGGGACAAAAATGCTTACAAGCATTAATTGCTTTTTTCATTGTTTAATTTCATTAAATATTTGGTAGAGGAAATGCTTATAAGTTAGCATCAGAGGTGGTATTCAGCAGGTTCTGACCCGTTCTGGAGAACCAGTAGCGGAAATTTTGAGTAGTTCAGGGAACTGGCAAATACCACCTCTGGTGGCCCCGCCCCCATCTATTCTCTGCCTCCTGAGTCCCAGCTGATCAGCTGGGTCTTCTTTTGTTGCCCTGCACAAAAGAATGGACTGGAAAAGCAGGCTAGTGGGCTGGAGAGGGAATGGGATTTTGCAGTAACCTTCCCCCAGGAATGGGGAGGGAATGGAGATTTTACAGTATCCTTCCTCTGCCACACCCAATAAGCCACACTCGCCAAGCCACGTCCACAGAACTGGTAGTAAAAATTTTGAATCCCACCTCTGGTCAACATATTGCCCCCAATAATTTTGGTCCCCATTTTACCCACCTTGGAAAGATGGAAAGCTGAGTCAACCGTGAGCTTGGTGAGATTTGACGGAGAAACTTGAAAATTTTGGACTTAACTGATTATAATCTGAATAAGAATCAGCATGGTAACTTGGCAAAAAGGCAAATACAGTTTTATGCTGCATCAGTTATAGTACTCTATAGAGTAAGCTGCTTATCTCCCATGCTGCTCATGCTGTTTCTTAAACCTATTTCAGAAATTCTACTATGGATTGTAATGGGTTGCAAATAGACCTGGACTGATGTATAATCTCAACCATGCCCACTGCAAGATCTGACTCACCTCCCTCCTATTGCTAGTCCTCATCCATGCAGAGCTGGCTCCTTTGTGAACTGGTATACCTGTGCTTGTCTTTTACTTTTAGGGATTGTTCCTTTTCACTAGTTTCTGTACCTTTCTTTTTCTTTGCACATATGAATACACTAGTCCTTCACTCTTCCTTCTCACCCTTCCTTGCCAGATAAACAGATAGCAGCTGTGGGGAGGAGGGTTTTTGCAAAGGTTCATCTTGCCCACCAGTTAGATCTTTTACTCAACACAGAGGTCCTTCAAATGGTCACTTATGCTCTGTTCACTGGCAACTGGACTATTGCAATGTGCTCTACATGGTGCTACCCTTGAAGACAATCCAGAAGCTACAGCTGGTCCAAAATGGGATCATCTTCTCTAAAGTGCTTAAACCAGCTTGGGTTAGAAAACAGTAGCGTTGAATTCAAGATGAAATTCAATTCAATTCAAAACAGTAGTTTTGAACTCAACATGGAAAATGCAGGTGCACGATGCATTTTTTCATTAACCTGGGAATGTGTGTGTGGGTGTGTGTCGGGGAGAGGGACAGCAATATTCTGCATTCCAGGATTGAGGAAGCATTGATTGACTCATACTGGCAATGGGCCAAATAGAAAATTCAGACCTGCCAGTTTCCAAATAATTGATAGCTTTTTAAGAAAGGCTCAGAAAAATTGAGACAGTTTTTTTTTTAAAAAGCAATGGGGAAGGCAAGAAATGTACATAGACATATACACACACACATACACATACACACACATATAAATAGTATATTTAACACAGAAAACCTGACTGAGCAAACTACTATGTGTGCATATCATTATTTTCTCAGTTACTAACTCTAACCCCAACTTTTTACTTTTTTACATGTCAATGCCATAAAATGGACATCATCATACATCTCTCATTTCTTCACATTAATTTTATATGAAAGACATTTTGTATTCTGAGCCATAGGCTCTGGACTTTCATTATACAGACACTTAATAACTAAATAAATGATTATACGATCTAGATAGTTATGCAATAATTTTAAAAAAACTAGAAAGGTAGTCCTGGCAGCTTTTTAAATGGATTACCACTATTGGGATGGGTGGGGGGAGAAAATCGCAGCATTTCTTCCCTGGTACTTTTTCTGCTATTCCCAGCAAATTAATTATCTGTCTACACTACAGCAACTCTACTTGTGATGCTGTATGCTAATGCCTGCTTTGTGTCTACCCACAGGTATACAATTTCATGGAAGACAGCACCTCAATTAGGCATTATTCAAACAGCTTGGGTCTAGCTGTGCATTCCAAGCCATGCCCTGTGTGTTTAACATCTGCTAGAGTCCATTTGAGTGATCATTGTCCATATGTTATGGGCACGAAAGAATGACATCTTGTTGATGGAAAACCCCCTAATTGCCACCTTTGCTTGCAAACCCCACCAGAGCTAAATGCTTAAGATGAGTTATTATTCAGAATCATGTTAGCAACCTTTTCAGTGAGCATAGTCTTAATTAATTTTCAAACATATTAATCATGTATTATATATGAAGCTCCATAATGGTGTTGCACATAAAGGCGTACAATCTCACCAAGCATTGAAAATTCAACTGAACAATTTAAAAACTCAGAGGGAGAATCAGCAGCTGAAAATATCCAAGGTGGGCTTTACAAACAGATGCTCCCAAAACCTAGGATGGGTCTTCAGAGTCTTCCCAAAAGCAGTTAGCATAGGGGAAAGAATCTTAAATAAATATGGAGTGACTGAATTGACGTAAATGAAAATTAAACTGTTTTCAATATGTCACTTTTAAGACACCCCATTGCTAACTATATTATTATTATTATTTAAAGTAATGATGCAGGCATTAGCAATCCAGCTGAAATGAAATGACAGAAAGGGGAAAGAAATGGAAGCAATTGATGCAGGCGATAATTCTTAAATGATAATATAACCATTCTTCTACTGACCTGATGAAAACATAATTGGGAGACAAGTATTGAAACAATAGTTCACCCAATGAAGTGAACTCAATTTTATCCTGACTATTGAGGGAAGCAGCCTGGGGAGGGAGGAGCTGGGGTGGCAGCTGGTCTCACCATGTGGAAAGAGCCTCTGGGGACTGTATCATTTCAGAAGATTGATGGGGAGGGGGGTGGAATTGTAACTTTGAATTGTAACTTTCCAAGAATATTTTTCTTAAATGCCTGGATTTGCGCTCTGCACTTTCCCCCCAGAAGACCACACATCAAGGAGAAAACTAGTTTTAATACTATTTTTGTTTGTGCTCTAGTTTTCCAGAAATTGTACTTTAGGGTTTCATATCAAATTCCCCATTTACTAAATATATAGAGTCACTTGTCATTTTTCATGGCAGAGCTGCACTCTCTTGCTTGGCTCATCGTTAGTACCGGCCACTCACCACTATCTGAGCACAAGAATGGATGATACCATCCATTCCCATCCTGTTGCAAATGGACCCCATACCCACATTTTCCAGCTACTTTTAAACCAGAGCCATCTTAAGCCCTTTACTGCAGAGGTATTATTCATTAATACATTATTTCACTCTAGCAGAGTCCAGAAGCTTCCTTTCACTTTCACTTAAAAAAAAACATATTTAAATTTCAACCCGTGAATGTTGCTGCTTTGATTCTTCCTCTCCCATCCAGCTTTAGATCGTGCAGTATCTTAATTTTGGCTTTAGTCCCCAAGCAATTGAATTGTACATTTGGATAGCAATGAGAGTGCCTCATCAACACAAGTATCTAAAGTAACACCATTGAAATGTATAGGTAAACCTCCTCTTTATGAAGGCAATTCCTGGACCTGTGGATATGTTCCTCCATTTTTAAGTCCTCAAATTATAAGCACTTGATTTCATTGCAACAAATTCAGTGGGAACTATTGAAAGCTGGGTTTATTTGCATTGCCTTAAATCCTAATATCCATATATTCCAGTTCTTGATCATCCTGGACTATGACTCTGAATGTGATGGAAAACTCTAAACAAAAATGAAAATGTAATTTTTGTTGAACACATGATTATTAACATTGCAGTTGTATTTAAGTAGGTTAGATAGTAACCCCTTCCATTCACATGTAGATGCATTATTCTTTTCTACAGAAATAAAAACAACAACCCAGTACTACAAGAAAAACAATGCAGGAATTAAAATCAGGTCTACCAAAGAGTATCAACTTCCCTACTTACATTTTCAAAAACCTACATCTTGTAAAACTGCACAGTTTGGGCCAGTTAGCTGCCCTGAACATGATGTTCTGCAAAATATGATAGACATCCAATTCCTGAACCATCTCCTCTTTGTTGGAACACACTGTTCTTGTGGAAGATATCCTGCTGTTATCAACAACAAACTTATATTTGACAAAGGAACTTGTAACATCAAACTACTTTGCCATTTTGCAGAGGAATTAATGTAATGATAAGGCATTTAATAATAACATGTTCTCCCAGAGCAGAATCTTACTAGCCTTGTTTATAATCATTCAGTGGCAAAGAAACAGAATAATAAATAAGACTAGTACAAAAAAAGCATTTCTGGTCTGTGCACCTTTGAAAGAGCTGCAGAATACCTAAGACACAGGCAGCTGGTTAATCAGTTAGTCATATCTAATTTGTGCAATCCTGCACTGCAACCTAAGCCACTTATCTCCCATGCTGCTCACAACTATTTCTTAAGCCAAGTTCAGAAATTCCAGTGTTGATTGTAATGGACTGTAAATAAGATCATCTTGATGCTCAATTTGGATACAAGGACCAGTAATCATAGACTTATGATTGTTTAATGACACTTCAAAATTATGATGGCCTTAGAAATAGTGTCTTATCACCCCTGAAGTCTCATGATCACAATTTAGTTGCTTGGCAACCAGTTTGCATTGATGATGGATGCAATGTCTTGCAGTTATACAATCATAACTTGTGACCTTCACAGCCAGCTTTTGACAAAGTCAATTGAGGAAGCTGGATTCACTTAACAATAGTTTGATTCATTTAATAAACATATGATTTGTTTAACGACCATGGTAAAATGGTCATAACATTGGATCCAGTGATATAATGACTAGCTTAATAATTCATTGCTTAGCAATTGAAATTCAGGTCCCAATTGTGGCCATACAGCATCCAGTTTTGATCACCACCTCAACACAAAGATGTTGAGACTTTGGAAAAAAAATGCAAAGTAAAGCAACTAAAACGATTAAAGGCTTGCAAGAATGGTTGCAGGATTTGGGTTAGTCTAGAGCAGGGGTCTTCAAACTTGACAGTTTTAAGACTTGTGGACTTCAACTCCCAGAATTCCTCCTCCAGTCATGTTAGCTCAGGATTTCTGGGAGTTGACGTTCCCAAGTCTTAAACTTTTCAAGTTTGAAGATCCTTGCTCTACAGAAAAGAAGGACTAAGGGGGACATGATAGTAGTATTCTAGTATTTGAGGGATTGCCACAAAGAGGAGGGGGGGGGGTGTCAACTTATTTTCCAAAGCACTGGAGGGCAAGACAAGAAACAATGTATGGAAACTAATCAAGGAAAGAAGCAACCTGTAACTGAGAAATTTCCTAACAGTGAGAATAATTAACCAGTGGAACAGCTTGCCATCAGAATTTGTAGGTGCTTTATCACTGGAGGTTTTTCAGACAGTCACTTGTCTGAAATAGTATAAGGTCTCCTGTTTGAGCAGGGGGTTGGACTAGAAGACCTCAAAGATCCCTTCCAGCTCTATTCTGATTGAATGTAAGTTAAGGATTCCTTGTATGGACAATGCTAATAGTATTCCCATAACTTCCTGTGCTTCCCATCCATGCAGAAATGGTAAGTCTCAATGGCTGGATCCTGTGTTGACCAATTATGGTGTTTGCTTAGTCTCCATTTGTTTCCTTTGCTTCCCCAAATAGTGGTAGCAATAGAAATAGCGTGTAGACTTATATACCACTTCATGGTGCTTTACAATCCTCTCTAAGTGGTTTGCAGAATCAGCATATTGCTTCCAACAATGTGGGTCCTCATTTTATTGACTTGAAAGAATGGAAATTTGAATCAATCTTGAGCTGGTCAGGATTGATCTCCTGGAAGTGGGCAGAGTTTGCCTGCAATAATATATTCTAACCACTACGCCACCACAGTTCTAATCATGGATGCATTTATATCCTTCCCACATTATTTCCTTTGATATTATCATAGATCATTTTTCTTTTTTTCCTCCTTAGTATTTAATCACTGCTCTGTTTATGTAATCAAGCAATAGGAAGCAAGTTGTTCTTTGGCTCCTATACCCTTCTGTAGGTTCATGGAAATGCAGCAAGAAAGAACTAATAATTCAGCTTCATAGAAACCAAGCAGTCATGTTCCTATATTGAAATTTAAAGATGATTTAAAAAAATAAAAATAAAGGGAAGTTTTGCAGACTAGCATGCAGATGGTGTGAAAGGAAAGGTACCATGCTTCAGCTAGCCTGGAAAGGATGCCCTCTGAGAGAGATAAGATTTGACTGGAATGTAAGAAGAGTTGATTGACTTAATGAACATTGTTGGATCAATAACAAGAGTCTGTCTCTTTCATTCTGTAGCTCTCTC
Source organism: Bungarus multicinctus (assembly GCA_023653725.1). Classification (NCBI taxonomy): domain Eukaryota; kingdom Metazoa; phylum Chordata; class Lepidosauria; order Squamata; family Elapidae; genus Bungarus; species Bungarus multicinctus. Next base: position 216,819,041 of record CM042834.1, read on the forward strand.
TCCGTGAACATAGCAGCCTACTAACCCAGTACAAAAGGAAGGTTCAGGTCATGACCAGCTTCTAGAGCATGGGTTTCAGAGCAGGGGCTTCCAACCTTTGCCCTTTAAGACTAGTGGACTTCAACTCCCAGAACTTCTCAGCCAATTCTGGGAATTGAAGCCTACTAGTCTTAAAGGGGGCAAGGTTGGAAACCTCTGCTCTAGGGGGAAGGACTACATAGCCAATCAGAGATATGGCTATGTAGAAAGTAGGGAAGATGACCTTGATGGAGACATGCAAGCTCCATTGCCATGTTGAAAACATGTTTAAGTCGACAATATCCAGATAACATTCAGAAGTGAACTAGACAGGAACTCCTTAATTTACTGAATAATTAGAAGGAACAGGACGTATTGCACAATTAGACTTGCAAGATTCTATTATTATAGCCAATTTCCATAAAAGTAGTTTTAGCCTTCTTGGGGAATTGATTTCAAGGTCTGGTTTGACCATGGGACTGACATGCTGCTATCAGAATGGCATGAAGCACCAAAGACCATCTAAATGGCTGAAGATAGAGGTTCCCAAAATAACATTTCAAAATTGGAAAACACAAGTGTATCAATAACCTAAGAGGAGGCAGGGGTTTCCTGCAGTTGAGAAGTGGTGAACATATACAATACAGATTCCTCCTTCTATTTTCCCCACAACTCTGTTAGATAGGATGGGAATCAGAGAGAATATGTAAACCTTCTCTGATCATATGTCTTATTTTAATTGTTTTTTTAAAATTAGGCTTTATATTTATTTGGGAGGTTAAGTTATGCTGCCAAATCACAATGCCATGCCAAAATGTTATTTATAGAATGCCATGAAACTTTCTATTAAATAGCATCAATAATTCTTTTGCAATAGTTAAGTGTAAATTGCTTACTGTATTTTTTTACTTTTTTCTAGCAGAAACCTCATTCCCCAGTTAGTACTTGCATATGTGTTTTTTCTTTCTTTCTAGGTTCTTTCTTTCCATTTAATATATTGGTTCCTCCTTTTCCTGATTACTATACTCACATTATACTCATGTGGTGGCTCAGTGGCTAAGACACTGAGCTTGTCGATCAGAAAGGTCAGCAGTTCGGCAGTTCAAATCCCTAGCAATGAGCTTCTGTTACTTGTCCCAGCTTCTGCCAACCTAGTAATTCGAAAGCATGTAAAAATGCAAGTAGAAAAATAGGGACCACTTTGGTGAGAAGGTAACAGCATTCCGTGCGCCTTTGGCATTTAGTCATGCCGGCCACATGACCACGGAGACATCTTTGGACAGCACTGGCTCTTTGGCTTTGTAACAGAGATGAGCACCTCCCCCTAGAGCCAGAAATGACTAGCACATATGTGTGAGGGGAACCTTTACCTCTTACTCACATTTTAGTATATTTAGTTCCTCCTTTAACTCATAAACTATATGAACTCTACATGTATAGAACAAACAATAAGCCACATTACCTAATTGTGCCAATCTAAAAAGCCTAAAAAGCCACTACCTTTACAAGCCAAAACAACTAAAAAGCCATGCATTGCACCAAATAAATATCACACAGAGAATAGCCTAAAGCTCACACTCTGAGGATGGGCTCCAGCACAAGTCCAAAAGCTCTGAAGATTAAATCTCTGATCCCGGAGACCAACCCAGATTGAATCCTGCAATGTTATCCTGATACACCTATATTCACCTTTATTTGTGTCAATTAGCTTGAATAGCATCTGAATAGCTAAAAGTAGCATTATTCATGCTACTTTTAGTTTTACAAATGAATCGGTATAAAAATCATGAATTGGAAAAAAGGAACAGGATTGGATATTAATATCCATTGGTGATGCAAACTCATTCTCAGAATTTTGATCTGTGGGCACGCTTCTCAGTTTTGCCATTTTTGAAATGTTGAATATGAATATGAGAATTACTGCCATACACTAGAGAGATGAAAGATATAGATAGATGAGAGGGAGGGAGAGAGAGAGAGACTGTTTCTTTGACATTGCAAGTATGTTCCTCCTAATTTTGATTGTCTTGATAACAATGTATCTGACACTATTCTTGTATAGTTATTGGTTATGATGGTCTCTTCTGGCCATTTAATTCCATTCTCACTAGGATTCAGTTGTGAGCAAAGCACATAGTCCACTGTAATTATTAAAGTAAAACTATGAGATGTTTTGCTTTTGCATACATTTCCTTAAAATCAAACCAGGGAAAGTATACATTTGTTTCCCAAACTGGAATTGATGTTCATTGCTGTCATTCCATGATAAGCTGCACAAGCTCTACTTAGTGGCTTTAATGAGAGGTACTTATAATGTAAGAAAACTAAGAATAGATTTTCCTACACTAGAATTTGCTTTGCAGTTGGAGCTGCTCTGTTGTTTCCTTGTTGGTTAGTGGGTAATGGAAAGAGTATTTCTCTCTAAACAGTGTAAACTCTGTCCCTGTAAATCTGCAGCTAGCCATTTTTCAAAGCAATCAGTGCAGTAGATCTCTTAAGATAAGACCGCAGTAACAGTCTTGAAATATCTGGAAAACAGTGTATGTAACTAAGTCTCAAGGTTGGGTGAGGGGTTTTTTTTGTTTGCTTTGAGAGTTTTGAGGGTGGTATGCCTTTGAGTCAGTGTTGATTCCTAGCAATGGCAGGAAAGTCTTTGAAGTTTTTCTTAGCACTTTTCAGAACCTTTGCTTGGCTCCTAGGGCTGAGAGAGAACACACACAGTCAAAGGTCACCCAACTGACTTCATCTCTAAAGTGGGACTACAATTCACATACTCCTGGTTTTTAGCCCAGTGCCTTAACCATTAGGCCAGAGGTCTCCAAACTTGGCAACTTCAAGACTTGTGGACTTCAACTCCCAAAATTCCTCAGCCAGCATAGCTTTATAGATTTTGTATTTGTGTAAGCCACCTTGAGTGGCCATGTGCGAATAGACGGCAATATAAAATTTCTAAAATGAACGAACAAACAAATAAATAAATAAAATAAAATAAATAAATCTACAGATAGAAGCTTCAATTTTTTTTCAGGCTCCAATTTGCATTCATGTAAACCAGCAGTGGTTTGTTTTTTTTGTCAAGAAGGTTTTGTGCTACGAATGTTTTACCTTTTTTTTTTTTGTAACCACCTGGAAAGTTTTGCATGTGTTCTGTATGAAATGATATCTGAGTGTTCTTATGAAGTATTTTTAAACTACCTGACAGATCAGCTGGAATAACAATTTTGTCACTGTAGACAATTAAGCCATGTGATATTGTCTGTCTGCCAAGAATGAGTTAAGTGTGGAAGCCATGCTGTGTGTATATGATGATTAACTATTTTCTACAAAGTTCAAAACAGCCTGTAGCTTGGATCAAAAGCAATATAAGGTGTTTATGTGAATAAAACAATAAGTAGCAAAGCACAGGTTACTACTGGTCTGTAAGGTTTCATGTCTTCTAACAGTTGAATTGAATCCAGATCAAAATATTTTGGTATCAGAACAAAGTATGTGCTATTTTTGAACATTTTGATGAGATGATATTCAACAGGATTAAGAGAAATTAACTTTCACTGGTTTTCAATATATTTGTTTGTAGAACTCATATCCTATAGCCTGTATTTCTTTTTTCCCCTCATGCCTATACTGCTTTACAGAATTCTTTATCTATTTATGGATCTATGAATATTCTGGAATAGCCTATTATTTTCTGTTCTTCTTTATGATCTTGAAGCAATACTGGCACAAATGTCTGCAGAATCTGACAATCTTATATGAATGATGATAGGAGTGTGACATTGCAAGCTCTGCCCTCATGTAATAAGTATAATTAATTTGACACAATTTGTTCAACAATCTACCAGAATTATTGGTAGCCTCTTGCACTAAGATTGAAACAATCTAGGTTTAACCCCATCCTTCGCCATTTATTCAGTCAAGTTTACTGAATAATGTTTGGGTCAGTCATTCTCCCTCAGCCCAGTATTCTTCCCATAGTTGTGAGTACAGAATGGATATCCTCTCTAAGCTGTCTTGATCTTCCGAAGAAAGGCAGGATAGATTGTACCTCTCTCTTTTTGTGGCTCAGGCTGACTATTTCAGATTTACACAGGTAGCCCTCAGCTTACAACAGCTAATTTAGTGACCATTTGAACTTACAAAGGTATTGAAAAAAATGACTTATGGCTGTTTTTCAGACTTATGACTGTTGCAGCATTCCCATGGTCACGTGATCAAAATTAAGAAGCTTGGCAACTGACTCATATTTATAACAGTTGTAGTGCCCTACGGGGTCATGTGATCTCCTTTTGCAAACGTCTCACAAGCAAAGTCAGTGGGGAAGCCCAATTCACTTAACAACCGTGTTACTAACTTAAGAGTTGCACTACTTCATTTAACAACTGTATGGCGAGAAAAGTCATAAAATGGGGCAAAATTATCAACTGCTTAACTTAGCAATATACTTTTTGGGCTCAATTGTGGTTGTAAGTCAAGGACTACCTATACATATACTGTACATTCTACAAGTACGATATCATTGATGAATCTGTTAGTTCAGTCATCATTACAATCACCCCCTGCTAAACGCTAGCATTTTACTTTGAGAAGAACAGCTTATTTCTTAAATTTGCAGAAAGAAATTATAAAGGTCCTATTTCTCATAAGTCTTTGCAGCAAACACTTCCACATGTCACACCAGGGTAAATGGAACGCGTGCTTCTTACCCTGAAAGCTTTTTTTATCTGATTATTAAACACATATGTCTATAAAACAATTCCCTATTCAATTTCCTTCTTTTTTTTGCTGCCGCAGTCTGCAAAAGGACTTGGTAGCTTCTGCAGATCTTCCATGATTTGGAATTAATCATAGTCACTGATTTCTTCAATTACTTCCCAAGAACTGATATAGAGTCAGCACATTCATTGATATCCCGTCTTTTCTGATTTCTCTTGCCTTTCTAATATTGCAAAGCTGTTTTCTAATATTTATAACGTTCAAGAATATTAGCATGATTTTCTGGCACCTGTGTCTGTCCTTTCTCCCAGTTAGTAACCATAGACTTAATTTGTGTTGCTTGAATAATATTTACCCAATGATATTCCCCCATTGAGACTTGGATGGGCTGGCTCCCTTCCCGTTTCCCTCTTTAGCAGTGTTTGAATGCCAAAAAAACTTTAGCAACTTCTTCCCATCCCTTAAATTTCCTGTATCCCGAATCTGGGCCTCAAATCATTTCTGACTTTCTTATTCACCCTGCCCCTTCTAAAGTTGTTTCTATTTGTAGCTTTTGGATTAAGGTTTCTACAGTCTTCTGGATAATTTTTATTTTCACTGACTTTGTCCCCATGTTCACCTTCCTTCTCATGCAACAACTTCATATACACCTCAGGAGATCCTCCTGGCATCTCTGGCCTTTGATTTCATGGCTGTCACAGATGTGGTTTATCTTGGAGAAAATAATTTTTTCCTAAGAAAAAGTCATTTTTATTTGGAGCAAACAGATCAGACTAAAAAGTGAACTGTCTATGGCCTAACTGAAATTATATTTCTTCTCCTACATTCAGTTTGATAGCAATTTGGTAGCAGAAGAACTTCTATTTCTAATCAGCTGTTATAAAACAGTATACTAGTATAGAAACTGTTGCCATAATAGGCCTCAGAAATATGTAACTTAAGGCTTCTGACTGGAATTCTACTGACATTCAGGAATCTCCAGAATTATCAGACTTTCTGATATCTTAGCTTTCTTTTCTTTATAACCTTACAAGAGCTGAAGTATGTGGCTTGTTTACAGTCCTTTCCTTACAATAAAAAATCCCCAATGTTCCTGCTTCTGTTCCTCCTGTCTTTTTCCTTTCCAGAAGATATTGGTTCCTCTTTCTCTTGTTCACAAATTGGGACTGTATTCCACTAGTTTCCTACTCCAGTGCAAATAGCAAATATTGTAAACAGCTCAACAAAAAGTAGCACAATGTATTAAACTAGGACAATGGGTCTAAACTAGAATACCTTGTGTATCCAATCACACTTATCCAATAAAGGATTCTATTCTCAGTAAGAGTCAATGGACATCAGGCAGCACTCAGAGAAGAACCTAGCTCCACATTCTTAAGTGTTTTCATGACATTCAGAAAAAAAAAAAATCATAGGTAGCTCAGTGTAAAATACCAAGTACTCTGTTGCTGGTCAGGGTTGAAGAAACAGGTTCTGCATTCTTCTGTCACCTGAGGCATGGAAGGAACACACTGTTCTCCATTTTTTTCTTCCCTGCAGACTGAAGCAGTTGCAAGCAAGAAGCTCAACTAAACTGAAATTGTTTTACCCTAAAAATGATTGTTTTCTTCATTCACTCTTCCCAGCTCCTGGTTCTCTGAGGAAAGCACAATGGGGTTTAGAACAAGTTTGCTCAGGAGGAAACACAGCTTAAACATACAGTGCCTTGGGTGTGCTGTGAAAATTGAATGGATTTCTATGTGGGCTCAGTCCTTCTCAATTGTGTGGCTGATTGGTTTTGTTTTTTAAGCAAGAAGGGTATGAGTGTGTAACCTGGATTTTGTTGGTGGGAGAGGCATGGGGGTCAGTGGGATGCAAGTGGTGAAAAATGCATCATGATGCAAAATTTGCACCTTACATAGGTGCACCAGGTGTCAGCATGCAAGAATGCCAGGGCAGGATTTGTGTACCATACACACATGTCATACCGCGTGTCTTCTCATATTTAATGTAATTTTGGTCTCCTGAAGATGCCTATTGGAAAGTTCTTTTACTTGTGTACATCTAACTTTAACTGTGACAATGTTTCTCAGTCATGGCAACTTTAAGTTATCTGGATTTCAACTCCCAGAATTCCCCAGCCTAGCGTGACCTAACAAATAGGACAAAGGTGGTATTCAGCAAGTTCTGACCAGTTCTGGAGAACCGGCAATGGAAATTTTGAATAGTTCGGAGAACCAGCAAATATAACCTCTGACTGGCCCCACCCCCAAGTCCCAGATGATCAGTTGGGTCTCCTGCACAGGAGAACAGAGCTGGAAAGCAGGTTAGCGGGATGGGAGGGAATGGGATTTTGCAGTAACCTTCCCTGGAGTGGGGAAGGAATGGGGATTTTATGTATCCTTCGTCTGCCATGCCTACCAAGCCATGCCCACCAAGCCATACCCACCAAGCCACACCCACAGAACGGGTAGTAAATTTTTTTGAATCCCACCATTGAAATAGGCCAATTTGGGCTTCAGAACATGGAACTGCACTTTGAAGCATGGTTGCCAGTGGTAGCAGAAGACTAGGACCTCCTAATTATTTTAGCTCATCACATATAATAAATCAAATGACCCAATACTGCAATGTTATCCTGCAAATAAATGGCCCTGATCAAGCTCCCCTTTGATTATAGCTTTCCTTGTGGTTTCAGGATAGGTCATGTTGGAGGCTTGCACATTCCAGTTTATGAGTTGCTATTTTCTGAGTGATGGAGTGTTACAGCCCAATGATCCCATATTATGAATTTGCAACAAGCAAAATAATTACTGAAAAGGAATAAGAAAGAATAGTGGTTTTCAGTGGCAGCCATGCTTCAGTTGTAATTGCATCAAAAATCTACAGTAGCAAAACATTAATTTTCCTGCCAATATTTTTATTTGACTTTTGTTCCACCTCATTCAGAAAATGTTACTGTATTTATTTCTCCTCTTTCTGTGTTATATCTTCTTTGCTTGTCAACAATCGTAGGGAAGAAAACCTTTAAAGGAGAGAAATGGAGTAATCTTTCTGACAGATGACGCTAGGAATATTTACCTGGCAACACATTAAGAATAATCCTCAAATAAAGCAAGAAAATATAAATAACAAGCATTTAATTCAGATATAACACATTCATTTAGATGTATGTAAATAATATTTTTTTAAAAATAGGACATGACTAACATACCCTAATGCCAGTGGTGGGATTCAAAATTTTTTACTACCTGTTCTTTGCATGTGGCTTGGTGGGCGTGGCTTGGTGGGCATGGCAGGGGAAGAATACTGCAAAATCCCTATTCCCTCCCCACTCCTAGAGGAAGGTTACTGCAAAACCTCATTCCCTCCCCACCCCATTAATCTGCTTTCCAGCTCCATTCTCCTGTGCAGGGCAACAAAAGAAGACCCAGCTGATCAACTGGGACTCAGGAGGCAGGGAATAGATGGGGCCGGGGCCAGTCAGAGGTGGTATTTGCCAGTTCTCTGGATTACTCAAAATTTCCGCTACCGGTTCTCTAGAACCAGTCAGAACCTGCTGAAGACCACTTCTGCCTAGTATTGATTACATGCTGAGAGTAAGTTAAATTGTATTTTACAATACAGATAATCCGCAGTTTACAACAGTTCAGTGACTGTTCAAAGTTAACAATGGCAGTGAGTTATGATCATTTTTCACATTCATGACGGTTGTAGCATCCCTGTGGTCACATGATCAAAATTCAGTCGCTTGGCAATTGACTCATATTTATGATGGTTGCAGTGTCAGGGAGTCATGTGATCACTTTTGCGATCTTCTGACTAAGTCAATGGGGAGGCCAGATTCACTTAACAACTGTGTTACTACTAACTTAACAATTGCAACAATACATTTAACAACTCTGACAATAAAGGTTCTAAAATGGGGCAAAACTCATTTAACAAATGTCTCACTTCCTAACATAAATTCTGGGCTCAATCGTGGTCATAAGTTGAGGACTACCTGTATTGCCTTTTGTGAATATCCTTTTGTGAATATCCTTTTGGACAGTGTTCCTTCCCCCTTCCATTTCCTGCCTTCTTTCCCAAGTGTTTGAAATTTAAAATATACAAGAATCTGGTCTGGAAATTCAGTGTTTTAAAGGAATAGCCCACATCAAAGATGTAATCCCTGAATTCTTGAATGAAGAAAAGAATTGAGTGTGGAGTAACATGTGCTAAATCAGAGCAAGTCAGAGAACAGACTTCAGTCACTGCTCAGGGGGATATGCAACTGATTGTTTGATGGAATTAATACCATTGTTCAGGGACAGCTGCTGGTGCCCCAGGTGGCAAAAGGAGACTGCTTCTCTGTCTTTTGACATCACTTCCAAAGACACATCAGATTGAGGAGAACTCTGGGAAGGATGAGGATGCAGATCTTCTATGATTATATTATAATATATTATATTATATATCCAATGTGAAATCCAGTAGAAGCAGAAAAAGAGAGACGGAGAACCAGTCACTATAAGGTTAGACATTCTAGTGCAATGGGGGCTAACCTTTTGGGGCTCCTGTGCCAAAAATTGTATGTGCGTTGGCACTTGCACACTCGCATGCCATCACCCAGAAGGCAATGTGCCCCCCACCCCCTGCATATGCACGTGCAATCCTACCTGTCCCCTTATCTGCATTGCGCCTCACAGCTGATTTTTGGGTGGTTTGAGGCCTTTTATGGCCTCCCAGAGGCTTGAAAAAAGTCTCTGCAGGCCAAATAGGCCCATTTTGTCACTTCCGGTTTCAAACCACCCAAAAATCAGCTGTGAGGCATGCGCATGCGCAGTGAGGTAAGTTTGCTTGTGGCTTGCATGCCGGCACAAATAGCTGTGCATGCCACCTGTGGCACGCGTGTCATAGGTTCGCCATCACGGTTCTAGTGCCATTTGGTGACAAGGTTGGTTTTGAACCACAGTTCTCTGCTTATAAAATAAAATAATCACATTCTACCTATGCAAGAATGTGATTGATGAAGTGCTTAATGTGTTACCATGTACTTTATTAAAAATGGGGCATACCAGAGGTTCAGCAGGTTCTGACCAGTTCTGGAGAACTGATAGCAGAATTTTTTAGTGGTTCAGAGAACTGGCAAATCCCACCTCTGACTGGAGATTTTATAGTATCCTTTCCTTGCCATGCCCACCAAGCCACACCCACAGAACTGGTAGTAAAAAAAAATTGAATCCCACCGGCATACATGATAAGTATCTGAATCCATCCAGTGTGTGAGAGTAGCTTTTATGTGCCCTCTTCTAGCTTGAGGTTCTCCAGATGAGCTGGAACTTCATTAGTTTTGGCCATGCAAACCTGGAATTATGGCATGAAAATTCTAGCGGTCTACCCTGCTGAGTTAAAATCCATGATGTAACCCGAGGCACCCACAATTCCTGAAGTCCCTGCTTGAAGCCTTTAGAGACTTCCAGATATTATGATTCAATTAAAATGTTTAATTTTACAGGAGGCAAACATTATTAACTGCTTGATGGGGTCATATTAATCATGTTAATTTCATTGAACAGTAATGAAAAGTAAATCAATTAATTGTTGCTTGCCCACCACTTCCTATTTTTGGAAATGGGATATTGAAATGTTAGGATCTCTTGAATCCCCTCCCCACTCACAGGCAATGTACATGCCTGTTCCTTGGAGATCTAGAGTTCTTTTGCATGCAATCCCTTTGGTTGGAATTAGCCCTCAAAACTCCTTCAAGCATGATCTACTAAGCTACAGAGACAGCTATATTGATCCATCTCAGAAGGAAATGCTACCTAGTTCACAGCAATCTCTGCTATTTTATTTCTTAGCTTTAATGCTTCCTCTGTTTGCTTTGTTAACTCACTCAAATGGTACATGTTTATATTTAAACATGACCTTTCCCATCTTGGAACAAACTATTAATGCCTAGCAACTTTTTAATTTTGATTTTTTTTAATCAGTAAGCCTTATAGAACAGGTATACTTGGCAATTCTCAGTTTCAAAGATTTTCTCTTCAATCACTCGTTTATACTGCAATTTCTCTCTTCTGTTTACCATTTCAGATTACAGGTGCAACTAAAAGAACAATAACAAAGAAGATATTTTCTCAAGAAGCTGCATTATACTTCCTCCTTCTATTGTTTGATACTTCTACGTAAGCACTAGTCTGAAAAGACATGTATGGGATTGCATTGTTAAAAATGCTCTTGGAATCACTTTAATTATATGCTTAATAAGATTAAATTAAACCTTGGTTGATCTGTTGACAGTTACTTTTGCAAGATGTATCATTTTACCTGGATTATGTATATTTAAATTCATGTTGTTTTGGATTCAAAGCCTTCCTATCTTTTCATGCATCAGCCTTGAACAACTTTTGATTTACCAAAATTGCATGCCAATCAAATAAAATAGTTACCCCATTACTGATTATTAAATCTTTGCTTTTACTACCTTGCCTAAAGTTGTCAGTTACCTGTTAGGCCTAGGAACAGATATAGTTTTCGTAACTTTTAATTGCTTAAAAATCAATTTGTGTAGTACTATTAAAAGAAGAATCTGTATGTACAGTTGCCCCCAGCCAGCTGATCTTTTTCAGCAACATTCCCCAATACATGACTTATCCAAAGTAACATATCTTACATGTGTTTCTCTTTAGTATTTGCAAAATGCAAGTACATTTTAAATGAAATTTAATTTAATTTCAAAAAATTCAGAGAAATACAAACAAAAGAATTAACCGCATGCTAGTGTATGCATTACTTGGTGTGGCTAACATTAAGCTTAGGTTTAGGCCTCTGAATCTTCTTGAGAATCTCTTTAGGCAGCTATACATCTTATTTGGAACAACTACAATTTGGTTGTGAAAAGAATACTATTTTAAAGTTAAACCATAAAATATAATCAAGACTCATGATTATAACTGTGTCATCTATCAAATCATATGTGTTGTGAAGTCTGCCATAATTGCCCTATTGCAATTAGTTCAGGAAGTGCAAATTATCTTATTTGATATTTAGATGTAAACCAAGCACATTTCTTTCCCACCCCTAGAAGCTGTGGCTATCTGTGGCCAACTACCTGTGGCTAGGATCCACGTTGCTCTCAAGGGGTCAAGTGTTGAATAGGTCAGGTGCACATTCATACAATTTACAATCACTAGGGCCTTTTCTGCTCCTTTTTTTCAAATATTTTTTTTATTTTTACTATATAAAGAAAGAGCAACAATTTCAATATCTGTATAAACAGTATGTTGTCTGGTTACAATTAGTTTAAGTAATAGTCATCACCATCATAATGTTCATTAGTCGTGATCATATAACAGTATTTTCTCAACACAATATTAATACTTAATTATAATACAAAATCATATTGATAACAATAAATAATCATAATAAACCCTCATGGTAAAATTAATCCTTAGCTTATAATTATTAAATATCTCCTTTGCAGGTATAGTCACTCTTCATTCTGAAACCAGAGTCTCTTGCTGGGACTCTATCGTTAGAATCCATACTTTGAGGAACTGAGCTCTGGCACCACCTGCTGGTCGTCCAAAGGCAAAAATCTGATTGGCCTCAAGTGTGCCTGCTGGGGCCATTTACTTCAGTTAATTTGAACTTTGTTTAGAAGTCTAAATGAGGAGCATGGAATCAATTGTGATGAGTAAGCACAAAACAGGTTTTTTGTTTTTGTTTTTTTGCTTTGTGGAGAACTTTTCCAAATTGCATTCAAGGCAATTAGGCTGATCTACTCTTAGTTGCAAGTACCTATTAACCTTTCAGTCAGCTTCTCTTGTGGATGTGGACACACACACACACACACACACATATGTTGCTCATTTAAGACTTCACAGGGTTTCATATAACTATTCCCTTCAATCAGGGCATTCCATTCAAAACCTAGCCCTAAATCTAATTGTAAATCTAACCTTAAGCTATATCTCATGGTTCCAAGTATGCCCAGCCTTCCATCAGAACACACTTGGATACAGACAGATTTCTCAATATTTATTCTAGTCATATCTATCTTAGTCATACTTTCCCGTGGGGGTCTCCCTATATCCTGTTTTTGCTTATTAATTTTAAGCTTAGTTTTGAGTGCCCTGCCACACATGTATGGACTAATTACCTGGAATAGGGAGACACCAAGGTAGCCCATAAAAGGAATCCTGGCTCCCATTTAACTCTTTCCTGACAGATAAGGAAACCTCTAATAGTTGTTTTTCCAGCTTTGTTTGAAAATCCCATTCTGATGCTGATGTTGGGGGTGGGAGAGAAGTTTATTTTACTAACAGTTCCCTTTCCTGCAAAGCAGTCATCAATTCTTGACTGTTGACTTCAATGAAGAGAGGTAACAAAGACTAACACCATGATATTCCCCCATCACTATATTTCTCGACTTGCCGCTCCCAAAAATTTATCTCTAGTCATGTTTAATTGAGAGACACAAGGGTGTGATGACCCACACCTTTAATATAGCATGCAATATGGTCCTTGGGACATTTTGTTTATGCCCCAGAAAGTATTTCAAAATTGCTTGGTGACCTATATGGCGTGTTATGTGTGACTACACTGTTTGTTTCTGGCTCATAGAAACTTTGAATAAACTAAGGGCGGGGGGGCATGGTCATTTCATAACTCCATTTTAAAGGGTGCCGTTTGTATAAGCAACATCCACATTCTATTTGCAGATCCAAATTGGGAGGGCTTAACTGAAAAGGTCTGGTAAGGCATATTCTGCATTTAATCCCATCAGTTGCCAGTTTTCCATCAAGTCAATCAATCAGAATAGAGCTAGAAGGAACCTTGGAGATCTTCTAGTCCAACCCCTGCTCAAACTATAACCAGGGGTATCAAACTCATGTCATCATGGTGGCATCACGTGATGTATCAGGATTTCCTCCCCCCACTTTGCTAAACCGGACATGGGAGCGTCTAGCATGTGATGCATCTGGTCTGCAGGCCGGGAGTTTGACAGCCCTGTTCTATATTATTTCAGACAATTGGCTGTCCAGTCTCTTCTGACCTCCAGTGATGAAGCACCCACAACTTCTGAAGGCAAGCTGCTCCACTGGTTAATTATCCTCACTTTTAGGAAGTTTCTCCTTAATTCCGGGTTGCTTCTCTCCTTAATTAGTTTCCATCCATTGTTTCTTGTCCTGCACTCTGGTGCTTTGGAAAATAAACTGACCCCTTCTGTGGCAGCCTCTCAAATTCTGGAATACTGCTATCATGTCCCTCCCTACTCTTTCTTTTCTCTAGACTAGCCAAATCCAATTCTTGCAACCATTCATCATATGTTTTAGTCTCCAGTTCTTTAATCATCTTAGTTGCTCTTCTCTAATTTTTCCAAAGTCTCAACATCCTTTTTTATAATATGGTGACCAAAACTGGATGCAGCATTCCAGGTATGATCTTACTAAGGTTTATATAGCGGTATTACATAAATACACTTCCAACCCAATTTATACAGTTTAGTGAAAGTGTAAAGCAGCAACTCCATATCTTTTGTGAAATTTTGAGAAATCCTTCAGTTGAGAAAATACTACTAGTGGAGTTCTCCTGCCCCCCACTGGCTCATTGCTTAAACCACAGAATTGCTAATTCTCTGACACATGATTGGTGGAACTAGTGATTCTAATATGGTCACTTTGAATGTATTTCCTTCCCAGGCTTTTAAAGCAGCTTTGGTTACTAGATGGATGACATCAAGAGTTTTAGGCCAGACTTCTGCAGAGCATGGAAGGAAGGATGTTTCAGTTTTCACAGCAGCTTTTTTTAAAGATTCTTGGTCAAAGGGGAAGAATTGAGATTCCCTCTTGGTGCTTCTTCAGGCATCATCCTGAGGGCTAGCGCTGGCACGATAAAAGGCAACCTGCTGGATGATGGCACACTCAGCTGGGGAAAGATAAAGGCAGGAATTGGTGTGCAAGTGACTCAGCATTGCATCATTTGGAGTAGCTCTGAATAGATGTACTTGTGTCTATTTTCCTGGTGATTAATTTCTCCCAATCAAATGTAGGATGTAAATGCCTTCATTTGAAACAGAATGTGATGAAAATGCTAAAAGAAAATTTTCAGGGAAATCGAGCTCTTTGCTGTAATGAAGACAAGCCTTCCCAGACAAATTAAAGCACAGAAAAGAAAAATGAGTATTCTTAGCATTTACCTATGTTTACCCACTTTAGATCAAAGTGGGCATTATGAGAAATGCCCTCGAAGCAAAAGGGAAGTGATTAGGTTGGAGCAAAATACCAGGCTATCATGGGACCCAGCAGTTTGTGATTGAGAATTCCTATACCAAACAATTTAGCTGTCCTACCTTCAAGAACCGGTAGCAGCGATGAGCACCGAAGATTGAACCGGTTCTCTCCGCTGCTCTGTGTTGTGCCCGGGCTCCCATACTCAGCTTTATCCGCTGCATTTGAAGTGCAGCTGCTTTGCACGGCACAGAATAGTGCCGCACAGCAGCTGTTGAAGCGATCAGAATCGTGCAGGTTTGCAGGGGGCAAGTTAGAACGCCTCTGCACCTGTGCAAATGCCTCTGCGCCTGCGCAAAGTGCACATTTGGCGCACCCGTACATGCAAAGTGTGTGCACACATGCAGTGCGCGTCCACCAAGCCACGCCCATCAAACTAATGGCAAAAATATTTGAATCCCACCACTGGCAGGGCTGTCAAACTTGCGGGCCGAGGGCCAGATGCATCACGCACTGGCCACGCCCATGCCCACTTTAGCAAAGGGGGAAAAAGTTGAAAGATGTCACGTGACATCGCCATGATGACATGGGTTTGATACCCCTGGCATAGGGCCAAGCATGTTTACTTCCCTCCCCATCATTGTTCGCATTGCTTTTCATGTGCTTGAAGAAGTCATCTTTCATGCCCAAGGATTAACCTTCCATCTACA
Source organism: Bungarus multicinctus (assembly GCA_023653725.1). Lineage (NCBI taxonomy): Eukaryota > Metazoa > Chordata > Lepidosauria > Squamata > Elapidae > Bungarus > Bungarus multicinctus. The sequence goes on from CM042834.1 coordinate 216,834,678, forward strand.
GAGAGCCTTCCATCCACACACACTCCATGCTAATTTTCTACTGTCTTTAATTAGTCACCCAATTTAGTACCCTGATTTCCTTTTCTTGTGCTAGAAATTGCATATAGTTATAAATATTGCAAGGTTTAATATTGGGTGCTGACCGCATTCCTTTGACTATGTTCGATATATTTTATAGAATCTCTGATATATCAGTTTAGTACAGAAGTGTGCTCTAGCTATGTTACCCGATGGCAGTTCCAAATTTGAGGAATTCTTACCTGTGAACTGGATCCTAGATCTATGGACCAATCTAAAGGGATTTCTTTTTTTAAAAAAATATATTTTTTATTAATTTTCTTTTTTTTTTACATCGTAAAGTATTATGGTATCAACAACGTTCTTGGCATCTCTACAAGTTTTTGGTTTAAATATCATAATACATTATATTGCATTTGTCTACTACTAAATAATATCTTTAACTATAATTACTATTCTTATATCTTTATATAATTTACAAAATTTTATTTTACTTTCTTAAGGATTGTTTCAATTAACATTTTTGTCTCACTTCTTGGTTCTGTTTGTTAGCCATTTATACCAATTGTTCCAAATTGTAAAGAATTCAGAGTTGTCTTTTTCTTTCAATTTCATTGAATTTCATCTCAGTACTTTCTGTTACTTCGTGTATTATTAGTTCTTCATTAGGGGCATTTGGTGTTTTCCATACCTGTGCAAAGGCTATTCTGGCAGCTGTCGTAATATGTAACACTAAGTATTTTACTTCTTTCAGCAATCTTTCTTTAATGATTCCTAAAAGGAAGGATTCTGGTCTGAGCTCAATCTGATAGCCAGTGATCTCTTTTAACCAATTTTTAATTTGAATCCAGTATGTCCTGGCCTTGGGGCACAGCCACTACATGTGATAAAATGTACCATTAATTTTTTTGCATTTCCAACATTTGGGACTCATGTTGGGGTAAATTTTTGCCAATCTCGTTGGAGCTAAATACCATCTATAAATCATTTTGCACATGTTTTCTTTATATGCTGCAGATACCGTTAACTTATAATTTATGTTCCATACTTTCTCCCATTCCTCTAATTCTATGGTATATCCAAAATTCTGTGTCCATGCAATCATTGTGCTTTTGACTACTTCCTTTTCCATTTTGAAATCTAATAAATATTTATATATTTTAGTTAATAAGTTTTTGTTCCAGTCCCATTAATATTTTATCTAATTGGTTCTGCCCTTTGTCAAATCCAGGGATTTCTAATAGCAAGGTTGATTGGCGCTAAACAGTACTGCCCCAATATAGCATCCTTCTCGTGGATCTATTTAATTAATTATCTGGCCTAGAGGTTTTTAGAGGTTTTAATTCGGCTTTAGCTTTCTTAATCTCCTAATTTTTTAATCTTTTGATAATGGCCAATCTATTTAATTCTTTTAACTCATTTTAAGTATTGTATGTGTATATTTTATATGTATATTTTAGTTGGCTGTACACCGCCCCGAGTCCCTACAAAAATAAATAAATAAATAAATAAATAAATAAATAAATAAATAAATAAATACATTATCCATGATGCCCTGCTGGAGGCATCAAGGAAGAATTGTATTGATGTGCAACATTTAAAAAGAGGACCTTGTCGTTGTGGCTCCAGCAATTATGTAGCAATGGTAATGAAACCAAACCTGTCTGTGTCGCAATATATAATATTGATCACTAAGAGGCACGACATGTTTGGTTTTGTCCTATTGAGACATACATGATGTAGATAACCAGATTTTATTTCATGGGTTTAAACTCTCTATTGGGAATTGATCTCATGGACTTTTGCATTTGTTTTAGGACCTAAGCCAGATCCAAGTGTGCGATGGCTGATGGGAAAAAGACATACAGAAGCTATCAAAATGGTATATGAAGTCTACCTTCCCTTAAGCACTCAGACCAGAGAGTTATCTCTGAAACTCTATTCTTAGTATGCAAGGTTACCTGCTTGCTTGCCCTATTAATAATAAGATTCCTGCATGCTAACTTTGGCTAGGATATAGACCATAGCTCAATGGACTCTTCAGATTTGCCTTTTTCAGTAAAGAGGCAGATTGAATAGGGTCATTTGAATATTGATTAGGTCTACCTTAAACCAAACAGTAGAAAAGCCAATATGGTGGCCTATTTCATGGGTGTCAAACTCAAGGGCTGGCGGCCTGATCGAGCCCACGGGGTGCTTAGATCTGGCCTGGAAGCAGCGAAGGACCAGCTCACAGTGCCTCTTCCAGCAAAGTGCCTCTGTTGGGCCCTCCACAGTGCCGCTGCGGGACCCTCTTGAGCTCTGTTTTTGGCTGCAATGGCCTCCTGCAACTCTCTGCCAGCAAAAACACAGCTCAGTTTTCGCTGACAGAGCACTCGGGCCACCACAGGTGCCTCTGACAGGAGTGACATTGAGCTAGCCATGCCCACTGTGACCATGCCCACCTGTCCCCCCCCACAAAGTCAAACACAACCCTGATGCGGCCCTTAATGAAATTGAGTTTGACACCCATGGCCTATTTGTTTCCATGTTCCTTACCATCAGACCCTGACAGTATTTCTTTCCTGCTCTCCAGGGGAATAACAGCTTTATTAAAGGTTGTTTACCCTCTTTACTCACGACCTTGTTATGAACCCCTTATTATTATTATTAAACTGAACACAGTGTTCAAGGGCCTGACTGGATTCTAGCAAGCGACTCTTCTCTGCTTTCACTGATTCCTGAAATGATCAACTCCAAGCTGGGGTTACAGATGGATGAGTTGATTACCAGCTCAGAAGCTACTGATCCGGCTCTTCCTTTTCTCATCACCCTCTCTGAAGCGCTGCTGATGCTTGCCCAAAGGGAAGAGTGACTCAGATTCCCAGCACCGCTGCATCTTCCCAGCAGCAATTACATTGCAAAGCAGTGCTAGACCTTGCAGGACTGAGAAGAGAACACTGGGGGACTGTTCAGCTGTGTAACCGAAATGGCTTTAATAGCTTTTCCTTTGCAGGCTGGTTTTACGTTACCTCTCTACAGCATGGTGTTCGGCATTCCTTAGAAAAAAAAACCAAGAGAGATTTTGACACCTCCCCTTTTACACATTATCTTTCTGATTTGCAATAAAATGGAAGGGAGGAACTCTTTCATTTTCATAGCCTGAAAATAGAATAGGAATAGAATTATTAGAATTAGATTAGAATAGAACAGAACAAAATAACAGAGTTGGAAGTGGCTTTGGAAGTCTTCTAGTCCAGGGGTCACCAAGCTTTTGGACCTCAGGGACCACCAAACTCATAATTTTAAATCCTGGGCAACCACAAAATGAATTTTAACTGACAGTGGCTTGCTGATGTTGGTGGGAGAGAGAGAGAGAGAGATATCTTATCTAACCTCTCTCTCCCCCCCCCCATACACACACACACACACACACACACAGAGAGGCAGGGGTGGGATTCAAATTTCTTAAAAACCGGTTTTGGGGCTTGGCCTAATTTGTGGATGTGGCTTGGTGGTCATGTGACTGGATGGGCATGGCTTGTATGTACTGTAAATATTATAAATATTGATGTAAATATTGATTTTTTTTTTATAAAGAGCAACTTTTACCCAAAATCAGACAAAGCAGGCAGGCATTACTTCTTGTTCTACCGTCAGGTGCTTTGGAGAATAGCTTGACTTCCTCTTCTTTGTGGCAACCTCTGAGATATTGGAACACTGCTATCATGTCACCCCTAGTCCTTCTTTTCATTAAACTAGACATACCCAATTCCAGCAACTGTTCTTTATATGTTTGAGCCTGCAGTCCCCTAATCATCTTTGTTGCTCTTCTCTGCACTCTTTCTAGAGTCTCAACATGTGTAATTATTTATAAAGTGGAAGAAGGATATTTAAATGTCTGACAAGTTTCTAGAGTCCTTTGTGTATGGAATTCATACAGTGTATGATTTGATGAACTGAAATGTGGTTAAACTTAAATGTTTACAGCTATTGCGGTAGAATTTGACTTGAAAAGTCTACAGAATTGAAAAAGTGCATCAGAAATATGTATATTAATGAAAAAGTATTAGAAACTCAGATTAAAGAATTCAGCACACAAAAGTAGTTGGCATTGACACCCCACCAAGCAGGGATGGGTTTCTACTGATTTCGTCCATCTCTGTAGAACCAGTAGCTCTGAAGAGCAGCAGACATAGAACTGGTCCTATGTCTGCTGCTGTTTTTGCCCATCCGGGCTCTTACCTGATCTTTATTTCCTGATTTTTCAACTTCAGCTGCCGAACGAGACACAGCTGTAGTTAAAAAAGCAGGAAAACAGGACTGTTTCAAAGGCTGCGTCTCTGCACAAGCTTGCTGATGATGAGTTACAGGCGCATGGCTCACAGCGTGCAGGGAAGCTCGTAAATCCCAACCGGTAGTTAACCCTGTCGTATCCCACCCCTGCCACCAAGGTAACACCCATAATATCCATAAGACCCTAAACAAATCTTTCAGAGAATTATTTTGTGGCCAGGCTTAATTATTATTGCAGGAAGAAATAAAGAGCAATCACAATTATTTTTTTAAAGAAATCATAATAGTAAAACAGAGAAAGTGGAAGGCATTCTGTGTGATATTGGTATATGGCAGGGGATGTCAAACTCAAGGTCCAGATCCGGTCCGCGGGGTGCTTAAATCCGGCCCACGGGGCTGGCCTGGATATATCAAGGGACCGGCCTGTGGTGCCTCTGGTGGCTAAAACAGGCCGCATGCGGCCCTCCCACGCCTCATTTTCACTCTCCATGGCCTCCTGCAGCATTCTGCCCGCCAAAACTGGGCTGAAAATCAGGCCAAAAAACAACCGAAAATGCCCCCAAAATGGGCCCAAAACAGCAAAAAAACATCTCAAATGGGCCACACAGCCCATTTTTGGCCAAAAGAGTGCTGCAGGAGGCCATGGAGGCCAAAAACAAAGGGGGACCACATGTGGAGCCCCTGTGCCCCATTTTGGCTAGCAGGGTGTTGCAGGAGGCATCCATCCACCTCCCTGCCTCCCCCTCCTCCAGACCGCAGAGGAGAACTACAATGCTGATCCAGCCCTCAAAGAAATCCACTTTGACACCCTTGGTATATGGGAAAAACCTTGGGAGAAAGAGCCAGGAAACGCTCCCTAGGGAGCAATCAGATAAGAGACAGATAGCCTAGAGCTGCATAATGGGTGGGGCAAGAGACTCAGAAAGGAAGCAGCTAGAGAATTGTACTTTCAGACTTGCAAGATTAATATAGTTCTAATAAGAAAGAATTAGCTCATCTGGTTGTGTTTCCTGTCTGGTGTCCCTAGTAAGCTGACATCAATCTTGCAAGTCCAATAGTACAATTCTCTCCATTGCAGCCTGAGAAACTAGGAGGGTCTCTTCTGAGCTACTTGCCTCATCTATTATCCAGCTGCAGTAGACCTATTTAACTTTTTTTCAGAACCATACATTGCTATTTGCTAACATTATCCTTTTGCTAACTAATTTATCCCTTCCTATGGATAGATATGTTAATAGCCAATATGGAAAAAGTTTTATTTTTGATATTTTGGGAGATTTTTATCTATCTCTCTTCCTCTCTATCTCTCTATTATCTCCAGTGGTGGGATTCAAAATTTTTTACTACCGGTTCTTGGGGGTGGCTTGGTGGGCGTGGCAGGGGAAAGATACTGTAAAATCTCCAGTCAGAGGTGGTATTTGCCGGTTCTCCAAACTACTCAGAATTTCCGCTACCGGTTCTCTAGAACTGATCAGAACCCACTGAATACCACCTCTGATTCTCTCTCTCCCGCCCCTCCCCCCCATTAAACTTGTCAAACAAAATAAAAACAGTGTGAAAAATGGCTGGAATCAATTCACCCAATTTAAGGAGTATCACACTTTTCATATACAAACCATCAGCCAAATTTTTTTTGGTTGTTTTCCAAGAAAACTCCAATGCTGTCATGATCATTTTGGAGGTACAATTTTCTGACACTGAACATACACAGGCTTGTTCTATTGTTTTTCTGATCCCTGTGCATCTATTTCAAAACAACAACCTATCCTAATTCTCTTCTGCCTTTGGGGAAAGTAAAGACAGCGGATGCCTCTTCTTCCTTTCCCTTTGGTGCTTTCCCACTCTTAATTAGTTTCCCAGTACAAGCAAATGTGATGAACTGTCAGTCAGTTTAAAGCTGGAAATCTCCACCCTATTTTTATAAATACTAAGCTTCTTCCTGCTTTGATGCAAACTAAATAACACCACACTTCTGAAAACAGCTGCATTTGGCACCACTTGTAAATGCAATTGCTCAAAAGAGTCTTCATTAAAACAGCGAAAGGAGGGATAAAAGCAAGCTGAGAAAAATAGCATGAGGATAATGGATTGGAATACGCACTGCATGTCCTGTGGGTGAAGCAGCCGTTCCCATGGATAGATATAATGTTCCTGATGGTCCATTATAAGTCTATTTGCTCCCTTTGTGAAGTACCGAATGTAAGGACTGCAGTAAATTGTGCTGATTCATGACACCTTGCTCTGTGCCTTAAAAACAGAAAGTTCTGCCTATAATTCAGAAATGACAGGAAAGTGCTGAAGTTCAAAAGTACATGGGGGATTTTTGAATACTGGTATTCAAATTCAATGCCTGTAGGGTTAGACTGAGGGATTTACTGCATGCAGAAGATCTATAAAGCTTAAAGTAAATGTATTTTTTCATGGGTCACATGATCCTTAGAAAAGATGCCACACAATCACAGGAAAAGATATATTTAGATGAAAGAGTTGCAGACAGGTGCTAGGTGTGTGTTCCTATATGCCCTAAAAGTCCCTATTTGCCTTGGAATTCAAGGATAAATAACAGATAATCAGAGTTGGAAGGGATCTAATAGGTCATCTAGTCCAGTGGTTGCCAACCGGTGGGCCACGGCCCACTGGTGTGCCGTAGAGAAAATTTTGGTGGGCCACAGAGAAATCGCACCCCCAGAGCACCCCCCCAAAGCAATTAATCCAGGCTGTGCAGAAACACAAGGCTGTGCCGCCCACATGGTCCATGGGAACCCTCCCCGCCTACTCACTCCTTACCCAGCAAACTTGCCTGCTAAATTGTTATTTTTCCTTTTTCCGACCATCAGCTGTTCTGCTGTGCCAGGAAACTTAGATTAGCAAGGAAGTAGGAAATGGTTGGATTTCCTGCTTTCTTGCTCAGGGGTCGCCAACCTTTTGGATCTCAGGGACCACCAAACTCATAATTTTAAATCCCAGGGACCACTAACCAGTTCTGTGGGCATGGCTTAATTTGTGGGTGTGGCTTGGTGGTCATGTGACTGACTGGGCATGGCTTGTATGTAAATATTATAAATATATAAATATTGATTTTTTTTAAAAAAATAGCAACTTTTACCCAAAATCAGGCAAAGCAGGTAGGCAGATTGAGTTGCTCACAGAATCATTCAGTGATCTATCTATTTGCCATCGGCTAGCTCAGTCTCTCAAATTTGCTTGCCATGAGTCTGCACTGAATAATAGAACCTTCAGTCCTAAGGGCGGTTTGGCTGTGCTTAAAAGCAGAGCCGAAGATCTAAAGACCAGCTAGAAAGCAGGAAATCCAACCATTTCCTGCTTCCTAGCTAATCTAAGTTTCCTGGCACAGCAGAACAGCTGATGGTCGGAAAAAGGAAAAATAGCAATTTAGCAGGCAAGTTTGCCGGGTAAGGAGTGAGTGGGTGGGGAGGGGTCCTGCGGGCCATGTGGGCAATGCAGCCTTGTATTTCTGTGCAGCCTGGATTAATTGCTTTGGGGGGGGTGCTCTGGGGATGAGATTTCTCTGCAGCCCACCAAAATTTTCTCACGGCCCACCAGTGGGCCACGGCCACGGCCCACTGGTTGGCGACCCCTGTTCTAGCTGGTCTTTTAAGAAAGCCGAACCGCCATTAGGACTGAAGATTCTATTATCTTATCTTATCTCTATTCTCTTATCTCTGTCTATTAGCCCTATATGCATAGGGCTAATAGACAGAGGTGAATATTGTGTTCTGCAGGGTTGAATGCTGAAGTATTCTCAGCAAAATTCTGTAAAACTGTTTTGTTTTCACTTACCAAAGTTGCTTTGATTCTAGTCATAGAAAGAAGTTGTAGGCCATTACAGAGAATTAGCAACGCTATCCCTTTGGATACTTTCAGCCAAAATGTGGAGGTGGCTGCTTTTCTTTGTCCAACAATGCAAGCCTCTTCAGATTGTGCACGTACTTGCACCTCTGAAAAGCAGAAAAATGGTGTGAAAATCGCATTTTGTCAAAGGGCTGATTAAAGCAATAACTTCATCTCATGTTACACATAACTTTTTTTTATCTCATGTTCTATAATTATTCTTGTTAGAACTCTTAAGTGCTGGTAGAGGTAAAAATTATGTTCCTTTATAGCTAGGCTTAATGCTTTATGTTATATTTATGTTGACATGCATAAATAGCAAAGTGAATTATTATGCCGCAGTCCTCCTCTTGACACGGATTACAGCACCTTCCAGAAGTGATGTACTACAGTTGGAACATTGTCAGCTGGTAAGTAAACTTCCCATTTGGAGCTTCAGCTTAAATCTCTTCATAATGCTCTGAAAAGAAAATTACATAAGGAATTCAAGCTTTATAAAAGCACTCTGATTAATAAATGCATAACAGTTAACAATTCAGACTTATGTTTCCTATTTGTTTAGTAACTACACTGATGATTTAATAGGTTCAAGAATAGACATTACAACATATTTTTCTTTTAAAAAAATAGTATGGATATTCCTATTTATACATATTCCAAGAAGAAAATTGTCCTCACTGTTAGGAAGTTTCTCTTAATTCCAGGTTGCTTCTCTCCTTGATAAGAAATACATGGAAACTAATCAAGGACAGAAGTAACCTGGAACTAAGGAAAAACTTCCTAACAGTGAGGACAATTAACCAGTGGAACAGCTTGCCATCAGAAGTTATAGGTGCTTCATCACTGGAGGTTTTTAAGAAGAGACTGGGCACTTGTCTGAAATGGTATAGGGTTTCCTGCTTGAGCAGGGAGTTGGACTAGAAGATCTCCAAGATCCCTTCCAGCTCTAATCTGATTGAGAAGGTCCTAAGAAAGTAGTTTTCCCCCTATGTTATGGCCCTTAGGCAGGTTGAACTGGTATTCAGAGCAAATGAGACCTCATGAAAATCTAATGTTTTCATGGATACATGATTCACAGGCTGTCACTTCATGCAGTGTTACTGGGTCCAATTTGTTCTTCTGTTATTTTAAGTTAAGATTAAATACACACAGAGCCACTAGATGTCAGCCTTTATTGGCACTTTCTGTTTCTTTCAAAAGGATATGTCCCACTGAACCTGTTCACTCAGATGTACTGGCTAAATATTCCTCATGTTCTGTTCTTTTTCATGTCCTAACATCTGCTTCTTGAGCCATCCTCCCGACACAGATTACAGCACCTTCCAGAAGTGATGTACTGCAGTTGGAACATTGTCAGCTGGTAAGCTTTGTTAGGCCTAAGGTCTTGTTGATTTCTGTTTTCTGTTCTTCTCAATTGAATAAATAGTGACATACACATCTAAGGAAATATAGAAAGAGCTCTCTGTCTAATTAAGAGTTGATTTCTGGAATGACATGCTGAATCGAGGCAGTGAGTTAGTACTGTTCTAGATATTAGGCGAGGTCAGTATTTCAGGCTCCCTAATGTGTTTAGAATTCCCTTCCCAGAAGGATTGCAATCAGCTTCCACATAGCTCAGTGGATAGTAAAAAGGATAACACTACCTGAAAAGTTTGTCAATATGACTCCAGAGATACACATTAAGAATGCACATATTTTTCTTGTTTATATCCCTAAGATCTGGAAGATACCATGAAATTAAGAACTGATGTTATACAGATGGCCACAGGAATGATTAAACTATCAGAAGAAGAAATCTCTGTATAATTTGCCATCATGTATTGCTAGCATATATCTTTAATGAACATTTCTACTATTAAATTTCTGACAAAAGGGCACATATTTTTATAACCTGGATGGATCTTTATGAACTAATTTTTGTTTATAAGGCAAATTTAAATATGCAGGAATCTCTCCCTCTCCCTCTCTCTCCAATCATCATTTTAGTCATTGTCTATCTATGGATTGATGACATCAGCTAATACTGAGAGCCCTATATATACTCTGTGTGTGTGTATGTGTGTACAATCATTTTAGTCATTGTCTATCCATGGTTCAGTGACATCAGCAAGTATTGTGGGATACTATATATATATATGCAGGTCTTGGCATGTTCGGGTCTTTTCCCGTGTAAGATTGAGACTATCTTGGCAACATTATCAATGGCGAGTTTCGACGAGATCTCACTCGCCATCTTCAGGCTGATGCTTTCGGCTTTGTGCTTGTGCGAGCATAGCGTGATCTGAGCTGCTGTCTCCCTATATATACTGGTGGGGAGGTTGGCTGTGTTGTCATTTCTTGATTGGTTGATGGAGTTGATGTTTGCAGATTGGCTGGCTTTTTCTTAAGAACGTGTGTGGCTGAGGTATTGGCTGTGTGTCTATCAGCCTCCTATGTTGTAATGACTTGGGTAATGGGCTGTGTGATGACCTTCTGAGTTCTAATGTTGTGACCTCCTGGGTCTTGTATTGTAATCTCCTGGGTTGTTGGCTGTGTTCAATATCCTGAGGTTTTGTGGTGTAACCTCCTGAGTTCTGTGATGCAATATCCTGATCAGGTGATATAATGTGATGTTCCAGGTTTTGGTTTGGCTCCGAGTTTGAGGCCTGGCTCTGTGTTCATGGCATGTGTCAGTTTGCTTAGTTTGGGTGTCGGAGTGTGTGGCAGCTGGTGATGCAGCCATGGTCTGGTTTCTGGATGGTGTTTGCCTTTCGTCTATGGGGTGGGTTTGGGTTTGAGTCTGGTGAGGGAGATTGGTGGTGGCGTCATGTGTTGTTTTGGGTCCAATGTTGGTTTTCGTGACCCACTTTGTTGGATTATTGTGAAAATAAAGGGTGACCTAATGATATAATTTTATGAAGTCCTCCAGATATTTTTATTTTCTAAGAAAGATTAACATATCTCATGATATAGAAAATAATGTGAGGTTAAAACTAATTCATTTGTTTTTTAACCACTTGTTTTACTCATTTCTCATTCACTTAACTATTCATATTTATTGAACTTATACAGTAACATCATAGTTATGTGGCAAATCTATCCAACCCTGTTCAGAAATTAAATGAAATTCTCTAGGACTTTATGTCACATAACTATGTATAAAATTAGAGCACTGGACTGCAATCTGATATCTATTTACTTGCTGCTAAGCCTCTTGAACTGAATGCAAGATATTTGGCACTATATACAATTACAATTTTAGAATCAGTGAAGGGGACAGAACTGCTATATTATCTAATCCAAAGTTTCTTCTTGTTGTTTTAGGAAAGTCACAAAGGATTTCTTATAGGTGTACAGTTGCTATCTGAAGATCTGAAATGAAAAAAGGCCTGTTAAGGGATCCAGGATGTTCACTATCTGGATATATACCACCTCTTATTGTTGCTCAAATGATTTCATTCTCCTGTGGATAATCAGCTATTTAGAATGGAAGTCCCCCAGAGGTGGTATTCAGCAGGTTCTGATCAGTTCTAGAGAACCGGTAGCGGAAATTTTGAGTAGTTCAGAGAACTACTACTCTGACTGGAAATTTTACAGTATCCTTCCCCTGCCATGCCCACCAAGCCACGCCCACAGAACCGGTAATAAAAAAATGTGAATCCCACCACTGAAGTCCTCAAGTCCAAAGCTTTCTTACATGTGAGACATGTTTTATGGCTGCAGCTGCATCCTAAGACAGTGTTTATTACATACTTCTATAATGTAAGTTAGTCAGAAAAGCTGACCTGAACACAGGAAAAACTGTGGTTAAAAAAAAAATCTGACCACAGGTAGGAAAACCAATCAGAGTTCACTAACTTCTAACAGATAGTGCAGGATATACAGTGATTGGGATTTGGCTTGATACAGTAGCAAAATTATGGTTTAAAGGGACAGTTGAGAACATGACAACCCAGGTCAGTCTGTGAGTCCTAATACCCAGATCTGATTATGAGATGCTTTAGGATGTGCCTCGAATGCATGCAACATAAAAAGAGTATAGAAGGCAGACATAAATTTGCAAAACAGAGATCACATAGGTGCTGCCTAGGTACCGTATTGCCCCTGAAAACATGACCCAGCCTGATTTTTTGAGGTGGGCCTAATATAAGCCCTATCCAGAAAATAAGCATGGGGGATGGGTGTGGCCAGCACAAGAGGTGGCGAGCACACACGGGGCCGATGGTGTCTGGCTGCATCCGCACTCCACCCACCCCTTAGTGCAGCGCAAATACTGTTAATACCAAAGAGAGAGGGGAAGCTTCTTGATTCCTATGCTTTTCATGTCTTTTCACTTTTCATCAGTGTAAATATCTGCGTGTGCTTGTGTGCAAGTCTGTGTGTGGTGTGCACAGCTCCTCCCGAAGGAGAATAGTGCAATTTGAAGGTTGTCAGCAAATACACATACAGTGTACATACATACATACATACATACATACATACATACATACATACATACATACATACAGTGAAAGATAGGGTGATTGCTGCATATTTTCAGGGCAGTGCAAAAACGTGGGAAGAGCTCTGCTCCCCAACACTCACTCTCTCTCTCTCTCTCTCTCTCTCACACACACACGCACACACTCTTAGCGAAAAATGAAAAAGATCCTCAGCCCTTCCCCCAGGGCAGCCATATCCCTTCATTAACCTGTTTTCTAGCTTCTCATGAAAAAATGTGTGTGTGTGTGAGAGAGAGGGGGGGGGGGGAAGAGAGAACATCACCGCCAGCTCTCCAAGACTGAATTGGATAGCTCTCTCTCACGCTCTCTCTTCAGCAGCAGTGGTGGTGCTTCAGTGCCTGAGCAGCAGGGCGCTTCTCACCCACCCTGCCTGCTGGCTCAGTTACTTCTGGGACACTGCTCAGCTACGGTGGGTCTTGTGCTAGCTGCCAAGGGTCTTCCCCTGTTGCTGCTGGCCTTGCTGTTCTGGCAGCACTGCTCTTGGCCATCCTGCTGGGACGCCAATCTGCCAGGGTCCCTTCATGAGCATCCCCTGGGGTGGTGTACCGCCTCACCCACTGCTGCCTTTGGACTGCTGAGTGCTAGCCTGCACAAATATTTGGTGCTGTAGGCACCGGGTTTACAGCTATGCTGAGCCTGGCACTCTTCAGGCCCTGTTAGGTGTTGCATCTCTCTTGCCAGATCTGCATGCGCTAGCGCCTGTGGAAGATAATGGAGGATGCTGGGGAGCAGCCAGGGCTTGGCGGTGGGCTGGGCTATGCAGAAGGTAAGGCGGCTCCAGAGTCGCTGCTGGTGAGGCAGACACCGAAGGCAACCAGGGGCAGCCCCACATCTGCATGATACAGCTGTCAAGAGAGCAGCAGTGCCCACCAGAGCCCGAAGAGTACTAGGCTCGGTGTAGCTGTAAGCCCAGTATCTGTAGGTTGAGGCTGCAAAAGCGGCCATGTTTCTTGGAGCCAGCAGCAGGAGCGCCCCTGGAAATCAACTTTTTTGTGCAGGCGTGTGGGGGCTCCTGTAGAAGCGGCAGTGCTTCATGGAGCCGGAGGCAGGAACGCACCCGCAAATCAGCTGTTTTGCAGATGAAGCTGCTGGTAAGACCTTTAGGCAAGGAGGTGCGAGGCGCGAAGGGCAGCTCGCCCCTGCCCCCTGCCTCCCAGTAGTGGGGGAAAAAAATAAGACCTCCCCAAAAATAAGACCTGGTGCCTTTTTTGGTGAACCCCAGAATGTAAGACCCGGTCTTATTTTGGGGGAAACGCAGTACATTGCAAGAGAAACTCTGGTTTCTCTGGTTTCAGCTCTAGACTTCAGGTGCATTTTTCAACTTTACTCCAGCAGGCTCAGTTTCCCTCTCTATTCTTAGCAAATCATCCTCTTTTCCTCATTTGGTTCTCCTTTAGTGGAAATGACCATCTTTTCCTTTTTGCAGGACCTGATCCTGAAGAGATCCTGATCCTCATCAGAGGCAAGGATGACTCAAGAATTGCCTCATTAGGAAGGCAATACGTATAATGCTCTATTTGCAACAGCTATACTTCACCAATAATTATGCTGAATGCAGGACTAAAACATCCTAATTTTTTTTTCCTGCAAGAGCCTGGTGGAATTTGAGTGGAGTTTTTTTTTAAGAGGAAGGGGTGTCAAGGAACTTTTATAAGGAGCTTCTCACACAAATCCTATGGAATTAATTAGTCTAAGTCTATTTGTTTCATTTGTTTCAGTCTAAGTCATTTGTTTCATTGTTGATCTCCTCTTGCCGATACTTTCCCCCCAAATTTCAGCTGAATACTTTCCTGCTGTCAGTCATTAGAGGTATTCTGACTTTTTTCTGCTGAGAGTTCTATGAGAAATGCTATTTAATGAAATATGTCCATTAATGCCATAAACAAGTTTAATTTTAGAAAAGTATAGTTTCTTCAGTTGCCTAAATTCGACTTTATTTATGAGCCAGGACAAAGAGGCGCAGTTGCTCAGTAGCTTAAAGGATGTCAGAAAAGTTCTGAACTCTGGCGGTTTGAGTCCTACCACCACGTTATGGAGTGAGTTCCTGTCACTTGCCTCAGTTCCTGCCAACCTAGTATTTTAAAGCATGCTACTTGAAAACAGATAAATAGATAATAATATTCCATCATGGAGCATGATGTCATGTTGGTCACATGACCATGGAAACTTTTTGGACCACACTAGCTCAATGACTTAAAGAAATAGAGATCAATATCACCCCCTAAAGTTTTACCTAGAGGAGTAAAAAACACAGGGACTCCTTTACTGTTACCTTTTTATAAGCCAAGACTGTCCACAATATGGTACTTTGGAAGTTTGCAGAATTTCACACAATTGATCTTACTAAAAATCCTTATGACTCCTTGAAGTTAAAATTGTGAATACTTTTATTTCAGATGGCCATATGGGGCTTGCTAAAGATGATCTAGCTGCTAGATGATCTAGTTCATAGCATGTGAATTCACCCCAGCTTCTGAGTCAGTACATGACACCATCTCTTGCCATTTTAAGTGTTTTTATGGAGACATAAAGTCACAGTTAGTATAGCAATAGTTATTGAGAAAGCTAAGGTTCTGAAAAACTCTGCAGTTAGATATACCTAAGATGTAATTTTTTGGCCATGATATTTATTACACAAAACTTGGTGCCACTTGCAGTTGGATAACTACAGCTCCAATCCAAAGAGTGTTAAATTTCAATTGATTTGCAGCAATTTTATCCTTGAAGAATTTAGCAAGTAACACATTGCTCTTCCCCTGCAGGGAGCAGGCTATTCTAAACTAAAGTTGCTGAATAAGAATCTTATTTATCCCACTGGCAGCTTTTTCTGAAAGCAGGAAACTGTTGTATTTGTACCAATTGCAATTTCTGGATAGTCTTCAGAGACAGACCTACATAGGGTACATCACAGTGGTCAGTATGAGAGTCATATGTAATCCTTGTCAGAGCATCTATGCCCAGATACAGTATGCCTATTTGAACTAATCTATATTGATTCTTTGTTTCTTGTCAATGGGTTTGAAATGACTATGTGGTGTTGCAATGAAGACCCACTCCCTGTATATGTACATGCAACATTGTAATGCCCATACCAAAGACTGGAGTTTGCACTATGCTGTCACAGTAATGCTGCTTTCATCACCTGAAAAACGAATACACCTAAATGATTGAAAAATGTCCGTATGCTTCTCATGAGGAATTGTTGCAATACAAGGGCCAGAATTTGCTATTTTGCCATTTCTAAAACTGCTATTCTGGTGGCATCAATTGTTATTACTTTACAATAACATGCAATAGGCACAGCATCAAAGTAGCCCCATTTTTAACCTCCACCACATTATGTAGTCTCCCAGGGATATCCTCAGGAGATGAGCCAAAAAGTAAAGATGACAGCCATGGTGTGTGATTGTAGCTCCAACTGCTTTTATGGATAGGAAGAACTTCAGTTGCATCCCTGCGGTTGCCATCTTGACATTTTGGATGAGAGGCTTGCATGATATCTGTATGCAAGCAGCAGAAACTATTCTTGATCATGCAATGTTTTTCTTTTGCTAATATTCATATTGCATACATAAGCAAAGGGACTACATGACATTGGCAATGCCTGGGTTATTTGTTGGCATTTTTCTTTTTTGGATTTTGAGTAAGTCCCTGGCTATTGTTTGGCCATGTCCCTGTAGTTTTCTTGATTTGCCACTGTCTGTTTCCTAGGCTGAGAGTTAGTGACTATTTCAAAGTCACCCAGTTGGCTTTTTGCTTAAGGTGGGAGTAGAATCCATGGACTCTTGATTTGTAGCCCAGTGTAACCAGTCTAACCTCTATACCAAATGCTAAATTCTTTAGCACATTGAGGGAAATATGTTCTCTCTCTTTCTCCCCCCCCCCATCTATCTATCTATTCATCCATCAATCCATCTATCCTCTATTTATATCTCTTTATCATATCTCTCATCTCTGTCTGTCTCCCTCCCTCTCCCTCTCCCTCCCCCACTTTCTCTCAACTGTCTACATCCAACCACCCAACCATCTATTCAAATTCTGCCCTAAACACGAACTAAGTAAAGCTAGTTTTGATTCTAACACAATCTTCATTTAGCCAGACCTTATCATCACCCTTCCCTAACCTGTTGTCCTCTAAGTCCTGGAGATTTCCTAACTACTTAAGTCCCAACATTTCTGGAGGTTGTCATGCTATGAAAAGCTGCTTTTCATATACCTGAGTGATATAATGCCTTTCCCTTCAGAGGCCTTTAGTCATTTTTCCAGGAATCAGTCTATGAGGAGTTCCTGAGATTACTGACTGCAGTGTGGGGAACAGCAATCTGAGGTCACACCAAGGTATGTCTGACTTATATCATTAGGAAGAGAATAACCTCTTCCTATCATCCAACAGAAAGATTCCAGGGTATTTTATGTCTGACAATTGCCTTGTCAAAAATTGTCATGCTGAGCAATCGAGCTCTCAGTTTAGAAAATAATGCATCAAGTAAATTTAATCATCAGTGAAGGCATCATAAAATACCCTGGAATCTGTGTCAATTATTAATTGCAACCCAGGAAGAATATCCAGAAACGTTACCTAGATCAAGTGAATTACTTCCAGTAAATAAACATAAAACAAGAGGCCTGCAGATGTCTGATTTCAGAAGACCATTGGAGCCATCTCCTGACAAAAAATGATATTACAGGGAGGAAGTAAAGGAGGGGAAAAAAATCAGGCCCTGAAGTCATTCCGTTTATGTGGAATGAAAATAGTACGGAGTCCCTGGGTGAGGTAAGGTTAAAGAATAATAGAAGTTCTGCCAAAAAAGGAGGATTGGTGATGGTGACACAATACTTATAAGTTAATGTCTGTGTAACGTATTTTCTAATTCTCTTGGCAACTTGCAGACTTGGTTACAGAGCTTTAAAATTGTGCTTTAAAAAAAGGAAGAGAAATCATTGCTCACAACATTTGAAAATCCTAATGGAAGATGAAGAGCCTGAGTGTCACTTCTGCCTAGCACCAGCATTACTTGGAGCTGTAAGGTAGACACTGATGCTGACCAATGTGTAACACCCCTTATATTGGAAAGTAATCCCAGAAAAGCAAGGGAGGATGCTGCCAAGTTCGAAGGAGATTTCCTCTATTGAAATAGGAAGAAATTACAGATATAAAGAAGCAGCATTTGTTTTGAAAATTGATGTTCTATTTCAAGCAAATCCCCTTTCATTTTAAGGATGCCAAAGAAAGTACTGTAAGTGCCAAATTTGACATGGATTTGGGTTTTTTTGTTGAAACTGATGAAAGTTCTTAATGCCGTTGAAAGAAATATCCTTCTGGGTTCAGTTCCAAGTAGGGAAAAAGACACTGGAAACATGGAGGCTGCTTGGAAGGTTTAATGGTTTACAGGGCCATGGCAGAACAGAACAGTGACATGGTGGTGCAGTGGTTTGAATGCAATGTTGTAGACTAACTCTGCATTCCATTGCCAGCAGTTTGATTTTCACCAGGTTGACTCATCCTTCTGAGGTCAGTAAAATGAGAATCCAGGTTGTTGGGAGCAATAGGCTGACTCAGTAAAGTGCTTAGAGAGGGCTTTTGTTGAAAGAAATATCCTTCTGGGTTCAGTTCCAAGTGGGGAAAAAGACACTGGAAACATGGAGGCTGCTTGGAAGGTTTAATGATGTATAGGACCACATGGCCTGGAGCTCCAGAGAAGGATGATCACATGCTTCAAGGTGAGAAGAGATCAAGAAAAAAGGACTGAGGTGCTGAGAGTGCCTGGGTTTTATACCCTCTGTTGGGATTTGAATTGGAGCTTGTATTCTAATTGGTTGTCAGACTCCCAGGGGCAACTCTGTAGGCTGTCCTGAGTTCCAGACTTGGTCTAGCCTTGCTGGGTGATTATGCCCTTAAAAGGGCTTTTGGTAATTACTATAGCTTTTACCTGGAGTTCCTTCTTATGTAAAGTACTCTGGCCCAGGCCTTAATGGCCTACCCATTAACAAAGGTGGGGGTGAGATTCTACTTCTGAGGTGAGTTTTCTGCTTCTTGAGTGACTATTCTTTTTAGGAGAAATATTCTGTCTTTTTAATATTTCCTAGGCTATTTCAATTTGTTTGAATGTATCCTGGCATCTGCATCACTTCAAATGGCTAAAGCTAACCAGAAGGGTTGCCTGATAAATTTCCCCACAAGCTTGAGCAGATGCGTCCATGGGCCTTTCCTCTTCACTGAGTTATTCCATTGACTTCCCACAGGTGCTGAGGCAAAGAGGGAGTTCGTCCAACATTCCATGTTCGCACCATTTTAAGGAAACACTGAAATAAAATGGAAAGCATGTTACAAGAATGCTAAAATAGAATTGCAGAAGTAGTGGGAAGAAAAAAAAAAGTTGATGCCTCAACAGAGAGGCTTCAGATTATTGGGTTACTGCATTAAAATGCACTTATGTTGGCTTAGCTCTGCATGTTTAAGATTACAAGCAAACTCAAGTGTGGGTAACTCACTGCAGCTGTTCCTTACAGACAGTTGTCCTTAGGAAGGGGAGGGGGGGGGAAAGCTCCCATTATCTACAGAAGGGAACATTTCAGCCTTGAATGAGCCTTTTGCATTTCTCTCCCTCATTTCTGCTTATTTATGTGTTTATCATACAGACAAACAGGGTCTCAAATTTTTCTGCAATGCCACACCTCTGCATCTCTAGAAATTGCCTACCTGCCAGACTTCACAAGGAGTGGAAAATAGCAGCTGTACCTATTTTTTCAGAGTGGAGAGAAAGAAAATGGAGGTTTTTCAGGATCTAAAAGAGGGTGCTTGATCTTATATACCACGAGCGCTCATAAAACCTGCTATCAGTCACTTCTTATTAAATTAAAGGGAATATTATTTTAACACTAGCAGATATGGACAACTTAAAGCTATCCTGCTGAGGATAAAATACAGGCAAAATTAAAGGGACCTATCAAAGCTTGCTTACACCATGGTTAGATTTCAGTTTGATTTTTGGAAACGCTATGCTTATGACTATGTAATGTTCTTGAGAAAACTATATTAGCAGTTGATCACTTCTAAGAAGTGCTTTGGACTTCTCAGTCCAGGGTTCAGTCCTGGAATTTCCTGGTGATCTCCAATCCTAATACAGAGCAGATCAAACTATTTTTAGCTTTTCTGGGATGAACTAATGCTGCCTCCTACAAAGGTAGGATTTGAAGGGATTAATGTAAAACACGGGTGTCAATCGCTGTGTCACATTGCCATCATGTGACATTTCCTCCTTTTGTGAAGCTGGAGTGGGCATGGCCAACACGTGATGTATTCAGCCCGCAGGCCACCAGTTTGACACTCCTGATGTGAAAGGTTATTGCAAAGTCAGCTGATGTTGCTACCTTTGTGACCTAACTGGGTTTAGACATTCACATTAACTCCTCCCAAATGTCCAACATTATGGACTATAATGTCAGAAGCAGCATCAGGATTTGTAATTCTAACATTTTTGGAGGATGCCATGTTGGGAAGACTGTTTAAGAGGAACACAAGAGCACATGTTGTCTTTGTTACCATCTGTAGATTTGAAAAATACATAGGCTATACCAGATTTACAGTCACTTTTGCCAAGACATCCCAAACTGAAATACTGGAAAGTAGATGGTTACCATGATTTAGAATCAGACTAATGTAACAGTTTCAACCAACATCTCATCCTGAGTGATGTTCAATGCTGGGTATGTTTCAAAAGTAGCTGACTGACTTCCAAAGAATGACACCATGCATACCAGAGTGGCATGTGGCTACAGTAATGCATCAGTGAACCAAAAGACTACATGGTTCTTACCAATCAGCCATATAACTCGAATGTTGTTTGTGTCAGCAGAACAAATGCACTCTCTCAGCTCTCCACGGATTTCTGCATCACTCTAATAATGCCTTGTGTCTTACAAAAGAGTGTTCAGCTAATCACAAAATAATCCTTCTAGATGCTGATCTATAATGCAAATCTACCCAAGAGGATTTTCTAAGCAAGATGTGTTCTTTCAATTGATTCATAAATCTTGGCTTTGTCAGTTAATGAATTCTACAAGGTGCACGTGAATATTAGCATCCATTCTTCCTTTAGTGAATAACCAAAGCTACCATTAGATTTAATTGAAGTCATACATTTGAGTAGTGAAGCAAGCCCACGGATCTCAATTTTATTTAGCCAGTAAGAATTCTATAACCTAAAAGGCAGATTTTTGCTTTGAAACAAATCTTAAAATGAATTTGTGCAGTTGCTTTTCAGAATGACACATTAAATCTATATAGCATTGAGGCTAACAAACAGTACATTCTTTTGCTTGCAGCTATATACAAAAAAAAAAAAACCTTTAAGCAGTAGTTGCCTGATTAAAATGTCAGTAGATTTTTCTGAGGGAAAAGTGGGTAATGAAAGCTCAGCATCTGTAGCATGCCAGTAGTCAGGTAAGAGGCTGCTGCCTTTATTAAAAACAGCCAATCCTAATGTGCTGGCCATGAGATATTTCTAATGGTATAATGGAGCATTCATAAATGTTTTATGTAAAAGCAGACAAAAGAAATTTATTGGGCTGCTATATTTTTAACAGTGAGATTTAAAGGCCTTCAGTAAAATGCACCTTTCTATTGGGAGGCCCCATTTGTAATTCCAAAGCTTGGAATAGATAATCCTCAACTTACAACTATTCGTTTAGTGACCTCTTGAAATGACAAGGCTGAAAAAAGTAACTTATGACCAGTCCTCACACTTATGACCGTTGCAGCTTCCCCATAGTCACAGGATCACAATTTGGGAGCTTGGCAACTGGAATTTATATATCATGATTGTAGTGTCCCAGAGTCACAGAATTGCCATTTGTGACAATCCTTTCCCAGTCAGCAAAGTCCGATAACCAAAGTCAATGAGGGACGCCATATTTGCTTAATGGCCATGTAATTCACTTAACAAGTACAGTGGTTAGCTTAACAACAGTGGCAGAAAGGTCATAAAAATGAAGTGATTCAGTCAACAACTGCCTTGCTTAACAATAGAAATTCCGATCCCAACTGAAGTTGTAAGTCAAGAGCTACTTGTATATATAAAAAAATGTATATTTAAGTAGTGGTCCTTACAGCCTCAATATTCTTGATGGGTGAGGGATACGAAGATTACCAAAAGGGCTACCGTGCAGATTATATTTCTATTTGAAATGTTTGCACTCATCTAATCCAAGGATCCACCCGCAAAGAAAGTGAGTTCTGTATCAGAGGTGGTATTCAGCAGGTTCTGACCAGTTCTGGAGAACCGGTAGTGGAAATGTTAGGTATGACCAGTTTGGAGAACCACAAATATCACCTCTGACTGGCCCCACCCCCATCTATTCTCTGCCTCCCGAGTCCCAGCTGATCGGCTGAGTCTTCTTTTGTTGCCCTGCACAGGAGAACAGAGCTGGAAAGCAGGTTGATGGGGTGGGGTGGGGTGGGGAATGGGATTTTGCAGTATCCTTCCCCTGCCATGCCCACCAAGCCACACCCACCAAGCCACACCATGCCCACCAAGCCATGTCCACAGAAGCGGTAGTAAAAATGTTTGAATCCTACCACTGTTCTGTATGATTGCTGTTAAGAACATTGTCATAATTAACATTAAACCCCTCGTTTTTCAGACAAACTCAGCTAATATTAACAAGAACCTCAATTTTGGTCAATCCATGCAAAAGTATTAGAATTATACTTAAATCTCATTAGATAAAGAAATGGAACAATTGGTGATTTTCCTCAGAGTTTCTTTTATCTCGCCACTAGATCATGCTGTGATACAATATATGCTGTTCTCATCTTAATAAAAGCTAATTTTATCTGTTATCTAATGCTGTACAGCAGTACAGATTTTGCAGAAATGGGCCCATTTCCCCTTTGGCTTGATAAGAGAACTCTTATCTAGAGAAAGGAACAGGAATTTAATGTTTCTAGAAAAAAATAATTAAAGCTCCTAGGGATGTTGGGTTTCAATGACCATTGCTTATCTAAACTGGTTTTCATTTTACACATTTCATTTTATGCGCTAGATCTGTGAAGGGATACTATAGAAAGATAAAACAAAATGGATTGGATTGATTAATTAATAGAGCTGTTTTGTATTTTTGTGGGAAACAACTGCATTTTACAGAATGTTAAGTTAAATACTAATACTTCCATGTCAAAAGCATTGAAGTGCTTCCATGGTGAAAGGATTTACTGGTGATGTCACCATTGCCCAGCGGACATCCAGTTGGGATATTGCCCAGCAAAGTGGTACTCATTTATCTACTTGCCGCTTTCAAACCGCTGGGTTAGCAGGACCTAATCTGCTATCGCCACTTTCAAACCGCTGGGTTAACAGGAGTTGGAGTTTGTGACAGAAACTCACCCGTCCCTATGGTAGCAACAGGTCTCAAACATGAGACTGTTGATTGTCAGTCTTGTTAAGGTAAAATGTTGAACTGGTTAAGCATACAAGTCCCATAATGCATCACTGCATATTCCCCTCCCACCAGTTATAAAGGATGCCCACTTTTGGTTTTGCCCAGACTCTCTCTTGTTTACCTTCTGGAGGAGTGATGTATCTGGGAGACAGCATGGACGTGAATTGGTTTGATTTTTCTACAATCAAAGAATGATTCTGACTGCAAATAGTTTGGGAGTTGATTTTGGCTAAGATCCATTATAAGTTATCAACAAGCCTAGTGTTCTAAGCCTGTGAACAATCACACTTTATATTTTTGATAATCACTGTTTTTTTTTAACTTTTATTTATTTTATTTATTTTTATTTATTTATAATCATATTTCTATACCGCTCCCTCTCCGAAAAGGGACTCGGGGCGGTCGATTAAAACTGAATCCATATAGCAACATATAAAGCATCATCAATTATTGCATTTGCAAATCACTTTTGACAAAATTTAAACCTTATATCTTGCATGTTGTGCTTGCATATGTATAAACTTACCTTGTGTTTGTGTCATATAAATATGTATGTATATTTCTGTAGACAGAAACAGATATAGAAGAAAATGTGTCTGTTAAGACCCTCCCAGAGGAAGGTAAGAACTGAGAATTGCTTTCCTAGAACAAAAAGGAGGGGAGAGTACAGCAGGAGCATTGCCCATCCAGAATGAGTAACTTGCCAGCTGTTTCTAGTGTGTCTCAGGCACAATCAAGCTGCCATGGACACAGGACAAGAATAGATTAACAGCGTACTGGCTGGGGAATTGTGGGAGTGGAAGTCCACACATCTTAGTTGCCAAGCTTGACAAATACTGATTAAATTAATAACATGTGTAAAAATAGGCTCATTACTGTGATAAAATCGTACAGTATCTCCTTTTCTTTCTGTGCTTACCCTCTCAAAGAAAGTACCTTCTGCTGAAATATGTTCAATATTTCCTTAAAATATACATTAAATGTTTCAGTCTTAGTTTGGATTGTGTTCACTCTGGAAGCAGGGATGAAATATGCCTATGAATTTAGACTGATGGGTTAGTTAATTTTCCCAATCAGAAGGTAGAAGCAGAGGACAGGAGAGAATTATTAGCTCATTAGTTCAGACAAATGGCTAATCTTGCTAACTTCATGTAAAATGCCATACTTATGATGCTGAGTGAGTGCAATCTCCTCTTCACTTGCCTACAGATCTTAAGATAAACCACCCAGAATCTCACTGAGTAATGAGTTCTGGAAATACCTTTGACAGCCAAGGCCATGACTGTGCCGATCCCTCAAAATAAATAAGAACATAATGGCTTTTTTGGTAGTGAATTCTGCACTACAAATGGACACTGTCATCCATGAACTCCCTTCACACTGTTTCTCAGTGAGACTGCAAAAAAAGATTGTCATGCTTTAATAAAACCACTTGGCAATGTCAACAGGAAACCTGGGTCAGGAAAACCATTTTTCTGCACTCTCCTTCAAATGTCAAGAGGATCCTCTTTCTTATTATTTAGCATACTTTGCTTTCTACCTTTCATTTTTGTGCGATCTCCACAATGAAGCTCAATTTTATTTAATTCTTAATAAATTGAGAATCAGTATTTTAAGTCAGGAGTTGTATATATTTTCAGGGAAAAATAATAAGCTGTTGTAAACAGGCACAAGATTATTTTTTTAATAGCAATAAGATAAAGTAATAATGCAAAGTTTCATCTGCTTTTTAATATTTCCTATTTTGGGAGGGAAAAAAATGCCTTGAATTTAATATACCAGTTTGTCCCTTAAAATCCAAAAGTTCCCCAAATTGTTCAAAAGGTCCAAAGCAGAAAATAATGTATCTCACTGGCCATGCCTGCTTCAAGGCTGGGCAAATACAAAAAAAACCCATTGCATATTACCAGGATAAATAACATTATGGAGTCCTTGGTGCTTTTGGGGTTGGTTTGTTTGCCTGCAGACATTTCATTACCTGACTAGGTAACATAATCAGTGTGAGTAAGTGTGGGGATTGCTCCTTATTTGTGTACAATAGTTTGCCCTACCAGTTTTGGTGAAGGTGGTAGTTTTCTTCTTGTTAATTCCTTGATTAAGGTATTATGTTCTGCTTAATATGAGTGATGCTCCTGGCTCTTTTTGTTTTGTTCTTAGTGTTTTTATTGTCTCTTTAGAATGATCTTTAAGTATGGTTATCTCTATGTGTCTTTTGGTAGCTGATTTGTTTCAATGCCAAGCTTCCAGAAATTTCCTAACATTTTTGAAATTGGCTTGTTTTAATATATTAACAGTTTTCCAGTCGAAAGTACGTCAAGTCTGTTATGTATTTGCATACTCACCTGCGATTGGTTGGTCCGTGGCGGTGGGAGATTTGAAGAGCCATCACTGGCTGCAAGCTGCAAACAGCCGGCTATAAAAAAGGCTGCCGCAGTTTCTCTGCTGCTCAGTCCTGGAAGAAAATAAACAATGGAAAAAGATCAACTGGGTCTCTGAGTCTCCTTCCTGTGATGCAACACTGGCAACGAAGGTGGGATACTGAGACAAAGGAACCCAGTTGAGCCTGTGGCGACTAAGACCAAGCGAGACGAAATGGCCAGAAACAACTTGCTACCCGCACCGTTCAACCCAGCAACCGAAGACTGGGAATTGTACATTGACCGATTCTTCACATTCCTGGAAGGGAGCGACTTCCATGAAATATCAGAAAATAGAAAGAGAGCCGTTTCCTCACCCATTGTGGTCCCACGGTATTCAAAATGGCGAAGGCATTAGCAGCACCCACCGATGTCAAACAATGACTTGGCCAGACCTAGAGAAATTACTGCAAGTTCACTACACACCAACCGTTTCATGCCTCATCAAAAGGCACGAATTTTATCGGTGCAACCAAAAAGAAGGTGACAGCACCAGGAATTTTGTTGCAGCACTAAGATACATTGGCAGAGCATGTGAATTCCTAAACATGGATGAAGCCATGAGGGACGAAGTGGTCCTGGGATTAAAGGACCTTACACTACAGGGCCATTACTAACAAAACCTAAAATAATGTTAAAAGAAGCGATAGAGGAAGCCACCGCGACTGAAGCCACACAGAAATCAGTGGCTACCATGAAAAAAATGAATGAGACGCTGACGGAAACCCAAAAACCCACCACCACGACACACCACGAGGACATCGAGTCCCCATCAGAAGATGAAGATGAAGAAGAAGAGGTAAATCAACTCTGGTTGGAAAAGGGCAGACAGGAGCGGAATGAAAAAAGGACAGAATTTCGTTATGCCAGGTGTGGGGGGAACCATCCATGTTCCGAATGCTGTTTCCTAGATGCGATTTGCAGACATTGTGAATGGCGGGGACATATAGCTAGGGCATGCTGAACAAGAAAAAAATATGGCCCTAGACAAAATGGAACACCCCCATCCCCCAAGAGAGGGAGAAGCAAACAGGGAGCCATTGGAGTCAAGAGGACAGAAACAGGTGAAGAAAAGAGATGAACAACAGAAGAGAGGAAACATACCAAATGGTGATCATTGGACACTCCAATATGACCAATGCCAAAAAAGTACATGTCCAAGTCACGATAGAAGGCCAGCCATACGAGATGGAAGTGGACTCAGGCTCGTATGGTATCATGGAATCCCATAAAAGGACTAATATCTGATATAAACAAGGGAGAACTCAAAAGACAAACACTCACACTGAAAGACTACCAGGGAAACAGATTTCCCGTAGTAGGCACCAGACAATTCAAAGTGAAATTTAAAAAATACACTAAAGTTCTCCCACTAACAATAGTCGACCAGGATCAACCCAGCCTATTGGGACTCGAATGGTTTGCACCATTAGGAATTGAAGTAACCGGAATAAACAACATTACCAAGACAGACTGGGAAGAGAACCTGATGAAAGAATTCCAGGACGTCTTCAACGGAGAACTGGGCAAGTACCAGGGGTCCCCAATTTTGTTTAATCTAAACCCAAATGTAGCTCCTATAAGACTAAAGGCGAGGCAAGTCCCTTTCGTGTTAAAACCAAAAATTGATGAACAATTAGATAAGCTTATCGCACAGGGGATTTTAGAACCAACAGACCACGCAAGGTGGGAAACTCCAATTGTTACCCCAATTAAATCAGATGGGTCAGTACGAATCTGTGGGGACTACAAAGCAACCCTTAACCATGCGCTGCAACAAAGCGCATATCTGGTCCCGGTGGTACAGCACCTATTACATTCTATAGGGAGAGGTAAAATTTTCACAAAACTAGACTTTGCACAAACGTACCAACAATTACCAGTTGACCCCGAAACAGCGGAAGCACAAAAAATTATGACACACAGGGGGACATTCAAATGCAACAAACTGCAATTCGGTGTTAGTGTTGCCCCAGGAGTTTAATGGAATGCCTATTGCAAGGGATAAAAGGGGTGGTTACCATACTTTGATGGTGTATTGGTATCAGCCAAGGACAAAGGACAACTGAAAGACTGCCTAAGGGAAGTCTTAAGCAAATTTAAAGAGGCAGGACTTAAAGTAAAAAAGGAGAAGTGCCAATTAGCCACCAACAAAGTTGAATTTCTGGGATACCTAATAGACAAGGAAGGGGTCCACCCCGCAGAAAACAAAGTCAGAGCAATCAAGGAAGCACCCAGATCCAATAATAAAACAGACTTGCAAGCCTTCTTAGGACTTATTAACTTTTACAATATATTCTTGCCACAGAAAGCAACAATAGCAGAGCCACTGCACAGGTTGCTTGACAAGAAAGCTACCTGGGCCTGGGGGCGACGAGAAGAAATAGCATTCCAGAAAATAAAAATTTTACTCACATCAAACTGCGTGCTAATACAATACAGCGAGACACTTCCAATAACACTAACATGCGATGCATCACCATTCGGCGTTGGTGCCATACTCAGTCATGTATTACCAGATGGAAGAGAAGCACCCATCGCATTCCACTCTAAAATCCTATCTAAACCGGAGCGGAATTACAGCCAACTAGACAAAGAAGCATTGGCCGCAATAACAGGAATAAAACATTTCCACAAATATATCTATGGAAGAACTTTTTCACTTGTCACAGACTATAAGCCACTCCTGGGAATCATCGCAGGAAACAAAGCTACATCTAATATACTGTCATCATGAATGATGAGGTGGTCTGAATTCCTAGCTGCCTATAATTACAACTTAATCTACTGACCAGGAAAGAATATAATGCATGCTGATGCTCTGAGCCATTGTCCCCTACCCGACATAGAAGACGATCCAGTACCAACTACATCAAACCTTCAAATTGAGACATTAGAAACCTACCCATAACAGCAACAGACATTGCTAAGGAAACCATGAGAGACAGAAACCTTATGCAGATTTTAAATTGGGTAGGTAAAGGATGGCCAGAGACTGAAAGTGACAAGACCGTCAAGCCATTTTGAAATAGACAAACAGAACTATCGATTTTAAAGGGACGTATACTATGGGGGGATAGGGTAGTCATACCGAACATTTTAAGGAAACAAATACTTGAATTATTACATGAGGGTCATCCGGGTATTGTCAGAATGAAATCCCTGGCTAGGAGTTATGTATGGTGACCAGGGATGGATATAGACATAGGGGACTGGGTAGCGACGTGCAAACACTGCCAGGAATCTAGACCTACACCCCCCTTTGCACCTATACATGAATGTGAAACACCTCGGGGACCATTGATTTTGCAGGACCCACTAAAAGGACACACATTTTTAATAGTCGTAGGTGCTTACTCAAATTGGCTAGAGGTAAACATCATGCACTCAACCACAACAGAAGCTGTAATTAGATAACTCAGAAAACTCTTTGCAACACATGGATTGCCAGACCTAATTGTATCTGACAACGAACCACAATTTATGGCAACAACATTCGAGGGGTTCCTAGCAAAACAGGGGATAAGGCATGCACTAACAGTGCCAGGGCATCTGGCCACGAATGGACGGGCGGAACGTATGGTCCATTACACAAAAGAAACACTACAAAAACTTGGACCTGGGGATATACAAGAAAAGATAGACAAACTATTAAGTATCCAACACATGACACCCAACACCACAACAAATTCTTACAAACAGAGAAGAAGTGATAGAGGGAGTTGAAACTGCAGGAACCCTGGGTGAGAGTGACCATGTCATACTAGAATTCAATATAACACAAACACAAGGAACAGAACATAATGACACCAGAGTCTCGGATTTTAAAAGAGTTGATTTCAATAAACTCAGAGAGAACTTGGGAAAGATTCCATGGATGAAAATCCTAAAGGGGAAAACAACTCAAGAATCTTGGGAAACTTTAGAAAGTATGATCATAGAAGCCCAGACCAGCACAATACCACTGAGAAAGAAAAACAAGAAATCCAAGAAGAAACCAGCATGGATGCACGAAGATCTGTCTGGCAAATTGAAAGAAAAAAAGGACAAGTACAAAAAAATGGAAAGAAGGACATAGAACTGAGGCAGAATATCAGCAGATAGCCAGAACCTGCAAAGACGAAGTCAGGATAACAAAGGCTCAGAACGAACAAAGACTTGCAACAAAAGTCAAAGACAATAAAAAAAGTTTCTTCCAACATATAAATAACAAGAAAAAAATCAAGGAAACAGTCGGTCCACTAAAGAGAGAAGATGGCAAGGAAGTAACAGGCAACAGAGAGAAAGCAGAACTGCTTAACTCATTCTTTGCATCCGTCTTCACGCAAAAAGAAACTGTAGCTCAACCCACCAAAAACATAATTGTAAAAGACAGACCAGAAACGAAAGTTAAAATAAGCAAAAAAATAGTAACAGAACACCTGTCTGATCTTAATGAAAACAAATCACCAGGGCCTGATGGATTACATCCCAGAGTTTTAAAGGAGCTGGCAGAGGTCATCTCAGAACCACTGCACCATATCTTTCAAAAATCCTGGAGCACCGGGGAACTACCAGAGGACTGGAAAAGAGCTGATGTGGTTCCCATCTTCAAAAAAGGAAAAAAAAGAAACCCAGGAAACTATAGACCAATCAGCCTAACATCAATACCCGGGAAGATACTGGAAAAGATAATAAAAAACCAGATCTGCCAACATCTAGAAACAATTAAAGTAATAACTAGTAATCAGCATGGGTTTGTTAAAAACAGATCATGCCAAACCAATCTTATTTCATTCTTTAATACAGTTACTAAATTAGTAGACCAGCAAAATACTGTGTACATAATATATTTAGATTTCAGCAAGGCATTCGACAAAGTAGACCACAACCTACTTCTTAATAAGCTAGAAAAAAGTGGAATAGATAGCACCACCACTAGATGGACTCGCAACTGGCTGGCAAACCATACTCAATGAGTAGTCTTTAATGGGTCTAAGTCTACATGGAGGGAAGTAAGCAGTGGGGTGCCACAAGGTTCCGTCTTAGGCCCAGTACTGTTCAATATCTTCATTAACGATTTAGATGAGGGAATAGAAGGGGAACTTACCAAATTTGCAGATGATACTAAGCTGGCAGGAATAGCTAACACCCAAAAAGATAGGCTCAAGATCCAGATGGATCATGACAGACTAGAACACTGGGCCATATCTAACAAAATGAAATGCAATGTAGAGAAAAGTAAAGTCCTACACTTAGGCAAGAAAAATCAAAAGTACACATATAGACTGGATGAAACCAGGCTCAATAGCAGTAACTGTGAGAGGGATCTTGGAGTCTTAGTGGACAACCAGCAGTGTGCAACAGCAGCCAAAAAAGCTAATGCAATCCTAAATTGTATTAACAGAGGGATACAATCAAGATCAAGGAAAGTACTAATACCACTCTATAAAGCCTTAGTAAGATCACACCTAGAGTACTATTTATTTATTTATTTTAACATTTATATACCGCCCTTCTCCCGAAGGACTCAGGGCGGTTCACAGCCAAATCTACCCAAAACACATATACAAAAGTTAAAATGAAATTAAATAGTGGGCTGTTAGAATTTAAAAATCAACCCTCCCTCTTGATATATTAAAAACCCCAAATTTAAAATCCAAATTAAAAGGAGACTGATTAAAATCTCATGTCAGCCCAGGCCAGCCTGCTCGAAGAGCCAGGTTTTTAACACACGTCTGAAGGTTCTCAGGTCCGTGCTGGTACGTATCTCAGGTGGCAGACTATTCCAGAGGGCAGGGGCCCCCACAGAGAAGACCCTATTCCTGGGGGCCGCCAGACGACACATAGAGGCCGACGGCACCCGGAGAAGGTCCTCCCTGTGGGAACGCACAGGTCTGTTGGAGATCACCGGCAGAACGCGGTCCTGCAGGTAGCCTGGCCCAATGCCATGGATCGCTTTAAAGGTCAAAACTAGAACCTTAAAGTGAACCCAGAAAGCCACCGGCAACCAATGCAGCTCGCGCAGGAGAGGCGTCACATGGGAGCTACGCGACGCCCCCATAATCACCCGCGCGGCCGCATTTTGCACCAGTTAGAGTCTCCAGGTGCTCCCCACAGGGAGCCCCATGTAGAGAGCGTTACAGTAATCCAGGCGAGAGGTGACAAGGGCATGAGTGACCGTGCGCAGGGCGTCCCGATCCAGGAAGGGCCGCAACTGGTAAATCAGGCGAACCTGATAAAACGCCCCCCTGGAGACGGCCGCAATATGGTGTTCTAAAGACAGCCGTGCAACCAGGAGGACACCCAGATTGCGAGCCCTCCCTGTAGGGGGCAGAATCTCTCCCCCAATAGCCAGTGAAGGTGTCAGCTGCCTATATCGGGGCGCCGGGAACCACAGCCACTCAGTCTTGGATGGGTTGAGTTGGAGCCTGTTCCCGCCCATCCAATTCCGCATGGCCTCCAGGCACCGGGACATAGCCTCCATAGCATCATTGGGTGGTCTGGGGTGGAGATGTACAACTGGGTGTCATCTGCGTACAGATGGCACCGCACCCCAAGACCATGGATGATCTCGCCCAACGGCTTCACATAAATGTTGAACAAGAGAAGGGAGAGGACCGACCCCTGAGGCACCCCACAAATAAGGGGCCTAGAGGTGGACCTCTCCCCCCCCCCGCCAACACAAATTGCGAGCGGCTGGAGAGGAAGGAGGAGAACTATCATAAGACAGTTCCCCCAATCCCTAACCCCTCCAGCCGCCGCAATAAGATACTATGGTCGATAGTATCAAAAGCCGCCGAGAGATCTAATAGGACCAGGACAGAGGAAAACCCCCTGTCCCGGGCCCTCCAGAGATCATCGACCAACGCGACCAATGCTGTTTCGGTACTATAGCCCGGGCCTGAAGCCCAATTGGAATGGATCGAGGTAAGTCGCTTCCTCCAGGTACTGAGGGAGCTGACGTGCCACCACACTCTCAACAACCTTCACTAAAAAAGGAAGTTTGGAGACTGGACGATAGTTATTTAAAACAGCCGGGTCCAGGGAAGGCTTCTTGAGGAGGGGCGCACCACCGCCATTTTCAGGGCAGTAGGGAGCGACCCCTCTCTCAAGGAAGTGTTGATAATCCCCTGGAGCCAGCCTCGTGTCATCTCTCTGGCGGCCGAAACCAACCAGGAGGGACACGGGTCCAACAAACGTGGTGGTATTCAGCCCCCCCAGCAGCCTATCCACACCCTCAGCGGTCACAGGGTCAAACTCTTCCCAGATAATATTCTCAAGACCTGCCCCAGACACCTCCCCCGGGACCACCCAATTGGAGTCCAGCCCGTCCCGAATCTGAGCGATTTTGTCGTGCAGGAATCGGGAAAACTCTTCCACCCTACCCTGCAAGAGGTCATCCCGCGCTCTCGGCTCAAGCAGAGAGTGGGTCACTCTAAACAGGGCGGCAGGCTGATTTTCTGCTGATGCAATAAGGGCGGAGAAATGCGAACGTTTCGCCGCCTCTATCGCCACAAGGTAGGTCTTAATATAAGACCTCACCTGTGTCCGGTCAGACTCAGTGCGGCTAGCCCTCCAAACACTCTCTAGACGTCTTTTCCGGCACTTCATCTCCCATAGCCTCTCCGTAAATCACGGAGCCAAATGGGATCTGTGCCGAGTCAGAGGTCGCAGAGGCGCAACTCGATCCAGAGCCCCGGCAGCCAACCTATCCCAGGTGGCTACCAGGTCTCCAGGCGAGTTGTGAGCCAGAGTCTCAGGAAATGGCCCAAGCTCCCTCTGGAACTGCTCAGGGTCCATCATGCACCTGGGGCGGAACCATCTACATGGCCCCGCCTCCCTGCGATGGGGGGTGGCGGTACAGAAGTCCAGTTTAAGAAGGGAATGATCTGTCCATGACAAGGGTTTGATGACTAAATCCCCGAAATTACAGTCATTCAACCACTGACTGGAGACAAAAATCAGGTCCAGCGTGTGTCCTCCTATATGAGTAGGGGCAGAAACTAATTGGGTCAGGTCCATGGCCGTCATGGAAGCCATGAACTCCCGGGCTACCCCAGAGGTTTCACCGAGCGATGGCAGGTTGAAATCCCCCATGACTAAAAGCCTAGGGGTCTCAACCACCAGCCCGGCTATCACCTCGAGGAGTCCGGGCAGGGCCGATGACACATGGCAGGGAGCCAGGTACGCATCCAGTTTTGTTCACCACATTATAAAAAAGATGTTGAGACTCTAGAAAAAGTAAAGAGAAGAGCAACGAGAATGATTAGAAGACTGGAGGCTAAAACATACAATGAATGATTGTAGGAACTGGGCTTGGCTAGTCTAGTAAAGAGAAGGACCAGGGGAGACATGATAGCAGTCTTCCAATATTTGAGGGGCTGCCATAGGGAGGAAGGGGTCAAACTATTTTCTAAAGCACCTATAGGCCAGACAAGGAATAATGGATGGAAACTGAATAAGGAGAGATTTAACCTGGAAATAAGGAGAAACTTTCTGACAGTGAGAACAATCAACCAATGGAACAGTGAGAACAATCAACCTTGGAAGTTATGGGAGCACCATCACTTGAGACTTTCAAGAAGAGATTGGACTGCCATTTGTCAGAAATGGTGTAGGGTCTCCCGCTTGGGTGGGGGGTTGGACTAAATGACCTACAAGGTCCCTTCCAACTCTGATTATCTGTTATCTGTTAAATAACAGAATTATTAATGGGAAGGAAACTAAGATCAAGCACCCTACATATAGCCCAGAAAAGCCAGCAGGCTTCTCCAGTATTTGCCGCACATTCAAAACAGGGGGACCCAGTATATGCAAAGAACCTTATGGGGGAACCATTGTGGATACCGGCAACAGTAACCCAAATAACCGGGCCCCGGTCGTACAGGCTAGACATCGAGGATGGGAGGAACTGGAGGAGATACATAGACCAACTCAGATTGAGAATCACACTGAGAAACACAAACAATCACGGGGAAGAAGGGGGAAACCCCTCAAACACAAGCAGAATGGGAGAGGAAGACCCTCCACAAACCTCAAACAAAAATAATCCAACCAGAAAAGAGGGGGGAGACCCCTCAAACACAAGCAGAGGGGGAGGGGAAGACCCTCCACAAACAAAAGAATTAACAAAACTAATCCTAACAACTATGCAACAACCATTACTAACATTAGCCCTGTCAGAATTCGCAAACATGTACCTGAGACCGAGGAAGAAGACAGCTCAAGGAGACTGGAACAAACCTCGAAGAACCATCGGGAAGCCACTTCCTGGCGGGAGTAGCCATGCCGACTCAACAAGCCAGGAAATGCCTGGCGGGAGTGGCATGGCTGACTCTACTTTCCAGATGGTTCCAGGGAGACGGATGGGAGAAACATCAACTCCATCCAAACAGACAAGAGGCGAACCCATGACTGAGCCGCGCAGGTCCAGTAGAACCCATAAGAGTCCCACCTACCTACGTGACTATGTAAGGTAGGCGGGGCATGGATTGGTTGGACTGGACCACGTAGGGAGGGGTGTTATGTATTTGCATACTCACCTGCGATTGGTTGGTCCGTGGTAATGGGAGATTTGAAAAGCTGTCACTGGCCACAAGCCGCGAGCAGCCGGCTATAAAAAAGGCTTCCGCGGTTTCTCTGCTGCTCAGTCCTGGAAGAAAATAAACAATGGAAAAAGGTCAACTGGGTCTCTGAGTCTCCTTCCCGCGACGCAACAAAGTCTGTCCATATATTTTTTATTTATTTATTTTTATTTATTTGATTTGTCAATCACTTACAAGATAATAGATATAAGTATAAACATGAGTAAGAATACAGGAAATAGGTACGAATAAATGGGGACAGTAGGACAGGGACGGTAGGCATGATGGTGCACTTATGCACGCCCCTTAATTTAATTTAATTTAATTTGTGAGATTAAGGAGTTTTCATCCTGCTTCCTAACTGCTAGTTTGCATTTATGGATAGTTTATTATTATAATGATACTGTAATAGTGTGTTGGTTGTTTCAGAGTTTTAAATTTATGGTAGTGTTATCCTTTTCATAGCTTATGCTGGTTGTGTTGTAATGGATTGTGTAGGTTGGGTTTTGATAAAGTTTAGTGGGTATTCTTTTTTGTTTGTTTTGGTATAGGTGATCTGTTTCCTTTTTATGGTGTTCCAGGTTGCTGCTGTTTTCCTCTTGTGGGATATTGAGTTGCTACTTTGATAATGGAGTATTTGGTTAGTATGGACTGTTTCTAGTTTGCCATGATTGGCTTTGCTGATGAGGATATCCAGGAAGAATAGTATGTTTTGTTTTATTCTTCCCTTGAATTTTATTCATTTGAAGAAGTTATTGATTGTCTCATGAATCTTTTCTAGTTGCATCTTTTTATTAGACAAAAATACTGTTAACACATTGAATCCTTACTTTTGATTGTATGTATGGTATTGCTTTAGTTTTGAGATGCTGCATTATGGCTTTGTTATGAGTCCTGAGAGTGGTGAACTCATGGAGGTTCTCTGATTTGTTGGTATATTTGTCCATCAACCTGAAAGTAGGTAGTGAGGCAAAGGTTGATGAGATTCATGAATCCGAGTAATTTTATCTTAGTGTATTTAGTTAGGTCTTGTGTGTCTGGTGTAGTACTACTGCCATGGATTCTTTTGCTAGTTCTGGATCTATGTACATGAAGAGAGCTGTAGCATCTAATGAAATCATAATTGCACCTTCTTCTATTTTTTGGACTTTGAGTTTATGATGGCACTAAAATGGAGAACTGATAGAATATTCATTCTATCCATAGAAGCTTTGTGGAACAAGTCCACTGCTTTGCTTTTCATCCACCATTATTCTTCTTTTATAATTTGACCTTTCTTGGCTAGGTTGTTGAGATTTCTCTTGATATTGTTGTCCAATTTCTATACTGGATTGTGATTTACTGGGATGTAGGTTTCTTTGTCCTTCAATAACTTTCGGCTTTTTGTATATATTATGTCCTATCCATGATAAATATATTTTGGCATTTGTCAGTTAGAGGATAATGATGGTTTGGACTGTCTTTAGCCCAGAGAGCACCAAGGACTCCACAATCCAAACCCAAGCTACATGTATTCCCTTCTATGGGAATAAATAACATTTGATGGTATAAATGAGGGATAATATAAAACAGCAATTCTGCCAGTGTTTCCACACATTTTTGAAAGCCTTAGGAAACCAGAAAATATAGAGCTCAACTGTTGAGTGGTGCTTGGGACTCAAATCCAGGCTGTCAGTTTTCCAGCTGACAAGATCAGTGTCTTCAAATACTGAGCAATTGCGACTCCCTGATATGAATGAATGCATTGCCATGCTTCTTTTGTCAGTACATAAACCAGTTTCTACTTGTTTATTTGATAGGAATGGATTCCACAATATTTCTCCCAAGAATGTCCTATGAGATAAAAGTCAGTCAAACCACCAACAACATTATCTATGGTACCTGTATCTCTCTCTCCCTCTCTCTCTCTCTCTCTCTCTCTCTCTCTCTCTCTCTCTATCTATCTACCTACCTACCTACCTACCTATCTATCATCGATCTATCTATCACCTATTTTTACAAATAACTAAGGATGGTAAACATATCTAACACACCTTCCTCTTTTTACTTTCCTCACAAAAGTTCATAAAGCAAATATAACATTCATACAGCATGATGGCTTCATTCAAATATAAAATACTTTTACTCTGGTTCCTTATTAAATAACCAGCAACGTTTCTTGACCCTCTTCATTTGGGGTAAGAGAGTGCTTTTGGTCACATTGACTACTGGTGACTCTTTTTCAAATGCCTGCAATTTTCTTGGCAAGATTTTCATAACTAGCTTGACAACTGACTCAGTTGGCTTGACTTTGTGCCCTAAGGTGAAGAACCTAGAATGTCAAGGACTCACTAGACCTTGTAGAAATGGATTTGTTGATGGTTATGTGCCTATAAGGCTCCAAAACCAAGAAAGGCATGTTGAATTTCTTTTAAGCAATTTCCTTTATTGTTCCTCACCAATAGACAGAAATCTTGCCAGACTAAAGCAAACTACCTGCACCATTAAACATATATTCTGAGAACTCCTAGGTTTCTCCCAAATTATCTAAATGTCTGTCAGGACCAAGGAACCAAGATTGGTTCCTTGGGCCTGACAGAAGGATGAACCACAAGAAGTAGTATCTTTATTGTTGTTAGCCCTGAGACAGAAATCTTGCCAGACAAAAGCACTTAATTACATAACTATTAGATATTCCTTGTAAATCCTTTGATTCTTTCCTGCATAGCAAAGGTTCCAAGTTTCTTTGTGTGTTTGTTCCGTCCTCTCAGGAGTGGGCTGCTGGAGGTTCACAGGGGTTCAAGAGAGCCCCTAGCTAATATTCTGTGCAGTTTGGAGAACCCCCAAATCCCACTCCTGGCTGACCCTGACCACCCACACTGCCCCTCCCAGGAGTCCCCATGTGGTCTATTTTGGATGTAGGTAAATGCAGGTTGTGCATGGGGGGTTGGGTGAAAAACAGGCCTCCCAGAAGTTCGGGAAAGCTGGAAATGGGCCCATTTCTGGCTTCCAGAGAGCCTCTGGAGCTCGGGAAGGCTGTTTTTGCCCTTCTGGAGGCTCGAGGAAAGCGTCCAAAGCCCGGGGAAGGCAAAAACACCTCCCCCCACACTGTGGTGCAGGAGGCCGACTAGACCATGCCCACCATGGCCACGGCCACCAAGCAATTGGACAGAGAACCCGTGCTAATGAACTCTGGACTACATTCTACCACATTTTTACTGTTTTTTTGTTCCTCTGGAGTACACTCCTGGGAATCCAGACTACATTCACTTCTATCAATTAAGTCATGTCAACTCCTACAGACCATATAGATAGATTTTCTCACATGATCCTAGGGCACTGCAACTGTTATAAATATGAGTCAATTGCCAAACCTCTGAATTTTGTTCACATGTCTGTGTGGTAGCTGCAACCATTGTAAGTATGAAAAATGGTAATAAGACACATTTTTCAGTCCTGTCATAACTTTGAATAGTCACTAAATAAACTATTTTAAGTCTGTTACCTGTACTCTTGTTGACTCTGCACTCCTGAGGATGTTAGAAGCCATGAATGGTGGTTGCATTCAGCTATTGTGGCTAATGGCAATTGTGAAGCAGCCTTCTCATAATCTGCTTTTGCATTTCTTGTTATCTATCAAAGAGCATGATAGTAAATTACATAATTTAATTATGGATTCAGGGAAGAAGAATTTTCTTTTTTTCCCCCCTGAAATTTCCATTGAATGACCCCAAGCATTAGTACTATGAATGAAGGCAAGAAATCATTCTATCAACTTTCTCTGACTCATGAACAATCTTACACATCTTTATCAACCTCCATCTCCTTTTCCTCTAAGCTATAAAATGGTTTTTATCTTTCATCATAGGGAAAGAGCTATGATACTTTGATCATTTGATTACTTTTAACTGCAGATTTTTACAGTTGTAAAATATACTTCCAGAGATAATTAACCACAAAGCGCTTCATAGGCAGCTGTACCACATACATACATTGTGACTTTATTGCAGTGGTGATTTCATTTTCTGTCAACCGTGATTTCAAGATTCCTATTCTTTTAACCATCACAAGTCATTGTTTTTGATCTTGCTGAAAGTGCCTAAAATTTTAAAATGTTGCCCAATTATTCTCAGCTCACAATCCAGTGCACTTGCCACAAAAAGAAGAAGGGAATGAAAAAGGAAAATTATATTGGGCAGCATCTGTTTGTTAGAAGAGTTTCAGGTTCATTAATACTAATGAATCAATACTATATCATTTGAAGCAATGTTTTTATTCTTTTTGGTTAAATCCTAAACTGATACAATTATTCGGGTGTCCTCCATTTTTTAAAAAAACTTCAGATATTCTGTCAATGTCTGGTTGAATATCTGTCACATATCTTCCATTGGGAAGGCTGAAAAACTATTTCTTTTACATTATCTCTAGCATCCCTAAGCAAGCTTTTATTCTTTTTTCATACAATGTTCTATCTGACATCTGACCTATTTTCTGTTCTTAGTTTAATCAGCTTTTTTTTAATGTTCATTTTCTACCTCCAATTCAATTTACCCATGTTTAACCAAAGTCTGTGATTTTTCATTTTTGTCTCCTGGGTCATTTGGGGAAGTCACACACATCAGAAACAAGAAGTTCTTGCCTTCTATAGAACAGACAAAAAAAACAAAACAGCTTGATTACATTACATACTATACGTGTCCAAATCTGATCCCATCGGCTTAGTGCTGTCTGAGAGCAAGGACCTACCAACTGTGATTTCAACAACTGAAAAGAGAAGACAATTTGGGCGGCTGGACTTCTGAAAAAAACATTCAACTTGTTTACCACGAAGAACTGTGGCTCTGTGAAAGACACTGTCAGGAACCACAGCCAGCTGATTAGTTGCTTCTGAATCTTCATGGCATTATGGACTTCACTTTCTCAAGATTAGATGTCCTTAACAGCTTCTTTCAGTTCTTAGGTGTATATCCTTGGTAGTAAAAAACAATCTAAGTGTCTTATTGATTTCTTTGATTTTCTTTTTTTACAAAAGTCTTTTTCAGTTACTCTTGACTTCATGTTAAATGTCCGAAATATGTAACAAAGCCTTAGCTTCATTAGTGTTTTCAGTAAGCAAATCAAAGTAAGGTAGCTTCTAGGGATAGAGGACTGATGTTTTTAGATTCTCAAGCAGTGTCACAAAATGGGAGTCTGCCTTTACTCAGTTGTCCTCCTCTTCTTCAGGACCTTAAATATACTTCCTCCAAATGCTTCATTAGGGTACCGTATTTGTGTTGCACAAATTTGGACAAGGACCTAATAGTAGCAAAGATATGTTCTCTAATACTGCTGCCATCCACTGGTTATCTGGATTTTTGCAGTTCGGATATGGGAGCCGCAGCTTAATGCCATCTGTATTTATTTGTATCTTCTTCTTCTTGGCAGAAGAACACAAATCCAAATGAAGCATTTGATTGCAATCAATTACTTTCTTTTTTAAAAAAATAAACATATTCTCTAATAATGCATTATTGAGCTGGATTGATATACTGTGGGATACTTGATTTTTTTAAAAAATGCCACCTTCTCATTTATCAAATGGTGTGAACTTGGTGGCTTCTAGGAGAGATCTGGGTCACAGTGGTGTGGCAATTGCCTGCACCTCCCCCTTCACTATGTAAACCTCAGCTACACTAATGATCTGATTCACTACAAAGCAGCTTCTGACAGTGAAGCATCTCAGCTGCCTAAACAGGTAGGAGCAACTCAGTGGCAGGGCTAAATGATGAGCCCTGTGAAGCATTAAATCTCCTTAAGTAGAAGGCAGCAGGTGTTCCTCTGTAATTCTGTGATCCTCAGCAAATCAAACACTGTTGCTTACAGCTTTCTCCATCAACATTTTGCCGTCTCTCTTCTAATACGTTATGAAGCGAGAAACTAAATTACTGTGGAGGCTCTGAGCCTCTGCATAATAGCACTATTGGTGAGAAACTGATTAATGTCCTTGAAAGTTAATCAAATGCCAGAACAATATTTCTATAAGCTGGGAAGTTTGGAAAAAATAATTGGAAGAAGTAATTTGAAGTCCTGAGATTTCACGGTTTCTCCACTTGCCACAGGCAAGACATAGGAGCTGTGATTGCCTTTTCAATTGAAGTACAGCCTTCACTTTTTCCTTTAGGTAGTGAGGGAATGTTGTTTAATTCATTGACCGCATGAACAATTTTAGCGGGGGAAAAATATAGATGACAAGCTGAAGACAAGTTCAGTTTCTTTTACTGTGCAGTGCTGTGTCATACCAGTTAAAGGCAGGGGCAGAAAAGTTTCAAGATCAGGATTCTAAATCTTTTGCTGTAGCTTGAGAGGGAATTAAGCTGCTACCGTGATCAATTTTTAATTATTCTTGTTGGCAGCATAATAATATGGTGCTTTATTTTCCTGACAAGAACCTGAATGATCATTATAGGCATGAATTATTCAGAAAAGCAAAGTCCTTGGTGATGAGAATAGTAATAAAGATAACATTTTTTCTTCACTCCCAGCAGCATCTTATGGAGATCCTTAACTGAAGGATGTTATGAGTCCCAAAATGGTCAGTCATTGTCTCTGAATAGATTTGAAGGCATCATTTAAACAAAGAAATAAACATAAAAACCTTCAAACAGAACCAGTAGTGATTTGAAACTACCTTAGGGTAGGCAAATATATAACTATTCTGATAATTTTTTCTTAAAAGTTCATGAAGATTCTTTGTTCCATTAACGAGTTCATATGAGTTTGTGTTGGATTTCTGTTTATTTTTCTTATGCTTTGGGGATCCAACCTATTTGCAAATATATAAAACTGACCCAATTCACATGCCATCCCTGACAATAAGCATTTCACAGCTGGCTGCCCAGCAAACAGCTCATCTGTTCATTCCATTATGAAGTAAATAGGATATATTTTTGGCCCATAGTGAGATATACAGGAAAAGTTAGCACAGTCAGAGCTGAAAATTGATCTGAAAATAACTCACCCAATGGAATAATTAGCTAACAACTTCACTGTATTTGTAATTGCAAAATGTATGCAATTCACTGTATTGCAACCTCAGGTAATTTGAAGAAAGTAAATTTGCCCTAGTAATCTATATTTCTGTAATGCTTGTGTTGTTCTAATTTGCTTTTAGCCTTTTATGTGGATTAGAGTCAGACCTAAACATGAAGAAAACAGTTATGGTGAAATCAACGCACACATTATTAATGAGTCTCCTCTAAGCAAGGATAAATTTGGTTTTAACCCAAATTTATTTTATTTTTAAAATTGTAAAATAATAATTGGTATAAAATAATTTGTAGCAATGTCTGTTGTATCTTTTATTTGCAATGGAAGCATTTTAAAAAACTTTCCCTGAATTTGTTCAACAAAAGTATGTGTTTCAAAGCTGTAAAAAATATTGTCCAATTATTTTCATGCTTTTACTCAATAAACTACCACGTGAAATAAAACGTTGAATAATTCTTTTTCAGATCCTTCTGGATCATTTTCATCGAACAAATTCAATACCCTTTGGATTTCTTTTAGCCACATGCCTTTTGAAAATTTAAGTCAACACTAATTCTAACTATTGCTATAAATAAAGTTCTTCACCCATCTTCTTAGAATGTGGTCAGATTGATTTGGGGGAGACTATGTAGGGTTCCTGTTGGTTATTTTTGCTATTATCTCAAATTTAGTAAATAAAACCATTTTACCTATTACTGGAGTCCTTGTTCAGAGGACAGTAGATCATACAAGATACTTGGCATCAGTCTTTATAGTCTCTGGTTCCAGTAGGAAAAAGAATGTTACATTTGCTTTTTCTCTTGATCAATAGCTGCCCGCATCCAATCCTTGTGGTTTATTTGTTCTGTCCACAGGGATGTGCAGCTGTGCAGATTTAAAGACAAGAAGATATTTTGGAACATGCAGGAGCACTCATTTACCCCTTGTATGAAACTCTTGAAAGTAATTGCATCTTTTCCTGGGATCAGCCAGCTGCTCTCTGCCATGGCTGCATGATCTTGGCAAAATATACATTTTATTTAAAATTGCTTTGTCTGAAGCACATTTTGCCTTTGAATCCAAAGTGCTGCACAGGTCTGATCACCAACAGCACTGTCCCTTGCATGAGAAAAAAAAAAACCTGAAGTCAATGATAACTCAAAACAATAGTCGTAAAATGGAGAAAGGTCTAAATGTTCTAAGTTTTCAAAGCTTATTGCGTTTCTCTATGTAAGGAAGTAAATGACATTTTCCACTGCAGGCTTCCCCATCACTGATAGCACCTGTTCTCTTGTAATGGAAGTCTCCTTAGGAAAGATTTAAAGTGTAATTGAATTTCCCAATAAAAACAGTGAGAATTTGGTTACATTTTGCTTAAAACTAGTCATGCCTAACTTGGTACCTAACCTAACCTCCATATTGTTGTGTTGTAATTCACATTATCTTCAGCCAATACAAAGAAACAAACAATACTGAGTCATTGTCATCCATGTGGAAGTCATTAAACAGATGGAACTCATTATCCACACATATGGAAGGCACTGGTTTTGGGAGACTAGTTGATAGTCTAAACTCAGTAATGAAGATAGATGAAATGTTTTCCTTTCTTCTCTGAATACTGTTGCACACTATTTATGTTCCACTACTGCTCACTATTTAAATGTTATATCTCAGTGATGGCTAACCTTTTTGTCATTGCTTGCCAAAAATGCACATGCGCGCATATGTGCCTGCACTCATAATGCAATGCATGTGCGACTCCCCCTGTGCTCCCCCGCCCCTGCACATGCACACATGACCCCCCCAGTGCTCCCCTCTCCCCCTGCACATGCGTGCATGACCTCCATGCTCCCCTGCCCCCTGCGCATGTGCACTCATCTCCCACATCGTCCCGCTCCCGCGCACGCACAGCAGATACCCGAAAATCAGCTGGCTGATGGAAGGACGTGTGCATGCTCAGTGGAACTGAACTGGGGCGACGGCTTGCATGCTCGCAGAGATGGCATAGTTTCGCCATCACAGTTATACTGAACCTTGTAGAGAATATTGCAAAGATGGAAACCATTGGTACCGTGGCTGAGTATTATTGCCTGGAAAATTAGTTTAATCTAGTTATATAAATACGACTGAATTACACCTGACTCTGGAAAAAGTGTGAATGAAGCTTGATCTATCCATAGTAACAACTGATAGATTTTTTTTTTACAAGGACATTTGGATGATGTCTTTGATTCTGTCCATCTACCTTATCTGTTTGTTTTTTTCTATTTCTCAGCATCTTGCCATGCAAAGTACTTTTTCTCAGGTCCATCCTCAATTATATCACATGGCCCAAATTTCTGCTTGCTACTCATTTCCTTGAGAGAGCAATCTGTCAATTTCATCCAGGATATATTGATTCATTACTGTGGTGGTGCAGTAGTTAGAGTGCAGTGTTGCAGGCTAATTCTGCTGACTGCCAGCTGTTCAGCGGTTCAAGTCTCACCAGTTCATGGTTGATTCAACCTTCCATCCTTCCAGGGTTATTAAAATAAGGACCCAGATTGTTGGGGGCAATAGGCTGACACTTAGAGAGGACTGTAAGGCACTGTGAAGTGGTATATAAGTTTAAGTGTTAGTGCTAGTGCTCTTGGTTCTTCCTATAGCCCATAGCAACCATCTCCAAATCTGTAATTCAAAGATGTTTATTTTCTTTATCTTTTCCTCCTTAGTGTCCTGCTTT
This sequence comes from Bungarus multicinctus, assembly GCA_023653725.1. Lineage (NCBI taxonomy): Eukaryota > Metazoa > Chordata > Lepidosauria > Squamata > Elapidae > Bungarus > Bungarus multicinctus. The sequence continues at coordinate 216,879,433 of CM042834.1, forward strand.
AAGTTTTTGGTGTCCTTGGTGTCCTGCTTTAAGAATTTTAAATTCTGCTTTAATTATCTTGATCATCTTGCTTTGTCTAAGAATATGTGTAAGTTAATATTTCTCCCACTGGGTTAACAGTGATTTATGTATTTAAGCCAGAAGCAAAATGATTTATTTTTCATGCCATCTGAGTGCATGTATTTATTCTTCACAATATACAAATGCATTAGCCCTTCCCCCACCCCTGATCTGAGATTCAATTATTTCAGTATGAAATATGAAGAAATAGGCTTTTAGAGAAGGGCTTTTTGCTATCCATACCATCAGATATGATTCTGCTGATGGAAAAGGAGTAGCAGTAAGGATTATGGTTTGTTGGCTGAAAAAGTATCAGGGCGGTTCCAAACAGGACATTTTTAAAGAGGTATTTAAACTCTAAATGCTGAGATAATGTCATTACCTGTACATTTCCAAATTTTCAAATTGGTCTTAGAAAAGGAGTCTAAAAATTCTTCTATTTTTTCCCCTTGTTTTTAGGAGAAAAAATGCAGAGATTCATTGTTTAGGCACTTTTGAAATTAATGCATTTGTATCTATTGGTCCTCTGTGCCTGCACAACTGTTCCATTTTCATTTTAATAACCCTGCTACTGTTGAAAAGATTCCAATGAAGAAACCAGCATATATTATCCAGAAGATCCTCATAACCAGAAGGATCAAGAAGGAATTAAGAGTTCAGAGTAGGAATCCAGGCACCCAGATGGTGGTGGCATTTGGAAATGCAAGTAATCAAAATTATCTCATATTGCTTTAATAAGAGAAAAAATATTCAGTAATTAAAAATCAGTTATGAGCAGCTGGGTTCATGCATCAACTCAAATAGTAGAGGAGTTCTCAGCCTTTGCTAAGTAAAAAGTCTCTTCATTCTTGTTTGGACTTTTTTTTGTTTGCACTGCAATCAATCCAGCATTATTCCCCAAGAAGTGGAAAAAGAAGAGGTGACTTACCTTTCCATGCAGCAGAAGCCCTTCTCTTGAAAGAATGCAGTTCCAGTTTTCCATTTCACAGGACAGAAATGCAATTGTTTCTATGCAGTTAAATTTATTGTGGTCTTTATGATTCACACATATGAGTTATGTATCTGAGCAGAACTGCATCTGGTACCTGGTTTAGAACACATTCCAGCCATTTTTGCAAGAATGGCTTGAGGGATGTCTTGAGTGGGGTGGGAGTTCTCTTCAGTATCACTTATGCAAAATCTTACCTTCTTCCTTCATTGGTTATCCTATTCAATGGGGTAACAATAGAAAATACAAAGAGTTACTTTTTCTATCATTGCCATGCTTTCATACATTTCAGATGCTATACACAAGAGCTCCTTAACACTTACCATGTCATTCCCCAATTATTGGTCTCTGTGATAGTATGTTAAAATGCTCTCTATGGTGCAGCGGTAGAAGGTCACCAGCAGTTTTTTATTCAGTTGTTGGTTTCTAAGAAGTCCCAGGTAGTATAATCTCTCCTGGGACCTTTTGGCCAGGGCTGTAATGTGGGCATCACAGGTCAAGTCATCTTTTAGGGTAACACCCAGAAACTTAAAACTGGCCACTTGCTCCACTCGGTCTCCATTGATAAGCAAGGGCTGGATGTCTGATCTGTTCTTTCTTTCTATAATCCACTATAAACTCCTTGGTCTTATTGGTGTTGAGGACCAAGTTATTGTCTCCACAACATGAAAGCAACCAGTCCACCTCATCTCAGTAGGCAGACTTATCCCCCTTGGAGATAAGTCCTACCACTGTTGTATCATCTGCAAATTTTGCAATAGTATTACTAGTGTGAATGGGAATGCAGTCATGCACATAAAGAGAATAGAGTAAGGGACTCAACACACAACCCTGTGGTGTACCAGTGTTAAGAATAAGGACTGAAGAGGTATGATTATCTAATCTGACCCTCTGTGACCGGCCAGACAGGAAATTCATAATCCAAAGGCAGACTGAATTAGAAAGGCCAAGGTCCAGAAGTTTAGACACTAGTCTATGTGGAAGAATTGTGTTAAATGCAGAACTAAAATCCACAAAAAGCATCCTCACATAGAAACTCCCCCCCACACTGTTCTAGATGAGTCAGAGCAGTGTAAAGAGTGATGGCTATATCACTATATCAGCTCTATTTTTTCTGTATGCAAACTGCTGCATACAGGTGTTTATCAAATGTATGCAGAAGACCAGAAATGATGTGCCGGCAGACCAATTTCTCAAAGCACTTCATGATGATAGGAGTGAATGCCACTGGTCTGTAATCATTGAAGTTATTGATAGGGAACTTTTTTGGCAGTGGAACAATGGTGGAAGCCTTCAAACAAGATAGAATAGTGGACTGGGATAAAGACCGATTGAAGATCCTGGTAAAGACTCCAGCCAACTGATCAGCACAGCCTTTAAGCACTTGGCCAGAGATACCGTCAAGACCAGCAGCCTTTCTAGGGTCCACAGCCCTCAGAATGCTCCTCACCACCTGTTCCTCCACAACTTGGTGAGGACTACAATTGGCTGGTAGTTGTATTTTATCTGTCTCTGATGTCTCCACTTCAAAGCGAGCAAAGAAATGTTTCAATTCCTCTGCAATGAAGCATTCCCCTCAGCAGGGATGACATTGGTCGGTTGATGGTTTGTAATTTGTTGAATCCTTCGCCACACCTACCTCATGTTATTGCTATAAAAATTATCCTCAATCTTCCTCTTATAATCAGTCTTGGCCTTCCGAATACCTTTCTTTAGATTAGCTCTGGCAACACTGTATCTTGCCCCATCACTGGACCTAAAGGCCTTGGTCCTATCCTGCAAGAGGCACTGGACCTCTCTGGTTATTAGAGGGAATCCTGAGGGCCCACTACACCCCACTGGTATCCTGCCTAATCAAGAGGTACGAGTTCTACCGGAGAGACCAGAAGGATGGAGAGAGCATCAACGATTTCATTGCGAGCCTAAGAAACCTTGCTGGGGCCAGTGAATTCCTGAACATGGACGAGGTGATGAGGGATCACGTAGTCCTGGGATTCAGGGACCTGATACTACAGAGCCGCCTCCTGACAAAGCCCAAAGTAACACTAAAGGAGGCCATAGAAGAAGCATCGGCCATAGAAGTGTCCCAGAAATCCGCCACAGCCATGAGGAAGATGAATAAGACACCACAGCCCCCACTGAAAGAAGCTGTTGCCATTCACCACGAGGACCTTGAGTGTGAGTCAGGATCGGACGACGATGAGGAAGTGAACCAACTCCATTCAGAAAGGCGCCAAAGAAGCCGAGAAGAAAAAGGATTTCTGGTGTGCAGGATGCGAAGGAAACCACACACAATCAGAATGCCGCTTCCGCAATGCTATATGCCAACAATGTGAGTGAAGAGGGCACATTGCAAGGACCTGCCAAGCATCCAAACCCAACACCAGAAGACAAAAACAGAGCACACCTCCACAAAGCTGAGAAAACCAGCCCAAGAACCGATGGAGCCAATTCAGCTGGAGGCAGCAGAACAATGAGTCGGCCACTGCAAGGAGTGAAATGCACCAGACAGTGACGGTGGGCCACTCCAGCATGATGAACACTTGGAAAGTTCATGTCCAGGTCACCATAGAGGGTAAGGAATGCCAAATGGAAGTGGATCCTGGGATAACATCAAGAGAATAAGCCCCAACCTAACCAAAGACCAGCTGAGCAAACAGAGACTATCCTAAAAGACTATCAAGGGAACAAGATTCCCATCATAGGCATAGGGAAATTCTGAGAGACTTTCAAGAACTACTACGAAATCCTTCTCTTAAGCATGGTCAACCAGGACTGGCCAAGCCTGCTGGGGCTCAAGTGGTTCCAGCCATTGGGGGTCGAAGTCATCAGAATACGTAGCATCACTTAAAGCAAATGGGAAGACAACCTGATGGAGGAATTTCATGACATGTTCGACAGAAAATTGGGCAAGTACTCAGGGTCCCCTATTTCTTTTAACCTAGATGCAACCATAGCTCCAATTAGACTAAAAGCAAGGCGAGTCCCATTCACACTTAAACCCAAAATAGACGAGCAGTTAAACAAGCTCATCGCCCAAGGAATCCTAGAACCCATAGACCATGCAAAATGGGAAACAACTATAGTCACACCTATAAAACCAGATGAGTCTGTGTGCTGACTATAAGGCCACCCTGAACTGCACCCTACAACAGAGTGCGTACCCCATCCCAGTGGGGCAACACCTTTTACATTCCCTGGGGCGGGGGTAGATCTTCGTAAAGCTTGATCTTGCACAAGCCTACCAGCAATTACTGGTAGACACTGAGACAGCAGAAGCCCAGACAATCGTAACACACCAAGGGGCTTTCAAATGTAAATGCCTGCAATTTGGGGTCAGCGTTGCCCCAGGGCTATTCCAGAGCCACACGGAATGCCTATTACAAGGGATTAAAGGGGTGGTGCCTTACTTCGACAATGTCCTCATATCAGCAGAGGACAAAGAACAATTACAGAAACGCCTAAGGGCAGTCCTAAGCTGATTCAAAGAAATTGGGCTAAAAGGAAAAAAGCCAACTGGCAGCCAACAAGGTAGAATTCCTGGGCTATCTAATAGACAATGAAAGGATCCACCCCACGGAAAGTAAAATTAAAGCAATCAAAGAAGCCCCGAGGCCAACAAACAAAACAGACTTGCAAGACTTCCTTGGTCTCAATAGCGTTTACAATATATTTTTACCACAGAAGGCAACAGTGGCAGAGCCACTCCACAGACTCCATGACAAGAAGGCAGCCTCGGCCTGGGGGCAAAAGGAAGAAGTGTTCCAAGAAATGAAAAAAATAATCACATCAGACCGCGTACTAATCCAGTACAGTGAGACATACCCTAATCCTAACCTGCGACGCATCATCATTCGGTGTTGGCACAATTATCAGTCACATACTATCGGGTGGAAAAGAAGCTCCCATAGCATTTTACCCAAAGACTTTGTCCAAACCGGAATTATAGTCAACTCAATAAAGAAGCTCTAGCTGCAGTCACTGGAATCAAGTGATTCCATGAATATATTTATGGAAGGAATTTACCCTGGTCACCAACCACAAACCTTTACTGGGAATCATCGCAAGAGAGAGAGCCACACCAAATATCCAGTCACCCAGAATGACACACTGGACAGCCGCTTACAATTGTAGCCGCCTACAATTACAACTTAATCTCTGTAGACATTGACCATGGTGACACACTCAGTCAATGCCCCCTACTCAACCTGGACAAGGACCCAGCGCCAGCCACATCCATATTCCTAATAGAGACATTTCAGGAAGCACTGGTGACAGTGACAGACATCATGAGAGCAATCACTAAGGACAAAACTCTGGCACGAATATTGAACTGGGTAGCGAAGGGATGGCCTGAGACAGAAACAGCCGAAGAGACTAAACCATTCAGGAACAGGCAAAAAGAACTATCAATACTGAAAGGGTGCATGCTGTGTGGGGGAGTGATAATTCCCAAAAGTCTAAGGGATGATATAATGGGGATGTTGCATGCGAGATACCCAGGGATAGTAAAAATGAAATCCCTGGCAAGGAGCTATGTGTGGTGGCCAGGGATGGATAAACAAATAGAGGCTTGGGTAGCAACCTGCAAGGCCTGCCAAGAGTCCAGGTCATCACCTCCCGTAGCACCCAACCATGAATGGGAAACACCCAGGCGGCCTTGGTCAAGGGTACATATCGATTTCACAGGGCCAGTTAAGGGGCACACATTTTTAATAGTAGTGGACGCATAAGCTAAATGGCTGGAGGAACTTCCGGTGATGTCCCATCATGGCGAGGTAGAACTTTGTCTAGACCTCCTACCATGGGAAATTTTGCCCAGATCATAGCTGTTCGAGGCGGAATTTGATCCCAGCAGGATCATCCATATGAGGAGAAACTCCTGGAGCTAGGCTGGTGCTGCAAGCCGGGTGGTAAAGAAGGGAGCCTGAAGCGTAGGGCAAACAAGCCAGCTGTTCTAGCTGGCCCGAAGACGTGGCGAAACAGTTGCGAGAAGGAAGCGGAGAGATGTTGTGGAACTTGGAGTCCGGGAAAGGAGTGAAAGGAAGTTTGACATTGGATTACAACTAAAGGAAAGTTCTGAAAGGTAAATAAATCCGTGAATGAATTTCCGGAGTGGAAAAGGGAAAGCGGTGAACAGCGGCAAGATTGTGGTTTACCCATAGCTCCGGAGAAAGTTGAAACTTTGTTATTAAAATGGAAAGTGAAAAAGAAGGGAGAGGATTGTTTTTGGTAGTGAAAGAGCTGTATCTCCAGCCATTTGAGTAAACTGCAGAAAACATTAACTTAAAGAAAAGAACAGTGGATCTGTGTAAACGTTTAAAATGAATAAGAGAGTGACAGTGCAATTTGTGGAGGCGGACATTGTGATTAAGAGTGGAAGAACGCGACAGAAGTATTAGGCTGAACTGAGAGTGATGAAACTGAAAATTGAGACCTGAACACATTACTGATAAGTCTGGAATACTAAGGAAATTTCAAGAAAAAAGGAGAGTACAATCATCGGCTTTGATTTTTCTTTCCTTTCTCACTTATAATGTATACTTAATTAATAAGGAAACAAAATTAATAGGTTTAATTTGTGCAAATAGTATTGAACTATTTAGAACTATAGTTTATATTTTATTTCGTTACTTTTTTCTATATATATTTGTTTGTGGACGGACTATAGGTTATGAATTTAAAATACTGATTAAGATAATGATAAGATAATTGATTTTTCCTTTCCTCCCCTCTCTTGATTTTCCCATATTAGAAACTATATTGAAATTCTATTATATCTTTATATATTATAATATATTTGAAGAATTAGTATTGGAAATATAGTGAATATAGCAATTAATTTAATAAAATATATAAGGACTATATAAATTCTTAAATAGTTAAAGAAAACTGAATGAATTTTTGAACTATTAGAAAAGTTAAGAATTGAGTTTCTTTTGATATCTGTTAATTGGAAACAACTGTTTTGAGTATTGGTATTAAAAATAAGATCAAAAAGGAAAAGAGGGTTTATAAAATCGAGAAAATAGAATTATAAAAGATAAATAAGACTGATGGTAATAGGAGATATGACCTGGGAGAACATAGTTAGGATAGTGGAGAAACAACAAAAAATTATTAAAGATATGACTAGTACAGATACTATTACTACAAAAGTAGGAAGAAAGATGACACCATCAGCAACTTCATCGATTCCTGCAATAGTATCGACTCAAAAAATGATTAATGAGATGTTGGCGCCAGAAAAATCTACACCTCAATCCGGCATGCAGTCAGTTCAATCTACATTGATGTCCATCCAAAGTATGATGCTGACATTACAGGAATCAATGTCGAAAAATCACTCAGAAAAGTAAAGTAGAAAGGGAAATGAAAGAGGAATTAAAAAATGAACTAGGGTAAATGAGGAGTGAAGTCAAAAACTTGGGTGGAAAAATAGGCCAGATCCAAGAACTGATCAAAATAAATGAAGAGAAGATTAAAGTGATCAAAAAGCAGGCGAGTCAAATGGAAAAGAGATTGGAAGGCATGGAATAAACAACTAAAGAACAGAATAAAGAGACTAACGAGGCTTTGACCCATCTCAAAATGGACAAGGCCTCTTACTATCTTAGATTTCAAAATGTGGAAGAAGAGAGAGGAGAGAATTTACCATTAGTGATGGCAGAGATGCTGGCAGAACTTTTGAATAGAGATAAAGAGGAAATGGTGAACGAGTTGGACGATGATTATAGAGTATACACGAGTTACGTGAGATAGCATGGGCTCCCCCGTGAAGTACACATAAGATTCACAAGGAGACAGGTGAAAGATATAATTTACAAAATTAATAGAGATGAAGGAATAAAACATAAAGGCAGAGAAGTGATTGTTTTAAAACAAGTACCAAGGAGAATTCGTGAACAAAGGAAAGACTATCGATTCTTAACAAACTATTTAAATAAAAAAAACATACCTTTCATATGGATTATTCCAGAGGGGATACTAGCAATATGGAAAGAGAAAAGGGTGAAAGTAGATAGTATATCTAAAGCTCAAGACTTTTTCGATGAAATAGGAGGAATAGATGAATATTCTAGTCAGGAAGAGCTACAAATTAGAAATTAGGGAAGAGACAGGAGAAAGGGGAGGGAAGGAGATGAGGAAGCGTTGGGAAGAGAAGAAGTAGGAGTGAGGATGAGAAGGCAGATGACAAATAAAAACATTGAAGGATGAAAACAAGAAAGGGAATGGATAAAGGAGTGAATCTGATATCCATAAATATTAATGGGTTAAATGACTCAGTTAAGAGGAAAAGAATGGTTCTTTAAGTTAGAGAAACAAAAAGCGGATATAATATGTTTACAAAAGGGTCATATAAAGGAGAGTGATAAAAGGTGTTTAATTAATAACAAATTGGGGAAAATGTATTCAACATTAGTGGAAGAGAAAAAAAGAGGGGTAGTATTATATATAAAAGAAAATATAAGTTCAGAATTAATTTATAAAGATGAACAGGGTAGAATAGTAATGGTAGAGGTGGTAATACAAAATAAAAAGACAATTTTAGTGGTAATATATGCTCCAAATAAAAACCAGAGTGAATTTTACAAAATTTTATATGAAAAATTATTAGAATTTGGCAATTCAAGAATCTGTATTGTAGGAGATTACAATGCAATAATGGATAATAAACAAGACTACATATGTTAACAAAGGCAATATAAAAAACGGAACACATTACCTAAAAAATTTACAGAGATGGTCGAAAAACTAGAATTAGTGGATGCGTGGAGAAAGAAAAATCCAGGAATATCTCAGTTTATTATTTTATTTATTTATGTATTTAAATTTATATACCACCTCCCTCTCCCAAAGGGACTCAGGGCGGTGAACAGCCAAGATAAAATACACATATAAAAATACATATACAATATTTAAAAATTAAAAGAATTAAATACATTGGTCCTTTCAAAAGATTAAAAATAAGGGAATTAAGAAAGTTAAAACCAGATTAAAAGATTTAAAACCCCTAGGCCGGACTGGCTTGCTGAAATAAATGAGTTTTCAAGGCACGGCGGAAGATCAGGAGATCAGGGATGGTCCTCATTTCCAGGGGTAATTCGTTCCAGAGAGAGGGTGCCCCCAATGAGAAGGCCCGCATCCTCGGGGTTGCTGGCCATCCAGCCGGCAGCACCCTGAGGAGGCTGATCTATGGGAGCGTATCGGTCGGCGGGAGGCCGATAATGGCAGGAGGCGATCTCGCAAATCTTCTGGTCCCGAGCCATGGAGCGCTTTAAAGATGATAACTAAGACCTTGAAGCGCGCCCAGAGGGCCACTGGGAGCCAATGCAGCTCGCACAGAAGTGGCATAACATGGGAGCCCCGAGGAGCTCCCAACATCACCCGCGCGGCCGCATTCTGCACCAGCTGGAGCCTCCGGATGCTCTTCAAAGGCAGCCCCATTTAGAGAGCATTGGCATAGTCTAGGCAAGAGGTTACGAGGGCGGAAGTGACCGTGCGAAGCGCATCCCGATCCAGAAAGGGCCGCAACTGGTAGATCCTACAGACCTAGCCAAAAGCCAGTTTACTTTCTACTCCAGCCCACATAAGTCATGGTCCAGAATAGATATGGCCTGGGTCAACAATGAATTATATAAAGGGATTCAGGACTTAAAAATTCTATCTAATATATGGGCAGATCATAACCCAATACAAATAATTTGGAAAAATAGTAATTATAAAAAAGGTAGATGGACACTCAACTCACAATTGCTGAAAGAGGAAGAATATATACAAAAAAATTAAGGATGAGTTGACTATTTTTTTAAATTTAATAAAATACAGGATACCTCATTGCAAAACTTATGGGATACAATGAAGGCCTACCTAAGGGGAATATCAATAGCTTATATAACAAATAGGAATAGAAAAAGAGTAGAAATGGAAAACTTTAACAAAAAGAATAGAAGAGTTGGAAAATAAACAAATGGAAACTCCAGGAAAAGAGTAAATTAGAAATGAATTAATATTACTTAAACATGAGATGAATATTGTAGACCAAGAGGAATTAATTAAAAACCTATTATACACGAAACAAAATTACTTTGAACATGCAAACAAACCCGGAAGATGGTTATCATATAAATTAAGAAAAGAAAATCAGAAAAGAATGATATGTCAATTACAAGACAAAAATGGAACAATAGAGACAGACCAGGAAAAAAAAAAAGGAAATTGTAAGAGAATATTTTGAAAAACTTTACGAGCAAGAAACAGTTGATGTAAATAAAATAGAAGAGTATCTGAAAGAAGGAATTCCCTTCTCAATATCCGAGGATAAAAAAGAGATACTCAATAAAAAAATAACCTAGGGTGAGTTAAAGGCTGTGATTCAAAAACAAAAAAGAAATAAAACACCAGGCCCAGATGGCTACCAAATGAGTTATACAAAGAGATTAGTGAAATATTAGAAATAATGTTATTAGAAGTTTGCAATGAGGTATTATTTGAACCAAAATCCCAGAATCTTGGAAAGAAGCCTATAACATTAATTATATGCTATATAACATTAATACCAAAAGAGGGTACAGATGCCAATAAAATAAAGAATTACAGACCAATTTCCCTTTTAAATTCGGATTATAAAATTTTTATGGCAGTAATGGCGGAAAGATTGAAGAATGTACTTAATAACAAAATTCACTTGGATTTCTCCCCACAAGGCAGATTAGATACAATACAAGAACGATAATGGATACATTGGAATATTACGAAAAACACCCAGGTAATCAAGTAGGTTTGGTTTTCTTGGATGCACAAAAGGTCTTTGACAATTTAAACTGGGATTTCATGAAAAAACAGATCAATTTGATGGATTTCAGAGATAATTGTGCAAAAATGTTAAACGTAATATATGCCACACAAAAGGTTAATGCATTAGTAAACGGAGAAATTACCAAATCATTGAAGATAAGGAAGGGAGTCAGACGGGGATGTCCGCTTTCACCTCTGCTTTTTATAACAATTTTGGAAACTCTGCTAGACAGAATTAGAGCAAATAAAGAAATTAAGGGACCTAAAGTTAAAAACCAAGAATATAAATTACAAGCATTCGCAGATGGTATGGTTTTTGTAATAAAGGATCCAATAAACTCAGGACCAATTTTATTGAATAAAATAGATAAATTTGATAGATTAGCAGGATTAAAAATTAACAAAGAAAAAACTAAAATGCTAGTTAAAAGCTTAATAATTAGTAAACAAAAAAAAATAGAAGAAAAGATGGGATTACAAATAGTAAATAAAATTAAATATTTAGGAATTTGGCTGAGAGCAAGAACATTAAATCTGCGAGAGGACAAATATATAAAATTATTGAAACAGATTGAAAAAGAACTGGACAATTGGAATAAAATGCAAATTTCACTATTAGGAAGGATAGCAACAATTAAAATGAATATGCTATCCAAAATATTATATTTGTTTCAAACGATTCCGATATTATTGGATAAAAAATTCTTTAAAGAGCTAGTCAAGATTGTTACGAAATGTATTTGGACAAAGAAAAAGGCAAGAATAAAAAAACCATATTTACAAGATAACAAAAGCAGAGGTGGATTCGGACTACCTGTCTGGGAGATACATTATAGAGCAGCAGAGTTAATATGGATAAAAGATTGGATTGATTTGAGGAATAATAGGATTTTACAGCTAGAGGGATATGATTTGCTTCTTGGTTGGCATGCCTTCTTATGGAATCCAAATACCAAAAATAATGCATATTTTACTAGACATGTATTTCAAAAACCTTTAATAAAAATTTGCAATAATATAAGGAGGAATCATTACATCAAAGTTCTGTCTGGTTTTCAACGATGGAGGTGATGTTCCACCCAAATACGATGGATATTAGTAAAAAATTAAAATATTATCAAATAATAGACAATGAGGGAAGAATTAAAACAAAACAGGAATTAGAAACACAAGAAATATTTATTGATAATTAGTCATATTTTCAAATCAAAATGAGATGTAACAAAGATGTAAATGAATATGGAATTGAAGTTAAAAATACATATTTAGATAAAATACTTTTAAATCCGGAGAAAAGTTTGATTTCCAAATTATATAATTATTTGCTGGAGTGTGAAATAGCTGAGAAAATTGTCAAAGGCTCAATGATAGCCTGGGAAAAAAACTTTGGCTATAATATCGATCTGGATGTTAGAGGAGGAGATCTGGAAAAAAAATTGACATTAACCCAATCAGTAGCACATAAAGAAAACTTATACAAAATGATATATAGATGGCAAGACTGGCCAAAATATTTTCGACAGCAAATCCTTGCTGTCGGAAATGTAAAGAAAAAGTAGGTACGTATTTCCATTTGTGGTGGACATGTTCCGAAGTAAAGAAATATTGGGTAAAAATAAAACTCTGGATAAAAGAAGTTATAGACTGTAGGCTGGAGTGAAAACTGGAACTGTTGTTATTGGGAGTAATTAAAGGGCATTACCCCTCCAAAGTTAAATATTTGACCATCCATTTATTAACTGCAGCATGTATTTCGCTAGCACAATATTGGAAAAACCCTAACACACCACCAATATAGATTACTATTCAAAAAGCCTATGAATGTGTTCAAATGGAGAGACTTACACTTAAGATTAATGGGAAGGAAGACACAGAATATTATCGAGTATGGGGCAAATGGTTCAAGTGGGCAGAAGATAAAAAAGGAATATAAGTAAATTAATTTAACAAATAATTTATACTTAGCGACTTATATCAATGTAGAATTTATCTATGGTAAATCTTTCCTGTTTTTTTTGGTACTAGTTTTATTGTTGGTATTATTTACTATATCTTTTTATTTAATAGTTAAATAATATGAAAATATTACAATATATAAAATGAATATATTTATTTATAGAAGAGTTGTGTTAAACCAATGTGTAAGAAGAACTAGATTTACCAAGTTCGATAACAAATGTAAAAAAATATGGTTTAAATATATACTAATGTTTTTACGTGTTTGAATCTGTATGTTTTACACTTTGTGAATAAAATTGTTTTTAAAATTAAAAAAAAATAGCTGGAAGTCAGCATCATGCAATCCACCACAACAGAGGCTGTCATTAGGAAGCTGAGAAAGCTATTTGCAACACATGGCCTGCCGGACATAATCGTATCTGACAATGAGCCCCAGTTCCCAGCCACCCAATTTGAAGGGTTCCTAGTACAGAATGGGAAAATGCACGCCTTAACAGCACCAGGGCATTTGTCAAATGGAACACATGGTATGCCACACCAAGAAAGCCCTACAAAAGCTAGGGGCTGGGGACACACAAGCCAAAATAGATAAGCTGTTAAGTATACAGCACATAACACCCAGTGCAATAACTAATAAGACCCCTGCTGAACTACTCATGGGAAGAAAGCTGAGATCGCCCATAGACAGACTACACCCCATATATAACCCAGGCAAGCCAGTAGATTCATCCAGCAAATGCCGGACATTCCAAACAGGTGACCATGTTTACACCAATAATCTAACAGGGGAGCCCCTATGGATACCCGCAATGGACCACGTTATACAGAGTGGAGACAATGGATGGGCGAAGTTGGAGGAGACACATAAATCAACTCAGAGCCTGAGGGATAAGGGATGGCCCAGACATAAGCAGGGAGGAAGGGGGAGATCCTTCAGAAAGGTGGAACATTAATAGGGAAGAAGAGGGAGACCCCTCTCACAGGCACAACACATTCAGAGAGGAAGGGAAGACCCCTCAAACAGGAACAACACAAGCAGAGAGGAGGGGGGAGACCCCTCACAAAGAAGAAAAAACACAGAACAGGCCCTGACAACTAACAAGACACAACCTCAACAATTAAGAATAGCACTGAATGAAAAAAGCAGGCACATACCTGAATCCCAAGAGCAGAGCAGCATAGCAGGCAGGAACAGGCCCATGAAGAAGTCAAAAGGGCAGCTTCTACTGGAGGCAAAATGGCCACCTCACCCAGAAGGTTCCAGGAGGTTCCAATGGGAAGAACAGGAAAGATGGTAAATTCACCTGAACAGTTCAAAGACTGACCAGTGACTGAGCTGAGCAGGTCCAGTCACACCCTCAAAAGCCCCACCTACTTATGTGATTATGTACGGTAGGCAAAGACAGGATTGGGTGGACCGAATCAGGTGGGGAGGGGTGTTAGGTATTAGCATACTCACCTCGGATTGATCGGTCCACGGCAGCGGGAATTTGAACAGCCATCACTGGTTGAAGCCGCGAGTAGCTTTGCTGTAAAAGGAGTTGCCGAGTTCAGTTCTGCAATAGCGAAATAAAGAAGTTAATCAATCAGAACCTCCTGCATCATCTTTTACCCACAATCTAACAGTATGGAATAGGCCAGCTTGCCACAGCCAACGTGCTGCGGCCAACTCATCATGGCCAACTCACCATGGCCAACTTGCAATGGCCAACTTACCTCGGCCAGCTTGCTGCAGGACAACTCACCATGTCTAACTTGCTGTGGGATAATTTAACGATTCTATTTAATTGTCCTTGCTAAAAAAAAATATTCCATGACACACCCAAGCATACTTACACTTTACATTACAGTTATGCCTCCATCTGCCCATCTTCATTCATATTGCTAATGGATGAACCCACATTGGAATAACCACCCACAATTGTAAAGTATCTCCATCAGCAGTAGCTTTCATCAGCTTCATGTGACATGTGTTACCCCCTTCCTTTTTGTAACTGGGCCACAGACAAAAGTGGGATGGATTCACAATCTCGTGATGACATGTCTTTGCTCTTAGACGGAACTTTTATTTTCCATGTTAAAGCACACTTGATCAGAGCTTTGTAAAAATCCTCCTCATTCTTAACATATGTTGTGAAATCAGCAGCCATAGTTCACTCTGTTGCTCTCTCTTGCTTGTAGAAAGTACCTCCACATTCCTGACTCAATTTCTTCCCCATTCATCAGATATGTCTTCATCCCAATTTTTAGTTCTCTCTATTTTATAGATTGAAAGCTTTAATTCCACAGCCTCCCACTGGGATAACATACAGCAGTTAATGTTTCCTGTTTGGAAGCCTTCACAAAAACTTTTATATAACTAAATGGATATCATTTCAGGATTTCACCAGAAACAACAGTTTAATTCCATGCAATTTCATATTATTGATGTTTTAGGCATTGTCTTCAGTAAAGTTTTGCTTAGTTTTTGCTGACCTCATTATTCTGTTGAATCTACCACTTTGGCCTTGGGAGTAAAAGGATTGATCTGAAGCTGTGCCTAATTGTGTGGCATGCACAAAGGGTAATGTTCATAACGAGCAATTATGTAATTCCTGGAGGATTTCAAAGGAGGCCATGTAGAGATCCATGTCCTAGATATCTCAGACAATGACCTGAAGAACTGCAATTATTGGGAAATAACTGATGACCTATTGATCTCTATAAAGTAGTAGAAAATTCAGGTACATGAAGGTACTGTATGTAATTTCATACTGCATACATAGTATTTATGAAAATCAAGTGTAAAAGAGGTTCATTGAAAACTGTTTAGCAAGAAACAAAACACATGTTCACCCCTCAACGGAAGTACATTAATTTATTTGAATAGCTTCATATTTGTTTTGTGATAATGGATAAATTCACCTTGGTTGTTATCCAGACCTGCTTGGGTTTTTTTATATAATGCATGCATAGGATATAAATATTAACTAATAAATCTTGTATCCATCTAAAAAGTATAGGTTAAATTCTTATAGTTAACAAACTCTATTTTTGTTTTGTTTTTCAGTTGAAAAACTCTTTTCAGTCTCCCAAGATGATGGCACATTGAATCTAGGGGAAAAAAACATTTTCCATTCAAAGAGTGATCATTTCTGATTTATCAAAGCACCCAATATTTTTTTCTTGGTATTCAACTGGTTATCTACCCTGCTTACTTATGATGATTGCTATGGTGATTATCTTCTTAACTTTAGCTTTAGAAGAAAGCTGTTCCAGTTTCAAAACAAAACACCATCTCCTGGCATTATTTTTATATTCAAGAATATAAAGGTCTTATAAAGAACTAATAAAGCATTTTTTATTAGAGTGGTGTATGGTAGCAATCAAGTCTAGTGCTTTGGAATCATGCCTGCTGCACTAGGAAAAAAAAAAGTAAATTGGGTAATGGAAAACATCTTTCCTGATTTGCTTTTCTGTTAATGGGTATTTTATCATTGGCTTAATTTATGGTACTAGCCATATTTTGAATGCCCATCTTCCAACCCTTTGTAAGACAACCTGCAAAATGCCTTTGATTTTTTAAAATTTCCATTTGGAAAATTTGGAATCGCTGATATAAAATATTTATAGTGTCATCAAGCAGCTTATTATGGTTCATTTGGAAAACTGATGACAACTGTTTAAGACTGAAGGATTTGCACTAAAGCCTGATGTATTAAACTGGATTAATTACATCACTTAAAGCTAACAGTGCTTAGCATAACATGGACATTCTGAGATCCATTTTGAATCTTTTCTGACCCAATAATATAAAACATCTTGAGAATTACATCCCTGAGAGGGAGGTCAATTCTTTAATTGGATGATATTCTATAATCAATGTCATTAAAATCACTTGTGAAAATTGAATATTCCTATTATCTAATGGGAATTTGGGTGATTGAATAGTTGTTCAGAAAACTGCATGGAAAATTTGCTCTAAACAAATGCTAAATATTAATATTAACAGATAATAGAATAACAGATTTGGAAGGATCTTGGAGGTTTTCTAATCCAGGAGTGTCAAACTCAAGGCCCATGGGCTGCTTAGATCTGGCCCATGGGGCCGCTCTGGAAAGAGCGACCTCTGCAGAGCCTCTGCCTGTAAAATGGAACTTGGGACGGCCGTGCATGATGCTCCTGAGCTCCGTTTTCAGGTGCAATGGCCTCCTGCAACCCTCTGCTGGCAGAATGTTCAGGCTGCCATCGGGGCCTCCAACATGAGTGACATCGAGCTGGCCACATCCACCCTGGCCATACCCACCCAACCCCCTGAGGTCAAACACAACCATGATGCAACCCTCAATGAAATCGAGTTTGACACCCCTGTCCTAGTCCAACCCCTGCTCAGGCAGGGCACCCTATACCATCTCAGACAAATGGTTGTCCAATCTCTTCTTAAAAACCGCCTTTAAAATCCAATTAGCACAACCATATAACACAATAAAGTCAGTACTGCAATCAAATTCTTTTACGTATGATCAATAGATTTGGTAGAGGCCATATAAATTATTCTGTACATATCTGAATAACTTTATAGAACTTTTTTGGGATTCTTTGACTCCTATAGTGTCCAATGCAGTGTCAAAGCATCTCATGGTAATATCTACTTAGAAAATCCTGTGGCCTTTCTATATATAACTTAGCAAAAAGAAAAATCTATTTTTGGAAGTACAAAGGGAGATATATATTTTCCTAATAATGAAGCCTAGATGGCACTATATGTACATTGGTAAATAAAAGAAAATGTGACCTAGTCACATTACATTTGTTTTCTATTTTAGAAAATATACTTTATATTTAATTTCTTTATGTACTAGAAGCTGCAGCACTACAGAAAAACATCTTTAAAAGAAAAACAATACAATGTAATGACCTGTCCCATAAAAAGTATGAAGTAGGAAATGCAAACAGAATGTAAAAACACTAATATTTTAATCCATTCCTTCACAGACTTGGGAAGTATATAGTCACACGAGTGCATACAAACATAGAATTGTGATCCAATCTGTTCTGGATTGGTTATATTTGAAATACTTACTGTTCATTGGTCTACATTCCGGCGGGAGATCCTCGCCCCGTCATTGGCTGACTTAGGCGCGGGAGCCCTTTAAAAGAAGGGCTGCCGCGCCGCCGAGTCAGTCGGTGTTCCTGTAAATAAACAAAAAGACTGAATCACTAACCGTGTGTGCCTCGTCATTGCAGCTACAAAACACTGGCGACGAAGGTGGGATCGAGGCAGCACGTTTAGAGAGTGAATAGCGGCGGAGAGCGAGCGGCATCATGTCCGGAAGCAACGCCCCGCCAGAGAAATTCAATCTGGCAAAGGAGGAATGGCAGACGTATGTGGACCGATTCCTCATGTTTTTGGAGAGTAGCGATCTGAGCGGAGTGTCGGATCATCGGAAGAGAGCGGTTTTCTTGACCCACTGCGGCCAAGCCGTTTTTCGAATGGCAAAGGCGTTAGCGTCTCCAATCGATGTCAAAACGCTAACCTGGCCCGAGCTAGAAAAGATCCTGCGGAAACACTACGCTCCCACAGTCTCCTGCCTGATCAAGCGCCATGAGTTTTACCTCCGGAATCAAAAAGAAGGTGAACCTATCGCTGATTTCGTGGCAGATTTAAGAGAAATAGGAGGGGAGTGCGAATTCTCGGATTTCAACGAGGCTCTGAGAGACCGGATCGTATTAGGCTTAAAAGATCCAATATTGCAGAGTAAGTTACTAAACCGACCCAAGATAACAGCCACAGAGGCCATCGAAGAAGCCACCGCAGCCGAAGCTGCTCACAAATCGGCGGCAAGAATGAAACAGATTAATCAAGCTGCACACCACAATCCCAAAGAGGCCACCAAAACTGAAGACGAACGGGGAAAAACCTCAACACACTACGAGGATCTGGAAACTGAGGCCAGTAGTGAAGAAGACGAGGTTTGCCACCTAAAAGCCACGAGAGGGAAAAAAGAGCGGGCAAACAGGCGGTTTGATTTTGAATGCAACCGTTGTGGTGGAAACCACCCCAGATCAGAGTGCCGTTTCGTAGACGCAATATGCAGAAAGTGTGAAAAGAAAGGGCACATCGCAAGAGTATGCAGAGCCAGATCAAGCTACAGCCCCAGGCGGAGAGAAAGTCTTCCTCCAAGAGAAAGAGAAAAGAAAACAAGCAACCGTTGGAGCCAGGAAGGAAGGAATAGAAAATTTAAAGAGTCATCTTACAAGAAGGAAGAAACGCACCAAACAGTAATAATTGGTCACTCTAATACAAAAAACGTTAAAAAAGTCCACGTTCAAGTAAGAATTGAAGGAAAAAATTGTGAAATGGAAGTGGATTCGGGATCATTCCTTTCCATGGTCTCGTGGGACACTATCAAAAACTTGATTCCAGACATACGGCGAAGCGAACTAGACAAACAGAACTTAACGCTTAAAGACTACCAGGGAAACAAAATTCCAGTAGTAGGGATTGGACATTTCCAGGTAACCTTCAAAAACCACACCGAGATTCTTCCCCTAACAATTGTGGACCGGAACAGACCAAGCCTTTTAGGACTGGAATGGTTCGAACCGCTTGGAATAGGGATGACCGGTATCAACCATATTACAGACGCTGACTGGGAGGCAGACCTCATTCAAGAATTCCAGGACCTGTTCAGCGAAGAATTAGGCAAGTACCGGGGTAACCCGATTTCTTTTAACATAGACCCTAAGGTAGCCCCAATTAGACTAAAGGCAAGACGGGTACCTTTTGCTTTAAAGCCAAAAATAGAAGAACAACTGGATAAACTAGTCAAGCAGGGGGTCCTCGAACCAGTTGACCACGCTAAATGGGAGACCCCTATAGTGACCCCTATAAAAGCGGACGGGTCGGTTCGTATTTGTGGGGACTATAAGGCGACCCTTAACCATGCACTACAACAGAGCGCATACCCCGTGCCTGTCGTACAACACTTGTTACATTCTATCAAAGGCGGAAAAATTTTCGCTAAACTCGATTTGGCTCAGGCTTACCAGCAACTGCCCGTTGACGAAAAAACAGCTGAAGCCGAAACTATTGTAACACACCGGGGCGCCTTTAAGTGTAATCGCCTCCAATTTGGCGTTAGCGTGGCACCTGGCATTTTTCAATCTCTTATGGAACGCCTCCTTCAAGGAATTCCAGGGGTCATCCCATATTTCGATGACGTCCTGATTGCAGCTAAACACAAATTGCAACTGCGAGACCGCCTAAGAAAAGTGCTTACCAAATTTACTGAGGCTGGGTTAAAAGTCAAAAAAGACAAATGCACCCTAATCACGGACAAAATAGAATTCTTGGGATACCAGATCGATGGCAACGGCATCCACCCAACAGCAGGAAAAACCCGTGCTATCAAAAATGCCCCCACCCCAACGAACAAAGCTGACCTACAAGCCTTCCTAGGGTTAATAAACTTTTATCATGTCTTTTTGCCCCAGAAAGCCACGGTGGCGGAACCCTTGCATAGACTTTTGGACAAAGACACGTTGTGGAAGTGGGGACATCGGGAAGAAACAGCATTTAACAAAATTAAAGACATGATCACTTCAGCAAAGGTACTAATACAATATAACGAGACTTTGCCATTGTTATTAACTTGTGATGCCTCGCCTTTTGGGATCGGAGCTGTCCTGAGCCACCTTCTACCTAACGGCAGAGAGGCTCCGATTGCCTTCTATTCAAAAACCCTGTCTAAAAGCCAAAGAAATTACAGTCAACTGGACAAGGAGGCACTAGCCATAATTTCTGGTATTAAACGTTTCCATGAATACCTGTATGGCCGACCATTTTCTATTATCACCGACCACAAACCCCTACTAGGTATTCTGGCGGGAGACAAACCAACTCCTCACATTTTATCACCCAGAATGACAAGATGGTCAGAGTTCCTTGCCGCTTACAATTACACCTTGTCTTACCGTCCGGGTCCGTCCATCACGCACGCAGATGCTTTAAGTCGTTGCCCGTTACCAGACTCTGATCCTGACCCAAACCCCAGCACCTCAACATTTTTGATTGAAACCCTGCCCGACCTCCTGATGACAGCAGCAGACATCGCGCACGAAACCTCTAACGACCACCTACTGCATACCGTGAGTAGGTGGATCATAAAGGGATGGCCAGACTCTGATTTACAAGAACATTACAGACCATTTAAACAGAGACAAATGGAACTTTCCGTACTAAAAGGTTGTGTACTATGGGGGGATCGAGTGGTCATTCCACTAAAACTTCGAAATCCCATATTGAGACTATTGCATGAGGGACACCCCGGGGTGGTGAAAATGAAAAGTTTAGCCAGGAGTTATGTATGGTGGCCTGGGTTAGACAAGGATGTTACCGACTGGGTCGCGGGTTGCCAGCCCTGCCAGACATCCCGGCCCTCACCCCCAAAGGCGCCAGCCACTGAGTGGGATCTACCTAGGGGCCCTTGGTCTAGAATCCACATAGATTTTGCGGGTCCGACTAAGGGGCATACCTTCTTGATTCTGGTAGACGCTTATTCCAACTGGTTAGAAGTGAGCCTAATGAAATCAACCTCTTGCGAGGCTGTCATACGACAGCTCAGTCACTGGTTTGCCACCCACGGATTACCAGACGTCCTGGTATCTGACAACGGCCCTCAATTCACGGCTACAGAATTTGAGAGTTACTTAGCAAGTTTGGGCATACGCCATGCCCTAACCGCGCCGGCACATCCGGCAGCGAATGGACGGGCCGAACGCATGGTCCGGTTTACCAAGGAGACCCTTCTTAAGTTAGACCAGGGCCCTATACAAGCACACATCGACAAATTATTATTTCTCCAACACACTACACCTAGTAGCACTACTAACAAAACTCCTGCTGAATTACTTATGGGGAGAAAACTACGTTCCCCTCTCGATAGACTACACCCTACCTACTCTACAGATAAACCCCTAGATTCTTCAACCAGAGTCCGAACATTCCGGATTGGGGATTTAGTTTACGCTAAAAACTTAGTAGGGCACCCCTTATGGGTGCCAGCCACCATCACACATCTAACCGGACCCCGTTCTTACCGGCTTACCACTGCTGATGGCAAAAGCTGGAAGCGACACATAGACCAACTTCGAACTCGCATCCTTCCCAGACCTGGCGATTTTCCTGGGGGGGAAGGGGAGCAACCACCAAGCAGTCAGGATAAGGAAAGCCCACTAACAAACAATGACGCCCTAACTCACACACACACACCCTCAACTCTAGCTCCGGTCGGGTCGCGCTGCTATGCACCTGATCCTGGAGAACGTCCCGTTGAAACATCTGACAGGACTGACGATAATCCAGGCCGGGCAGGGAGCGGCATGGCCACGTCAACTAGCCCAGCTAGGCCCGTTGGTAGTGACGCAGCCGGCTCGACCTGCTCGAAGTTTCCAGGGCCGGAGGCGAGAGGAGCAACAGGTCCTTCCGCACCAGCCGATAGCAGCGACGCAACTGAGCCGCGCAGGTCCAGTCGGACCCACAGGAGCCCCGCCTATCTACGTGATTACGTAACATAGGCGCGGCTCCTGATTGGTCAGACTGGACCAAGGAGGGAGGGGTGTTCTGGATTGGTTATATTTGAAATACTTACTGTTCATTGGTCTACATTCCGGCGGGAGATCCTCACCCCGTCATTGGCTGACTTAGGCGCGGGAGCCCTTTAAAAGAAGGGCTGCCGCGCCGCCGAGTCAGTCGGTGTTCCTGTAAATAAACAAAAAGACTGAATCACTAACCGTGTGTGCCTCGTCATTGCAGCTACAAAACACAATCCCTCCTACCTAGTGAGGAAATCCTAAGAGCACCCTGCTACCACTTCTCAATCTCTCAAAAGCAGTTTCAGTCATCTAGGATTGTCTCCACTTCTACTGATCTTGAAACACTGAAAAGAATACGGCAGTGGGTGAATCTTTGTGGGAGAAAGAAAAGAACTAAGAGATGATAATGAGATGAGATAGATGATGTGAGATGAGTTGATGAAGTGGGTAAGATGAGGTGAAGTGAAGAAAAAAAAAAACCAATTCTGCAGTTCTGTAATTTTGATTCCCAAAAGATCAGGGTTTTTTTGGCTATGATTTCAGATATATTACATTAGGAGAACAATAAATCAGTTAAGCTTTTGGACACAGGCAACATTTTGAGATTTGACAGATGTGGAGGAAATTCTGAAAAGGTGCAATGTTTTCATGTAGAAATGCCCTAAATAATGTCTTATGTGGCCATAAAAAAAGCAGGCCAAGCAGATAAATAACATGACCTGGCAATGACTAAGAGCAGGAAAATTGAAGAAACAGACAGAGGGGCTAATTCTGGCTTCCTAAGAACAAATGCATACAAAGCCAGAATTGAGAAGACAGCAACAGATAGCAATTGCCACTTCTGCAAAAAAGCTGAAGAAAAAGTGGACACCTGGTTAGTTGCTGCAAGAAGATCGCACAATGGCAAGACAAAGAAGCAACAAAGGTGCATTGGAATAACTGCAAGAAATACCATTTGCCTTGAAGCAAGAAGTAGTGGGACTACAAAATAGACAAAGTAATAAAAAAATGAAGAAGCTAAAGTGCTCTGAGTTTTTAGAATTCAAACAAATAAATATCTGCCACATAACACCCCAGATTTAACAAATGTTGATAAGAAAGACAAAAAACTGTGGGTAGTGGACAAGATAGGACCTGGAGATGAAGAAGAGAAGAGAACTGAAGAAAATCACAAAATACACACACTTGCAAATAGAAGTAGAATGATTATGGCAAAAGATGCTACTAATAGTGATAGGCATCTTGTGTGCAATCCCAAAACATCTAGAGTACCATTTGAACACTACTGGCATTGATATAATCACCATCAATTGCAAAAGGTAGCTGTGCTTGGAACAGGTTACATCTTGCAACAATTTCATTGATATTATTCAACAACATCTGCCTATCCAGATCCTTGGAAAAGACTCGATAGGGGACAAAAATCCACTCTAAGCACCTGGCTGATAGTATCATCAACCATAATAATAATTTATTAAATGTATATGTCTTCCAATGCCTCTGAGTAGTTTACAAATGTTAAAAACATTTTAAATCAAATTACAATAATAAAACATAAAAAGCTCAAAAGAATAAAGATGCCAATAGAAATAACAAAATCCCCAAACTACAGGGGAACAAGAAAAAGAAAGGGACATTGTTATCCTGTCGTGCACTGAAGCCCTCTACCTCCATAAGAGGCAGGTTCCCTAGAGCCATGATGGCTCAGAGGTTAGAAGGCAGTATTTCAGGCTAACTCTGCCCACTGCCAGGAGTTCGATTCTGACTGACTCAAGGTTTGCACTGCCTTCCTTCTTTCTGAAGTCGGTAACATGAGGGCCCAAATTCTTGGCAGCATTATGCTGACACTGTAAACCATTCAGAGAATGCTGTAAAGCATTATGGAGTGGTATATAAGTCTAAGTGCTATTGCTAATATCTTACTGTTAGAAAGTTGTTCATCTTATTCATTGGAAATCTGCCGGTGACTTCCATATTTTACATTCTTGAGTCAATAAATATTGCAGAGATTTTGGCATTCATTCTTTTGTATGACATTTTTTGAAGTATGTGATTATTTTCTATGCACATCCTACTTTTTGGACTCTTTTAGCACATTTGTATTCTCTGGATCACTGGCATGTACTTTTTTTTTGCAACATCAAAACATACTGGGAGATATTCTACTTTTGCCACTATTCAGCAAAATAGTAAATTCTAGCCAGAAGATTTATGCATTAAAGAAAGGAAATCATCTTCCTTTTCTCTTTCTTCATCTGGATGTATTTGGACATGAAAAGGGAAATTATAGTATAGTAACTTATAAAGACATATAGTGTTTTTAATCAGTGATATCATCAAAGTTATTATCAAACAAAATTCACATGTTGCAAATGTGACCAGGTCATGAACCATACTAAATTCCATTAGGAAAGGTGCTGACCAGCCCTAAAATTAAGGATTAACAATATAAACTGCTTGTTTGTATTGACCTCAGGCCTTCACTGTACTTAAAACTTACTTTTTTATATTAAAAAAATGAATTCTCTATTTTGTTCTTCAAGTAAATTCTGTAAAACTATAACGAAGTTTTAATGCTGCAGTGTTTTAAAACCAGACTTTAAAATGCAGAAAAAGGAAAAAAAATATGTTACAGTTTACTTTTAGTGGGGATGAGGGCTTTTTGGAAATCAGAAAGGGAGGGAGGGAGGGAGAGGGAGACAACCAATTATCCAGCAAACAATAAGAAAATGAGCATGGTAAGCGAACCCTTCTGAAGAAAACTAAAGCTCATTAAAAGCCTAGCTGTGAATGTCTAACTAAACTCTGCAGCTGAGCAAATGATACACCTTCACAATAATTGCATGCCATTAAGATGCCTGGACATATGCAGAATAATTTGCTAGTTAGACCATATGTTCCAAAGAAACATTTTTAGCAAAGGAGACAATCATTAAACATCCTGAAACATGTTGCAAGGACCACATTTCACTTTGACTTTTTTAAAAAATTCAGTGGCTTCCCCCCTCCCCAAAATAAATAAATAAAGGGATACATTCTTAAAGAAGTGACCTCCGGTGCCAAAGAGGATTTTAAAGGCTCTATTAATCTTTCTACATCATTGGAAACATCTTCCAACACCTAGAACAATTCAAAGTTGTGTTTCTCAGGATTTACTGAGTTATAGTCCCCAGTAGCAAAGAATTATGGCTATTGACAAGCTGCATACAGCTGCTGTGGGAGTTTAAATTAAGAAAATTGGTTATTTGGGCCAATCCTGTTTGGTTGTCATCAGTGGTGTGGCAATTCTAGTAAAGTTGAGAAAGAACAAGGAAAAATGGAGGCAATGTCATGTAATATTTACTAGACAACCTGTGAAATTATGAATAGTTTCCTTTAGATCCTTGCAAAGAACTCAGGCAGCTAAATAATTGGTTTTTAATGCATGTTAGGTAAATACCAGTGACTGGATGTTTCCCTAAAGGATTTAATTTATACTTTGTGGTCTCTGAATTACTGTATTGCAAAGACATCTGCTTTTTTATTATTGTGATGGGTATTATACAATAAGTCAAATAAGTCTTCTGAGGATTTTTACTGATGTGGAATATGGTTTCCATTCCATCAGAGACACTGTAGTATTTCCCAATCTTGGCACTTTAAATTGTATGGATTTCAACACCCACAATTGTTAAAGTTGTCAATGTTGAGAAACTCTGCTCTGGAACACTACTTTCTTGTGGAAGCAGGTCACACCTGTTGTATACTGACTGAAGTCTTCACTCAGGTCTGTGTTTCTGGCGGGAAACACGGACCGGTGCCATTGGCTGATGCGATTTGACAGCCGGCTATAAAAGGGAGCTGTCAAACGGCATCAGCTGTTGCCGCTCCAGCTGGCTGCCGCATTAGCATGGCAGTTGCGGCAACCCTTTATTCTGTAAATAAAGTTAAAAGCTGAAGTTGCTTTGGTTGTCTGTCTCAGTGATTCTGCCGCTCCACAACACTGGCGACGAGGGCGGGATACTTATAAGAGGCAAACCGAGCAAAAAGACATTAAGAGCGAAGTCATTACAAAAAGAGCTGAAGACATTTAAAGAGCTGCTGTCACTGTTCGTGAAGCGCGATTTTCAAATCACCTCAGGAGAAGCGGCACAGCTGAGAAGACGACTTCAAACCCAGCATTCCCGCCTTTCAGACCGACCGCAGAGACATGGGAATCATACAGAAACCGGTTTGACTGCTTTTTAGATGCTATTGACTTTGCTGACATTTCAGACTATAAGAAAAAGTCTTATTTTCTAAGCTTTTGTGAAGCCATGGTATTTGACACCACAACAGCATTATTGGGTCCATGTTCTATTAAGACTGTTCAATGGGAAGAATTGCAGGAAATTCTTTCCAATCATTACTCCCCTAAACCTTCTAGAATTGCCAGACGCCATGCCTTTAGGAGACGTATCCAGACTGTGGGAGAATCAGTTAGTGATTATATGGCAGCACTACGGACAGCTGCCTTGCATTGTGGATTCAGAGACTATTTAGAAGATATGCTGTTAGACCAGCTGGTATATGGAGTCAGGGACTTAAGGTTGCAAAGGAGGCTACTAGCTAAAGGGAACTTAACCTTAAAACAAGCCATAGAAGAATCTCAAGCTGCTGAGCTATCAGCACTCTCAGCAGCTGAAATACAGGGAAACCCAGTTAGACAAAGTTGCTCAGCTGTCCACTGTGATGAGGCCACCACAGAGGAGGGCTCTGAAGAGGCTATTGACGTAAACCGCCTTAGGCAGTTCAAACCCAGTCAAAGGGATTACAGGCCAGTTGCAAATCAACCTCCATGGCCACAGCCCACCTGCCTAAGCTGTGGAGGTAACCATTTTAGGGCATCCTGCAAATTCAGAAATGCCATTTGTTTAAAATGCCAAAAGAAGGGCCATTTAGCAAGAATATGTCAAGCAGGAAAGACTTTTAACCAGCCCCAAAAGCTTCAGACAACCATGCACTTCCAAAGACAAATTGAAGACTGTTGTACATGCTACCAAGCCAAAATGACAAAAAGAAGTTCTAACAAAATTAGTGTCATTATTTCCCTAGAAGGTAAACTGTGCAGGATGGAAGTAGACACTGGCTCTGCACTATCCATCATTTCATGAAACAACTGCTTCCAAGAATAACAAGAAAGAAGATTCCAGGC
The DNA here is from genome assembly GCA_023653725.1 of Bungarus multicinctus. Classification (NCBI taxonomy): domain Eukaryota; kingdom Metazoa; phylum Chordata; class Lepidosauria; order Squamata; family Elapidae; genus Bungarus; species Bungarus multicinctus. Next base: position 216,906,987 of record CM042834.1, read on the forward strand.
TGTAATTTGACTCTACGAGACTACCAAGGCAGAACCATTCCTGTCATCGGAAAAGGCAAGTTTTTGATTCAATTTCAAGGTTTCAAGGGTCACTTGCCTTTAGTGATAGTGGATGGTGCCCTCCCAAGCTTGTTGGGATTAGACTGGTTCCCTGCCCTAGGCCTTCATATAGGTGGAATCCATTCCATTGCAAATTCAGAAGTGGACTCCCTGTTCAGGGAATATGCTGATGTATTCAGTGAGGGCCTGGGCTGTTACTTGGGAACTCCAATATCTTTTAACGTAGACCCACAAGCAGTTCCTATTCATTTAAAGCCCCGAAGGGTACCCTTTGCAATCTGCCCTAAACTTGACAAGGAACTAGACAAATTAATCAAAAAAGGCATACTACAACCTACAGACTTTGCTAAATGGGAGATCCCAATAATGACACCCCAAAAGAAAGACGGCAGTTTAAGAATTTGTTCAGACTACAAGTGCACAATAAGTAAATATTTACAAATCAGCGCTTATCCGGTCCCCATTGTTCAGCACCTACTCCATTCTTTAGAGCCAGGCTCCATTTTTGCAAAACTAGATATGTCACAGGGCTATCAACAGTTCCCTGTTGATAACACAACTGCAGAATTGCAAATCATTGTGACACACAGGGGTGCTTTTAAGTGTACACACCTCCAATTTGGGGTTAGTGTGGCCCCTGGAATTTTCCAGTCACTAATGGAAAGGATACTTCAAGGATTACCTGGCGTAGTACCCTATTTCGATGACATTGTAATATATGCCAATGATAAAACTCAACTGCTACAACGAGTCAGAAGTGTCCTCGAACGTTTTAGAAAGTCAGGTCTCAAATTAAAAAAAGAAAAGTGCACAATTGCCACTCCACAAGTCGAGTTTTTAGGCTACAAAATTGACGCCTTGGGTATTCACCCAACAAAATCTAAAGTAAAGGCTATTCATGAGGCACCCACTCCTACTAATAAGACTGAGCTCCAATCTTTTCTGGGACTTCTAAATTTCTATGCTTCATTTTTGCCACATAAGGCCTCAATTGCAGAGCCTCTGCACAGGCTCCTGGATAAACAGACAGCATGGCATTGGGGTCCTAAGGAGTCTCTTGTTTTCAAAACAGTCAAATCACTGCTCACATCTAAAGTTGTCTTAATACAATTCAACAAGAATTTGCCATTAGTACTAGCTGCAGATGCTCCACCATTCGGAATAGGGGCCGTTCTAAGTCACAGACTACCTAATGGATCAGAAGCACCCATTGCATTTTTCTCTAGGACATTATCCTCCACTGAATATAACTATAGTCAAATTGATAAGGAGGCTTTGGCTGCAGTTGCTTCAGTAAAGAAATTCCATGAATTTCTCTATGGACATCATTTTGAACTGGTCACAGATCATAAGCCTCTTTTGGGACTCTTAGCAGGCAATAAGCAAACGCCTCAAATTTTATCTCCTAGAATGACCAGGTGGACATTATTTCTGGCTGCTTGTTCATATACTCTGGTCCATCGCTCTGGCAAAACTCTCAGTCATGCAGATACCCTCAGTCGTTGTCCCCTACCAGTTCCAGTGGAGGATCCTGCACCAACCAATGCTGTGTTCCTGAACAACGACCTCCACCTGTCTGTCACCGCTTCTGACATCGCTGCCCAATCTGCCAAGGACAAGATAATTTCCCAAGTCCTTGACTGGGTAGGGAGGGGATGGCCTATAACCCCTTATCCATCTGAATTTTTACCTTTCAAATTACGCCAACAGGAACTTTCCTCATTGCAAGGCTGTTTGCTGTGGGGAACCAGGGTAATGATTCCCCCTATGCTACAGACCTCAATTTTAAAAGTTCTGCATGAGGGCCATCCGGGCATTGTTAGGATGAAGGCCTTCGCTCGCAGCTACATGTGGTGGCCAGGTATGGATGCCCAGATTTCCAACTGGGTTAATGCTTGTCATGCCTGCCAGACCACCAGACCGTATCCTCCAGCATCCACCCCTAGGACATGGGAAGAGGCAGGGAGCCCCTGGTCTAGGGTTCATATTGATTTGGCTGGCCCTTTTCACAGGCGTATATTTCTAATATTAGTTGATTCATTTTCCAAATGGGTGGAGCTGACTTTAATGCACACTACAACCACTGAAGCAGTAACTAAGGCATTGACCAGAATGTTTGCCATGCATGGCATCCCTGATACCATTGTATCCGATAATGGGCCCCAATTTACTTCATGCGAGTTTGAGATTTTCCTTGCCAACCAAGGAATCAGACATATATTGATAGCTCCTTTTCACCTTGCTAGTAATGGACTGGCTGAAAGGGCAGTCAGATTGGCTAAGGAGGTCCTACAAAGACTTGGGCCCATAGACTGGCATTCTAGACTAGCCTAGTATCTTCTGAGCCAGCATACAACCCCCTGTTCTTCCACAAACAGGTCACCAGCTGAACTCCTAATGGGGCGCCGTTTAAGAATCACCCTTGACAGGCTTCACCCAAATTGTTCCCCAGTGCTTCCCCTTGGGTCAAACAGCCAAAGCAGAGGGTTCCTAGAAAATGACCTAGTGTATGCTAGAAACTTTGCTGGGCAACCATTGTGATTGTCTGGGCATGTGGTGGCAGTAACTGGTCCTAAGTCTTACAGAGTCCAGCTACAAGATGGGCGCATCGGGTGCCGCCATTTAGACCACCTGAGAGGGCGCTGGAGCACTACACCCAGAGGTCATCTAGATGGTCCTGACGCTGAACAACCATCGTTGCCCGAGGAAGCCTGCCTCCAGCCCACATGTAACGAGAGCCTACCTGAAGAAGATGCTGACCAGGGACCAGAACCGACTCCAAGCGAGCTGCCAGCCTCACCATCGATAGAAGCCGCATGACAGAAAGAAGACAGCGGTCCAGTGCCATTTCCAGTAGAGCCAAGAAGATCGGGCCGTCTGCGCAGGCGCCCGACATATCTAAAAGACTACACATGCTCCTTGCTAGGAGGGAGGAGTGTTGTATACTGACTGAAGTCTTCACTCAGGTCCGTGTTTCTGGCAGGAAACATGGACCGCTGCCATTGGCTGATGCTGTTTGACAGCCAGCTATAAAAGGAGCTGTCAAACAGCATCAGCTATTGCCGCTCCAGCTGGCTGCCGAGTTAGCGTGGCAGTTGCGGCAACCCTTTATTCTGTAAATAAAGTTAAAAGCTGAAATTGCTCTGGTTGTCTGCCTCAGTGATTCCACTGCTCCACAACAACACCTATGACTGTGGTTCTCATTCATAGAATACAGACCAGCTACAAGGCAGTTCATATGGAAAAATGGTGCTTCAACACTTCTTTATGTGAAGATGATGATGAAGTATTTGCATCCAACGGCATTAGAACTGCCTTTCAGAATTATTTTTGATACCCTGACTCTGCCAGGAGTTTCTGCCAACCAATGTGTCAGAATAATATAGACAATTATCATAGAATTAGCCACGTTTAATTAAATATTCCTCTTTGACATCTGACCTGCTCTATTAAAGGTTATATTAAAAGTAAAGGATAAATTATAAATTTTGCTGACATGTAAGATGAGAGACATATTGCAGATGAATTTTTATTCCTCAAGTTTTTCAGCATACACAATCAAGCCTTTTAAAAAGCTCTGTGAGCTGTCTAACAGCAGGGGTTTCCCTTCATGCCAAGAACAACTTCTATTTAATAAAACAGTGTGGTGTAATGCAAAGTTCAAAGAAGGTCTGAGAACTAATCAAAGGAGAGAAGTCAAAGATGGTGGATCAAAAGGTTTGGTTACTCTTTGTTGAAGGTTTGGTTGGATAGCATTAATATCTTTAGTGGCTGTTCAAGAATTCTAATGCGGGGATATATTGAAGAAAGAGTAGGAGAAAGAAGAAAAAAGAAAAAAAAAACTGTTGCCTAGAAATTGGAAATGATGATGTGGTTGGATGATAAAAATCACACTTTAAATAAATATAAAAACAAAGGCTTCGGGAATCTGATAGTTATAATTCTGGTTATGAATTTGAATTGACCAGACATACAACTTTTTATCCACACGCATTAGAACTTTCATTGTCTACCACCTTTTGAAATTCTTGCACAAATATTTTTGTGCAGGAAAATATTTGTTTTTAAAGAGGTTTCCATTAAATATTTACAACTTTTGTAAAATTTGTATATATATAAAAATATATAATTTTGTTTATTTAATATATATACTTCATTTTAAAGTTTTTAAAAATACTTCAAATACTTGCTCATTTTATTTATATTTTATGGAAAATATAGAAAGTATAAAAATGGAAAATAATAATATAATATAATTATTACATTACATTATATTATATTATATTAATGTAGCAATTTTGACTGATTTATCAATTCAGTGGAGAAGTTGAAAAAATTTCAACTTTACATCATATAACAGCTTGTGATATATGAAGATCCGAATGCTAAAGATTGTTCATGGGCAGATAGTAATTGATACAAAAGAGATAGAGCAAATATTGAATATACTGAACCACTATTGAGTAGAGTTGTCAACATCTTGGATACTTTAGTAAATGCTTCCTATTTAAAAGAACCCCTAGTACTAAAAACTTTGGTCATTAGCAAGTTGGAACCTGCAGGAACTTACAGAATACTTACATAAATGTGGCAAACAGCAGAAGAATCAGTAAAATTTCTAATCAAGTTATGTCAGCAAATCTGAAGGACACAACATATTGGGAGAGATCAATTTATATTCTAATACAACGGAGAGAGAGAGAGAGAGATAACTGTGCAAGCTGTCATATAATACCATAAAGGCTTAATTTCACATGCCAGCAAATAATGCTTAGGATCATGCAATGTACAGTAGATTAGAGCCCTACATAGAAAAAAAAAAGATACCAGATGTTCAAGTTGGCTTTAGAAAAGGCTAAGGAACATGATACAGTACATTATTACTAATGCATGCTGAATAGTTGAGTAAGCCAAAGAATGCCATAAACATACACAAAAAAGAAAGAAAAAGATATTTAAAAATAATGAACATGGTGCAATCATCCTAACCCACATAGTTGGCTTACATTGTTATGTCATGTAAAAAATAGTACATATTTACATTTTATATACATAGTATATAATATATATATATATAAACCTTAATCATTTCTTATCTTTTTTTGATATTTTCTCTTTTCCAACCAGTGATAAAACTTATCCCATATTTTGTAATAATCCGATTCATCCTTATTTTTTAATTCTTTTGTCAATTTGTCCATTTCTGCGCACATCCAAATTTTCCTAATTATTTCTATTTCATTTGGAGTTTCCTTACATTTCCACTGCTGGGCATAGGTTAATCTTGCAGTTGTGATTACATGAATTATTAGATATATAATATCTTTGTCATATTTTCCCACATTAATTCCTAACAACAAAAATTCAGGTCTATATTCTAATTTTACTTATCTCTTCTAACCAATTATAGAAAGACCTTTAATTGTGTTGATTACATCAAGCTGTGAAATGTGCTTAGAAAAATGTCACAAAACAGTTCATTTCCTTGTGTGAAACTTATATACAGGCAAAGAAGCCACAGAATGGATAGAACATGGTAAAATATACCAGGCTGGCATTGAAACATGGCCTCTTATTTACATTCTCCTCTTATTTATTAGCCTACAGTATATGCTGAATATTAAGGAAGGCTGGATTAGAAGAAGAGGAGTATGGTTTTAAAAGTGGAGGAAACACCAATAATTTGCACTATATTGATGATATTACATTGGTAGCCAAACACACACACACACACACACAAATCTGCAAGCTCTATAAGTAAAAATCAAGGAGTACAAGGAAAAATATAATTAAAATTAAAGATAAAGAAGACCAAACTAATGATGACAGGTACCACAACAGCCTTAGAATTCACAGCAAAGTATCAAAGTGGCAGATAACTTTCCTCTTTTAGAATTAAATATCAAAAAAAAAAAAAGACAAGCAGTTAAGAAATATGTTCCTGGTTAGCAATTGATAGAGCAGCCATGAAGGTATTGGATTCAGATGCCATGATGTGTCTGTACCTACAAAGATCAGAATGGTGCAAGCAATGGTACTTCTTGTGAACTGAAAATTGCTTTTGCAAAAGTAGGACAGGAAGAATATTGGCACTTTTGAATTTTGTTATTGTCCTAAGAATCCATGGAAAGCCAAGAAAACAGAAATGCCATCAAACCAACCAACCTAGCATTCTCACTTGAGACCCAAGTTATCAGGTTCAGATTATCTTATTTCAGTCATATTATGTGAAAACATAGCTGTCTAGAGCAGGGGTCCCCAACCCCTGAGCCATGGCCCTCTACCAGGCTGTGGCCTATTCGGAACTGGGCCATGTGAGAAGTGGGCCATTGGGCATGCATGCACAGCTAGACTCACGCGAGCAGTGGGCTGGCACACAAGTGCATGCATGTGTGCATGCATGTGCACATTTATATGTGCGCTGGCCTGCCACTCATGTGGCCCAGTTCTTCTCTTCTCTCTCCCTCACAGCTGGGATACCAAGCTGCAAAGGTTAGGGATGCTGGTCTAGAGAAGCTCCTAATGCTAGGAAAGGTAGAAAGAAGATGATAATCAACAGCAAGGTGGATGAACTAAGTTACAATTGTGATGGGTACCCTTTTGGAAGAACTGAGAATGAGATTAAGGAAGGCCAGATCATCATTGAAAGAAATCCACAGTGTCAAGATAGTTGTTAAGAGTCAATTTGATGGGACATAATCAATCAGTTAATGTTGGAAAGGAGAGGACAAACATTTATGAGGAACATTTTTGTTTTATAATACCCAAAGAAGACCTTTTCTAAAAGAACTGATAAGTACAGTTTTCATCTACCCTTATGATTATGAACAAGCATGACATATGTATCATCCATGATAAAATTGTACTGTACTGTTACCAGTGGCTTTTCTTTTAATTTCCCTTGATATACTTCTTTGGTAAAATATGAACTAATATAGAGAAGCAGCATGAGTATCTAATATACTAATAAAGTATTTGAGTAGATATTTTACTTTATTTTAGTTTACTGTCATTGCACCTCATACAATGAAATTAAATGCCATTTTCATATTTCAAATATTTCATATGTGCACGTGAATATATATACCATAAGCAAGACATAGTATTTTTATTTAGACAGACAAATACCTGGGAGCCATCAAAGCTAAATAACCTAAAGAAGAGATGTGAGGATAAAATTGGGACTCTACGTTTGCATCCACGTCTATGATTTTTATCTTAAAGGTGGATCATGCTGGCTGTCACTGAGAATTGGAATGCAGCATGCTTAGCTTTTATGTTCCATTTACAGTAAATGTTTTTTTTATCATGAAACTCCCAAAGTAGAATCCATAAATGAATTGATATTTCAAGCCCATTTTTCAATATTCTTTTGATGATTTCAACTAGATCTGAAGTTTCTATTGTATTTTCCAGAATGAATGACAATCCTTCTCCATTAAACTAAGGTTATATATACCTAGTAGTTATTTCTGTTCGTCATAACAGAAGAGAAAAAAGATTTTGATTGATAGGGTCTCCGGCTGGAGCAGGAGATTGGAGTAGAAGACCTCCAAGGTCACTTCCAATTCTTGTATTCTGTATTCTGATTTTTAAAATACAAAGCTGCTGTTAATTTTTTTTTCTTCAAAAACCACAGCCCAAGCACTAAGAGGGCATGTGTCTTTGGAGAACTCTTTGGAACAAGAAATAAGTAATGGAAAGCCAGGATGCAGTCACATTAACGGAGGGGGTTTCCACCTGACCTTGACCAATTTTTTTTTAAAGGCAGCTTATAATTTGCTACCACTCATTGGCATCAACGTAAGGTCAGATCATCATGGAAAAAAATCCACAGTCAGGAAGAGGGCAAGTGTAATCGAACCACTGCCCCAATGGTGGGATTCAAAAAATTTGACTACCAGTTCTATGGGCATGGCGTGGCTTGGTGGGTGTGGCTTGGTGGGCATGGCAGGGGAAGGATACTGCAAAATCTCCATTCCCATTGCACTCCAGTGGAAGGATACTGTAAAATCCCATTCCCTCCCAACCCCACTAACCTGCTTTCCAGCTCTGTTCTCCTGTGCAGGGCAACAAAAGAAGATCCAGCCAATCAGCTGGGACTCGAGAGATAGAGAATAGATGGGGGTGGGGCCAGTCAGAGGTGGTATTTGCTGGTGCTCCAAACTACTCACAATTTCTGCTACTGGTTGTTCAGAACTGGTCAGAACCTGCTGAAAACCACCTCTGCACTGCCCCCTTCATGACTCCCATAAAAAGGGGAGAGGGGTGAGCTTCAATCACTTGATTGTGGCAGCCATTTTGACTTTTAGTATGTGTACATCACACCCACTTTCTGTTGTGCCTCTGCTACTGTTTATCTGCTATTCTGAGAAGCTGCCAGATGTAATGGGTGCAGGACGCCTAAAAAAGAAGATTGAATTGATTCCCCACAACTTTGTTTCTTTCCCACCAAAGTCACTAGCCAGGATGGGGTGGGGAATGAACATTCCTCCTTCTCAGTGTGGATTAGGGATGCAGAGGAAGTGAATAGTGACAGATGACAGAAAGTGGATGTTGCACTAATGCATTCAAACGAAGCTTGACTAACAGCTGACCAGCTGTTGGAGGTAGCTTGCATGATGAAGCAACACAAATCTTTTTCTCCTTTGTGTTGTGCCAAGCAAATGCACAAAACATTTTTTCAAACAGATGAAGCCTTCTACAGTTTGGCATGGGCAATTCACTAAGCAGGGAAGTAGATGAACAAACACAAGCTGAAATTGAGTTTGATATAGAAAATATGCCTCTGGCAAACTGAATATGAAGAAAAGCTGTCAAAGGTCTAATAATAAGACTTCTATCTAATGTTTTCAAATGATAGATGAAGCACTAAGATATTCCACAGAAGCTTTAAAAAAAATACAACCAGCATCAAACAAATCCATGCCTTTTGTAACTCTAAGCATGTGATATAAAATATAGCAGTTAGCTGATCTTTGCAAAAAAAAAAAGTAATAATTTAACATGAACTAGTCTATTTATAAAATGTTTGTAACTGTGTTGACTTGTTAGGAAAAAAAATAACACAGTGTTAGGATAATTCATTTATTAGAACCAACTCCAACGTTATAATAAGCCAGCAAGCTTTATTTGACCCATCAGGTTAGATGCTGGGTTAAACAAAAACGCTAAGAAAAACTCCTTTGTCCAGAGTAATTTTAGAAAATCTCCACCCCTAAAACATCCATAATTAAAACATTAAACAAAAAGGATGGTTTAAGGGGAATTGTAGTCAGTTTGTCTTGAGAGTTTTGTCACCTTGCTTAACAACCACACTAATGTGGTTTTCCATTGCAGAGGTAGTCCTCAACTTACAAAAATCGCTGTTGCTAAGCGAAACATTTGTTAAGTGAATTTTGCCCCATTTTACAACCTTTCTTGTCACCGTTGTTAAGTGAATCTCTGCCATTGTTATTTTTATTTTATCCTGACATATTACCAATGCGTGGAAAAAAGGAAAGAAAAAAGAGTCTTCCTCCTTCTTTTCCCCATCCCTTAATTACAATTAACGAGGATAAAAACTGGGTGATAAATAACAGTAAACTTTTCTTGAGCTCCAGTTTTAACATGAAGACAAAAAATTATTCATAATTTTTACCACTGAGTCTTGAAAAAGCTTCTTTTGGGTTAAGCAAGAATAAACATAAACTGCAAGTCAAGAAACACTTCTAATTAGTAGACTGAATATCAAAGAGCCTCCTAGTTGCCAACATATTGCCAATAAAGATTTACTTCCAAAATCATTTTAATGGTCCATGTAGAAGCAAGCCAGGTATAATTTTATGACATGCAAACACGAAATATATCTTCTTTTTCATTCTGCAAGAAATGGGTGCACCTGCTTCATGAGTTTCAACATTTAACCATATGGCTATAGCCTTGATTTTTTACAATTGACTAGTTGCTGCAAATTATAATAAAATTAGTCTTTATTTATCCCTACAATGTGGCAGAGCACTCTCCTTGGTCTCTACTCATTACAGTAGGCCTTGTAATTTTATTTTTCTTTGCTCAGGTTTAAAGATTTTGAAGCGTAAAAACATGGAATGTAGAAATATTGTTGTAACTCTATTACTATACCATCAAGGATCTGAAAGAAGAAATAAAAACCCTGCTAGGCCTTCATCTTGTCAGTGGCTTCTTTGGCTTTAGAAGCAAACTGATTTTTTTCCCATTGTCTTGAAAACAGAACCAGAAATGGTCTTCCTAGGTCAAAATCCTACCCATTTAATTGAGCAGTTTTCGTTCAACAGCTTTGATTTAGACAAGCAATGTCCATTGTTCATTTCTGTGTTAATGTTCATGTAGTGGGTTATCCTTCCCTGACATATTCATCAACTGGAGTATAGTTGTGCTGCCATGGGAGCTAAATCTCATCATTTTACTATCACTGTAAAAAGGCAATGCTGAACTGCAGGACCATATTTTCAGTTGGCTTTTGGGAAAGAATGCAAGAGGCATAACAACGAAGAGAAAAACAAAGTAAAGGAACAAAATATTCCATGTCATATTTTTCATGTATGTTTTGTGTATGTGTATTATAGTATGTGCACAAGAACACAATTCTATGTTTTGTGTTCAGATATACAAAAGCTAGACCATTTTTGCTTAACCCAGTTAGCATTTATCAAAAATTATAATAACCTTCCTAGAGAGACGTGACCACACATGTGCTACTACAAAGAATTACATTTCATTGTCATAACTGAGGCATCTGCATTAGTATCTCAGTTAAAGTGGAATGAGTCAGTAATGCCAACTTACCTGGTGTTTGATTCCTCGTATCTGCAGGTCACGACTGATATATTTTGTTTACCAAAATTCAGTGGAAGGCACCCAACTTTTTTTGAAGGTAGATTTGTCCTGTACCAAATACCAAAATAATTTCTCTTTTGTAGGTTTGACCTTTACACCAGCTGATATTATGATTCACCACAATAAAAAGGCAGGTCTTTTGTTGTTATCTTTCATCACCAGTTATTTGCTGGAAATGTAGACAATACATTTCTAGCAAGCATCTCAGCAGGAGAAAAGGTCACCATAACAGCCAGGGTGGAAACAAAAGAGAAAATTATCTAAGATACATTTTAATCAAAGTAACATCATGCAACATTCTACAGACACACTATGGTCTTCAATATTCATGAATTTCTGAATTTTGCAAAACAATTCTTCAATAAAAATATTTAAAATGTTTACATGAGAAATCAATGACTACTGAAGAATCATAGTTGCCCATTCTTTGCCTACTTTTATTACATTTGGACTAGAAGGCAAGAAAGAAAGCCAGCAGAGAAGTTACCATGATTGCTTCCATCAGTAATGCTGGACCCCACTCCCCCACCCCAAAAAAAAAAAAAAGATTATGAGCCAAAGGGCACTATTTGCTGGCATTTCCCATGTTTAGAATCAACCTACTCAGAGTGGAGACATCAGTGTTTTCTGCAAATGTTTTTTTTAAGTTAATTAATTAGCGTGCTTATTTTAAGCCACCTCAAAAGCTAGACATCTTCATGTCTTGTTTAATTCACTGTAGCTGTAATTAATTCCAACAGGATGGTGGGATTGTGTGGGTGGTGTTTGTTTGAGAAGCCTAAAAATATCATTTGAAGCAATTACTCTATGCAGTTACTCCTGCTATAATTCAGTGTGTATGAGGACTGTTATTTCTGTGCCAATCTTGTCTGTTCTTTCTTTCCTAATGCTTAAATCCCACATAAAAGTAGGAAATCAAATGTCAAAAGTATCTTTGATCCACAACACATGGCTTGTATTGCTTTAAAAACAGGGTCATTTCCCCTTTTTGTAAGTAGTATGGTTGGCTTCATCTGAAGGACATCCATCACTGGGCATATTATTTAGTGCTGTCTTATATCTACCCAAGCAAGGTGGTTCCAAGTGATAGTATTGTGAAAACAATATGCTGTTGAACAATATTGTTCAAAACATCAATATAGAGAGGCAAAGGTATGACATCATGACATGCATTGAACTTAAACAGACAATTAACATGACCAGTTTTTTTTTTCAACCTGTCATGAATTCTCGACTTAGACAAAGGAAAACACATCTAACAGAATAAGAAGCTACAAATAAACGGAACATTATATAACATAGTTTTTTTTCTTTCAAGCATTTCTATAAAGAAGATGGCTATTTGTCTTATTTATTTAATCTTTATTTAATAGATATGTAGTGTTAAGAAGGACATCACATGTTGTATTTTAATAATATTACTCTGTCTTTCCTTCTTTGTTTCTCTACCTTCCAGAAAGGTCATCCAGAAGGGCAGCTACATGTTGGTACAGCCTTCCATGCATAGATCAGGATTTGTGTTGAAATCTAATTGCAGTATAATTTTTTGAATAAATGAATCTGGAAAATATCACATTGATATTTCTATTCGAACTTCCCAAGGTATAAGATGACTTCTGGGATCGCTCCCTCTCTAAACTGTGTTGGAAGTTCTAATCCTAATTATTCCATCACTACAATGAAATTCTGAATCCCTGTACCTTTTTTTTTTTTTTTTTGCTTACCATAAATACTTTCATTTCTGAATTTAAGCAGGTTTCCAGATGATATTTTAATTGATTAATTGCCTGGTTTTATTCATGTCTCTTACAGAAAGGTCCAGATGTACTTGCATTCTTTTTGTAGTCCTTTCATTCCCATACCACTTCTTTACTTTTTCTTAATAGAAAAACTGTTCAGAAGAAAAATGGAAGTACAGTAGTTGTATAATATACTTCCTGACACTAGGAAATAGTAATCCTGTAGTGTCTAGGGGTCCAAATATTCCTATTCCTTCCCTCAAGAAAAAACATTGTCTATCCTTCTGCAAGACTGACCTTTAAAGCCCCGAGATAGGCACTGGGAGAGGAATTGGGTAGCAGAGATTACAATATATTTTAAACAAGCACTGGACATATGAGGTTAGGTTGTTGTCTGCAAAGTAAGGGGAACTTCTAATAGGGAGTGCTATAATTTTCTGCATTTCCATATGTTGTTTTATTTTTTTTCTTTCTTAAATAAAGGTCTAAATTAAAGTTCACCTTTCAGTGTTTTCCATACAGATATGAGAAACTACGATAATTTTGGATAAATGTTCACATAGGTGGTTCAGATGAGAAGTTCTGGTATCCACAAAAAGTTTAGAGAACATATGCTCTGCTTGGGATTCAGTTTAACAACTCTTGAATAGCTTCTCATGCATGTAACCTAAAAGAGAAAAGTTCATGAGCACTACCATATTTGTGAATATTATGTTGTAGAATAGGTAGGTCAAATCAAAGTATAAAAGAAAAATGAACTGCTTTTACTATAAACAGTAATCTGACAGAAAAAGGACTTTCCTTTCTCTTTTTCCTGATCTTAATGGAAGAGTCGGGTAGGGGAGGACATGACATAGCTGTACCATTCCTGCCATTAAGAGTGAATTTATATCACATTTCATGTATGCTGACTCTGTAAACCACTTAGAGAGGTTGTAATGCACTGTGAATTGGTACATAAGTCCAAGTACTATTGTTATTATTTTCCAATAATTTGTTGATTGTCACAAAGGAACGCAAATATCCAACAAAACCTTTTCCTTTGCCTCTTCCTGATGATCCTTGGTTAATTCCTGCTACTCCCCTCCTTTTACCCCCAGAAAGACAAACCTGAATTTTTCAGAACATAAATACTTCCCCCTCCTTAAAAGAGTAGGTTTTATGCTTGCTAGCCCCTCCCTCCTCTTAAGCTCTTCCTATATTTTAGGATTCCTATATATTCTTTCCCAATATTTCCCCTTTTTTTTCTTGACAAAAAGTCAGGATCGTGGAAGCACTTTTTCCAACTAGTACATTTCATTAAATGGTGTAAGCTTTATTAAAAAGCATAAGCTTCCATGAGCAAAACAAAAGCATATACCTTTTAATATGGTAAAATGTGTTATTTCGCCAAACAGCTTCCAGGCTCCTGATTTTTGCTTGTAGATTAACACACCTCTCTTTCTTTTTGTCTTGGACAATTTAGTGCCTCATATGCAGTCCAGTGATCCCTAGTGCTGCCAGGGAAATAGATTCTTTCTCCTTCTCCTTAAACCTATCATTTTTCTCCCCTACCTCTTCCCTAGACATTACTAGTGGGAAGGTGGTAAGGCACATAGTATCGTTGACAATCTTATCAGATCCTTCCTGCTTCCCCATTGACTTGTGGGAAGCTGTCAAGAAACATTGAACATATTACTGCAGTGGTGAATTGCAGCAGCACTGCAGCACTGAAGTAGAGAAAAAAAAAACCATAATTTAGTTCCCTCAGGAGTAATGAATTTTGGTATTCTGTAAGTTAGTCCATTTGAGATACTTTTGTTGGAAAAGTTATACTTTATGAGTAAAATATTCTATGAATATTCTATGAATATTTTACCTATTTGATAGCTACAAAGTATCAAACACAAGAGTTTCAGTAGTATATAGATTATTTTGTTACTTTGATTACATCTTTCTCAGAGGTGGTATTCAGCAGGTTCTGACCATTTGTGGAGAATTGGTAGCGGAAATTTTGAGTAGTTCAGAGAACTTGCAAAAACCAGCTCTGACTGACCCCGCCTCCATCCATTCTCTGCCTCCCGAATCCCAGCTGATCAGCTGGGTCTTCTTTTGTTGCCCTGCAATGGAGCTGGAAAGCAGGTTAGTAGGGTGGGGAGGGAATGACATTTTGCAGTAACCTATCCCCAGGAGTGGGGAGGGAATGGAGATTTTATAGTATCCTTCCTGTGTCATGCCCACCAAACTATGCCCACAGAACCAGTAATAAAAAGAATTGAATCCCACCACTGATTCTCCTACTGAAGTTCCAATAGCCTTCCTCAGATAATTAAGATCTGTCTGATTTAATTTTAAAATTTTAAAAACATTTTTTAACTTATCACATTCCTAGATCATCATTAACTTAAAATATTGACAAGTTGATTTATTTCTCCCTTCCAAGTCCAATTAAAAACAATAGAAAGCAAAAATAAGAAAAAGAATCAAATAAAGAGGTTTTTTAAAAGTGTCTGATGCTTTAAATAAGAACATTATTTAAAACTCTTCAGTTGTTTCAATGGTTCCTCTGGGGGAAAGTTCAGATATGCTAATAAAGATGAAGAGCAAGCATAACCTTAGAGAAGTAACACCTGAATGCTGGCTCTGTTGGCAAGTTGAAATAGAGGTTCCTGTGCAAGCAATATTTAGTCACTTCTCATGAACAGGAAAGGGTGGTTTCCCCCAAGCCCCTTAGTGGTATGAGCCAGGAAGACAAGCCTGGTATTTATGATGATGTTATTGCAATGGCCTGCTAACATTTTCTTCTTCTCCCATTTTTTTTTTACAGTTTTTGTGGCTGACTTAATTCTAAGCACCATCAATTGACTGGATATTAACTGCTGTCTCTTTCACGTCTTCTCGATGCTTATGTACTAATTGTCCTTGAAAGGCTTTCTTGCTTGCTTGCTTTTAAAGTTCAAACAATTTTGTAGCTTGCCTTTGAAAAAAAAGGAAGGTTAAAAATGAAAGTGTTTGTGGCTGTGAGCTAAATGAGATCATATATGAAATATATTCCATTGTGCTCTAATTATCTTTTTTTCTTTAATCAGTTTGACTTTAATTTTTCATTATTTTCCAAACAAGGGTGCTGGGACAAGAAATCAGTATTCCTTTCCCATGTATGGTGATACTGGTTTCCATCATGCCATCAGAAACTGGTTTTTTTCCTAATTCATTCATTTTATTACACAGGATTTAGAATAAACAATTGCACTGGCCTAGAAGTTTTTTTTTTTTAAAAAAAACACTCTTTGGCGACATAATTTTTATAAACAATTATGTTAAAAGACTATCCCCATGAACATATTTTTAAATCTGATGGGCCATTAGGCACTTAAAAGAGATATTTTAGAGAAAATAAAATCTAGAAGTAAGGTGTTACAATGCATTACTGTCTGGTGAGGCCTTGCATTAGGTTATTTGTACAATAAAAGCCTTGCTTGGAAGTGCCCACTAGTATTTTACAGCCAGAATTTTCATTTCAATAAATCACCTTTACTTTTGCCTCTTATTTTGTTTAATGGAATAGAATCAATTTCTCATGCCACAATCATTGGAAAAAAGCAACCACCGGAACAAGACAGATTTCAGGCATGGATTTGGATACAGCTGCAATAGTTGAAAAGGATGTTGGCTTTTCTAATTCTGCCCCATATATAAAGCTTCTATATAGCCAAGCAGAAAGCATTAAAAATGATGGTCAATCTGAATGAAGGGGAATTAAGTTGACCTTGAAAAGCTCTGCTTAATCTTTTTTCTCTCCAGCTCTCATCAACCAATAATTCCCCTCAGTATGAAAGCCTCATAAACATCCATTCTGGCTTTAATCAACAATAGCAAATATGCCATCTGGACAAAAGGAATTATTCCACACAATTGTGCTTAGCTCCTTTTTAGTTTTAAGGTGTATTGTGTATATTTTGCCAAAGCACTGTGGTGCCACAATTTCTTTTCCTATGGTTTGAATAAGTCCTCCTGTATTTCCTTTATTAAACATAGATGACTACTTTAAAATGATGCAACCAGAAAGCTGAAACAAATGAATAGCATGTTAACCTTGTGTGCAGATGCTCTGAGTTCTGCTTTGCTTATCTCAGAATCACTGGAAAGCAATTCTATTCTACCTCCCTGCATTGTTTGTGCAATGGCACATCACCCAATTAGCATGATCTTGGACTGTCTCTGGTTATCTCTCTCTCAGTAAAGGAACTTTCAGCATGGGAACTAATTTGAAATAGTCTCTTTATTCCAGGTTACCTTGGTGGTAGTAGATGCTGGACCACTGCTCACTAACCTTGAGTGGTGTTGGGGATTCATGTTTCTGTGAAATAAGTAAAGAATCGTCCTGTGCCACCAATATGAATTCCATGAATCCCCCAAAAAAGCCCTGGAAGCACAGAGATTAAAGTGCAGTATTGTAGGCAAACTCTGCCCACTGCCTAGAGTTCGATCCTGACAAGGCTCAAGATTTACTTAGTCTTCTATCCTTCTGAGGTCAGTAAAATGAGGACCCATATTGTTGGGGCCTATATGCAAATAATGGTTTGATATTGTAAACCACCCAAAAAGTGCTTCAGGCACTATGGGTCTAAATGCTACTGCTAAATGCTTATCACTGAACGTGTAGGCCCATCCTCACATATCTTAGATAACAGAAGGTCATACTGTAGTTCCTGGGTAGAGATAGTGGGCTTGAGTTTGGCTATGACAGCAAGCCTGGTTTCACCAAAGCCTTGTTTTACCAACAGCTCAGCCACTGGTATCCTTAAAAGGGTTATTTCAGATAGCAATTTGACCACTGTCACCTGGAGTTTGACACCAGGGCCAATCAGGTTTCAAGTAAAGAGTCAGAAGACAGAAGAAGAAATGAATATTTGTGAACAGCTCATAGTTGATAATGCAGTAAAGAGTAAAGAGAAGATTCTGTCAAGTTTAAATTCTGCTAATTACATGAGTATACACACACACACACACACACACACACACACACACTTTTATTTGGCATCTATACAGAATGGGTATTCCACTGTCTTCTTCCAAGTTAGTTGACTGAGTCTCAAATCACAGCCTCTACTAGCAAGAAGTCTACTTTCTACTAAGCTTCATCAATGAGGCTGCTAGTTATACTGCCCTCAGATACTCTGGAGACACCAGTCACTCTTCTCAATGTGTGGCAAAGCAGGCTTCAGTAATCAAGCTCTCGTTTTATTACATAATTATTTTATCTTAACTTTTTAACTTATCACGAGAAGCAGGTGTTTATCATCAAAGTATACCAGCCTGGTAATGGACTGCTTTTCTTCTTATAGGAGCTAATCCAGAGGTGGTATTCAGCAGGTTCTGACCAGTTCTGAAGAACCGGTGGTGGAAATTTTAAGTAGTTCAGAGAACGGCAAATACCACCTCTGATTGGAGATTTTACAGTATCCTTCCTCTGCCACACCCACCAAGCCATACCCACAGAACCGGTAGTAAAAAATTTGAATCCCACCACTGAATTGATCATCACATAACATTGCATAAAAGGTTATGCTTAGAGAAATATCAATCTCCCAAGAGTAAAATGTAAATAGAAAAACAGTGGTAATTTATTTATTTATTTAAATTTGTATACCGCCCCCCTCTCCCCGAGGGACTTGGGGCGGTGAACAGCCAAGATAAAATATACATATAAAAGTACACATACAATATTTAAAAGTTAAAAAGAATTAGATAAGTTGGCCATATCAAAAAGATTAAAAATAAGAGATTAAGAAGGTTAAAACCGAATTAAAAGCTCTAAAAACCCCTAGGCCAGACCGGCTTGCTGAAATAAATAGGTTTTCAACGCACGGCAGAAGGTCAGGAGATCAGGATGGTCCTCATCTCCGGGGGTAATTTGTTCCAGAGGGAGGGTGCCCCCAACGAGAAGGCTCACATCCTCGGGGTCGCCAGCCATCCAGCCGGCGGCACCCCGAGGAGGCCGACTCTATGGGAGTGTATTGGTCGGCGGGAGGCCAATAATGGCAGGAGGCGGTCCCGCAAATATCCTGGTCCCAAGCCATGGAGCGCTTTAAAGATAATAACTAAGACCTTGAAGCGCACCCAGAGAGCCACCAGGAGCCAATGCAGCTCGCGCAGGAGTGATGTAACATGGGAGCCCCAAGGAGCCCCCAACACCACCCGCACACCACATTCTGCACCAGCTGGAGCCTCCGGGTGCTCTTCAAAGGAAGCCCCATGTAGAGAGCATTGGCATAGTCTAGGTGGGAGGTTATGAGGGCAGAAGTGACCGTGCGAAGCGCATCCCGATCCAGAAAGGGCCGCAACTGGTAGATCCTACAGACCTAACCAAAAGCCCCCCTGGCGACGGCCACCATATGGTCCTCCAATGACAGCCACACATCCATTAACTCCTTCAGAACCTCTCCATTTTATTATTTACACCTTGGGACTTAACTAAATTGGAGAAAGAGGAGGAAGAAGATATTCAAAAAAAGAAGTACTGAGGGAAAAGCTTCGAATGTTATTTCAAAAATAAAGGAATGGAGAATGAAAATGATAGCTTCTCAAATGGAAGGTAAGCTATGGTTTTTCAAGAAAACGACTATCCAAGTGATATCTATCTATGTGGCTGTTAAGAACTGACATCAACTTGATGGCACCTATTCAATCAATCAATCAATCAATCAATCAATCAATCAATCAATCAATCAAATGAGAGCCAGTTTTTTGCAGCCAGAGACAAATGACCTTGAAAGCACAGTGACCAGTAACTAGATGGTAGAGTCAATTCCACAGATCTGCCACGCCAAATTAAGGCCACCCTCAATATACTTCTTTTTTTAATGCACCTTAGCATGAAAGGTGCAGATGGAGATTCTATCCTGTGAAAACAGGAAAACATTATTCTCGTGCTGGATACTTTAGTCTAACTCAAGCCTTCCCCAGCAGTAAACTGGAGTCTATATTACAGGACATCAGATGGTTAGTGGGTGTCTCCATTCAGTAGCAACAGAAGCAGCTGTGAAAGGAGAAGAAAGATTACATTTTTGTTTATTATGGTCTTCTAAAGAAGACAATTCCTCTAATGGAGGATGTACTTGTATTGGTATAATATATGGAGCTTGTAACTATAGATTTTGGATGAGTACTTCACATTTTAGTGGGTGATGGTGGTATTTTATGAGATTTTTTTTCTGTTTTAAGAAGAAGTTTTATCCTTTGTGTATTAAACAGTTCATATGTTTGAATCTTTTTTAATTTAGGAATTACTCTAATTGCTTCTTTTTCTGGGAGAAAATTAAGTTCAGCTTTGCCAGGTACATTCACACTCTACATTGGTTACTAGAAAGGTATCAACATATTCTTAGGCAAAGGCAGCTGCTAATGCTAACCCAAAATTATAGCATGTTAATTTTATTGCTAAGTGAATCTAAGCACCACATATTAATTAAATTAATCGTGCTGGGTCACGTCAGACACTCACTGGAAATCCAATAACGACAGATGAATTAAACACGCTTGGCATGTTGCCTTTCAGAGATTCTTCCAGTGGTAAAAATATTTTTTAAAATATCTACAGGTAATATTTTTGAGGGGAAATTGGTTTCAAGCCAGGGGTGGGCTGCTGGGGGTTCTCAGGGATTTAGGAGAGCCTCTAGCTAAGATTCTGTGCAGTTCAGAGAACCCCAAATCCCACTCCTGGCTGCCCCCCTCCTCTCCCCTCCCTGGAGTCCCCATGCAGCTCACTTTGGATGCAGATAAGTGCAGGGCATGCATGGAGGCTCAGGAAAGGCAAAAAGCAGGCCTCCTGGAAATCAGAGAGGTTGGAAATGGGCCTGTTTCTGGCCTCCAGAGAGCCTCCATAGTCTGGGAAGACCACTTTTGCCCTCCCGGAGGCTCGAGAAAAGCCCCCGAAACCCAGGGAGAGCAAAAATGCCCCCACCATGATGCAAGAAGGCGAGTAGGCCATGCCCACCATGGCCACGCCCACCCAGCAACCAAGCAGAGAAACCTTTGCTAAAGGTTTTGAAGCCCATCCCTATTTCAAGCCCAAGATTTGATTTGGAACAATTTGCTTTCTCCAACAGGAAAACCCCTGTTGAATTAAAGCATGTAAGGTCTTACACACACACACAAATAAAGTACATATGCACAGATCTACATACTAGAGATCTTCAGTAGGTTAGATCTATATACCGCCAGATAATTTATTTTTCTTCCATTGCCATAGGCTTCCAATTTATTATCACTCTGTTGTTAAATGTTTGGAGTTGCAACAAGCCCATAAATTGCAGTGCATGCCCATCTTTTTGCAGGATATCACTATATAAAACTCCAATCACTTCAAATAACTGTGTCTGCAGTTTGTGAAAGTGAGAAGACAGTTTAACAAGGGAAAGAAGTCCCCAATGATCTAGGTGCCACAGGAACTGTGTGGGCAGAAAGTGAAGTTCTATTGAAAAAAGAAACTGTGATTGTAAAACTATGTTGGAAGAGGAGTGAGGAAGTAAAATACAGAAAACTCTTGGAGACAGAACAGCTAAATGTGGGCAAAGCTGATGACAGATGGGGAAACGGAGTTGACAGACAAATGGGGAGAACAAACAAGAGGCTTGGAAATTCAGTGGAAATAGAGGATAGAAGAAAGGAAATTTGAAAATTAGAAAGACGCTGAGGGAAACCAATGATAAAGTTTAGGATGGATAACCCCAACCTTTACTGGTTCAGCAGAGCTAGCCTTTTCCATTTTTTAAAATTTCCCCAAAAAATAAAGTTTGAGCTCAGAAGACTTCAAAGATGGCCTATTACCTGTCCATTTGTATTAAATGGCAATACGAGGGATATGAATGACTGCTGTGGTGAGAGCTAGGTGGAGGTATGGTAGAAGGAAGTGAGCAGACATTCAGGTTACTTATACTAATGTCACATTTTAATCCTTCAGGCTCAATCCCAATTGCTGGTCAACAGATCATCAGAGCCCTTGGCTTTGGGCTCCTGCAGCTGAATAGTAAATCAATCTGTAATAGGTAGTCTCTTATTTGTGATCTGATCATGGATGAAAAGGCAGGTATTTGGCTGGGCTCTGAGGTTATGTGCATTCCTTTTTGGGAATATGCTCACCCAGATTTGAATTGTGGCATCAGCTGAGAATTCAAAGTTGGGTGAGGGAGTATCTATGGTTATATGTGATTATTTAGTTGCATTAGGAAAGATTGAGACCTGTTGTTAGGTGGGGCTCTGAAGATCATTGGGATTGTTGCTATTGTACCAACTTCTTTGCTATGTAGCAGCTTCCATGCCTGAGCTGAGAGCTCCTGGACTCTCTGGTCACGCTGGTAGTAGAGTTCCTCAGACTTCAATCTGCCTTCTCTGGGGACAGAGTTTGAATTAAATTGATGAATTCATTGCCATCATAACAGCCATATGCCCATCCCAGGTTACCAAGAGCACGATGCCTGACAGCGGTCATATACCTAGTCTGGTTTTTCAGTCAGAACACTAGCAATGGTTGTGACTTTGAAGAACTTTTCCACATCACTATAACTTTGAATGGTTTCTAAATGAATGGTCATTAAGTAGACCTACTTGTAAGGCTGATACATCACATTTTTTCTCCATAACTCTCAAACAGAATTCTAGATTCAACTGTGTACATCTTCTATCCATCCTTATGTAATCTTTGTGAACAGTCCTACCATCAAATTCTTGTATTTAATAGATGGTAAATCTATAACCTTGATATATTTACTTACCTTTTTTTACAATACTAAAACAGCTTTCTTGGTTGGTGGAGTTGTTTAAGACCTAGTTAATTCATTCAGCCACATTAGGTTATCACTGAAATATTTGAAAAGTCATACAAGATATGGTTCAACTACAATGTTCAGGATGTATTAATGCGACTCTTTAAAGGAGTCTCCTGACCAATTAATAGCATATTTCTTTGCAATAGCTTTTTTAAAGCCATGACAGCTCTTATCATTTGATTCATGGGGCCCTTAAATAAATCTGTCTTAAGCAGCTCCTACTGTAAAATCAGGCTGCCTGTGCTGAGCAAATTGACCTGAGATAAACTGGAACCCCCTAGGCTGAAAAAAAGAGGATGCCTCATCTCTCCGATCCTGCATATGGCAAGAGGCAGACATTGTACCCAAATATGGCATTAGAACAAGAAGTCATAGCTTCAGTTTCCAAGAACATGGATATTGCTTGGCTTACTAACAGCTGCCTGCTAAAAAGAGACCAAGTAGTTTTATCAATGTTGATCGAACCCTGAAAATAGAATGGGAGAAAGAAAAAAAAAGCAAAGACCTTTTGTTAGCCCTTTCTGGAAAGGGAAGAAGTAATAATTATTAGAAAGATACTTCAGAAATCTGAAAATGTCATAATGTTGCTCACCATGCTGGAAACAATTCCTTTTCTTACAAGTGTAGTCAAGGAGATTTACAATGTGCCCTCAACATTGTGGCCATCACACTGTCCCTGCAGTCATGTGATTATGACTCAAACACTTGGCATTTGGTGAACATTTTTGACAGTTGTAACATCCTACGGTCATGTGATCGCCATTTATGATTTTCTTAATGAGTGCACAATTTAGTGATTGAGTTCCAGTCCCAACTCTGTAAGTGAAGACTACATGTATAAACCATATTAAATTATCACTTAAAGTTTAACTTTATGTCTTTATCTAATGATGACAACTTACCATTGGAACTGAATATAGAACTTCATAGCAGTAGGCCTCTTGTGGCTGATATTTTGTGAGCATCTATTCTTTCTTTGATGTGAAATAATCAAATCAAATCTGAACTATTGTTGCAGCAACTGCATGGCAACTCTGCATCATATTCAGAAGTAGAAGAAAATTAATATTTCAATTAGTTTTTCCTGGGTCACTTATTATGCTAGTCATGAATGACCCCTTGTTGTGTATTGGCCAACAAGACAATTTATGCATTATCATTTTTGTAGTCAGCCTATATGTTAATAGCAGGACCTTCTGAACAATATAGCCACAGCAAAGAATAATGGCTATAAATTTTACCAAGAAATTTTTTATTAAAGAGAGCAACCACATTCAACCTACAGGAAATGTAAACTGGGAAAGAAAGGCAGTATCGTAGCATTTCAGAACCGAAACATATTGCTATAGCAACTCAGTATTTTCTCTGGGGCTCTTTCTTCTAAGAAGCACTATAAGTGCACACCACTAAATTGCAGGGTGTCTATGCACACTTCTCAAGGGATGGAGATGAATATTAAAAAGGGTACACACACAGAAAAACAGCTTTATAAATAAGCTTTGCCCAAAGATGTGGGTGGCTTTAAAATTGCTACTTAATTTTCTGGTACAAATGTGAACAGACAGTCCATTTTTAAGGGTTTCAAAGACTCATCTGTACAATGAAGACAATATGTTGATGGCAGCTAAGCTATTTTCAATATTTTTGTCTTGAATTAATATCAGGTATTTTGTTCTGTTTCTTTTGATCTACAGTGGTATCATTTCTTTTCCATTGTTCCTACTCTATGGCTCTCAAAACCTTTTTCCATTCATATGCCAATCCTGATCCAGTGAAAACTTAATTGCTTTTAACCTTTTATAGTTATGTTCATAAGCTAAGGCTTAATGCTGTCCCTAACTGATGCACCCCAGCTGTGTTGTTTTATTTCTAAATTGCAACATCCGTCTAAATTATAGGCTTAAATCCTCTCCAGTCTGATCCAATCAATAAAAAAATCAGGCCAGAAATTAGGAGTGTCAGAAATCTACACTAAAAAGAGAAAAACAGTGGAGAAGACTTATTTATCTCACTTCACAAATTTCCACTGATCATTTTGTCTTTATACTCAGAGATCATTTTGTCTTTATACTTATTTCTCTCCATTTTCTAGGCTCAATTCAATAGTTAGGAATGAGCTGAGAAATACTTGATGTTTACTTTTTCTAATATGAAGTAACCCTTGAATAAGCAAATCCCTTGAAATAAGCTTATTCAAGGAAGTTATCCTAGAGATGTTGGCTTAAGACTGTTTAAAAGCTTATCTTCTTCTTGTCACCATTATCATCTCTGAAGGACACCAACACCCATAGAACAATCTCATATCAGAACACAATCTTTGAATAACTTACAATGAGGGGAAAAAAATCACAATACTTAAAATGAAAGAGCTGGAAGTATAACATTATACACAAAAATAGAAGCTTTTATCAAATGTAAGTGTTCATTTGATTCAACTATGATAATTAAAGAAAAAACATTCTTGAACTAAACATGAATTCATGTTACATTTCTTCCTATTTCTTTTGCTAGACTCTTGTCCATTTCATCCACTTAGAAGAACAAAGGAACAAAGGAAAGGCCAACAATTCCACATTACATCAGTGAATCTGGAAAAAAAATATCAGGCTGCCTCAAAGGTAGAGAGGAGAGGGTCAATCTTGCTTAATGGCCTCCATGATTTGATGACCAGAGCAAAAAATGTCATAAAATTGGGCATGACTCATTTAATGACTGCATTGCTTAACAATAGAAGTTCCATTTCCAACTGTGGTACAATCCCCAATCAAAGACTACTGTGTTTCTCTGAAAATAAGACTTTAGGGGGCGTGCATAAGTTCACCAATTATGCCTACTATTCCTGTCCTATTGTTTCTTTTTATTTTTCTTATAAGTATCTATCTCATGTATTCAAAACTATATTTATTCTTATACCTGTATCTTGTAAGCGACTGACAAATCAAATAAATACTAAATACTAAAATATATTAATTTTTGCTCCAAAAGATGCATTAGGTCTTATTTTGGGGAAAATATGGTTCTAAAGGCATCTGTCTGGCTGATGATCTTAACTGGAACTTATTTTTGGAGTAGAACTTTTATTATGAACATCCTGAAAAATTATGACAGGGTTTATTTTCTGGTTAGGTCTTATTTTGGGGAAAACACTGCCTGTAATTCTGAGGCAGAAAAAGAAATCTAATAGAGAGTCTCAGCAAATTAGAGACAGATGGAGAACCATATCACTTAGTTTTGGCTTTCCAAAACAATATTTAGCCTGTCCATGATCTGAGATAAACAGGGGGTGTAGATCCAGCTCTAAATAACAGATAACAGATAATCAGAGTTGGAAGGGACCTTGTAGGTCATCTACTCCAACCCCCCGCCCTAGTGGGAGACCCTACACCATTTCTGGCAAATGGCAATCTAATCTCTTCTTGAAAGTCTCAAGTGATGGCGCTCCCAGAACTTCCGAGGGCAAGCTGTTCCATTGGTTGATTGTTCTCACTGTCAGAAAGTTTTTCCTCATTTCCAGGTTAAATCTCTCCTTATTCAGTTTCCATCCCTTATTCCTTGTCTGGCCTACAGGTGCTTTAGAAAATAGATTGACCCCTTCCTCCCTGTGGCAGCTTCTCAAATATTGGAAGACTGTTATCATGTCTCCCCTGGTCCTTCTCTTTACTAGACTAGCCAAGCCCAGTTCCTACTACTGTTCGTTGTATGTTTTAGCCTCCAGTCTCCTAATCAACCTGGTTGCTCTTCTCTATACTTTTTGTAGAGTCTCAACATCCTTTTTATAATGTGGTGACCAAAACTGGATGCAGTACTCTAGGTGTGATCTTACTAAGGCTTTATAGAGTGGTATTAGTACTTCCCTTGATCTTGATTGTATCCCTCTGTTAATACAACTTAGGATTGCATTGGCTACTGCTGCACACTGCTGGCTCTATTTAGCTGGTTGTCCACTAAGACTCCAAGATCCCCCTCACAGTTACTGCTATTGAGCCTGGTTTCACCCAATCTATATGTGTACTTTGGTTTTTCTTGCCTAAGTATAGGACTTTACTTTTCTCTACATTGAATTTCATTTTGTTAGATATGGCCCAGTGTTCTAGTCTGTCAAGATCCATCTGGATCTTGAGCCTATCTTCTTGGGTGTTAGCTGTTCCTGCCAGCTTAGTATCATCTGCAAATTTGGTAAGTTCCCCTTCTATTCCCTCATCTAAGTCATTAATGAAGATATTGAAGAGTACTAGGCCTCCATAGCTTTATGGATCTTCATAGCTTTAGAATCTACTTATAAAAGAAACATTATTTTCCAACTTGCTTGAAAACTTTCCTCTTCCATTAATATTCTATTGTCCTGAATTAGCATATTGTTGTTAAATCCAGTATGTATAATAAATGAACAGCTAAATCAAGAACTATTCTCTTGGTATGGCTTATCTCTGTTAAATACTGCATGTGTCTTTCAGTTTGCACTGTCACACTCTTCTGTTTACAGAGGCAACTGTCTCTCAATTAGCCCTCCTCCTCTTCCTGTTCCTCCTATTTATCCTCTTCTCTCCCTCCTATAGAAGGTGATATTACTAGAAGGATGTATAGATCTGCATGAATCAAGCCTTTTTTATTGCCCAATTTGTAGAGCAGAATGTGCTGTAGAAGATTTATGACCAGAATGTCTGTTTTTCCCCTTTTTAATATTAATATATTTGGAGATAAATTTGCTAGTTCATTTAGGGGAAGAGAAGAGTGGCTTTTTTATGTTTGAAAATGTACCAGGTAGCTAAGGCTTTGGATTTTCACACCAACATGGGATCTTGGGAAAGACTTTGCCCTCTTTGGAACAGCAGTATGACCACTTTTTGTTTTATGTTCAGCTGGCTAGTTGAAGAAATTCTGCCAAGAAAATGTTCTCACTGCAATGACCAGATAGTACCTTCTTAAAATGAAAATATGTCCAACTTTCTTACACATTTTTCAAAATCCTTTGGATTGTGTAGAAAGTCAGCACCTACCCACCCTCCTAGGGAATGAAATATTTTGGGGAATATTAAAAAGGCAAGATAGAATATTACCCCTAAAGGAGAAATGGAAAAAATTGTTAAAAGACGCAGACACCAGGCCCAAGCAGAAACTGAGGAGGCCAGCTTTTAGAAATATGTCAATTCAAAAATGCCGAAGCCCTGACAAAATGCAATTTGGTAGTCCAGGCAGAAAGACTGGGTCAGACAGAAACTCCAGATAAGCAATTAGGCAAGAAAAGATAAGCTCAGACTCTTTTCCCTATAGAGTTAGCCATGACCCCATAGAAATAAAAAAGATATAAAAATCCACTCTATTCTCAACTCCATTTTGTCAGCTGTCCCAGAACTGCATGCAGTGTATGTGTTGGTTCTGTTCACTAATAAACATAATATTTCTTTCCAATCAGCCTCCATTTTATTCCTGGCTTGGAACTGGACCTGGATATTTCTTTCAACAATTGTGTTTCTGGAAATAGGCTAAACATTAGTTGGCTTTTTTTTCATCTCCTTCATTGATTGGACAACTGGACAACTCACATCCTTTATCTGAATATGAGAAAGTTACTTAGTTGTTGAAATTTAGAAGCTGTCCAACTCCAAATGATTCTAGGCTGTACATTCTGGAAAAAAACCCTAATAAATGAACAAACTATATTTCATAAATACAACCAACAGGGCCCTCAGCCTGCTTCAAGACCTGTGAGAAAAGCCAAGTTTTAAAGAGATTCGGTGCATAATTATGGTGATAAACAGCTCCCCAGACCTGTTATGGGATAAAATTCCAGAGAGCAAGTGGTTGCAATATTTATGAAGGAAAAAGACTTCACACAGGGGTGGGATTCTACCAGTTCGCACCTATTCGCTAGAACCGGTTGTTAACATTCTAAGCAGTTCGGAGAACCGGTTGTTAGAAGAAATTACTGGCCTAATCCTGTAAGGAAAGCAAGAAGGAAACATTCTGGTCTTGCTTACAGAAACTGCCACTCCGTTAATGCTTATTATATTCTTGGCAGGACTAGACTTCCTGTCTCAGGAACTTCTCTGGAGTTTTTTTCCCCTCCTTTGCTGGTACTTGTGTGGAGTGACCATTCAAAGTTACAAAGGCACTGAAAAAAGCGACTTATGACAATTTTTCACACTTACGACTGTTGCAGCATCCCCACAGTCATGAGAGGCCAGGCGAGGAGATGCGTGCCTCAATGTGAGTGATATTGAGTTGGCCACACCCAGCCAGTCACATGATGACCAAGCCACGCCCACTCAGTCACATGACCAAGTCACACACACCAACTTAGCTGTGTCCACAGAACCAGTTGTTAAAAAATTTGAATCCCACCCCTGACTTCACATTCTGGAGATTTAAGTACTACTGTTTTATGAAGTGCAGGTCATTATTATCTAAGGCAATAACCTGATAATGTACACTAATTTATAACTGACAACTTGGTATGTTTTTGGAGCACTTGTAAAGGAATCGTGAAGATCTTGCTGCCAAAATGTGGATGATATGAAGCCTGAAGTAAATTTACTTCTTCCCAACTTAATATATTATGTGTAGTATGAGATACTGAGGAAGCAGAAGGGTCAGGAACAATGGACAAATGCTCCCTAAGAGAGAGAGGGAGAAAGATAAAGTATTTTTAGCTGTTTGAAGATGAGAGGAGCATACAAGGACATTGAATATACTCTAGCACAGTGGTGTCAAACTCAAGGCTTAGGGGCCGGGACTGGCCTGTGGAGTGTTTAGATCTGACCCAAGGGACCACCCTAGAAATAAAGAAGGACTGTCCTGCAGTGCCCCTGCCAGCAAAAATGGAGTTCTGGAGCCCATTTTCATTGGCAAAGTGCCCCCAACATGAGTGACATCTAGTTGGCCACACCCCCTAACCCCCAAGGTCAAACACAACCCTGATGGAGCCTTCAATGAAATTGAGTTTGATACCCTTCCTCTAGCAGCAGACAGGCTATTTAGCCAGGCTTGAGCAAACTTTATTCAAAGTCACATTTAATTAGAGGGCATGTGCTTAGTTTGATGGTTGGAAATTTGGCGATAGATGTGCTCTATCCTCTCATTTACAAAATAAATATAGACATGAATATACCTTCTATGGACTTCATACACTTGGGGCTTCTCCTTCACTAGGCTTGGTTGAAAGATAGTGTAAAAACGCTCCAGATCTGCAATAACCCTGTTACTTATTGCATGCAGATGAAACTCCAAAGCTTATTCTCCAAAGCACCTGAAGGCAGAATGAGAAGCAATGGATGGAAACTAATCAAGCAGAACATCAACCTAGAATTAAGGAGAAATTTCCTGACAGCTAGAATGATTAATTAGTGGAATGACTTGCATCCAGAAGTGCTCCAACACTGAAAGTTTTTAAGAAGAGAATGGACAACCATTTGTCTGAAATGGTGTAAGGTTTTCTGCTTGACTGGGGGGGTTGCAGTAGAAAACATCCAAAGTTCCTTACAACTCTATTATTCTCTTAAACTGAATAGGAAAATGCTCATGCAAACTGGCTTCATCCCATATATTCTTGCATTTCTCCCTTTCTTCCACCTAAAAAAACTGAGTAGCAAGAACATGGTGTGTGAATTTTCTCCAGGCTATATGATCACAGGCAGTATTGTATTCACTGTTTCAACAGTGCTATCACTATGAGGGAATCACTGGTTTAGTAGAAGCCCTTTTACTTACACTGAAATCTGAGAGCCAATATTGTTTCTTCACTGAACAATAGACTTTTGTTAAATTAATCCATTAATTTAGAAGTGAATATCATAATTTGTTAACATCCTGTGAATTTTATAGTTGTAATTTTATGAAACCAATAGCAGTGAATAGCAGAAATTTAAAAATAATTATGGAACAACGATTGTGCCATTGTCAAGTCAAGCCTTTTGCCACCATTGTGAATTAATAGCATCCGCTTTGTGACATTCCATCTTATGCAACTCTTTTCAAGCAAAAAGAGTCACCTAGAATTACTGCAGGCAGCAATGAATAAACTGTAATTTGCCTCTTAATTAACATTTTGGGGAATAAGGACGCATAATGAGAGTTGCAATAGAATTATTTTCTTTGTACCTTGTGACACTGAAACAAGCAAAGAAAATTGCTATTTAGTAAACAAAGTGAAGTGACTAAAAAAAATCTCTCTGATTCCATGAACAAAAAAGCTTGTAAATGCAATGTGTATACACTAAGAGCTTTATTTTGATTTTAGCACACACTTTCTAAA
The DNA here is from genome assembly GCA_023653725.1 of Bungarus multicinctus. NCBI lineage: Eukaryota > Metazoa > Chordata > Lepidosauria > Squamata > Elapidae > Bungarus > Bungarus multicinctus. Next base: position 216,937,703 of record CM042834.1, read on the forward strand.
TTGCAGGTAAAAGAGAGAGGTTAATCCATAGGAGTCTAAGTGCTATTGCTATTAAAATTTTTTCACTCATCTAACACATCCATAGGCAGTCAGACTGAACTGAATCTTTTAGCACAGCTTCCACCATGTCCTTTGGGGCTTTTACAACCAATGTTTTAAAAAAGCACAGTCTCCTGTTTCTTTTTTTAAACAAGATTATAGATTCTGGATTCTGTGTTCCTGAGCACACACATTTCTGATTCTTTCTTGCGTACTTTTATTTCCCGAAACATTCACAACCTCTATATGTTTTAGGGAAACTTCATTCAGAAATATGTTACCTGGGAGCAGGTCTGAAGGAAGAGGATTAGAAACAGGGTTTTCAACAATAGTTTCAAGATCCAACTAGATATATGTAGCTCCATTTTTCAATTTATGCAGTTAATTCTGCTGTATAGTGCAGTATTGGTATGGTGTCAGGGTTTTTTGGTTCAATGTGTGAAGGTATGATGATCCAGGGTGGCATACAAAACAAACACAGTCACAGAAAACAGGTGAAGCCCCTTCTATTCCTTCTGTTTGCTTCCTAGCTCCGAATATCTTTGACTTAAGTAAAAAAAACTCCCACATAGTCACACTGTTTTGTATTCAAATACTTACCCGCGATTGGTTACCGTTTCGGCGGGAAGTCCAAACCCCTGTCATTGGCTGGCGAGCCGCGAGCAGCCTATATAAGAAAGGCTGCCGCGGCTCTTCGGCATTCGGATTCCTGAAATAAACAAAAAGAGCTAAATCACTGAATGTGTGTGCCTCGTTCTTCGGCCGCCAAAACACTGGCGATGAGGATGGGATCGAGACAGCAGTAATTCAATCGAGTGCGGAGCGGCGAAGATCGAGTGGAAAATGTCCGGAAACAACACACCACCCGAACAGTTTAATCCCGCTAAAGAAGAATGGCAGTCATATGTGGATCGTTTCCTGATGTTCCTAGAAAGCAGCGACCTGAACGGGGTTTCGGAACAGAGGAAGAGAGCGGTGTTTCTGACTCATTGTGGTCCAACCGTTTTCTGGATGGCAAAAGCGCTAGCAGCACCCACAGATGTTAAAACATTGACCTGGCCAGAACTAGAAAAGATTCTGCAGGCTCATTACGCGCCGACAGTATCCTGCCTGATCAAGCGGCATGAATTCTACCTAAGGAACCAGAAGGAGGATGAGAGTATTGCCGACTTCGTGGCAGCCTTAAGGGACATCGGCGGTGAGTGTGAGTTTCTGAACCTCGATGAAGCTCTAAGAGATCGTGTGGTCCTAGGTTTGAAAGACCTAACATTGCAGAGCCGTCTTTTAAACCGTCCCAAAATAACGGTGAAGGAAGCCATGGAGGAAGCTACAGCAGCAGAAGCCACCCACAAATTGGCCGCTAAAATGAGGAAGATAAATAAATCGGCAGGCTACAACACTAGTGAATCACCCAGACCAGAGGGTGAGAAAGAAAAGACCACAACTCATCATGAGGACATCGAGACGGGAACCAGTAGCGAGGAGGATGACGTGTGACATTTAAAGGCGGGAAGAGACAGAAAAGAGCGGGCAAGTAGAAAATTTGAATTCGAATGCAACCGTTGCAGAGGAAACCACCCCCGGTCAGAATGTCGCTTCATTGACGCCATCTGCCGGAAATGTGATAAGAAGGGGCATATAGCTAGAGTATGCCGGTCCAGAGCAAATTACAGCCCACGGCGGAAAGGAAGCCCACCACCGAGAGAAAGAGAAAGAGAGAGAGAGAAAGATAGGAAGTCGAACAGTCGTTGGAGCTTGGAAGGAAGACAAAGACGGAACAGAGAGACGAGCTATAGAAAAGAGGAAACCCATCAAACAGTAATAATCGGCCATTCTAACACAAGAAATGTGAGAAAAGTTCACATTCAAGTGAAATTGAAGAACAGGACTGCGTGATGGAGGTGGATTCGGAATCGTTCCTTTCAATGGTCTCATGGGCCACCATAAAGAAACTAATTCCAGACATCCAGCGAGGCGAGTTAGAAACTCAAAACCTAACACTCAAGGACTATCAAGGCAACAGAATACCAGTAGTTGGCGTAGGTCATTTTCAAATCACCTTCAAAAATCATACCGAAATCCTTCCACTCACCATAGTCGACCGGAATAGACCCAGCCTTTTGGGACTGGAATGGTTCGAGCCGTTGGGGATCGGAATGACCGGCGTTAACCACATCGCAGACACAGACTGGGAGGCGGACCTCGTCAGAGAATTCCAAGACCTCTTCAGCGGCGGCCTAGGCAAGTACCGGGGTAACCCAATTTCTTTTAATTTAGACCCAAAGGTGACCCCAATTCGGCTTAAAGCAAGGCGAGTGCCATTTGCATTAAAACCTAAGATCGATGAACAACTGGACAAACTAATCAAGCAAGGGGTTCTAGAACCCATTGACCACGCCAAATGGGAGACTCCTATAGTCACCCCTATCAAAGCGGATGATTCAATCCGAATCTGCGGGGACTATAAGACTACCCTGAACCACGCACTACAGCAAAGTGCATATCCCGTTCTGGTCGTTCAGCACTTGCTGCATTCAATAAAAGGCGGAAGAATTTTCGCTAAACTTGATTTGGCCCAAGCATACCAAAAACTGCCAGTAGATTCCCAAACAGCCGAAGCCCAAACAATTGTTACGCACCGCAGAGCCTTTAAATGTAACCGGCTTCAATTTGGAGTTAGCGTGGCACCAGGCATATTTCAATGTTTAATGGAATGTTTCCTCCACGGAATACCTGGAGTCATTCCATATTTTGATGATGTCCTGATTGCGGCTAAAAACAGGGTGCAACTGAGAGACCGCCTAAGACAAGTCCTCAATAAGTTTACAGAAGCCGGTCTCAAAGTTAAGAGAAAAGTGCACATTGATTACAGACAAAATTGAATTTCTGGGATATTTAATCGATGGCGATGGTATTCACCCCACTGAAGGGAAAGTCCGCGCAATTAAAGATGCCCCACCCCTACCAACAAAGGGGAACTGCAAGCCTTCTTAGGACTAATAAATTTCTATCATGTTTTTTTGCCGCAGAAAGCTACGGTTGCGGAACCTTTGCATAGGCTTCTTGATAAAGACAATTCTTGGAAGTGGGGCAGTCGGGAAGACGCAGCTTTTAAAAAAATCAAGGACCTTATTACATCTACCAAGGTATTGATACAATATAACGAGACTTTATCCTTAACTCTGACTTGCGATGCATCGCCTTTTGGGGTCGGAGCAGTCCTGAGCCACCTCCTACCAGATGGCAGGGAAGCTCCCATCGCGTTCCATTCTAAAACACTGTCCAAAACCCAACGCAACTATAGTCAGCTTGACAAAGAAGCTTTAGCAATCATATCCGGCATTAAACGTTTTCACGAATACCTCTATGGTCGACCATTCTCTGTCATAACCGACCACAAAGCGCTGTTGGGAATTCCAGCTGGGGACAAAGCCACCCCTAATATTTTGTCACCTTGGATGACTAGATGGTCAGAGTTTCTGGCCGCCTATAACTACACTTTGTTTTACCGACCGGGCCAGTCTATCACTCACGCCGATGCCTTGAGCCATTGCCCATTGCCAGACATTGACACCGACCCTTGCCCCAGCATCTCCACCCTGCAAATCGAAGCCATGCCTAACTTTCCAATGACAGCCGCAGACATTGCCCGCGAAACTTCTAAAGACTGCCTACTTCACAGAGTGCCACCTGGGTTGCTAAAGGGTGGCCGGAGTCTGACTTAAAAGACTGCATGAAACCTTTTAAACAGAGGCAAACTGAACTTTCTTTGCTTAAAGGGTGCATACTTTGGAGGGATCGGGTTGTTATTCCACCAAGACTGAGAGATCCGATTTTGGAACTGCTTCATGAGGGACATCCGGGAATGGTCAAAATGAAGAGTTTGGCCAGAAGTTATGTTTGGTGGCCAGGGTTGGACAAAGATATTGTAAATTGGGTTGCTGGTTGCAAACTGTGCCAAGAATCCCGGCCCGCGCCCCCGCATGCACCTATCGCTGAGTGGGAACTGCCCAGGGGCCCCTGGTCGAGGGTTCACATAGATTTCGCAGGTCCGATGAGGGGTTGCATGTTCCTGATCCTAGTGGATGCTTACTCCAACTGGTTGGAGGTCAGCCTCATGCAATCTACCTCCTCGGATGCTGTTATTCGACAGCTCCGTAAATTGTTTGCCACGCACGGATTACCTGATGTCCTGGTTTCTGATAATGGGCCCCAGTTCACCTCCACAACGTTTGAGGGTTATTTAGCTAGTTTGGGAATACGACATGCCCTAACCGCGCTGGCCCACCCGGAGGCGAATGGCCGAACTGAATGTATGGTTCATTTTACCAAAGAAACCCTTAGCAAATTAGGCCATGGCCCTATTCAGGAACGCATTGATAAACTGTTATCAATCCAGCATACCACGCCTAGCACAACCACGAATAAAACCCCGGCCGAATTACTCATGGGGAGGAAACTACGCTCCCCTTTGGACCGCCTACACCCTAACTATTCCACTGAAAAACCGGTAGACTCCTCTAGCAAACTCCGCAGTTTTAAAATTGGGGACCTAGTCTATGCAAAAAACCTGGTGGGACACCCCTTATGGGTTCCAGCCACCATCACCCAAATCACTGGCCCACGGTCATACCGCCTTACCACCTCTGACAACAGAGAATGGAAACGGCATATTGACCAGTTACGATCCCGCACCCTTACCAGACCATACGAAAACCCTGGGGGGGAGGGGATCAACCAATCACTCAAGAAGGAGTATATCCCCAAACAAACAATGACAACCTAACACTTTCACAAACGCCCTCACCACTAGCCCTGGTCGACGTTCGCGGCTATGCACCTGAGACTGAAGAACTTCACATCAACGGAAACCCAACCAATGGCGATGAATGTCCAATCCGGGAAGGGAGCGGCCTAGCCATCTCAACTAATCGAGCAAAGCCCGTTAGGAGCGGCCTGGCCGGCTCGACCTTCCAGACGGTTCCACGACCAGAGACAGAAGGACCAACAGGTCCATCCACACCGGCCGATAGCGATGGAGTGAATGACTTGCACAGGTCCAGTCGGACCCACAGGACCCCTGCCTACTTGCGTGATTACGTAACCTAGGTGGAGCTCTTGATTGGTCGGACTGAACCAAGAGGGGAGGGGTGTTTTGTATTCAAATACTTACCCGCGATTGGTTACCGTTTCGGCGGGAAGTGCAAACCCCTGTCATTGGCTGGCGAGCCACGAGCAGCCTATATAAGAAAGGCTGCTGCGGCTCTTCGGCATTCAGATTCCTGAAATAAACAAAAAGAGCTAAATCACTGAATGTGTGTGCCTCGTTCTTCGGCCGCCAAAACACACACGAAGAAAGAAAAACAACAACACAAACCAGGCAAGATAAGGGCTGGAGGATGTCCACAGATAACACATACTGGGAAGGACACCAAACTCAAAGAGAAACTAGAGATATTTACATGATTGTTTCCAGCGTTTGCCAGAATGCAGGTCCAAACTCTTATTCAGTTGTCACACCTGCAGCCCATGAAGAAGATCAAAGCCCTCTTCTCCTGAGGAGACCACATCTCTCCCTTATCCTCTCCTCCCTGTGTGCTCTAGGATGGATAGAGGATGGGCCTGGGTCCTCCTCTGACTTCTCAGCCGGCCTCTGCCCTTCCCCAGCCTCCTCCACAACCTCCAGAGCCACACTTCCACTCCCTGTCGGCTGTTCCTCCTCTCCCTCAGAGTAGTCTCCACCAGGGGCATGACAGAAGGGTGAAGGATGTGTGTTTGTGTTTGTGTTTATTTTCATGGTCATGGTCATGATGTGCACTGAAGATGGTGTTTGATTTTGTTGTATGAAGTGCAATGACAATAAAGTAGATTAAACTAAACTAAAGTAATTGAAAAATGAAACCAAATGCAATCACGTTTATTTTTTATTTGGTATGGGATATTAAGAAAACTGGTACTGCATCTAAATTATTATTTATGACCCCACAATCATGTAATGGAAAGAACTGGATTTTCTATTTTTACATATACTAGAGCAGGAGTCACCAACCTTTCGGACCTCAGGGACCAATAAATTCATAATTTTAAATCCTGTGGACCACTAATATGATCTGCCTAATGACTGACTGGGTGGGTATGGTTAGGTGGTCATCTGACTGGGTGGACATGGCCAACTTGATGTCACATCGAGGCTTTACTCACCCTCCCCTCCCAGCCACTCCTCACCTGCCCACCCGGGCTCTTTAGGGCTCCAACAGGAAGCAGTTATTGGAGCTAAGCAGCCCCCATGAGAAAGAGTTGGCAAAACAGTTGGCTCAGTTCAAATTGGATCTGACCAAGAAGGAGGCTCAGTAGAAGCACCTCACTGATGATTACGAGCATAGGCTTTCCAAGCAGAAGGAAGACCTGCAGGAATGCAAGGCCAGGTAGTGGCACCTGAAGGCTCAGCAGACTGAGATGGTCAGCCAGTTCCAGGCCATGATGCAGTCCCACTGGAACAAGCCCTCTGGCTCTTTGCCACCAGCAGCACTTCCTTCCAGTCTTCACCCAAAGCCCCGCACTAGGAGGCTGAAGCAGACCCAAGTTGGAATTTCTGCCCCCCTCCAACCCACAGAAAAAGATCCCAAAGGGGGAGACTCTCTACAGCAACACAAATGTTTATAGTATGTATCCGGCCTAGGGGCCATAGTTTGAGGTCTCCTGATTTAGTGCAATATACAGAATGCAAATAATTTTTTTGCGGACCACTAAAATTTTCTTGTGGACCACAAGAAAGCTTGTTATACTTTCTCCCACATCTTTTTTCTTAAGTCATATTTCTGTTTTACAAATAGATTTGTAAATGTTGACTATTTCTTTTTTTTAATTTAAAAACTGAATGATAATGTAGTAGACAAATATAAAGGTAAAGGTTTCTTCTGTCCAGTTATGTTCAAATCTAGGGAGTGGTACTCATGCCTGTTTCTTAGCCAAGGGAGCCAGCATTATCCAAAGACATTTTCGATCATGTGGCCAGAATGACTAAATGCTGTGATGCACGGAACGCATGGAATGATGTTATCTTCCCACCAAAGTCGTACCTATTTATGTACTTGCATTTGTATGCTAGGTGGGCAGGAGCTGGAGCAGGTAATGGGAGCTCACCCCATCATGTGGCACTCGGGTCTCAAACCTTGGCTGTCAGCATCTATAACCATTGAGCCACCATGCCCCCTAATAGACATATATAGGGATTATACATGTCCCAGGATAATGTTACAAGATGTGGTAACCGGGACCAGAAATTTTGTCTTCTGATTTTTTGGGCTCGTGCTGGAGCCCATCCTCAGATAACTTCTTTCTAGCAGAGTGTATCTTGTTCTCTAGAGAGAACTCTACTAGACAGAAGTTCCCTGAAGATGGGCTCTACCATGAGTCCAAAAGCTTGGAAGACAAAACCTCTGGTCCTGGTGACTGACTCAGATTGGATCCTACAATATATAGGGATTAATTAAAAATAAAAGAAATACATAGTCCTTTGCGTTAATCCTTTGCATTTTTTGCAGCCTATCAATGTACAAATATAATATTTTATCGCTGTTATATAACTATCATAAAACTATATTTATCCACAACAGTTCAACAGTCTCTTTCCATCCTCCCTCCCTCACTTCCTTTGTTCTAAATGCCAAAATTTAAAAGTGACAGAGGCATTCAGGAATTTTAAGGGATAAAAATAAAAATATTTACCTGAAATCTTGGGTTATCCATTTGCTCTTAATTTCCTAAAGCTATAGCAATGCTATTTTGGCTTCATAAGATTCCTGACAGAGATACTGCAATGCTGAAGAAAGAGTGTGTTTATCTTTGATGAGGGCTGTAACAACTGTCATCTTCTAATTAACCTTGGCTGATCTCAAAAAGCAGCGACTGAATTGCATAGTTACCTGGATGGAGGAATCATCTGCAAATTCCAAAGTTGCAGTTAGACTAAGCAGTTGAATGGAGGAGGAGGAAGGCACCAGTAAACCACTGATACATCAATGCCTAAAAACTGGATGGAAATTGAGATTCAGTCAGTGGGGATCTCTACCGAGACCTGATGGTCCCAAATTCCCAATGGTAACCCTAGTTCCCACAGATTGCATGTTTTGGCAATGTCCTCTGAGATGTTTTAGCTTAGGGATCAAAATGAAATGAAATGAAATAATAATCAAGGAGAGAAGCAACCTAGAACTAAGAAGAAATTTCTTAACAATTAGAACAGTTAATCAGTGGAACAACGTGCCTCCAAAAGTTGTTAATGCTCCAATGCTGGAAATTTTTAAGAAGAGATTAGAGAATAATTTGTCTGAAATGGTGTAGGGTTTCTTGCCTGAACAGGGGATTGGACTAGAAGGCCTTCAATGTCCCTTCCAACTCTGTTATTCTATTCTATTCTATTCCATTCCGTTCTGTTCCGTTCTGTTCTATTAATATTTAGTGCTAGATAGATCTCTGTCCTTATACTGTATAAATATAGTTATTGGTTTGGGCTGAGGAGAAGCCTGTTCTCCTCACAGGGACTCTGTTCCATGATCTCATTCGTTATTTTACAGTAATTAGAAACACTGTTGCATTTTTATGTCCTTAACATTTATTATTAGTGGTTGAGAACCACCTAGCTAGACTTTTTTAGGAACCTTATCAATAACTTGTAAGCAACAGAGCAGAGTTCTGTTTCCTTAGCACTGGGAATGTACTGATCTTCAGTCAAAGGAATAGCATAACTGACAGCAGAAGCTTCACTGGCGTTACTGCTGAGCCCCATATTTTTTGAAGAGATCATTAGTCTTTCTGTTGGAAAAATAATTGTTTATTTTAAACAATTTGGATCAAATAGGAATTATTATCACATATCTCTAATGAACACTTATCTCCAATGAACTTGCTTTTTTATCAAATGTTTCCCTTCTCCTCCTTCTCCTCCTTCATCATCATATGGAGTATTATTAATGCTTTATAAAGCCTTAATAAGACCAACTTAGAATACTGCATTCAGTTTTGTCACCATATTATAAAAAAAGACATAGAGACTCTGGAAAATGTGAAGAAAAGAGCAACAAAGACGATTAGGGGGCTGGAGGCTAAAATATATCAAGAACAGTTGCCGGAATTGGGTCTGTTTAGTCTAGTGAAAAGAAGGAATGGGATGACCTGCTGTTCCAACATTCGAGAGCTGCCACAAAGGAGAAGGACTCAACTTATTTTCCAAAGCACCAGAAGCCAAGACAAGAAACAATGGCTGGAAACTAATCAAGGAAGAGAATCAACCTAGAATGAAGGAGAAATTTCCTGACTGTGAGAACAATTAACCAGTGGAAGGACTTGCCTTCAGAAGTTGTGGGGGCCTCACTGGAGGCTTTAAAAAGTGATTGGACAGCCATTTGGAATTAGGGTCTCGTGCTTGAGCAGGGGATTGGACTAGAAGACTCCTGTTGGGCCTGGTTCAGGTGAACCCGTAGCTCCGAAGATCAGCTGGGAGAGAACCGGTGTGCTCCGACAATAAGCTGTTGGGTGCACCTGCCTGCCCCAGCTCTAGTCTGTGCTTTATTTCCAAGTTTTCCAGCTCAGTTGCTTCGCTTGGCACAGCGGATTGCCATGTGCCAGCTGTTTTACACACAGGGCTTGCAGCAGAAGGTGAGTTGCAAATGCTGCCCAGGTGCAAAGTGCACATTTAGCACGCATGCATGCAAAGCGCGTGCTCAACGAATCGGTTGTTACACTAGTTGAACCCCACCCCCCTTGCCTAAAGGTCACTTCCAACTCTTTTATTCTGTTCTGTTCTGATGAATAATCTATTTATAAAGAGAACGACATTTATACTTTTTCTCAGATACAGGCAACCAGTGGGGGAAAAAATACTTATTGAAATACTAGTTTAAAAAATGAGATGAAAAAAATGTGGCCATGATGTGCGTTTTCCTCAAAAACATTTAATATGCATATGGAAGTTTCTTTGAAAATATATATTACTTTACAAGCAATTATTTTAATCATAATAGGTTTGCTCTGACGTACAGGACTTAAATCCCTTGTTCATCTGTGTAGTAAACCTTGAGAGTCCTCTTGACCTAAGGCCGTAAGAATGACCTTCTCAAGTTAGGAATTGCATGATAAGCTCAGCTTGGCACGACACGTAGGCAAATAGTTACAGGAACTAGCTGACCACAAAATATCTTGTTAATAATCACGTTATCTTAGCACACAACAGTGGTTGCATCCTGCCATGGCGCCATTAGAATTATACTTCCTTGCTCCTCTTCACATATGTCTCGCTCCCCCCGCCCTGATAAAACTGCAAAATAAAAGAGGGTGGTGCGTTGCAATCGGGGGACTTCTTCATCTACCCCGGGCACAACGTGCTCTCTCACCTTGAGAAACTATGGTGTATGTGTCAATTATTGATTCTAGTACTTAAGTACTCACCCTCGCGAGGGTCCCTCTAAATTTCACCCCTGCGGGGGCTCTACGGGCTGATCAGAGAACCTAAGGACAACGAGCAAACCGCGACAACGCGACACATCTGAGCCTCTCTGACAACCGTGTTGCCTTCCAAAGTGCTAGAAGCAGACTTTATTTAAAAGGAAACCAAATCGTATTAAAAGATAGACCTGGCCTGTGTATTTATAAGGACTATGTGATATGTAATATTGGAGAGTGATAGATCTGGAAGATATAGCAATAGTTTCCCAAATGTGAGTGACTGATGATTTCTGAAAGAATAATTCATCAATTCTAGTCTCAAATCCCAAGAGATCTCTTGGTGATACAGTAAACAAGAATCACAAGACATCCTGCAAAATGCCTAGCACAGATCATAAACCCACACACCGAATGCAGATAATCAATAGCTATATTGTCTTTTGCTGCTATGAATCTATGAGGGAATGGTCCGTGAAGAGCAGGAAAAAAACCCAAAATGCTAATTTTCTCTTTTATTTTTGCTCAGACTCATTTATGAAAGAGCAGCTCGTTTCCTCCTACAGTTCCATTTACAGTGCCAATTCAACTGGCAGTATATTCAAATGGGACTGAAGAAGGATAATGGCCTCCATCATATCTGAAGGCTGCAAATCTATCCTCAAGAGGAGAATTCAAGAAGAAATCCATCTGGACAGCTGCCACTGCTGGTCCTCAGAACTATATCTGCTCCCTGAGGCAACTATCTCCTTCCAGCTAATGATAGGGCCAGTCATGTACAGTCCTATTTTAGCATATTCTCTCAATTCTGCCATGTTAGGGACTAAAGATTAGAGCTTGTAGAAGGAGTACCCTGCCCTCTCATAAGATAATGCACTGTCTTCAAGTCAATGTTAACACCTGGACTAATCCTGAAAGTTACTTGACAAGATTTTTTCAGAAGTGGTTTGCTATTGCCTTTCTCTTAGAACTAAAAGAGAGACACTAGCCCAAAATCACCCAGGTGATTTTCTGCCTATTTCTGGACTAGAACTTGCAATCTTATGGTTTCTAACCTGGTGTCAATCATTACACCAAATTTTTAATTGATAGTTTAAATTGTAACATGCTGAACTAATGTTCCTATAGCTTATTACTTATTAGATACAGGTAGCACAGTGGTTAGAATGCGGTACTGCAGATTACTTCTGCTGTCTGCTGTCTGTAGTTTAATAGTTTGGCAGTTCGATTCTCATTGGCTCAAAGTTGACTCATCCTTCTATCCTTCTACGTTCAATAAAATGAGGAGCCAGATTGTTGGGAAAGAATCAATAAGCTGATTCTGTAAACTGCTAAGAGAGGGTTGTAAAGCACAGTGAATAGTATATAAGTCTAAGTGCTATTGCTAGTCCTTGGCTTATGACCATAATGCATCCTGCTCATGGTGACTATGGGTCATAATGATCATGAAGTGAATAATCCACATGACTGACCTGATTACAGCAATCATTAAGCCACAGTTACTAATATAAATCAATTGTTTGCTATGACAGGTTATGCCAAAACCTAGAAGTAAATTTCTTCTGGAATTTCATGTTCAAATGATTGTGGGGTCCTGCAAATGCCTATAAATGCAGGCCAGTTGGTAAGCATCCAAACTGTGATCACATGTCCACAGTGAGAGGGCTCCATCATAATTTAGGAACCGGGTTAGAAATACTCCCCCGAGAGGTCAGTTGTAACTTTGAATATTTGTTAGGTGTTAAGTGATCAGTCATAAGTGGAGGACTACCTGTGCAGAACTTGATTCATATTTCAATTGTTGTAGCTCGTTGGCTGCCAGCAGAGCTAGCTGCAGAGTCAAACAAGGAAGTGGTAGAGGGAGAGCCTGGGCCAGCTTTGGAGCCTTTGGAAGGCTCTGATAAGGAAACAGCATCAGGGACAGAGGCAGAGCTGTGGCCTTCCACCCCCCCTCAGGTGGAGAGGCAGCTGTTTTTGGGGCCTGAGCTGAGTGAGGCAGAGGAAGAGATGGGGCCCATCCCAGATGCACGTGTGCATAGGGAGGAAAGAAGAGGAGAGCAATGGAAAGCAATAAGCTAGCTCTCAAGGAAAAAGCAGATGTGGGCACTAGCCAGCCCCTTCCTCACTGGGAAATAAATAGGAAGGGTGTGGGAGTAGCCGGTTGTCACAGACAACCATTTGCTTTTAGGATACAGCAAGTAATTCGGATTTCTTGACCAAATCTGTTGGAACTAATTATGTTTGATTTGTGTTTATCCATGTTAATAAAAACCTGTCTGAAAAGGGGTTTGTTTTTACTCATGAATAAGCGGCTTATCATTACTTGCTAAGGCTGGGTCAGAACAACAGTTTCTGCCATTGGCAGGGATGAATTGTTCTTTTTGCAATATGTTTCAGGTTGCCAGTCTTCCTCATGGTGACAAGACATTCAGGATGATGGATCAGGACCCTGTTTATTTTACTGTACTTTAGCATGCAGGAAGTGATTGGTCATTCAGAATCACTGAGGAACACAAATTCATTTGTTTTCTTTCAGGAATATGTATCCTATAGGAATTGCAGCACTGACATTTGAAATATGAAAGCATATGAAAGCAAATTCTTGTCTTGCCTGTCTTCCCTGTAGTGGCATCGAGGATGACATTTATGAAGAAAAATTCTACTTGGGAAAAATTCTACTCGTCTAAAATATGTTCAATCTTTTGTTTGTTTTAAAAAATCTTGCTGAGTGAGATCTTTATATCCACAGTTTAAAATAAGTTGCAAAAAAGCAATTGTGAAAGTCTGCTATTGAAAGACCCATAGCCCTGTGATACATTACAGACAGATTATTACTGTCTGTAACTGCCAGGCTACATCAAATCAAAGCATTTTCTGCTTCCAGCTGTGGCTAAAGAAATGCCCACGAGGGTGAATGATCATTTGCTGATTTCTAGCTAAAACGAGTTTTAATTTTTTCACGGATCTCTGTGGAATCCCTGAGGACATTTAAAAACAGTTTTTCAATGTGAAGTAGGAGGTTCTTATCTAGACAATTAAAATTTCTACTTTTTAATATTTTTAGATATCTCTGCTTCTGTCACAGAGATCCTGTCTGTTTTCTCCATTCTATTGCATTCATTTTCTCTAATACAGGTAGTCCTTGACTTACAACAGTTCATTCAAAGTTACAGTGGCATTAAAAAAAAGTGAATTGTGACCATTTTTCACACATATGACTGTTGCAGCAATCTGATGGCCACATGATCAAAATTCAGATGCTTGGCAACCGAGTCATATTTATGATGATTGTAGTGTCCTAAGATAATGTGTTCACTTTTTGCATTCTTCTGACAAGCAAAGTCAATGGGGAAGCCAGATTCACTTAATAATCATATCACTAACTTAACAACTGCAGTGATTTACTTAACAACTGTGGAAAGAAAGGTCGTAAAATGGGACAAAATTCACTTCACAAATGTTTCACTTAGCAACAGAAATTGTGAGCTCAATTGCGACTGTATAGGTAACTCACAGTCCAAACACAACCAACTCTGTTAAAAAGTTAGTATCAGTGGGTTTAAAGGAATGTCTCTCAAGTTCAGGAAGCAGATTTAAAGCATTCCTGTTGTGCTTTGCCACTTATTAAATCAGAGGCGAATTCAAATTACCAGGACTGGTTGGGCTCAGAAGCACTCATTGTTTATTTCAAACTGATTTGGGCATGATCGTTTTCTTCCAATCCTTGATTGGTTTTGTCTGCTCTCATTCTCCTGTTGACTTCCTACAGAACTAGTCACGGCAGGGCATGAAACCATAAGGACAACTACTTTGCAGAACCTGAAAGAGCACTGCTTTTGTATATGTGTGTAATTTATGTACAACTTCAATTTTTACTTACCAATTACCTAACATAACTCCGTCATTAGTACATTAATGTTCAGATCCTTGCTCTTTATTCTATCATGTATACTCTGTAGAGTTTGCTGTAAACCATTTGAATTGTTGGCAGTGAGACTTATAGCAGGCACAGTAATTAATTTTGATAGAAGCTTCGCAGACTGACATGACTGTATGACTTGCTAAAATGAAAGAAGGCATCGATGCGCCTATCTGCACAGAAGACTGGAGTATAAAAATCAGGCTTTGTGTCTATTCCTAGAAGAAAAGGCCTAAAATTTAAATCTGGAATAGCCTTTGTGTCTATTCCAGATTTAAATTTTAGGCCTTTTCTTCCAGGTTTTTCAAGGACTTTTAACTATTATTTACCTTTTTTTGACATGATAATGGTTCCCCTACCTCAGAATCACTGGTTCCTTTCTTAACAAGTTTTATCTGTGTGTGTGTGTGTGTGTGTGTGTGTGTGCGCGCGCGTGTGTGCACACGTGCACACACACACACACACACACACACATATCCACAAAAACATACTGAAACACAATAGAGACCCAGAAGATGGACAAACCTATGGAACAGCTGTCCTGCCCTACATAAGAGGAACAACAGACAACAGACATGGAACAGCTGTCCTGCCCTACATAAGAGGAACAACAGACAAAATCAGCAAGATACTATGCAGGCATCGCACCAAGACCTAGAAAACCAAGGCATATATGAAGTACCCTTTCCATCATGCCCTGCCACATACATAGGACAAACCAACAGAAGGATAAGTACCCGCCTTGAAGAATACAATAAAAAAGCTGGAACACACTTCCTCACTAGTCCAAAATATGAAAGCCACAGGTCATAGCATTGACTTCAACGGCACCAAAACCCTAGCTGCCATAGAAAACCCCGGCTACAGAATCATCAGAGAAGCCATAGAAATTGATAAAAGACCTAATAGTATGAATAAAAGAGATGACTCCACCAGACTATCAATCATCTGGAAACCTACACTCACCAACAAAAAAATCTCTATACCACAATCCAGGCAAACACCTGGACACAAATAGACCCCCCCTAATACCTCCAGCCCAAACATGCCCCAGCCAGCTACCCAAATAAAACCTAGCATCCTAATAAAAATTATCAGCCATTCACAAGAAACCAAGCTGCACTAAGAAACCCCAATGCACAAAACACAATGTCGCCAACCAATCAAAAACACAGCAACTCGAAGATCAATAAAAATAGACCTAGACTCCTAGCCAATCAGGATGAGGAAAAACTATTCAAATATAGCAGAAAGCCAGCACCAAATTCAAACAAAAAATGGCTGCCAAGCTTGACACACAAAATTAAAAAGAACCCAATACACAAGCCTGAGGATAGCAGATGAGATTCTGCCGAAACGTTGCCATAATAAAAGCACAAATATTACGTGGGAAAATACCCAAAGATCTCACTCACCATCTTCAGGCTGGTGCTTTCGGCTTTGTGGTTGTGAGAGCAAAGCATGATCTGAGCTGCTATCTCCCTATATATACTGGTGAGGAGGTTGGCTGTGTTGTCATTTCTTGATTGGTTGATGGAGTTGATGTTTGCAGATTGGCTGGTTTTTTCTTAAGAACATGTGTGGCTGAGGTATTGGCTGTGTGTCTATCAGCCTCCTGTGTTGTTAACTTGGGTAATGGGCAGTGTGATGACCTTCTGGGTTCTATTGTTTTGACATCCTGGGTCTTGTGCTGTAATCTCCTGGGTCGTAATGATCTGGGTAATGGCTGGGTGAAGACCTTCTGAGTTCTAATCTTGTGACCTCCTGGGTCTTGTACTATAATCTCCTGGGTCGTTGGCTGTGTTGCAACATCCTGAGGTTTTGTGGTGTAGCTTCCTGAGTT
This sequence comes from Bungarus multicinctus, assembly GCA_023653725.1. NCBI lineage: Eukaryota > Metazoa > Chordata > Lepidosauria > Squamata > Elapidae > Bungarus > Bungarus multicinctus. The sequence continues at coordinate 216,953,944 of CM042834.1, forward strand.
CTGTGATGTGATATCCTGAGCAGGTGGCTATGATGTGACATTCTAGGTTTTGGTTTGGCTCTGAGTTTGAGACCTGGCTCTGTGTTCATGATATGTGTTACACACACACACACACACACACACACACACACACACACACACACAGATATATATACACACAGACAGACAGACACATACTCCTTCAATAGTGTCCAACTCTTGGTGAGTCTAAGTGGCCAATTCTTTCCACATCTTCTGATCTTGTACTACTTTGAGTTGTTTGATACTCTTGCTGATGTCAGCTTTGATGGTATCTAGCCACCATGTTCTTTGGCAGCCTTATTTCATTGTTTCATCAAGCATCCTTTTTTGTATATCCCATTAGTGTAATTCTTCTGGGACATTCTTTAACCTCCTCTCTTTTCATACCCCCCCAAAATGCAATCTATTCCACATTCAGAAACTCTCATCACTCTGGTATCATTTACTAAAACTAACTCTTTCACCATAAACTAAATGCTTTCTAATTTAGTCCTTTGCCCTATGCACTGTGAACAATTTTATGCTAAAATGAGATATTAAAAAAATTTTTTCCTAAGCAAATATCTTCCAATATTCACCATGCTTATTTATTGTGCCTTTTCAAATGGCTGTATAATCTCTCACCTCATTTCCATTCATTCCATCATGCCTTCTAACTGAATAATTTCTTCACATTCATTCCAACACTGATTCCTAGTTCCTCCATTATCAACATTATTCACAATGTTCACAACACACACCTATCATCAACTATGAATTACAACTTTCACATACACCCACAACAATTTGGATCAACCTGGAAACCGCTTCTGGATTTTGTGCTTGAGGTAGAAAAAAAAGGAAGCTTTGATTTTGGATTTTATCGATTAGAAAGATTTGATGGTATAGAAATGGCTAATTTAAACTATTATCTAAAATGTTGTGTTTTGATGTTACTATCCTAATCTATGACACCAAAGGGAGTCAGAAGTCAATGCCTTTTCTTTCTTTTCCTCCCTTCTTTTCTACACTTTTCCCTTCCCTATTTTTCCTACGATATGCTTTCGTATTTTTTTTTATATGTTGTACCATAAACCAATAAAAATTGTTAATTGTTATAACAAGCAGGATCAATGTTTCTGAACTTGGCTATGTTTTTCTGGGAACTGAAATCCACCCACCTTTTAAGATGTTGGGGCTGAGAAACATTGATTTAGATAACTCCAGTTCATACTTTCTTTATATACATTTTAGCTCTTTCCATCGTAAGTAATCTTGTATTTTCATTTCCATGCGTGTATTCATCAACTCTACTCCACAGAACTGGGATATCATTTGTTTTCTATCAATTTCCCAATTGCAAACCCATTTTTTCTTTTATCATTCATTTGATTAATTAATTCTTAACTCTTTACAATATTTTAAATTCTAAATCATGGTCTTTCATATTCCCTGGTTATCAAGAGATGGACCAATAAATATTGATGACTATTGCCCATCATAGTTGTAGTCAGTTAAAGTTTTATCATAGCACTTTTAGTAAGATCAAGGCTAAAGTTAATGTTGTGCAAGATGGACCATCCCTTGCTAATAGTAAGGAGGATACTAGGAAATTCTGGCACATTTTTACCAGTTTGCTGAATCTGCAATCAAAGCCCAGTTTTATCCCAGGTGTGGGCTCACCATTCTATGTATCATCAGTCTACAGACTGCTTTGCAAGGCAACATGCTGTGGCTAAGGACTTAACTGAGCAGCAGGAACACATAGAATGCTGCCAAAGTCCAGATATGCAAATAAAGTATAAATGATTTAAACAGAAAACAAATAAATAATGCCAGTTTCCTTGAAGCCACCCTGGAGGCTTGGTTTTGCTTTTTTGCTTTGGTTTCCTGAAACTATCTACCTACCTACCTACCTATCTATCTATCTATCTATTTTGGAGGATTCGTTGCTTACTTAACAGTCATTTCTCCCCAAATTGATCTTTCAATTTATTTTTCCTTGTTCACAGACTCACTCTCTCCTTACTGATAAATTCCTGTTCCCTTGCTAGTTTTTACTGAAAATAGAAAATAGCTTGACCCCTTCTTCTCTGTGGCAGCCCCTCAAATATTGGAAGACTGCTATCGTATCTCCCCTGGTCCTTCTCTTCACTAGCCTAGCCAAGCCCAGTTCCTGTAACCATTCTTCATATGCCTTAGTCTCCAGTCCCCTAATCATCTTGGTTGTTCTTCTCTGTATTTTTGTAGAGTCTCAACATCTTTTTTATAATGTGGTGACCAAAACTGGATGCAGTACATTAGGTGTGGTCTTACTAAGGCTTTATAGAATGGTATTAGTACCTCACTTGATCTTGATTGTATCCCTCTGTTAATGCAACTTAAGATTGCATTGGCTTTTTTGGCTGCTGTTGCACACTGCTGGCTCATATTTAGCTGGTTGTCCACTAAGACTCTAAGATCCCTCTCACAGTTACTGTTATTGAGCCTGGTTTCACCCTGTCTATATGTGTACTTTTGGTTTTTCTTGCCTAAATGTAGGACTTTACTTTTCTCTACATTGAATTTCATTTTGTTAGATATGGCCCAGTATTCTAGTCTATCAAGATCCATAACTTCAGGCACAAGTCATAAGTCATTTCATTCAGTGCTATCATAATTTTGAACAACCACAAATGGTCATATGTCAAGGACTTTCAAATGTCTGTATCACAGTTATGTATAAGAATAGAAAAGAGAGCAGATCTTTGCATAAAAAGGATACAGAGTAATTCATAGATCCAAAAGAAATTTAGAAACAATTACTTAACAACCACAAGTCAGCCCAGAATTCTGGTTGTGTTTGCAGTCATTAAGCGGGTCACCAAGTGACCTGACTCAATTTAACAACTGTTTTTACAATGGCCATACAAGTCACTGCAGTTTTTAAGAGAATCACATAGTCATTAAGCAAATCAATTATCCCAATGGATTTGGAAGAAATCAGCAAAAAATGCCAGAGATCAGCAAAAAAAGTTGCAAATCACAATCATATTGCAGTGGGACACTGCAACAGGCAACAAATATGAACCAGTTGCTAAGCACCTGAAATGCAATCACATTAAGTTGTAACTTCAAGGATTAGTCATAAGTAACTGTTTTGGGATACATAGCAATTAGTCATTAAACGAGGACTATTATTAAAGTAATAATACTTCCCATAGAGATGGAAAAATCAAGCAGTCTTCTATTTGGGATTCTGGAAAACATCTTGCTTTTTTTTTTTGCTTTCCCTTTGTGTGATTGTTTCCCTTCATACAGGATTATAATTGATCACCTCTTCAAGCAGAGAAAGTTCTCATTAGTTGCTGTCCAAATAAATTGAAACCATTTGAAGGTTGATAAAGAAGATGCTTACAAGCACAGTTATCCTCTGATGGCCTTCAAACACAGATTATGGCCTTAAATTTAGAACTTTTTCTGATCTCCTAATCATCAACTGCTTTTATTTGGATAAAAACAAATAAATGGTCACTGATGCCAATTAAAAAAAATCAATCTTTTTTATAACTTTCTACTAATTTTGGAGAAGCAACCAATTCTGTCCTCATTGTTCAGATTATATGGTGCTTTTCTCTTATATTCTGTTCTAGTGGGCAATTAGATAAATAGTTTTAAAAACCTGGTTGCAGTTTCTTTCCATTCGCCTTGAGTGAAGAATTCCAGAGATAGATGGATGGAGGAATTGGCTACTTTTATTTGGAATGCTGGTAGAGCTCAAATGAACATATGAGGGAAACAATTTCACATTTCCATCTGATTCCAAACAGGCGTGGGCAGTTTGAGAGCAAGGCCAAGTTTTCAACAGCTTCAGGAACACCATCAGGGTGGGAGCCATACAGATCTGCAGGGATCTGTAGATCTTTACAAGAGAGTCATGAAAATATCTTGGGATTTGAATATACGCTACTTCTGGTGCTTTATAAAAAGTCACACCAAGAAGAGCTGGCCCACTGCAGAACATTCATCATTCAAAGACGAAATGAGCAAAGCAAGCCTGTCATTCAAATAATGAAAGAACTGACAAAATGTAATTGATCCACTGGTGGGATTTAAAAATTGTTACTACAGGTTCTGTGGGCCTGGCTTGGTGGGTGTGGCTTGGCTTGGTGGGTGTGGCAGGGAAAGATATTGCAAAATCCCCATTCCCTCCCTCCCTAACTAACCTGTTTTCCAACTCCATTCTCCTGTGAGGGCAACCAAAGAAGACCCAGCAGCTGGGATTTGGGAAGCAGAGGATAGATGGGGGTGGGGCCAGTGAGAGGTGGTATTTGCTGGTTCTCCAAACTACTTAAAATTTCTGCTACCGGTTCTCCAGAACTGGTCAGAACCTGCTGAATACCACCTCTGAATTGATCTATATATAGATATCAGTGCATTGAAGTGATTTATAAACGCAAGAAGCTTGGAGCAAGTTCTTGAATGTATCTGATAATGTTTGTGCCAGAGAACCTTAATACTTAATAGGGACTCAAATAAAAAAAAACACTAAACCCAAACAGACTTGCTTAATCAGTATACTAAATGATTGGTTCACTGTCATTTTATTTGTTCTCTACTGACTGAAAATCCAAACTATCTTTGTCACCCCTAAAAGTGCTTTCAAAATGTATCCAGAGTTACTCTAGTTATAAACATTGGCTTTCAGATATTGCTGAAGCCCAACATTTGCAGCCTTTAGCCAAAATGGCCACCATAACAAATGCCAGGAACTATAATTCAAGGGTCATTTTGCTTTGGGGGGAATCCATTTCCTAATTAGAGTATGACCAAATTCTCTGCAATTCTTTCATTACCCGTACATTAAAGAACAAAATGGTAACAGGCAGCCTTCCAGCAAATGAACCTACCTAACCCAGTGTTGACATTGTTAGTTGCCAAGAGCTGTCAAAAAGCCTCAAGTGGAAAACTTTGTCACCTGATCTCTTCAACTAAAGGTTTGGTAACTGGACTGTATTGGGCCTATGGGATTCTGATTTATGCAGACATTCTATTTGTAGAAACTCCAAACGTTGAGAATAAGAGGCTTCCTCTTCTTCAAACACCTGGCAGGTTGTGCTGAAAAAAGTAGAATAATAAAGAAAAGAAGTACATCCTTTTCTACATGCCGGAATATAAAATTTACTACTATTACTATTTACTACTTACTTACTATTTTTTCCGGGTTTCCAAGATGGCGGGCGGGTGTCTTCGTCGGAGTTTCCTCCGACCTAGCTGGCTTCGGAGGTGGCCCCCCCTTGTCCCCTGGGTCCCCTCGCCAGTGGCAGAGGCAGGGGAAGACCGGGGGAGACCGGCTGTGGTCATCGGGAGCCGGTCGGGGGTCTGCCAGAGCCATAGGGTCGGCGGGAGTGACAATGTCGGCGCGGCGGCCCCAGCAGCCTCAGAGTGATCTCGGAGGCTTCGGAGGCTTCGGAGACGGCATTTCCGGTGGCCCCTGGAGCGTCGGTGGTTTCGACGGCCTCCGGGGCGAAGGCGCCGTTGCGGTGCGGCCCCGGCAGCTTCGCGGTAGGCGCAATGACCCCGGAGCCCCGGGAGCGGCATTGCCATGGGCGAGCTGCCCGGGGAGCCTTGGAGGAGCCTCGGTGGCCTTGTTTCGGCCGCGGAGGCCGTGGAGGCCTCGGAATAGCCTCCGTGGTGGTAAGTAGAACACACACCCACCCAATCAGAACACAGCCAAGCCCCCACCCAATCAAGTCACACCCCCACTAGTAGTTAAAAGGAAGATGCAGCTGCAAGCTCACATTACTCTGAGAAGCACAAGGCCGAAGACACAAGCCTGAAGATGATGAATGAGACTTCATCGAAACGTCGCCTAGATATTTCCAATTCTACGCGGGAGAAAACCCGAAGAACCAAAGATCCACATACAAATACCCGCGAAAACCTCTGAAAACAAATATATATATATATATCTTACATATTCAACTTCATATCTTATCATTCTTTTACCAACTTCTCACAGTAATATCATTTTCATTCTTATTCAATTAAATTTCTTTTATCTAAATTTCTATATCTTTTTATTCATTATCCTTATACCTTTGTCTGTCTTGTTTACAATTTTATATATTCTCTTCCAACGTTCTTAAAAAGCAAAGTTGCCCCTATAATTGCCAATCGGAGTACAACACCCTTGGATCTTATATTTATAGTTATATGCAATCTCATCAAATAATAATTTTATACATTCAAATTTCTAATATCTATTTTATATCCTATGAATCTCATCCTTCATACTCTGGTTGGTATTTCTCCTTGCAAGTACAAAAAGAAAGATTCTAAACAACTAATAAAAACATTGTATATATATAAACATTAGCAAAATAGTTATCAGATTCATTCTAATGCTGGTATGAGCCTTATAAATCTTTCACATTTCTTTTCAATACTTAACTATCTTTGGAAACAGCTAAAATATTTCTCTCTCTTCTTCATTCTTACATTAATTATTAATAAATATACCATTGAATAATTTTTTCAATTTTATCTAATAGGCAAATTAATTATTCAAATTCATTCTAATAGTTAGTATATAAATCTTTTACCTTTCTTTTCAATATTTTATCAATCTTTAAAAATAATTACGCTGTTTCCCTCCCTTCTTTATTGTTTCATTATTTATAAGTAAACATGTCTTAGCATAATAGTACAGTTTTATCTCATGAATTTCATTCTTTTACCAATTTCTCACTATTTCTCCTTTTACTTCTCTTAATTTTCTTTTATAGTTATATCATTATCTTTCTTATTCAATTAAATTTCTTTCACAGTTCTTTTCAATATTTAACAATCTTTGGAAACAGCTAAAATGTTTCTCTTCCTTCTTCATTCTTACATTGATTATTAATGAATATACCATTAGGTAATTATACAGTTTTATCTAATATGCAAAATAATTATTCAAATTCATTCTAATAGCTGGTATAAATTCCCTTATAAATCTTTTACCTTTCTTTTCAATATTTTATCAAACTCTAAAAATAATTACACTGTTTCCCTTCCTTCTTTAAATAAACATACTAGACATAATAATACAGTTTTATCTCCTAAGTTACTTACATATTTCATTTCTAACACATTACAATATTCTACTGTCACAGCCCTATCTTTAGTACCTTTACAGAGTTCTCAATTTTAACTTGATTTAACATTGTCTCTGTGTTTTCTAGCTGATCAAATACCTTTAATCCTAGTACGTTTCCCTTTTTTCTTTATTTCCTGCTTTTGTCCCTCGTAATTTCTTTCCCTTTCTATCTTCCCTCACTTTTTCTCATCCCTTCTTTTTATAACCTTCTCTCTCTACTTTCCACTTCTGTGGTTTACTTTTCTGCTTCTCCTTGCTGCTATGTTTCTTTTTCAAAGTATATTTCTTTTTGGCTGTTTCCTTTAATCTGAAACTTTTACCTCCTTTTCCCCTTTTTCCCCTTTTTACCACACATTGCATTGTTTCAGTAAAAATGGCTTCTTTTTTTGTCCCGCCCCTCTTTTTCCTCTTGAAGCTTTTCCTTTTGCTTTTCATAGTTCAGGATCTCCATTTCAAGAAATTCAAATACGAAGCCGAAGGATCTTCCTTCCTTTTCTGCCTCTTCTTTCTCTTTTTTAAGATACATTTTCAATTGCTCCAGGAATGATGCCATTTTAAACAACCACCCAATTGACTTTAAGTAACAAAAGAAAAAATAAACCAATCTCTTCTTTTTCTTTTTAAAATCCCCAGGCTGTTCTTTCTTGTTTTTTCTTTTCTTTCTGTGGGTTACTGTATCTTTTAATAAAATTTCAATTACAATGTATTTTTGGGAATCTTTTCAAAATTCACTGTTAATTCCCTTTTTTCCAAGTGAAACTCCGTTTTTTATTCCAAACTCCACCCTTTTATCTCCTCTTCTCCTTTTTAAGACTTTCAAATAACCAAAAAAATAATAATTCTTTGTTCTCCCCTTGACACTTAAATTTCAGCTTAAAATAGCCTATTAGTGTCAAAGTAGGTTAACATAAAACTTCTTTTCATACCATTTGTAGTTGTCAATATAAAAATAGGAAAAAGGATTTTTTAACCTCCTTTTCTCTCTCCTTCGCCACCTATTACAATTTTCTTTCAGAGGTATCCCTCTAAATACTTTTAGCTTCAGGGTACCTTGCTTAGATGTTTTCTATATTTAGCCCGGTCTGTCCTGCTTTCCTCTTTGTCTTCCTCCTGCACATTCTTATCCAGTCAGGTTCTTCTTTGTGGCAGCCATTTCTGACCGCCGCTGGCCGCCTTCGGGAAAGGGAGTTTGACCAGCCAAGGAGGAGAGATGCGGCTCCCCTCAACTTGGCTAGCAGTCTCCCCCATCTTCACCACCTCTACGGGGTGGCTTCAGCCCCAAATCCAAAGGATCAGGGTGCTCCAGCGGCAAGCATGGATAGAAACTGTGCACAGTCGCGGATTTCGGTCCATCGCCAAAGAGACCAGAACTGGAAGTCTGCAAAGACAAGTTCTTATATTCCTGATTAGTGACATTCTACAAATCTAAAATGCTCAAAAAGCTAGTGATGCAATTCTTTTATCTATAAAAAGCTCAGCATATTATTTAACAATACCAACTTACTTCACAACAAGAATTGAGCTTGCAAAAATGGGACAGTTGCCTAAGACTATGAAACATTCTTCAGGGAAGGAGGATGCTAATAAAACTACTGGCACCATTTCTAAATCTACTGTAATGAGGAGATTATCGAGATCACTTTACAGAATCCCAATTGCCTTTAACAGAAGTGGTAGTGGAGTTAATTGTCCATAAGGATATAACTTCAACCTGTGGCTAAGATGGGCACAATTCAAGATTTTTCCTGGAAAAACAAAATAGCTGTAGTTGACCTAATTAGTTGTGAGGTATACCACCATAGACAATAGTGAATAGCAAGAGGATATACCATCAGACTGCATTAATTATATAGTCCCCAAAATTGTTCTGTTGAGTAACACAAAAGTGCACTATTTCTACCCAGTTTCTGGTGGTGCTTAGGACCATTCTGGCTTGCAGGTTTTTGCAGCAAGCCCTTCAATCCAACTTTACATATTTCAACCCATCTAAGGAGGCCACCCATGACCAGAAGCTTTCAAATATTTGCCAGGAAGTTGACTGTGAGAGATATTCAGCTGGAGGTTTTCTATGTGATTTGAGGTTCTGAGGCTGGACCTATAGCATAAAGATAGAACTCTCTGTTGTTATTTCATTAGTGGCTAGGGATTCTCAAAGAATGAATGTGGAAAATATATATGGAAACTGCCACAAGAGGGAATCTTTGGAAATGAAGCCAGATTACACAGAAGGAAATGCATAAAGAGAAGATGCTTGACGGGAATCCAAAGGAAATGGACTGAAGAATCAGGTTCGACAGTTCAGTCATTGTCATCATTTTATAATGCTATCATTCCTGAGCTGCACTAATGAGACTCCAGGAAACTTCAATGTTTGCAAATACCTAGAAAAAAACCCCTTATATTCTACTTAGGTATATAAAGCAAATATCGCTACCTGTGCCATGTTTGTCTACAAATAAGCTTATTTGTAGACAAACATGGCACAGGTAGCTTTCAACTACAGGTATTGGCTCATATCAGTCTGGATCTATTTATGTGGCCTTCCTGTGTGGGGGAGGGAGAGTAGGGCAATTGTAAAGAAACCTAATTGCTACACTTGCCATTAATCATAATTCAAAATTTGCTTCTGCAGCTCATTGTCATAGGAAAAATAATATTCAAAAGCCAGATTTCTGGAAAAGAATAGGATGGAGTTAGCTCTTTGAAATCCCAAACCTAAATATTCTCAGACCTATCATCTTATTTCCCATTGCAGTTCCTAGTTTCTTTTTCAATAAAAGTACCAGCTCATTGCTTTGAACTGATACAAAGGCTTTAAAAACAGCAGGATTTAGTTAATTATTTAGTTAGCACCCTACAGCATTAATAAATTACCCAACATACATTCCCTATTGGAATTGCTTTTCCCCGCACTTTTTCTTTGATCATCATCAAAGGGTCTGCTGAGGGATCAGTTTCATCATTTTTCCAAGACAAATAAACACTCACAAATGGTTTCCAATTAATCATTAGATGGAAAGAATATTAAACTCTGTCCAAGATAAACACAGGCTCGCTCAGTATCTTCAGCGTATCTTTTTCCTAGACTCAGTGCTTTGTAGTTGAGTGGATTTTTTTTAAAAAAATAGCTGTATGATTATTTTACCGAACAGTGTACAAAATACAGAGTTGTAAAATTCTACAGGAGGCAGATGGTGAGAATTTCCAGCTGCACAGAATGTCCTCTGGAATGATTAATTTTGCTCAGGCATAGTATTTGAGATCCTTCCTAGGCACACATGTGTATTCCCCATTAATAATGCCATAGAAGCAAGACATTTACATAAGCTTGTTGTGCTGTGCCTTTGTTATAATTAGAATTTGAATTTGGATAGAACACAGGAATAAAATGATGCTTACTTACTTTGATATCAGGGCATTTGAGAAAGATCCAGAAATTGGCCAATTTTGCATCCTTAGCATTTCTGGATGTTCTCAAAGAAGAACTAGCTGTCAGTATATAGGTTGCTAAGACTAGTAAAACATTGTGCAATCATTTTATGAATAAGCACCCATCTTCCTCAAGACAGTTATTTTGTATCCACAAGTATGCCCACCAACCAGGGTTGGACTTCATATTTCCATTTTTCTTTCTTAGTTACCTTTTTTACTAACACAGCAGTGATCATAAAACATAGCAGAAAGAAAAGACTTCTCGGCTTCTATGTTTCTTTGAATGGCAGATTTTAAAATCTTTGCCACATGTCCTAAAAGACAAAACTCAGTCTCACAGATAGCTTGTAAGAGATAAACAAGGATTCCAAATTCTGCCCAGTTTTAAAGCTTACCGATTAATCTTGAGCAAACCTTGAACAAGGACAAAATACCAACATGGTTAATAAACAAGAAAATTGGGTCCTTTAATGAAGCAGATGTCCCTGTCATTCTGGAAAGTAAAAAAGTGTACTTGAAGTCATACAATAAATATATTCAGAGGTGGTATTCAGCAGGTTCTGACCAGTTCTAGAGAACTGGTAGCGGAAATTTTGAGTAGTTCGGAAAACCAGCAAATACCACCTCTGACTGGAGATTTTACAGTATTCTTCCCCTGCCACACCCACAGAACCGGTAGTAAAAAAAATTGAATCACACCACTGAATATATTGATTGGCCAAAAATATGTTGTGAATATATGTAGAATGGTATATGAAAGGTGACAGAGGGGCAAAAGAATGGTCCTTCTTTTTCCTGTACAATGTTGTTGCTGCTTTTGTGTGCAGTATACCATTTTCATTCTTTTAAAAATGCTGCACAACAGATTGTGGTGCACATTCCTTCTTACCTTATTCCTTCTTTCATTTTATTTGAGGCATTTGAAGCTTCACTTGCAAATGAAGTAGTTCTGTGCCAGGTTTGAGAGCAAAATGGAAGATGTGGCTTTTGCTACCATGCCACTTCTTAAAAAAAAAATAGTAATAAAAAAAGGAAATAAAAGCAAAGCTAGAAAATTGCTTCACTAAATGATATTTTGTTAAATGCCTTTTTTTAAAAAAAAACCCACTACAACCAGTAATGAAAAAGGACCAGCCCATTCATGCTACATAATCTATTTAGGCTATGAGCTTAAAACCGGTCACTTGAGAGTAGGCCTTACTGAATTCCACTGGACTTTCTTTAAGGTCAGCTATAATCAGGGTTAAAGCATGTGACATTCAGTGAAGCCTAAGGCCACCATATCAAGGCTGCAAAAAATGGATATCCAGAAGATGACAGCAATGGCTTCTGTTAGATTGTGGATAATGAGGTGCGGGACTCTCCAGCTTGTTCAACTCTATTTTATTTCTTCTTACAGTAGAACACACTGCAGCCATGGCAGCTCCTTATATAGCTGGGCTGTCCACGGCTCCGACCAGTGGTGGCTGTTTGAATTTCCCGCTTCCGCATTTCAACCAATAGGAGGTAAGTATGCTAATATCTAACGGGTTCAAAGGTTTTTTTGCATCTTTTTACTATTATCTAGTTGTGATCTGGATTTTTGCAGCCTAAATATAGCAGTCTTAATGAAATCACTTCATTTCATTTCATTTTCTATTGCAGCAATCTAAGACCTTCAGCCTACTGTGCCTTCCTAGGCAGCCTGCTGTTAAGTACATTACAGTACAGTGGGTCACTGAGACATCAGTAACATTGCACAAAGGGAGCTAACTTCATACTCTTCAGTTCTGTTGGAATTAAGTTACTTTTGTTGGTTCTTAAACCTAAATGATTTTAAAGCAAGATCGTAGGCAACAGTAGCCTAATTAGAAGAATCATCTGGACTTGAAGGCAAACTTGTTAATCCCTAACTCCAACATTTTTCCATTGTTTTGACCGATCACATTGCTTTATCTATAAAGCAGAGGACAACATTAAAAAAACAGATCATAAATGATGCTTTTTGGAAGTCTATAAACAGATGATATCCAGATCAGATCTTCGCTCTCAGCCTTGAATAAAAGAAAATCTGTTCCAGATTCTTCATTCTGCCTCATGAATGGGGTTTTGGTTAGACTGAAATATATCTCAGTACTGAACCTTCCATGAATAACTTCACCTACTTTTCAGGTCTGTGATTTATTAACTTGAAAGAATTATAGACTTGTAAAGATCACATAATATCCTGTAGGTCACTAATAAAGAGCATGTGTGATTTCCAATTTAACTGAAAACTCTACAATGGAAAATATTCCAGAAACAAAGGTAATGTTTTTACTTGCTTGAGAGGAAAAATGAAATTGCTGAGAAATATTAGGGACTTATTAATTTTCTTGAGTTAAAAGAAACTTTTATATATGAAATTCAAATTATTTATATGACCCTCCATTTCACAACAGTAACTCTGGGTACATACAAGGATTAAAAACTACAGCATACCACAACCAGACCAACTGCAGACCCACATAGAAATGCAATTCCTTCCACCTTCTGAAAGAATAAGAGTTTTTAAAAGGTTAGGTAAAGGTAAAGGTTCCCCTCGCACATACGTGCTAGTTGTTTCCATCTCTAGGGGGTGGTGCTCATCTCTGTTACAAAGCCAAAGAGCCAGCGCTGTCTGAAGATGTCTCCATGGTCATGTGGCCTGCATGACTAAACGCTGAAGGTGCACAGAATGCTGTTACCTTCCCACTAAAGTGGCCCCTATTTTTCTACTTGCATTTATACATGGTTTTGAACTGCTAGATTGGCAGAAGCTGGGACAAGTAATGGAAACTCACTCTGTTATGCGGTGCTAGGGATTCAAATCGCTGAACTGCCGACCTTTCTGATCGATAAACTCAGCGTCTTAGCCACTGAGCCATCATGTCATGTAAACATAATTTAGATTACAGTAATCTAAATGGTATGGGTTGCTATGGATTATATAAATCAACATTATCCTGTAATGAAGAGAAAGTCTAGAGAAATAATATTGTTCCAACATGCATTTTCTTGCTTTTCTCTGCTTCAGTTAAATCCCAAGGGAAGACTGTATTTTTTTCCTTTATTCCCCCTCCAAAAAATGGGAAATTATAAGCAATCAAGGAGGCTTCAGAGTAATGGAAAAGATTGAAATACAACAATAACAGGAGTAGACATTCGCTGTACCTTCTTAAGAATTCAGAAGCTAAATTATAAAAATAAGCTATTTATTCAATAGTTATAAAGAGTTTAACCTTTAGAATTTGAATAAAACTGTGATATAATTAGGCAGGGTTTTGTTTCTTGTTTTCTGTTTTGTTTTGTTTTTTGCTTAGGGGACACATCTGAAATGAATTTCTTGCAAAACAAATAAGTTGAAAAATTAATTGTTGAGAAACAAACTCCAATTCATGGTTATCTACTGGTATTCTGTCAGAAAGGATCGAGGGCTATTTTCTTGCTGCTGTTTTGAATAATTGTGAGTCAGAAATGATTTGCAATAATTCCAGAAAGTTTTCCTATTCACAGTCAGTCAACAAAATTTGTGAGTCAGAAATCCTTATTGATCTACCAACATCATCAAGAAATTATCAGGAAATCCATCTATGTTTGATCACTCTTAATCTATTATCTGAATTATAAAGATAGCATCATTTGAATTAGCTGGGTAAAAGTATCAAAAGGAGAACTGGATATGGGAATACCTTAAGTGAGGTCATCACAGCATGTCCTAGTTTAGAGATAATGGAACAGTATGTTTTTCTGTTTTTGTGAAAAATCTTGCCAGTTACGGTATTTCCTTCTTTTTCTTTTTTAGTTGCAGGATGGAATTGGAAACATCATTTTAAAACAAATGATAAAGGAACTGTAGTTGATTATAACAAATCAACATCAAATCATTATCACTAACTTGATTGTTTTTTAAAAAAACAAACCTTAAATTGCAATCCTTGAATAGTAGTTAGACTTTTTTTAGATAATGTGGTTTGTGCAAAACTGAACACCAAGCATTTTGTTTGGATTGCAATGGCCAATGAGAGGAGAGAAAGATAGAGTATTTCTTAAATGCAATGGTGCAGGCAGAGGTGGATATGCCTCATTCTGCCCATGTGACTCCACTGCTCAGGTTTGGTCAGATCCAAAGGACATCTTCTGAACTATTTCCAATATTTACAAAATCTCTTACATATTATATATTATTATGTAAACCAGATAACTGAACTTTGATCAAATGATCCAGAAATGAATATAACCAATGTCAATTAAGCACTTCAATCTGCATGTAGAGTTTGGAACTATCTAGGTATATAGCTTGCTTCTTGACCATTACATGGACCTCAGATTTTTTTTATCTTTACAGCATTGTGAAGCTGCCTTGAATTATCGTGTTTACTGAAGGATGTTGAGATGTTAATGCTGCCTGGTAGGATTGAAAGTCACTGCAGTTGAAATGTTCCTCATCCGTGAAAAAGAGAAAATCATTATCATGAAATCCTTATATCTCTGACTCTCTGAGCTCTAATATATCAATCAGAAAATGTCTTCGTTTACTTGGGAACCTGAATACTTCCTCTAGAGAGAGGGAGAGAGAGAGAGAATGCTACCCTACCACTTCACACAAGCAGTCTGAGAATGTAATTCCTTTGACTGGAAGGGCCAATTGGATTTTTTAAAGTATGACACTGACATCCAGGCTTAATCAGTGGTGGGATTCAAAAAAATTTATTCCCGATTCTGTGGGCGTGGCTTGGTGGGCATGGTGTGGCTTGGCGGACGTAACAGGGGAGGGATACTGTAAAATGTCCATTCCCTCCCATGCCTGGGGGAAGGTTACTTCAAAACCCATTCCCTTCCCACCCTGCTAACCTGCTTTCCAGCTTTGTTCTCCTGTGCAGGGCAACAAAAGAAGACCCAACCAATCAGCTGAGACTGGGGAGGCAGAGAATAGATGGGGGCGGGGCCACTCAGAGGTAATATTTCTGGTTCTCCAGAACTAGTCAGAACCTCCTGAATACCACCTCTGGGCTTAATGATACATAATTTGGCTCGACTGAAAGAAATTGTCCTTTTATAAAGTTGTCTTTGTTTTGTTATTGCATAGTTCTGTCCTGTTTTTGAATGCAGTTCAATGCAGTTGAACAATGCACTTTTGAATCCACTTCCACTGCATCTGTACCTTTCTCTTCTCTCTTTCTATACATACATGGGTGCCTTTAAAGGCACAGGAGATTTTCCCTTTGCTGATTTCACTTCAAATGATATTTTTCCTCTTCATGTTGGGCAATGTATGAGACTACAGCAATTATTTGGCACCTATTGCTATATTTACTTTTATACATGCTACCTTCTTACCTTTTAACTTCCTTAGAGTTGATTGTTTATTTGCCAGCATGGAAAGATTACAGTTGTTATGAGGTCACCTCGCAGTCAGCTCCCATTCCTAAATAGAGAAGACAGCACCTGAATCCAAATATACCTTCATATAGGTCAGGCCTTTTTTATGTTAGGAAGGGACAGAGAAATCCTGGTAGGCTTTTAAAAGACTGATACAGAACTTAGGAAGAAATGGAAGATAAATTACTGGACTGAAGCAGAAATGAGTGGGTATTAACATCTTCCTAGTCTTCAGAATTAATACTAGAATTTTCAAGCAAATAAGAAAGCCAGGTAAACTGAAGCATAAGGATATTTTGGGGATAGTAATAAGAAACAATTCTGGGCAGATTGTTAGGCAGGTTTTTTTATATCAACTGTTGATATTTTACCTCTTCTAGACAAAGAGCTATGATAGTGTTCTTGGGATCTGTTAAAGCCACTGTCCCAGTTTAACAGTCTACAGCCCCAAGTGCCTCTAACACCACTGGGACTACAATGACCTTTACTTTTTACTTTCCACATCCTCTCCAGACCCTAGTACTCCCAAATTCTTATACCCTTTTCCTGATGTTGCTGTCACTTGGCACCATTATATCTATCATCATCACTATCTTCTGGTCCTTATCTACTACCACAATATTTAGTTGATTGGCTAATATCTGCCTATCTGTCTGGGTCTGGAAGTCCCACACAATAATAGAATAGAATAGAATAGAATAGAATAGAATTGAAACAGTTTATGTCCGGGATGTGAGGGGTCTGTAAATATTTTCACAGCCCTCTTATAATAGATAGAAACTGATCAAAAGAAGAGATTCAACCTAGAAATAAGGAAAAATTTTCTGATAGTGATAGCTATCAACCAAAGGAACAGCTTGCCTTCAGAAGTTGTGGGAAATTCATCAGTGGAAGCTTTCAAGAACAGACTGGACTGCTATCTGTCAGAAATGATATAGGGCATGGGTGTCAAACTTGTGGTGTCACATTGCCATCATGTGATGTATTGTGATATTTTCCCCCTCCACGGCGTTGAGGTGGGTATAGCCTGTGCATCTGGCCTGCGGGCCGCCAGTTTGACACCCCTGATGTAGAGTCTCCTGCTTGGATGGGTGGGTGGACTAGATCAGTGGTTCTTAACCTTTTTGAAAGAATTGCCCCCTTGAGCCATTGAGGAAGTTATCATCGCCACCCCTTCTCCCAACATAAGCTCTCAATCACAACACAGGGAAATAGTTCTTCAATTTATGCAAGTTTTTTGTTTTCTTTAAAATTGTCATCAGAACATATCGATGCAAATAATTTATTTCCAGTCTCTTTCCCATATCTCAACTGTGTGAAAAATTCTGATGCCACCCATCACTTTATTCCCAAACTTCGTGATACATGTATTGCATTATTATCTTATTTATTCAAGACACTTAAATGCAATGACCACTGAAAACAAAACTCAATTGCAAGAAAATGAAATGCCCGAAAAAAACAGTAACATTTAATAATTTAATTACAAGTTAATTTTAAGACGCAAAAAGAAATATAAAAAGGGCATAAGAACAAACCGTGAACAAATCAGAGCGACAAATTTAATGGGTAGAGTGATAGAGGCTGCTGCGCAATGCGCCTGAAGATGAGCGATGCGTATTCACATATGTAGGGCGTTCTGTACTGAAGCTATCCACTAATAGCGAGCAATCTGATGTTTTTGTACGACAGATATACAGCGGTTCAGTGTACGAAAAAAGTCTCAAAAGTGTTCCCAAAATTTCTTGCTCCATTGCCCCCATATTGCCCCCTTTCTGTTCCTTCACCCCCGTATCTCCCCTTTTCATTCCATTGCCCCCCTGAAAAATGAAATCGCCCCCTGGGGGGCAATATCGCTCAGGTTAAGAACCACTGGACTAGATGACCTACAAGGTCCCTTCTAACTCTGTTAATCTGTTAAATCTGTTAAATCTTAGCACTCCTATTCTCTATGACCTTTTGTGTGAACTCCATCTGGACTTGGGAGGTGTAGCCCAGTGCAAGTGTTCCTATACATCAGGGCAGAGGTGGTATTCAGCAGGTTCTGACCAGTTCTGGAGAACCGGTAGCAGAAATTTTGAGTAGTTTGGAGAACCAGCAAATACTACCTCTGACTGGTGATTTTACAGTATCCTTCTCCTGCCACGCCCACCAAGCCACACCCACAGAACCGGTAGTAAAAAAAATTAAATCCCACCACTGCATCAGGGGTGTCAAACTTGCTGCATCATGTTGTCATCACATGATGTATCACAACTTTTTCCCCCTTTGTTAAACTGAAGGTGGGCATGGCCAGCATGTGATACATCTGGCCCACGGACTGTGAGTTTGATATCTTTGCTATACACAGTACTTGGCTGAATGGCTGTGCCATTCAGTGTCTGCTGATCCTGCCTACATCTTACATCTGCCACCATCTCTTAGACTGTCTCTGAGGCCATTCTGTGTACCTTGAGTTCTACCGTACAAGTAATATGGTAGGCCCATTTCTATGCATCTGGTGCTTATTGCCTGTTCTTGTGTATATTGGCTATAATCAATAACTAGTGCTGTCTTTTAGAAAGGGTTCCAGCTGCTAGCAGGATTTCCCTATTTCCTATGTCAGCCATCTCAGCCATCTGTGGAAGGTACATCCCATACAGATTCTTGTCTTGCCATCGGAATTTTTTTTTTTGCCATGTCTGCTGTTGCTTCAAGAGTTCCCTCAGAAGCTCATCATCGGAGCCATCTTATTGATGTACCCCTGGATGTTCTGAGTTTCATCCAGAACAGTGTCTTTGATACTTACCACACCCTCTGCCCTTTTTCTAACTCTGTACTATCTCTGGGCATTAGACTTGAGGGGGAAAGCCTCATACACCGTGAAGAGTTTCCAAGTCTTTGTATAAGTAGTTTCCATGTCCTCCTTTGGTCAGCTTAGCACTTTTTCAGATGACTAGCAGGGCATACCTGTATGTGCCAATAGCATGGATCTTTTTCTTTCTATTGATCTGGCTCTTTTCTCAATATAGTAAAAATATATAAAACAACAACAACGAAAATAGAAAGTAAGAAAAAAATGAAACAAAACAAGAAGAAAATATAGTTGTGCCATGCATTCTTCTTTCTATTGAGTAATTACCATCTTATTATTATTTTCCCCATCCTTTTTGGCCTCATTTTAATCCCTGAATCCAGAAATCATCAATTCAGTCTTTTTTTATTTCATAAAAAAAATCATTGTTTTTTCCCTGACCCAGTTGGTCAGTTTGGAATTAAAATATATTTCAAAATAATGTTGCGATGTTGCTGCAGAAACTGGGTTATTCTGAAAGGATGCATTTTAACTCAACCTGAAAGTGTTGAACTATCCATTTTTAATTAAAAAGGGGCATTTTGTCAGGCTGGGAAGCATATGGTCTAAACATCAGTGGAAAACAAAACTTTACTTTATTACCTTCTATTTAATAAGTATTTGATGTAGCCTTACCTGCAATAAAAAACAAGTCGACTAAGCTAATATTATGTTTTTATTTATACATGGTTCTGCCATCCAATATAATTAGCTACTCAAAATGGAGTAATAGCAAATATAAAATTGTGATTACTTTTATTGCAAAAGATGGTCTTTGGTTATATAAAACACACCAATTCTAAGAATATCATGATCAGTATTAAAAAAAATACTGGTTACAGATTTGAAAGGTCTCGTCTTCTTATTATTTCTGTGTCATGAGCTGCCATTTTGTCATCATTTGCCTAAGAGTAAATTCCAATGAATTGAATCTTCTGAGCTGCCATGCATATGATTGTTGTGTTGCCTTATTTTCCAGTGCCTCTATCTTTATCTCATATAATTAATTACTTCTAATATATTAAAGGAACAGTGACAGTTGTAGGGTTACAAATGCAACAAGCAAACCATTTAGATGCAATCATATATAAAGAGAAAAATTAGTTTTGTTCTGAATAGCTTTAAAAAGGGGATGTGTGTATGCAAAGAACCCCCAAACCCTACATATTTGAAAAAATGCCAACACCTCTGGCCATCAGTGAAACAGCCACACCAGTAACTGGACATCAATTTTGTGCCTCATTTCATGTCAATTCACTTCACTTCATTCTTACTGGAAATCAGTAAAAATTTATTGGGAAAAGCTTACATCATTTCTTTTTCAGATGTACTTGTGTATACAAAACTTTGGTGCCTTCTAGTTCCTTGAACCATCTGATTTTCTTTAAAAAAATCACTTTATTTAAAAAAGGAAACTTACTACAAAATATGACAACAGTCTCTGGCATCATCCTGATTTTCATCCTGAGGTATCAATGGACAAACAGTAGCTATATTTGAGTATCTACCTGCCTACCATGAAGACCAAGACAGAGTGCTTGAGAGAGTCTAGAAAAAATGTGGGGAACCAATTTTAGTAGCTTTTAATAAATATGTTGGAAAATATATTATGATTTGAAAACTTTCCCCACTTACTGAGAAGTCTCATACTATGGTTTTAAATTTCAAGTTTGAGTGTGTTCTTGAAAAATGGGAATGTAACCTGAGCAAGGATGAATAAGACAGCCCTTTGTAATATTAGCAGAAATCAAGTTTTATTTCAGGAAACTCTATGGAGAAATGAGTGGAGTCTAGTTGCCAGTAAGCTACATCCTGTCAGGCAGGGCCAAAGAATAAGTATGCTGAGACAAGAAAGGCAGGAAGGAAAAAAAAAAACCCTGAGATTAGAACCTCACAGGCAGAGTAGAAGATACAAAGGGTGCATAAAGGAAATTCCTGTCTATACACAATGGTCCCTTGTGGTTAGTAAGCTATGAGATATTGAAGGGGCAGTGAGACTAAGCCATTCTACCAATTTATTGCCTACCAGATCAAAAATGGTTGCTGTACTTAAGCTAAAGAACTGTGCTGTCTGCCTGCAAGGCAACTTCAGCCAGGATCTTCGCTTCTTGACAAACCAGGGCAACATAATGTTCTGTCTATTTTTCCTCTCCCATTCTTTCTTTAATGCATATCCAGGGGCAAACAGATGCATCCCCTTAAGCACAGAACTGTCCCTGCAGTTATTGCTTGCACCTGTTCTCACATCTCTGCAAAATTTTATAGTCACACAAGGGCAACAGTAACCTATAATTTTCTTTTCTTTTGAGGAATATATTGGAGCTTTTCATGGTGAGAGGTGATTTCCATTGAAAAAAAATATATCATATAACTCAATGTTCTCCCAAGCCTGTTGGATAGTGACCTTATTTTGTTCTCAAGGTGATCAGCATAGAAGAGAAAGAGGAAACAATTGCTCTATTTCTGTTACTAAAATGTTACAATCTGTTCATTTGCTGCATTAACTTCAGTTGCTCTGTTTATTCTGCAGTGATGACTGCAGTTAGTATATTTTAATTTTGACTGTAGGTGGATCATCTGATAAAATTATTTGTTGTTGGTTTCCTTTGAATCATTATTCTTGGCAAGAGAAAAATAAAGGGACTTATGTGCTGAGAGAAATATTCCTTTTACTAATCAATCTGTTTTTTTTTCTTTGAAGGTTGTGTGGGGTATATGATTATGAGAAGTTTTTCTATGATTTATTCAGTTAATATTGTGTTATAATCAGTAGAAGTTAATGCGTGTACTTAAGAAATATAGCACCAAAGTAGAAAAAAATTATGGCTGTGGTTAAATGCACACTCAGACTTGTTGAAAAATTCAGAAGAGAAAGGCTTGTGGAAAAATACAGTCTCCTTGAATCTAGTTTTCAGAATATCAGAATATAGAGCTTTTCATATTATACCTTCACATAGGACAGTTTTCATTTCAAATAAAATATTTGCTTTCAGGAAGTCAGTATTTATCTTCAGGACATAAAACATAAGTGACTTTGGAAGCTTCAAAAGAGAAATTGGCAGAAGTCCGGTTCAGATAACTATTAATTGCAATTGTAATATATTCATAATTGCAGTATGGAATTGTGCCTTGGAAGCAGTGTGACTTTAGATATCAGTTACTCAGGAGTGTGTAAGTTTTGTGTATATCCAAGCTTTCTAGAAGCAACTGCAATGAGTGGAGAACAAGGGATATGAGATGATGACTGTGAAAAATGGAGTAGTAGTTTCTTCTACAATGGAGCTCCCTAGCAGCAACTGTGAGAGGACAAGAGACGAGGGGATGAGGGGCCCAGAATGATGAGAGGAGTATTGTGGCATCATGCTGCAAGGCTCACTTTCCTTCTGCATGCATTTTGATATCACATGCATGATCTGTACGATGGAGCTTATGGCATGACACTGTAGCACTGTTTTCATCATTCTGACAAAAGCAATCAAAGATAGTAGTGGGTTTTTCAGAGGGCTCTTCACTAGTAAACACAAAACATTGCATTAGGTAAGCCTTTAATCTGATTCAGCATAGCATTTTGATGTTCTTATTTTCTTCTTCACATAAGACAGCTTCCTTATTGTTATATTGCAGTTGTTATGGAAATTAAATGGCTTATTTTCTAACATTGATCCCTAAAGAAAATTGGTTTGTTTGCCATTCTACATTTTGCATAAGTAAACAGCGCATTCTGTAAAAATGTTTGCTTTTCTGGTGGAACTTTTGGGATGCTTCTGAATAGCATTAGGAATGTATTTTTTTCTGACATTGCAAATATCCTTTCATACCATATACAGATAGTCTTTGACTTCGGTTCATAAAGGAGCCTGCCTTTCATGGCCGCAAATCATGACTGTTGTTAAGTGAAGAACCACATGATCACCTTACTTAATGATCTCATCCTCTCTAATGCTGTCATTAAGTGACCACAGATATTATAAAGTGGAGCATGGGGTGCCTCAAGGATGGGGGAGACCCTCAGAGGCCTAGCACAGTTCCAAGATCTCCCCCATCCCCTGAGGAACCTGATGTACTGCCTCCAGCCCCTTGGGGTCATTTTATCCCATAGAATAATTTCTCCCAAAATAACAATGAGCATATTAAAAATTTGAAAGATATAAAAAAGTAGCTAAAATTAAAATTAATTTATTTGTGCTGTACATTCTGAGTTGCTTCTCAGATCCTTCCTCTGCACCCCACTTCTATTTCAAAAGAAGAAAGATGCACCATTGCAAGCAACTTGGATCTTGCCAAGTGGAAATCAGGCATACAATCCTGCTTCTGCATAATAGTACTAATTGAGCAACTTTGCTCTCCACTAAAGCAACTCCATTCTAAGACTAAGCACTTTGCTCTGTCTTGGCAAGAACTGAATTAATAAAAAGCAGGCACTGCCTGCCAAGTGAATAGCACTTTATAGGAGCAATACAAATTTCCTATTTTGCTAATCATGAAACATTTGAGATAAATAATCATAAAAGCATGTCGGCTATTGATTTATAGCGAGCTTTATGGCGGGATTAGCTCTAAACTTGCTTTGGTCCAGTTTATTAGTCATACTTTTAAGGAAGGACTAGCTATTCTTTATTTCCCAGTGGTCCTCCCAGGAGCTGAAGACAGTAAGAGCATTGTCTTTTATTATTTTCCCTACAACATAATTGTTTCATCAAGAGCTTTTAAGAATCAGAATTATACTTGTTGCCTTTTCCTCCTCAGATCATCTTGGCAAAAGAAACATAGTCTTCACTGTAATACATGACTAATCTAAACGTCTGTCATAGGACCACATCACAGGCAGGGGAATGCTTGGAGAAGAAGGAGGAGAAATCTCTTGATGAACTCATCACATTATCCTGCATATGAAACCATCAGTTCTGCATCCCAAGATCTCCTGTAAATCCAAATGTGTCCTGGTTCTTGATCTCCCTGCTGCTTTAGATATGATAGATCATGATATCTTCTGGACCAGCTATAGGGATTGGGAAATGTAGTGCTGCAGTAATTCTCCTCATTCCACATTCTGTGCGGCCAATTACACACACAGGGCTAGTGAATTATACAAAGCTACAGTGTTTATTGCATTCATAAATCTCAACCGTTGTAACATAAACATATTGTAGATTTTCTCCTTAGGGAATGAAAACAAGAAATGTTACTTTTCAGATGATCAGAGACCATCTCTTCCAAAGTGATTGGAGAGTGGCTAGTCTAGTCCAAATTTCAGCTGGGTCAAAGAAGGAATTTAAAGCAACACAGCGGAGATACAATTGCAACAAAGTACAACTGATTGCAACAAAGAACAAAGAACCAGTCAACAAAGAACCAGTCAACAAAGAACCAGTCAAGCTACAATTTCTTTCTATAAGTCTTACTACCAGTTTCACTAACTTGCTGAGCCTTCTTTCTTTCTTTCTTTCTTTCTGTCTTTCTTTCTTTCTTTCTTTCTTTCTTTCTTTCTTTCTTTCTTTCTTTCTTTCTTTCTTTCTTTCTTTCTTTCTTTCTTTCTTTCTTCCTTCCTTCCTTCCTTCCTTCCTTCCTTCTCTCTCTCTTTCTTTTTTGTAGATGGTTTGACATTTTTGCTTTTCTTAATTTGTGAGCTGTTGCTGGGCTTGGGACCTTGTGTAGATCATGCTTTGATATGCTGTTAAGTATCTCTCTATTCAATTATTTCCTGGTTCGGAGGCTGATGCTCAAATTTGTCAGACTATTATGAATCTGGAGACTCAGACCGATCCCTCAATTCTAGGACTTAGCTTCACTCAGTTGTAGTAGAAGGGAAGAAGTCAAGTCCTAAAGCTCTATGTTGTGAGATACTTCATGGCTCTGGTCTCTCTGCATCTTCCCATTTGACATCTACACAAAGCCAGTGGAATCAATATCATCAGTGTGCTGATATTCAGTTCTACAGCCTGACCCCAGACTGAGAGGAAATGTGCTTGGAGACTGTTAGGGTCAGGATGGGGAACAACAGATTGACTTTGGCTTCAGTCTTACACTGGGATGTGGTGGTAGATGTGGCCATACTCCCTTATTTGGAGCTAGTTCATTATCTGAGGATCCTCTTCAACTCATAGCCCTTTTTTAAAGAGAAACTGGCCAGCCAAGTAGGTGTGATAAATTGTGGAAAGGTAGGAGAGAATCAGCTGAATATTTTTCTCAGAAAAGGTAACTCAATCTGGCTGCTGAGAGAAGGTGGGAAACTAATTGTGATAAGTCTCTGCATTAATTAATTTACTGTAATTGAGGCCATGAGGTTCCTATTATAGTTTTCAGGAGTCCAAACTGGCATTAAAGGCACCTCACTGAAATTTCTGGTAGTGTTGATTCACAACATGTGACATTAGACAATAAGAGAATCTTTGCCTAATTCTACCAAATGCACTAGTTATAATTACTCTTATATTAGGAACCCTTGCCCAGGCCATTCATTCCTGGGTCATTTCTCTCTCAATTGGAGAGAAATGGTGAGCTCTACCAGGCACTGCCTTTGAAGAACACCCAGAAATTACAGCTGCTTCAAAATAAGGATCTCAAATAGTTATGGACATGTCATATTTTGCTCATTTAACATGTTACTTTGAGAGATCTCCCTTGACACCCAAAGTGGTAACAGAGGAAGTAAAGAAGAGAAGAAGACTTTGAGAGATGTATTAGTTACCATTTTGCTTCCGAGTGGTTTTGAAGATGCTGATTATCATGTTTAAAGTCCTATGTTACTTAGGACTATTATAGAATATATCTAGGGTCTAACATGAGCATCTTTGCTCTCTATTTCAAGATCAGGGGCCAAATTTAAAAAGTTTTGAGTCAGATACAACCATAGACATGAGATCACAGGCACCAAAGTAATAAAAAATGATTTATTTGAACTGTTTCAATAATCAATTCCCATTACTTTCATCCATACATTCTTATATCAGGTAGTCCTCAACTTACAACCATTTTTAGTGACAGTTTGAAGTTGCAGTGGCATCAAAAAAGTGATTTATGACCATTTGTCACACTTACAACCATTCCAGCATTTCCATGGTCATGTAATCAATATTTGGATGTTTGGTAACTGACCTGAATTTATGACAGTTGCAGTGTCCTGGGATTATGTGATGACTATTTGTAACCTTCCAGCCAGTTTCCAACAAGCAAAGTTAATTGGGGAAGTCACTTAACAACTAAATGATTTACTTAACTGCAGTGATTCATTTAATGTCTGCGGCAAAAATATTATAAAATGGGGCACAACACACTGAACAACTGTCTTACTTAGTAATGGAAATTTGGGCTCATGTAGTCGTAAGTCGAGGACTACCTGTACCATCATTCAATCAGGTTGATTGGGAACTGGTTAGCCCAGTTGGCTGATTTTGCAGAGGATGTCTGTGGAGATTCTCAGTCATCCAAGTTATGGTTGTCCCAAAGGGTGCTTTTTCAAGAGGCAACTGGACTTTCTGGTTTTTCTTTGAAGACTGCATTTAAAAGACAAAGGCCATTCTTTTGAAGACATAAAGTCCACATTTTGGACAGAGAGGACTGCTGATTTGAAAGAAGGGTCAAAAAAACCATCTATGTCAAAATTGAACAGCCCACTCTCAACAAAGGGGGAGGAATACAACACCATCTATCTCCAGTCTGTATTCCTCCCCCTTTGTTGAGAGAGGGCTGTTCAAAGAAGGCTCCACACCCATTTGTATCACTCAGGTGACCTGATGACACAGATAAAGGTGGCCTCAATGACTTTCTAAAAGAATACAAATGACCAGCTATCTGTCTCATTCCCCACCATCCAGTCAGAGCTGAAGAAGCTTCTTGGATGAGAAGTGAAACGTCTTCAAAGAAAAATCAGAAAGTCTAGTTGCCTCTTGATAAAGCCACTTTTTCAGAAGATGCAACATGCAGCAAATTGACACCCATGTCAGAAACCTTCCAGAAAGTTTATGATCCCGTATTCCTTTTATATCCTACCCAGATTCACAAAATCTGCCCCTGAATAAATCATATCTAGAATTCATTGTTAAAAAGTTTGCCTTTACCTGTGTACTCCCTTTTCCAATGGTATGTGGTGTTATTTTCAGATACCTACTTGTTTAGACTCCTTCCTATTATTCACCATCTTAGAAAGGTTGGTCTTCATATTGGTGCTTGCCTTCCCATGGTCATTTGGGGTCATTTAAAGCAGGATCGATATCTTTGAGATTGCTTGTTCCTGCCCATCCTGTAAGATTGGCAAAAGATCCCTAATCTGAAGGAGTATTATATCAGGGGCGGGGCTTGGTAAGAAGACCTTATTTGTGATTAACACCCCTCTTATTAAACAACTCTTCAGGATTTAGGAAGTCCATTAAAACATGGCTGTTCTAGGAAGCCTTTGAAGTGTAAAGTGGACAGATAATTGGTAATTTTCATTGGGAGAGTTTTTTCTTAGTGTAGAAATCATGATTTATAAAATACTTTGTTATTTACTTTTATCTTTGTTACCAATGCAATACAGGTGTAACTTCATTTAGACTTGGTTGCAACTTAATTGTCTTTTAAACTTGATGAATAAAGAATTAGAACACAATCTAAAATTTGTCATTTAAAATGTTTATTTTTTTTCTGCTTTATCTATAGAATATCACAGGGAACATAGAAACCTGGAGGCACAAAGTACATGATAAACGCTATTGAATAAAATATTACTGAATGAAACTATAACAATAAATACGTTTGAATATGCATCTTAATAGCTTGCAGACTTATATAAAATTCATGCTTTTTGAACAGCATACTTTTTCATATTACATTTTCATGATGCTGGCATCCCTTGACAAGTTTAAACAGGTTATTTTTTGTGTGTGTGAGTATTGATTTTCAAACATTTCATATTTATTAGTATCACTCTTGAAAATAAACCACAAATGTAACAAACCAAATAATAATTTATTACCTAAGAATTTCTGTCTTCTATCAAAAAAACTCCCACAAAACTTTACATTTTAAGAGTGAACATGTATTTTGATAAACACACATATATGTAAAATCTGTTATAAATTACAACAAAAGGGTATAATATAAAACATACCTTTCCTACTGGTCGAAGAATAAATATTGCTTGTATAATAGCCTTGGCTCAGCAACTGCAAGGCTATGAAATAGAGTCATGGCTTATTCTATTATTACAAGAATGGGATCAACAAGCAACAGAATAATTGTATGTTTCCATTTAAATAATGACCTCCAAGAGATGACTGATTGGATAGAGCCTAATATGCATAACTATTTAAAATATCTTCTAATTTCTAGAATCTAAATAGGCTATTTATATCTTTAAAATTTTTAAATTTAACATTTCCTTGGTACGAATGATTAGATTTGCAATCACAGACAGGATTTGGGAAATAAATGAACTGTCCTTTTTAAAGATAATATAGACTGAATGAAGTTAAGAAGGATTTGTACAAGCTTCTTTGACAGGGATGTCATGCATTTACAAGGAAAGTTCTATTAATAGGTTTTCTGGGAGTTACAGGCTGTTCTGTAGGGCTGCTTTTAGTTATCTCCCAGTATTACAGTGATGAAAGCATATTTGCAGCATTCAAGTAGAGCTCCTTTCTCATACACAAACATGCTATGAGATATGTCTGAAGGTTTTATTTTGTCTGCTGCTGATCGTATTAAACTGAGTTAAACCCATAGCTCTTTTGGCTTGATTAAAAAGAAATGAAATGTCCTGCCCTAACGGAAGATCTAATGATGTTTTTTTAAGCCTCTGTGAGTTTGTGAATTGGCAGGCTATGTGCTTCCTGGTGCCTCTATATTCATGCACATGCATTGCCATTAAAATAAATCAGGGTTAATATCTGTATGTAGTTTTACAGAACCACATACATGAAACAATGGGATTTAATTTAATGATCACTAAAGTGTCTCTTTTTCAGTGATACAACTGCAAAAAAAAAACCAACTGAGATCAAGTCCAGCCTCATCCATCTTTCCTGCATACCCAGAATTAATTCAGAAAGAAGATAAATCCTGAAGAATAGTAAGTACAGAAAATGGCTAGAAAACTACTCTTCAAATTACAATGATCATTAATTAGTCAAAATTTATTACCATAAAATAGGAAGCATCCCTGATTAAAAAAGTGGTATTGGAGCAAATATTGCTACAGGAAGCCACAGAAATGCTACCAGATGACTTCAACGTTCAAAAACACCTTAAAGTACTAAATGATTCCAAAGAAGTATATCAGAATTGCTCTATTCAGCTTCTGCAAGTAAAGAAAAATAGACCTGGGAATGAATGGCAGAATGTATGAAGGAAAGAGGAACTAAGAGCTATCTTTTCTTACATCATATTTAAGTCGATCCTGAAAATCTAATTCAAAATATTCATTGCTTATAAGTAGATTCTAAATGTAACATGCATTTTTAGCAAGAAGTTACCAGATTATGTTTCAAAATGTATTTAAGTCTGGAGTTTTTATTTTCCTTAATGGAGTCCCAAATAGAAAGGGTGAAAATCTTTTTAATGAAGGTATGCTTAAAAACAAAAGAAGTCAATAATGTGGTTCTATATGGAATTATTGACCTACTAAATGCTGTTGGATTTTGTGATAGTTTGAAAATCAACCTGTTTAACAGAAAACAAATTTAAAACTGTCATACGCTTTTATGTGGTTTTAAGGAGATTCTTTCTAATGGCAAACCTGATGCAAAAAGAAAAAGAAAAGAAAATTTAAAAACAAATTGTACTGCTGTTTTGGAAAAAAGACTGAATTGGAAGCATTTGTTGAGTGAAACCAACGTGCTATGTCCAATTAATTCAGACCACAAGCTTCGTTACTCTATTTGGGTTCACGCAATACCTTATACCTTATCTTTTATATATAGAAAGTCCAGAAATATTTCACAAGAAGAGTTCTCCACTCCTCTACTTGTTGCAGAATACCTTATGCCACCAGACTTGAAATTCTAAACATAGAAAAACTAGAACTATGCCGCCTTTGGTCCTTAGTACATAAAATTATATATTGAAATGTCCTACCTGTCAATGAATACTTCAGCTTCAACCATAACAATACAAGAGCACACAATAGATACAAACTCAAGGTAAACTGCTCCAAACCTGATTGCAGGAAATACGACTTCAGCAACAGAGTGGTCAAAGTCTGGAATATTCTACCTGACTCTGTGGTTTCTTCCCCAAACCCAAAAACTTTAACCTTAGTCTGTCTACTATTGACCTCACCCCATTCCTGTAGGGAGCATGCATAAGCGCACCAAGGTGCCTACAACGTGCCTACCATCCCTGTCTTATTGTTTCTTTTTATTTTTCTTATATGTATCTATTTCAGCTATTCATACTATGTTTATACTTATACCTGTTATCTTATAATCGCTTGACAAAATAAAATAATAAATAAATAAATAAATAAATACCATAAATTAAATTAATTGGATGGATTCTCACATCAAGGTAAAAATATCCTAATTGTTAGATTTCATTAACTAAATTAAGGATGTTAAATGAACTCAGCTCTTGGTTTCCTTCTCCCAGAAATTCTGACTAAGACAAAAAAAAAAAGAAGAAGAAGAAGAAGCCATTGTATCCATCTTATAGTTCTTAAATGTGGAGGAAGTTTTAACAGGCTTTGATGTCCTGAAAACAAATGCTTCAAAATGTACCGAATGGGTGTCAAAATAATTTCCACCACATTTCAGAGAACACCATTAATCATCTCCGGCATTCAGTCTGGAGCAAATAACCATATGAGAGGAACTCTATTAAAGTAGTATACCTCCCCCACCCCTCCTTTACTGGAACACCAGAAGACAGATTTTCTTGTTCAAATGAATGTGTGTAGTTTAAAAGTGCAAGTTGTTGTTCACTCCCCCCACACACATTTTGTTCTATTAAGATCAAACATTTATAAAGGACATCTATCATCACCTTAGCTTCATCCATTTTATTTCTCCTCTACAGAAAATGGGGGAAAATGTTCCATTTGAAATGAGCTACGGTTTCATATGGCAGATTCCTTGCTTGCCTGCTTTTGTATAGAACAGAAATTTGTTTGGGGCAGCTAAGATGGAAGGATTCACAGAGTTAACACCATCATGAGCAATACCTAGTTAAAAGCAGACAATGCATTAAAAGCACCTCTTCAGTGACATTCACAGTGAAACATACATCCTATTTTTGTGAATACTTTGCTGTATTGTCTCACTTTTGATATATGCATTTGCTAAAACACCAACATACTGATTCAAAAGACCCCATTCTCCTTACATTCTCTGTTTTTAAAAAGAGAATTGTTCTGATTTATGTGCTATAATATTTGTCTGTTTAAGATAATCAAGGCTAACTTGAATCGACATCTGTTTGCAAATAAGATTCAAACAATGTTATATTCTTCTCCAAAGGCTGTGCATCTTTCTTTGAATTTAGGACCATATTTGGCCTGAAAGGCAAACCAGGGACCAATTTAAGAAATAGCATGCATAGTGTGGAAGGAAGAAAAATTAAATTAATATTTGATTACTATGAAATATAATTAAGATTATTATTCTTTGGTACTAAATATAACTAATGATTCATCTTTAAAATGAAGCTTCAGCTTATATTTATTGAGAATATGAGGAGGAGGAGGAGGCAGATGAGGTTTTTTCTTATCTAATCTCCCCTCCAATTTCCTTGGAGGATCCATTTAAATTAAATTCCTCCTTTCATAAAATATATACTTGAATCCCCCCCCCCTTTTTTTTTTTTCTCACATGAGAAATGATAACCTGATGACAACTTTTTGAGTTCTTGGATGGCTGCATCCAAGTGTTTTGGTAGTATATCTTTACTCTACACAGTAGTGCTCACCCACTCATGAGAATGTTGAATCCATTTCTTCCTTAGTGCCACTCCTTGCTGTCTACTGTGTACAGAAGAGGAATTATTAAGGAATGAGAGTGTTTTTGTTTTTGAAATTTCCTAATTCCAAGGGTCACTTAAAGTTTCCTTGTGGATCCATCATTATATTTATGACTTCTGTGGTTTGCTGCAACCAGAGTGGGAGGTACTGCATGTCTATTTTAAGTGGGATGGTTAGGGAACAATATTTTTTCTTACTTCTTCCCATAACTGAAAAAAAATATTATATACACCAGCTCCAGACTTGTATAGTCTCTGTGGTTTTATTTATGTATCTGGGAAACAATCAGATTTTGGAACTAGTGTATGAATGTTATCATTCTACTTTCTTCCTGAGGCTGAATATTGCAGAGAAAACATCCATATATATCTAGATCAGTTGAATTGATATCAGTACACTTCTGGCATAAAGGTATGGACTTTCCTGTCAAAGCCATAGAGACAAGTATGCTCTTTGGTTGCCCTCCAGGTAGCATATGATTGTTTCCCGACACAAATATTCCTAATCAGTCTATAGTAAATTAATTGTATTTGTTTTAACTCTTCACAATTGATGGATTATAACTGTAATTCACTCAATAACCGTATAAATTAGAAATTCTTCAGATTAGAGAACATCATTAGTATAATTTGGTATTTGGTAAAAATAAACATACAGAAAGTTAAGAATTATAGAAACATTGTTTAATTTTACCCTTTGATCAAAAATATGCCCCCTCCCAGGTATCCTATTTTCTAGTAATTTCCATGCCATGTTGAACTGACATCTCTGAACTGAACTATCTGCAAGTAGAGCTGAAAAATATTGAGCTTTGTCCATGCATTCAGCAGTTCTTCTGGCTACAAGAGGGAATATTATTTTACACATTACTTAGGAGGGTAAGGAATCAGTGAGAATAAAACAAGACATAGTAGAAGTCCAAAAAAATTACAATCTAGGAAAGTCATTTTTCTAATGCCTAAATAAAATAAAATTAAATATTCCAAATATATGTGTATAGGATGTGTATAAACACCCACATGCATCTTTCATGATTCTGTACATAACACTAGCATTTATCTTTAAATGATTATTTACCAGATCCTTTCATTGCAATAGTAATGCCAGTGACTTCTATGGACATGTTATTGTTTCTGATCTGGAAGTTAGACACCATTGTGCCTTTGAAACAATTTATTGTTCTCATTAATGGCTAATTTATGAAAAGACAACCTCTTGAAAGTACTTTTACTTCAAACAACTGCTTGATTCAAGTACTTTTCTTTCAAAATTGCTATTAATAAAACAGTTTCACCAATTTTCCCATGGCTTAGGGGCATGAAATCTGGTACAGTCGGAAGAAGACATCGGCATGACTGCTCCAGAATAAGAATCGTTTCACATGACCACACACTTGCCTTTCAGTTTTTCTTTCCTTTTCTGCTGCTTGCTTTTCTTGCCATCAATTTGTAAACTCACAGTCCTACGTTTCTCCAAATTCAGCAGCTCTTGGAACAACTCTTTGACGTTGTGGTTCATTTTAGCTGAGGTCTCCATGAAGGCACACTTCCATTTTTTGGCCATGGCTTCTCCATCAGTGGTTTGTATCTCTCGGTTGTGGTCCTCGTCGCTCTTGTTTCCCACCAGCATGATTGGAATGCTCTCTGTATCCCCTTTGATCTGACATATCTGTTCATAAATGGGCTTGAGTTCCTCCAAAGACTGCCGGCTGGTGACTGAATAGACCAAAATAAATGCATGTCCTTTGGAAATAGACAAGCGCTGCATGGCAGGAAATTGATGACTCCCTGTTGTGTCGGTAATCTGCAAAGTGCATATGCTCTTATCGCAGCTGATCACCTGCCGGTAAGTGTCTTCAATTGTAGGGATGTAACTATCTCTGAAGGTGCCTTTAACAAATCTCAGGACCAGTGAACTTTTGCCAACTCCTCCTGCTCCAAACACCACCACCCTGTAATCATTACTTTGCTCTGGCATGTTTTCTGATTTGTTTTTTCAACCAGGAAAGAAAGTCTGCAGTGATAAAAAATATATATTAAAACATTATTAATAATCTATTTTTTAACAGTTCATCAAAAATCTCAGAATGAAATATATGAGAACAGATTGCAAAGTCATGAAACTTCACTGTGAGAAAGTCTCTTTCATCTGACTTGGAACTTGCAATACAGAACAGAATTAATAGTAATTATTGATGCACTGAAATCATGATCAGTTCTTG
Organism: Bungarus multicinctus; assembly: GCA_023653725.1. NCBI lineage: Eukaryota > Metazoa > Chordata > Lepidosauria > Squamata > Elapidae > Bungarus > Bungarus multicinctus. Next base: position 216,987,863 of record CM042834.1, read on the forward strand.
ATTTCAGGATGCAAACAGAAATGTTTATTTATTATCAGATTCACATTAAAAGCTATTCGACTGCTGAATGTTAAGCATAACGATGAAAGATTTTATGGATCTGCCAAACCTAATCCATTGCTGCAATTATACCGAGGGTAACAGCCATATTTCTATATCTAATTGTTTTCTTGGTTTCTGATTAGACAAAACTAATTAGAAGATGCAAAAATTGAAAGATGCATTTGGATTTTGCCTTGCTAAGACAAGATTGAAAGATCAAACTTTCCTTAGCAGGCCCATCTTAGAATCTTTTCTCTCTCCCAAAAAGCAAGAAGAGGATTCTTCACTTTGGTTATACTAGTGCAAAAGCTTCTCCTGAATTTGCAAATGATAGGGGAGATAAGAGGCTTGTGGAGGCTTCTAAATGCACCTAAATCAAAAACATTAAATTAAAGTGATGCAAACCTCTTTGTTGACACAAATTATCTTTTTTTTTTCTTGACAAAGAGGATAATGACACTTCCTTGAACAAGCTAAGCATTCATTACTCTTACCTTTGCTACTGTGTTGGTTTCAAATGTATTTTAATAAATGCTAGTAAAATGAACATGATTCAACATGGTTGCTGAAAGCCAAGGGTGATTAGTTAAAATTAGGCTTGGAATTATGAACTTCATTGGCCTACTTTAGAGCAATTTTCTTTATAGGTAACTAATCTTGTATATCAATTCTAAAAACATGCAACACAATAAAGAGAGGATACGTTTTATCTGTTTTCAGAAAAGTTCAAGAACTTTCCATTAAGATTTTTTTTTTAAATTTCTCCTCAAATTGAGGGAAGTATAAACTTCTTGATCTTGTTTTTGAATGAAATTGGTGCATCAATAATCCTACATAAATTTCTGCTTTATTTTTGATATCAGAATGAGAAGCCCTCTGAAGTTTTAATATGTTCAGTCTCTTTCATTTTTTTCCTCCATGCATTTCCATATAAAACTCCATGGGGAGAAGCCATTGCAAAATTGTGGATTCATGTGCATTAATGAAACATTGACAAGATTTGTATTTGTGGTACTCTGTTAATCATAAAACTATATGTGAATATCAATAAAATATCACATTGAAAGAAAATAAATGATTAAATTATACATACATTTTTCAGAGTTTACATATGCATGTTCACACCATTTGTTATACAAGAAGAGGGTCTATCAAGGGAAAGAAGAAGTTGAAGAAATTGAATGCTGCATAGGCTGCAAAATGTCTCAAGCAGTGAGAGCCAAATTAAGTCAACAGACCAATAAAAGAATAGAATAGAAGGAAATCCGTTCATCTCATTGTAAAGATAAGAACTTTCTGTCTCTACACAGCTTTTCTTAGGGCACTTCCATGTGCTGATCTTCTGCTATTTCTCTTTGGCAGTTGAGACTATTTATTACAAACCCAGCTGAAGTATAAGAACCAACATTACAAGTTTTCAGCAGAAAATATTGGCACTTTACCTTCTACATACCTTGGGGGAATCATTGTTTCCCCATTAAAATTGTCCCTGAACTTCATTCACCTTAGTAATATTACAAGGGAAATGTTGGCTTTGAAATCAGTCTCCTAGTAGACTGTAGAGATGATGGCAATTATGAGTTTACAAAATGCTTCTGATGGATTGGAGAGTGAAAATAGAAATTATATAATGGAAGTGTCCAGAGGGAAAAAAAAATCAAAGGATTCTGAGGCTGATGCAAAACTGTAGTAAAAGTAATAAATTGCTTACTTGAGCCATTCAAATGGGAACTCTTAACAATTTTTGCTTCAATTGAATAATGCATTTATCACTTTAAAAACCCAGGGAAAGCATTTATAAGATTGCAGCATAAATTTAGCTGCTACCGTGTTTCCCCCAAAATATGACATACCCTGAAAATAAGCCCACCTTGATTTTTACATGTACGCCCAATATAAGCCCTACCCCCCAAAATAAGTCCTAATTAAGACCTACTCCAGGGTGCACAGCTAAAAATGATGCTAGGTGGGGATGAGGGATGTTGGAGCTGCCCTACTTATTTTCTATTTACCTTTGATCAATTGCAGTTAGGCCTTGCACACCCCGACACCTGCCTTGCTGGCCCATTTTTTCTGCAGCTGACAAAGCTTTCCTGAAGGCCTCTGCAGCCAATAACAGAACTCCAGATCAACCCAGAGCTGTTATCGGTTGCAGATGCCTTCAGGAAAGCCTTGCTGGCCTTGCTAGCCACAGAAGAAGTTCCTGAAGGCCTCTGACAGTGAAAAGGTGGCCAGGGGGGGGCTATGTGAGCAAGTGAGGTGAGTCAGTGGATGACATCCCCCCCAAAATAAGACCTGGTGCCTTTTTTGATGGCAATATATATATATATATATATATATATATATATATATATATATATATATGTGTGTGTAAGGTTTTTAAGCTGATAATTTTTAAATAATAAATAAGGGAGACTAGTATAGATCTATTTCGAGCTAGTTAGCTCTCTTCAGCTAGCCATACCCTTACTGGGATTCGAACCAGGGAAGTATTACATGTGAGGCAGTTGTAATTGCCTCTACACCACTGGCTCTCTCCTTATCAGCTCAGGCAGGGGAATAAGTATATACTTTGTATTACAACACCCTGTTAAGCCCCAATTAAGTAATACTTCCCTGGTTCGAAGCCCCAATTAAGTAATACTTCCCTGGTTCGAATCCCAGTAAGGGTATGGCTAGCTGAAGAGAGCTAACTAGCTCGAAATAGATCTATACTAGTCTCCCTTATTTATTATTTAAAAATTATCAGCTTAAAAACCTTACACACATGTAAACAAAAGGCAACGAAACAAATAGCTTTCTGTCGGTATGGTCTCTGGTGATGAGCCGAAAGACAGAAAAGAAAGCAGTATGCTTTCTCCCTTAATTGGGGCTGAATGCAAATTGAAATTGGGAAAAAATGGGTATACTTAAACCGATTTAACAAAATTCAAATTAAAGTTTTCTAAAAAAAAAAAAAAGAACTTGAAAATTGAAACAAAAAACAAGCAAAGATTGCTCTGAGATGTGCAGATCACATTCTGTATATGCTGTCACATTAGCACTGTACTTAAATTGCTTTTATGAGCTCTGATTCTGCAGGTTTTAGAGGCACTCTAATTGCTAAATATGGCAGAAAAAGATAAGTCTAATATTACAATTCTCATTAGTCAATGCAAGTAATTATTAAGTAATCTCTCTAATGAACATTTTAATTACAGGCTCTAAACAGACTGATTTCAGAAGATTTTTTTAATGCTTCTTTCCTTTGTTTGTGGGAAGAACCAAAGGAGTTCATAGAATATTTAAAGATGATCCACCAATGAAATTAAAAACAGGATATTCTAGAACGGGTGTCTCCATCATTATCATCCCAAACTGGTGTTCTCCAGATGTGCCTCACCACAGTTCCCATCATTCCAAGCAAATCCAATGGAAAAAAAAAACCCAAAATAAAAATGTTTTCAGCACAATATTTCTCAGGGCAATAAATATATTCTTTTCTTGCTGCTTATTATAAGTAGTTTTGTCTCATTTGTAGTTTTTTCCTACTATCTTTAAGTTACCAATAATAATATTATCAGTTAGTGTATTAATCAAGTTTACTATGGGTTGATAACATGAGGGCCCACATAGTTCATTTCAAGTGTAATAATGTCATACAGAAATTGTTCTCCTTCTGAATGAGTTTTATTTTTTAATTATTTTAATATGTAAACAATTTTGTATATACTGTTCTGGTTTTGCGTTAATTTTTATAAATACGTTATACATATCTAATAAACAAAATAGTTAAAATTGCATATCATGCTAAGCCAAAATGGTTAAGATGAACAAATCCTGAATATGTCCATTTGATCCTTCCTTGAAATCTATGGAGACAAAACAGTTGTGGGATTCAAAATTTTTTACTACCAGTTCTGTGGGTGAGGCTTGGTGGCCGTGGCTTGGTGGCCGTGGCAGGGGAAGGATACTGTAAAATTTCCATTCCCACATCACTCCACGGGAAGGATATCAGAAGTGGTATTCAGCAGGTTCTAACCAATTCTGGAGAACCAATAGCAGAAATTTTGAGTAGTTCGGAGAACAGCAAATACCACCTCTGACTGGATATTTTACAGTATCCTCCCCATGCCACACCCACCATACCATACCCACAGAAACGGTAGTTAAAAAAAATTGAATCCCACCACTGAAGGATACTGCAAAATCTCCATTCCCTCCCCATCCCACTAACCTGCTTTCCAGCTCCATGCTCCTGTGCAGGGCAATAAAAGAAGATCCAGCCAATCAGCAGGGACTTGGGAAGCAGAGAATAGATGGGGTGGGGCCAGTCAAGGAGGGCATTTGCTTGTTCTCTGAACTACTCAAATTCTCCACTACCGGTTCTCCAGAAGTAGTCAGAACCTCCTGAATACCACCTCTGATACAAAAGTTCCATATCATGCAACCACAAGACATCAATTTGCCTTTAGCCATGAGATACATTTAGTGAAGAGACAAAACATAGAAATGTTTTATGAGTTGACACCTAATATCTTATGGTACCTGTTATATAAATGCACCCATAACATTATTTCAACATTCCAAATGTGTCTTTTAGCCCCAGAAGACTTCCCACCCCTGACTGGGTTGTTGGTTTTGTAAGCATCCTACATTGCAATTTGTTGTATTTCAACATCTACTTTTGAAGAAGTGCTTTTACTGTTTTGGGGTTTTTATTATTGTTAAAACCACCCGGGTTTTTGTTTTGTAAGATGAACAGTCAAGTAGGTCAAATGAATGAATGAATGAATGAATGAATGAATGAGCTTCTTGGAAATTTAAGCTGTGTTTCCAAATGTTACAAATGCCAATAAGATTTCAATGCCATGCTTACAAATGTAACAAAACCTGGGGAGGTGTTGCACATCTGTACATGTCTCAGTTGTCCAACTTAAGAATAAGAGGCTTAGGCTGCACGTGCATACTTACCTGAGATTAAACTCCACCAAACTGGGAGTCTACCCTTTATAAGGCAAAATAGGATTGCATCATTAGAAACCAATCTAAACGTAGCTTTTTTGCTGTGCATATGCAAAATCTTGTTGGTGGATCTGTTCCACTTTTACTGTCCTACAAAAGAACTGCTTTTTAAGCAGAATACTAATCAGAAGAATTAATGATTTCAAAAAAAAAGTCTCCTGAATCAATTTAGTATAGTTTATGGGACTAGCCAAGTCATACTAAATTTAGCTAAGAAGCAAAAATGTCAGATTCAATGAAATATAATTAGAATTCTTCAGAGTTTTTTTCCTGAGCAAACAAATATTGCAATACTGCAGGTTCTTTAATAAGATCCCTATAGTGCAATTCTTTTTATCCTTGAATGCTATCCCACAAAGATTAGAACAGACTGAATTGCTTCTTCATTATCAAAGAAATGTTATGATAGTTTGTACACAGCACGCCCCCAACTCCAGCGGAATAAAATTAGAGGCTAGCAGCAATCGCATTTATATATCCACTGGAAAAAAATTGAGATAGAATGGGGTGGCTATAAATTTGCCCTTCCATTCTTCCAGGAGCTCCAGAATTCTATTGCCTCAAAACTTGTACGGAAAATTGAATTCCACTTGGAAAGAATGACTGGAGAAATAGAGAAATGTTAGGAAAGAATCAGAAGGTTAGATCCCTCTTTCTACCTAGTCCTCACTCCCAGACAAATAGGGGGAAATGAATTATTGACCACTTCATTCTCAACTAATCTTCCCTGTTTAAATGTGCTCTGAATTAAACAACCAATATTCTAGATTCAGGAATATTATTTACATTAGGTAACAACTGATTCCGAAGATTTGCAGATTTCTTCAAGAGAAGGACCATGCGATGTTAAGATATATGTTCCCTAAATTGCAAGCTGAATCCAACTCTGGTTCATTTTCAAGTGTAGAAGATGCCTTCAGATCAATTTAGACAGTTTCTAAAGGGACTGGACAAAGTCAAGAAAGCTTGAGCTATCAATGGTTATTTATATTGACAGCAGTTATTATCTCTACAATCTCAGTCCACATATCTTAAATATCAACTGCTAGAGAACAACAGTTGAAGAAGCAAATTTGCCTCCTATGAATGTTTGTAAACTTCCTGAATGCCTCTGGATATCCATTTGCAGGATATCCTAGTCTGGTGTTCTCCAGATTGTAAGAATTCTGAAGAATTCAGAAAGGTGAAATTCTAAGCATTCTAGTCCAATAATCTGGAGACTGCTAAATCTAAAAAGTTGATTTAGAGACAAAATAAATTTACATCTTGTTTTACATAGAAGCATCTATAGTACTTTTCTGGCTTCAAAACACTGAGTATAATAGAACAATCAAAAATCCCAAAACTTTTAAACATGCACTGCATACATAGTACATGTATAAAAAAAGGGTATAGTTTCAACCAGTCACACTTGCTGTTTCTAAGCTATATGACAAGATTGTCACATGGACATGGACACTGATTGGCCACTAGGCTATGTTTCCAATTACACCAACTATACAAATTTATTCATTTTGCTCTTTCGAAAATAATCAAAATAATCTTTGGATTTCACTGAGCTCAAATTTAATTAGAGAAGAAAAAATACTTACACCAGCTATTATTAAAGCCATATTGAAATAATATATACTGCTCAAGAATATGTGACATTTTAGGCCAGGGCTGTCAAACTCATGGCCCACGGGCCAGATGCATCATGTGCTGGCACTCCTACCCCCAGTTTAGCGAAGGGGGGGAAAAAGTTGTGATATGTCACATGATGACATGTCATCGCCAATTTGACACCCCTGTCTTAGGCTATTATCCAATATACCATACATCAGGGTGCATTCCCAGATAATAAAAATATAGGATTATGCTGTTGGTAAAGATGTAATTACAAGAAAACAAGAAGTTTTGAAAATCAATATCAAAGAAAGCTTGGACAGTACTTTCAATCAGTGATGAACATACTATGTTTCAAGTTAAAGCATTTTCCTTGTTTGCCACATTCAATCTTCTCAGCTTCCCTGCATTGAAATAGTCTAAAAAAGAAGCAGAGGCCAGCAAATCATTTTTGTGTTGGTTTTAGCTCATTCCAGACATCTGGACAATCTTGAAATATATTAATAGCATTGGGAATAAGAATGCTAAATTATAATGCAAATTTCTTCATCATGAAAAGCACCCTGAGGGAGTGACTGGAATCACTGCAATTTATGTATTTATTCTTTCTTTCTTTCTTTCTTTCTTTCTTTCTTTCTTTCTTTCTTTCTTTCTTTCTTTCTTTCTTTCTTTCTTTCTTTCTTTCTTTCTTTCTTTCTTTCTTTCTTTCTTTCTTTCTTTCTTTCTTTCAATTTAAATAGTCGCCCATCTCACAAAAAAGTCACCCCGGGCATCATACAATAAAAATATAAAATAGAGCCCACTATTTCCTTGTAAACCAGGAAGAAATATTATACTAACAGAAATGCCTTTGTGTAAAAGTATATTCATGGATAAAAAGGACTTTAATGCAGAAATATGAAGCTTTTGTGTGCTGTGAAAAAAATACAAAGGATTTATCTTCTGATCACACCTAAAAAAAGAAGACTAGGATAGTAGAAATATTTGTAATTTAAAAAACTTAAGCTAAAAAGTACATTTAATGAATATGGCATGTTGGTTTAATCTTTGATCCAGTATTAAATTATTAGGGGCATAGGAAATGTGAGGGGGTCCAGAAATTTTTATAGAGAGATCTACTTGTCTTTAGAAAATACCATCAATATATGTCAAACATAGAAGTTGGTCATAGTTGGAAAATATACAGCACTTCTAATATTGGCATTCTGTTAATGGAACTTAATGGAAACAAAAGAAACCAACAAACTTGAATCAGAAGCATGGATCTAGCCCTAGCAAAGGAACTAGCAGAAGGTAGGGCAAACTGTATGGAGCTAATGCTATTAGTACAGTATGAAATGCTTATGGATGAACATACAGGGAAAAATTTCTGAGCCTGGAAAGTATAATAATAGGCTAAAGTATCCAAACCTATATAAACAATTCCTATCCATAATATCAAAGACCATGAATCCGTGAAGGTAATTTCTTCATAGCCTAATCAAGGTAGACACAAAGAGATATAAAAATGAAAACAGAATTTCCATAGCTTATAAAATGGATACTGGTGTGTAATTGTTGTCTAATTGCTGAAACTGGATTGATGTTTAAGCTAGAACTGTATTCAATAACCAAGTGCACAAAGTTATATGCCAAGGAATTTGTTACTTTGCAAAGGTGTCATGTAGCATTGGATCTCTGCAAATGACAAGGACCCACAAATTATATAAAGAGTGTTGGGCAGCATTTGTTTTGCAGAAACCTAGCATAATTGCCTGACTGCCTGACTAATTCAGAATACTGAATATGAATGTGAATGGCACAGAAAAGAGCCAAACTTGAACCATTGCATTCATCAAATTTGGAGTATGGTGGCGATTCATATATTAGAGTCAAAAAACACTTTCCAATTTAAGTTGAATTCTGCTTCAGGTTTTACTTTTAAGGTACAAAGTTATCACTGGCACTTCAGTGGTACGATGTTAACTTGACTTTCAAATAAGGCAAAGGCTTAATGAAGACAGATGAGATCTTGAGCATACTATATTTCACAGATCAATTATTAAAAGGAACTATGATTACAAAATCCAGGTGAATGGCACAGAAAAGAACAATTCTTCAACTCTTACATAGGCCAACGAATAACAGAGGCCACTAAAGCAGATGAAGTTCTTAAGGAATTTAAAGTAATCTAAGGATTTACACAGAAGCATGCAATAGGTAATCTCTATGCTGGTTTTTGAAAATACATTTGAGGTTCAAATTCAGTAATGATTTTAGGGGGAAAATTGGTTTATTTAATTTCATGTAGAACTTTGTAGGGCATTTTGTTTTTTGTCAAACTTTATAATGTTATCCCAAGACTTGAAAGTGATAGTGATCAAGTTCCAGGTTAATTTTGTTTTTTAAAAAAGATAAAATTTTAGTGTATGTTAAATTTATTGTATTAATGTGACTTCAACTTTGAACGTTTCTTTGATATGATTCCTAAATCATTATTATATGTAATCAGATTATCGCCTGTCTTTCCACTATAAAAGCTGAAATAATACTTCCTTCCTCTTATTCTATAACCCAAAGGCAATGAGAAAGATGGCTGATTCTTAACTTTAAGCCTGCTGATTGCCTTCTTCCTGAGATTGTTCTGTATCCAGTATCTGCTATCAAAAGTAATTGCCTCAGTTTGTCTCATATAATGTATTGGAGTACAGAGATGATTTTGAAGAAACTATATACTTTCAAAACATCATTCTAGTCTGGCAAGACAGGAATAATCAAGGAAAAAACTCAAAACTGACCCATCTTGATTCTTTTTTGTATGGGGGGTGGGGGTGGGAGATAAATTCCATCTAGCTTTCAAAATTCTGTTACTATGGGATATATCAATTAGGCAGAGTTCCTATGTTTCTTGGGTGTCTTCTTCATGACCAATTTGGCTTGGTGACAAGTATGGCTTTTCCTAGAGTGTCTTATGCAAAATTGCTAGGTTTAGCAATTTTTATTATTTAGTTGTTAAATTAACTCTAATAAAACTGTCTGCAATAATGTAATAATAAGCAAAGATAAAATAATTATCTAATAATAATTTCTACTTTTTTATTCTAATAAAGATCATGCAATGCTACTTAAAGTCTAGTCTAGTATGGTATCAATACTCATAAATAGATATGAACATGAATCATCTTCTTATGACCTTATTATGATTGCACTACCAGAGAAGAGTATAATAATATATGAAGAATTGTATTGAAATTCAGGCCAGTACATTATCTAATCTAGCATTTTGTCACAATGTGATCAACCAAATAGATCTGGGAAAATTCATAAGCCAGACATGACATGAAAACATTAGAAAGCAATAGCTCTATCTAGTCACTCAAATTGTTTACTTTTTTTTTAAAAAAAAAAGAACTTTAAAGAAAATATATAAGCAAGGAAAAATGCTGAAAAAAGAATAAGACAATATAATACAAGTAAATAAATCAAGAATTCAAAAATATCTTGGAGAATATATCCTTCTAATATGTGCTAATTAGTTGTAAATAGTTATGTATTTAAAACATTTAAAATGCTAACAATTATCACTACGTTAAAATGAATATTGAGAATCATGTTTAATATAATATAGATCACTGAATAAGTTCAATAAAATCGTATATCATAATAAATTCAATCCACATCACTAAGAGACTAAAGTTCCTTCTGAAATTGGAATATATACTAGATAAACACAAATTTGAAGTGTAGTGGCAACCCATGTATTATATTAATAGTCTAAGTCTGGTTTCCAGTTTAAGTTGAATTTTGTGTCAGGTTTACTTTTAAAGCACAAAGTTCTGAACATTGAAGAATGCTCCTACAACTTGTTAGTCATTCTTCCATTGGAGGGCTGCTCCCAGAGGTGATATTCAGCAGGTTTTGACCAGTTCTGGAGAACCAGTAGCAGAAATTTTGAGTAGTTTGGAGAACCGGCAAATCCCACCTCTGATTGGATATTTTACAATATCCTTCCCCTGCCATGTCCACCAAGCCACGCCCACAGAAATGGAAGTAAAAAAATTGAATCCCACCACTGGCTGATACCTTTCCAGTAAGAAATATATGGTACCCTTGCAGTAGTTATCACATATAAGACTAATTCAGGATCCCATTAAGGTTTGTTAAGGTTCAATAAGAATATTATAAGTGGAAGGGGGAATTCAGCTTGTAATATTTATCTCATTTTAACATAGATTGTTTTCCAAGATTGCTGTGAAAAACAAGTAATCCAACTTGGTCATAAAATGTCAGCAATTTACTTTGAACTTTACATTGAAAAGAAATTGGTATAAGATATTTTAATTACTAAAATAACCATTAAAAAACTGTTGGAAATGCAAAGTCACTAATAATTAAAGAATACCATCTTAGATTCTAAGGACTAGTAACCACTGATAGTCCATTCCTCTACAATGTTTTCCAATCCCTTTTAGAACCAGCTAAATTTGTGGCTATTATCATGTTTCCTAGCACCAAAACCCATAATTTAATTGTCATGTAAATAAATGCTTCTACTCTTTCTGAAAGTCCTTAAATTCTAAAAGTTAGTTTTTAGAAAAATTCAAAATGGATTGAATTCATTTATATAACTTTTTTTTCTTGACAATAATTTTGCAATAGTTTATCAAACAATTTCAAAATTTAAAATTCTGTATTGAGTTTTGTGTGCAATTAATATTTTACTAGTTTAATAAACTGATGCTTTAAAGCAGAGCTTTCAGGGTTTTGAAAAAAACCCCAGATTATTAAAATAAATCATTTCAAAATGGTAAATATAAACATTATTTTAGGTCTGGAATATGGGGAGATTAGGATCACTTGTGTAATATTTTTGCTTATAGGGTTGACTGTAATGTCTACAATGGAAATGACGGTATATTTTTAAAATAAAATCTGATGAGTTTTTTTTTTAAAAAAAATTGGAATTTGGGTAATTTTCCAGTGACCATTAGAAATCTATTTTGAGGGAAAATAAAGAAATAATTATGCAATCTCATTACTCCACACTACAGATTTTTAGTGTGAGTTGTTGAGCATTAGAGGAAGGAATTTGAAGCAACCTGGAATTTGATAAGCTTTTATCTCAGTTCCCTACACTTTAGAAGACATTTTAGAAAGAGGAAAAGGTGCTAGCATTGTAATAGCAGCTAATCCACTCTATTTCCACAGTCTTTATTCAAAGTTTTTAAATGTACATTTTTCTTGTTTTTAAAAATAACAGAAGAAGAATAACAGAAAAAGAAAAAAAAAGGTACAAGACACAAATTTATTTATACTATATATTTTCTTTTTTCTGTTTTATTTTGCCAGTTATTTTAAGGACATGCATTTTTTTCATTACAACCTTAATGCAAAGATTACACTATTAGACAATAATAATAAAAAAGCACACACTGACAGGCCTCTGTGAATTTTTTTTTTTAAAGTCAAGAAATTTAGAGGATGGTTCCTGGATTTTTCCCTCACATTTTGGAAATGCTTTATATCCTTAGCTTCTCCCTTTGATCTAGGTGCTCAGTGCAGCAGAGATTGAAAAGATGAATTATCATTTTTTAAAAAAATTCAGATTGTAATGGCTATAGATATGGTTATAAATGTAATTATTTGTGTCTTTTAACAAGCTAGACAGACAGACTGTAGATAGAGAGGACAATGACTCAATTTAGGGTAATTATCCAGTAATTTTTATGCATTGTTTATAACAATCAGGATAGAAGCATCACAGCTGCTTGATTATCTCCATAGGAAACCATATGGTAGCACAAAGAAAAAAAACTAAACATTAGTTTGAATGTTGGAAAATGAGAATTGCAAAATTCATTATGGAGCTGCTAAATTTGGCTAAATTTGTGGTTTTAAAAGCTTGAGCAGTAAAAGACATAGACTTGTCTACCAATACAAGTAGTCCTTGATTTCCAACAGTTCATTTAGTGACTGTTTGAAGTTACAATGGCACTGAATAAAAAGGGATTTACAACTATTTTAACACTTATGACCATTGCAGTATATCCATGGCCACATGATCAAAATTCAGACACTTGGCAACTGACTCATATTTATGACAGTTTCCAGGGGTCATGTAATCATCTTCTTCAACCCTCTGGGCAAGCAAAGTCAATGGGGAAGCAGATTCACCCAGCAGCCATGTTACTAACTTAACAACTGCAGTGATTCTCTTAACAATTATGGAAAGAGACAGCATAAAACGGGCAAAATTCACTTAACAAATATGTCACTTAGCAATAGAAATTTTGCACTAAACTGTGGTCATAAATTGAGGACTACCTGTAGTTGCTTTTCCCACTGGAGCTATTCTGCAACATCTGGCACATTTTATTAAGCATGTAACACTCATTTCTTCCAATGGAGCTCCCACAAGTCAGCAAATGGAGGTCCTTGCAAGCTTTTTGGCTGCAATTCTCCTCCATGCTGGTTAGATTAGATTGTGCTTTGTAATCCAATGTGTGTGGTACAACTATTGTAATCTCCCTAAGCAGTTTTTTCATATTACTCATTATTACAAAAAAACTGAGATATTTTAAAAATAGAATACTCCTGTAATGAAATTCCTCCAGTTTAAAGCTGTTTCATTTTATACAGTCCATATTAAATTTAGTATGGCTAAATTCGAATACTTCTGTGTATGCATTTCTTCATTTGTTGGCTAGGATTAAAATTGAATATTTGTGAATCACTATTGAACTGTAGTCCTCCCTTACAAATGATTGTATATAGTAAAATAAAAGTTATATTTTGCAGAATTTCACCAATGGCTATGCCTATATTAATATTATACTATGACATAGAAATACAGTTAGACACAGTTTTCTTCTGAATATAGAGTTATAGATTTGTGTAAATAGTGAAAAATTATCCAGAATTCATATCAATATCAGTCAACATTCAATTTTTTGTCAAAACAAGGAGGTTTATTACCCAAACTTTTAAAAAGTATGATTATGTGGAACAAAAACATAAATGCCTATCAAGATAGGCACTTGTGGTAAAACATGCAATGCCAGAAATGGAAAGATATCATGATTTTCACATATCTTTTTGAAAGGGCAAAAATAATGAGGACCAAAATAATCATAAAACGCTGATTTTTTCCATATTTATTTGATTAAAATTAACTTCAGGAAAATTATTACCTGGAAATGCCTTGGCTTATAAATTGAAAGGCATCTCTAAAGATTACTTGCTGTAAACATACTAGAGATATTTTTTGGGGGGTGGCCTTTTAAAAAAATCTGCTTCTTTCAGTTTGAATAAATTCACACACATTTGCCAAGGCATGTAAGGCAAAATTCCTAAGCCCGTAAGTAAATATTCAGAACATTTTGAAAGATGCTGAGCTACATAAAGTTCCCTCTTGTAAAGCATCTTATTGTCTTTCAGAATTTTTCTCTATGTATATATATGAATGATTTCTCACACATCATCTCCCCTTCTTTTTAAAAAAAATTCTCCCTATTTTTTTAAAAATCCTATTTCTAATGCTTGGACAGAACTAAACATCCATTGCACATTTATTTCCTTAGATAAAAATCTGTAACATTCAGTGAGCATCATTATGTGTTCCTTATAGAACAGAGATTTGCAAAAGGGTTAAATTTAAAGCAGCAACAACATAGAAACTTACCTGAGGGAAATAAGTCTGACCTATGCCATTCAGTTTTTGTCTGTCATAGTAGTAGAGAGATTTGGGAGAGGGAGAGGGAGAAAGAGAGAGAGAGAGAAAGAGAAATAGAGAGGATCAGACAGTCTTTTTCTATGACAGATAGCTGGCTGATTTTCTTCTATCCAGCTGAAACTCAGTTCCCTTTTCCTCTTTTATGATCAATCAGCAATTGTTCTGGGGGGCTTTTTGCATTGCTTGTGGGTCTCATGGGCTTACCTTCTGCCTTCCTATTACCTTCTGCTGGGGTTGTGGTTAATGCTAGCACTAGGGAGTGACAAGCTCCTTCCAGTCACACTCCTTCCTCTCGGCGGTGAACCAGCTGTAGCTTTAGCTGCTGCTTCAGCTGCTATTAGTACCTCAATGGCGACAGCAGATCTCTTCTAAGCTTTTAACTGCCACCTACTGAATGAATAGGGGATGCACATCTTTTGCAAGGAACTGCATTCTCCCTTTATATATTTATTTGTATTATTCCATGAACAGCTCCAATTGTGCCTGGAAAGTGGCTTTCTTCTTCCAGCCTCAAAGCTCAACTGGAAGAAATTGGGATCAGAAACAATAGAATTTCATCACCAGAAAGCCTAGAAAGTTGGCCAGGTTTCATAGCTTTGATTGGCATAAGGTGTACACTTGTGGCAATTTCAGTTGGAGGTGCAGATACAATCACAGATGAAAGTTCACCCTTTGGCAATTTTTGTATGCTCTTTGTGGGGAAATTCTATTGTGATAGACCTCTATTTCATTGAGGGCCGCATTAGGATTGTGTGGGGGGAGGGGCATGGCCAGGGTGGGCATGATTAGCTCAACATCTGTTTTCTGATGCAACAGCCTTCTGCAGCCCTCTACTAGCAAAATTAGAGCTCCATTTTTGCTAGCAGGGGCACAGCAGATCAGTCCTTCGCTGTTTCCAGGGTGGCTTGTGGGCCAGATCTAAGCAACCTCCAGGCTGGATTTGGCCCATGGGCACCCCTGTGTTAGACCCTTCCAGTTGAGCTGTGGGGTATTTGTTCAATATAAGCTATCCGTTTGCAAGCAGAGAAGCTGCTTTGTTTCATTGTAATGGATGGGTGGACATTTGAGGCAGTCACTAAAGAAGGATTCTCAATATAGTAACTTGAAGACATCTGGTACTTCAACTCCCAGAATTCCCCAGCCACTACTGCTAATAATGCATAACTGGATTGAAAAAGTACTTAGAATAATACAGTAAAAGCAATTGAACATCATCACAATTATCACAAGACTTCTGAGTATTCTTTTTTATCGAGGAAAAAGGGTTGGGGGTGGGGTTTCTCAGTGATGGGCAGGACAAGACATTTTGGTTACTAAGTAGATAAGGGTTCATTGATTGAGATCTCTCAGCATGCATCTCTCAAACTTTTTATTGGTTAACTCTTTACCAGCACTCCAGAATCTCAAACATGTCAGTCTATTTTCCTGATATCCTAAAAGAGTCAAAGGACCCTGATGTCACCTTATGAAATAAGAAGACAACAACTACAGGTAGTCCTCAACTTACAACAGTTCATTTAGTGACTATTCAGAGCAGAGGTGGTATTCAGCAGGTTCTGACCAGTTCTGGAGAATCGGTAGCGGAAATTTTGAGTAGTTCAGAGCACTGGCAAATACCATCTCTGACTGGAGATTTTATAGTATCCTTCCCCTGCCACAGCCACCAAGCCCCGCCCACAGAACCAGTAGTAAAAAAATTTGAATCCCACCACTGATTCAGAGTTACAATACTGAAAAAGGTGACTTATGACCATTATTCACAGTTACGATTTTCCCTCCACCCCATGTTCATGTGATCAAAATCCAGATATTTGGCAACTGGTTCATATTTATGACTATTGTTGTGTCCCAAGATCATGTGATCTCCCTTTTGTGACCTGGCAAGCAAAGCCAATGAGGATTTACTTAACACCAGGTTACTAATTTACCAACTGCAGTGATTCACTTAACATCTAAGGCAAGAAAAGTTGTAAAATAGGGCAAAATTCACTTAACAAATGTCTCATTTAACAGTATAAATTTTGGACTCAGTTGTGGTTGCAAGTCAAGGTCTACTTGTATAGAAAGGTTGCCAGAAAATGTTCTGGGGTCAGTTTGGTGCTGAAGGAATTTTGATGTCAAAACTCATTTTCTGCACTTTAGACTAACTTTTTTTTTTAATGCAAGCAAAAAGGATGCAAATAAAAATAATGAATGTCCTGTGGGTAGAAAGATAAACAGAAGCATTAACCACACTGCCATCGCTATTATAAATTAGCAATAATGTGTGTTCTGCTTTGGAAGATGTTGCATGTAGATGCTGCAGCATTTGGAGCTGAAAATCCATTTTCTCAATCCTAGAAAAATTGAATCTTTGCTTGTTACTCTCAAGAATGTTCCTATTATGGTTATAAATTTTCTGGTATTCAGAATACATGAATACTATGCCAATGAATGTGCCATAGAGAGGTAATGTAGAATAGTGTCTAAAGCAATGTTTCTTAATCTGGCAGCTTTAAGATCTGTGGATTTAACAGAATAACAGAATTGGAAGGGAATTTGAAGGTATTCTAATCCAAACCACACTCAAGCAAGAGACCCTTGAAGATAAAGGGGGGGTATTCAAACTTGCAACATTCAATTACCATAAATTTATCATAAAATCACATTAACATTCATAATTCTGTCATCCGTCTGGTCTACTTTGAAGGGCTCATTGTAATATATGTCCATCATGAGATGTTTATCTGACAATTAAACTTAATGGGGAAAAAAGTAAACATATGTATAAACAAATTGATTGTCTGTAACATTGGTACCATAATGTTCTTTAAGAAATTTTTGAAGTTTGAATGCAGTATTTAATAAGAGCTAGAACAGTCTTACACCAGAAGGCAGTAATTGGTTTACAGACATAATCCCTGATTTTCTATTTACCATGGTCATCATTTAGAATTATGAGATTTCAAGTCCATACAATTGGAAGACTATCTAGATTTGAAAAGACTAAAGCAGGACATAACTATATAACGTAATTTTAAAATAATTATTTTGTTCTCTGTGTACACATGATGTGAATTGTGCACTTGTGCCAGATATCGTGGTAGACTTACATAATTTGTTCAATGATGTCGTAATACATGTCATCATCTTGGTATCATCATGGCTTGTTTTGAATACTCCTGCATCCCAGTTACCTTTCAGTCTAACCTCATTGGGATATTTACAAATAGAATACAGTACTCACCTTTTTCCTCATTTTCTAAGGTTGAATTCAGACAGCACACATAACCGGGTTAATTAAAAACTTAGCAGCCTTATTTGCACAATATACTAAACACTCATTTTAACTTTGCTTAGTGTATTCATAATTTAGCTTGTTAAGTAAACAGAACGTCTTTGGTTTATTTCTCATACAGTGTATTGTGTCAGCCTTGTATGTGGGTGAATTTATTAAATGAATGAAGTGGATTATGTAAACACTATCTCAGAACGCTTGAGTGGCCTGTATGGTCGGTTTGCAAAATGTCACTTCCTATTTATTCATTCTTTTAATTAAAAGAGCCTAATGAAAACAGTAACAGGTGGGGTAAAGAGCCTAGCAAGTCCCAAAAGAGCTGTCTACTGAGTTGTCGTTGCCTATCTCTGCAGTAAATCTATGACCAATTGCTTTCAGAAATGCGAATATGCTTTCTTTTCTTCGAACATCTGCCCTTTGTGAAAATGGAGCCAAAAAGGATTTCATGGCATACACAAATATTCATTCTCCAAGATTAGTTCAGCACTGGTGTAACTAACTAACTGTATTTCTGCATAAGCTGACTCCTTGCTGACATCTAGACAAAGGATGAAAAATGCCCTCTGCAATGGAATAAAGAGCTAGGTTCATTTAAGCTTTACTTTAACATTTTGAAAACATTCAAAAATGAGGCAAGTAAGTGCATTCATAAATTAGCAAAACAAAACAAATAGGCTATTTTTCTGCTTAGGGTGCTTAAACTCAAGAACTCAGATATGAAACCCAGCAGTTTAATTGGCTTACCTAAGTTAAAAAAAAATCCATTTACATACCTGTGATGCTACCAAAGTAGCAACTGTATTCAGGCCCCAAGGAAAGCTATTGAAAAACTAACTGCTTTATCAAATATAATGAATGATGAAACCCACAAGTCCAAGAAACATCTGCTTGAATATGATATGCACAGATTGAAAAATTATTGACTTTGAGTTCTCCTGGGCACAGCTGTTGCCAGATATCCCATGTATATCATAAGTGAATTGCTTCCAGTTTGAAAACATTGGCTTGGACTGGATAGAAATGATTTTGCATAAGGGATCACTTCTCCATAATTATCAGATACCCGAGGAGCCTATGAGCAATCTCAGGAAAGAGCCTCAGTAAAATAAAAGGCCCAGCTCAGGTACTCTGTTCCAATAATAATAAGAGCCATCTTGGCAGCCAACATTAATGCACATTTCTGGAATCAGCTTGGCTCAAATATAGCTTTCTCCCCCCCACCCCTTTTTTAAAAAAAAAGAAATATTTGGATCTAAGAAGAATTGGGGGGGGGGGGATTACCATTGGATAATCACTTGGAACTGTAATGAAATCATTTGGTGCTATTATGGATTGGACTTTTGCTTTTCCCCAAACATTATTTTTTAGCACAGATGTAAAATGAGATTCTGTGCATGCTAAGTCTCTGACTAGCCAATTGGGTGCCTACTATTTTCTAGATGCACAGGCAGAGAGTCTTCAATCCTAATTCTTCGTCCACATATAACTCATGTTAAAAATGTTTATTTGACAGTTCTCTTTCCCATTTAAGTTTAAAATGTCTTTATATATTTATTGTGTTTACTTCATTCTATTCATTACAATGGGTAAACTTTAGAATTTGACAATGGGAGATGGATGAGGGGTGGGGAGAAAGGGAAGGAAGAGGAAATGGGAACTTTTAGTCCCAGAATGTAAAGTATGGAATCTAATTTAATTCACATTTTATTTGGCCAAAAACTCACTGAGCCTACAGTCTGTCTTATATCACTTCAGATTTTATTTGGGGGCTCTCAAAAATTTCCTCATATAGGAAATTAACAAGTTGGAGGAAAGGATAAGTAGGAACCCAGTGAAAGCCAAACAATGTCACTATGATTCTTCTTCTATATTTCTACAAACACCAAGTGCTAGAGGACAGGGAGACCAAGGTTCAAATCCACTTTCAATTATGGAAGGTTACTGAAGCTTATCTTCAAACTGATTCCTTTCTCTTACTTAACCCATCTTATAGGTATTAGAGTTGTGGTTTAATATCAGAAGAAAGATATTGCTAAGTTACCTTAAATCTTTAGAGGAAATATAGATTAAATAACAACAAATAAATAACTAATAAAATAAATAAGATGAAAGTTGTGATTGAAATAGAAACTGCAGTACTAACAAAGACTGATAGACATCATGGTTAGCTTTGGAGAGTACCTGGGTTAGGAGCGTTCTGAGCATTACCACAAAGAGAAATGTCAGCTTCCTGTCCTCCCTATCTGATTTCATTCCTCCCTTGGCTCAGTAAGCCTTCACTCCTACCCTACTTGCAAATGTATGCAGGAACATATATATACATATCCTTATAGATGGAGAAATGTCTCATTGTCACCTAGGCTTCAACATCAGCTGGATAATCATACAATTTCTGAGGGAATTTCAGTCTGGATTCAGTTGAAAATACGAATCTTCCACACCCACTTTTTCCCCAAAACCCTTTACTATAAACTTAGCTGCTCTTATGAACAATAAGGACTCTAAGTTATATCTTGACTATTACATGTTCACTTTGCTAGCAAATTCTCTAATTCTCCACCACATTGTCTGTGGGAATGATGTTGAACTGGTCTTTATGTAGACTTGTCAGCAAAACATCTCTCTGACCTGACATACCTTCTGAAATGATGCAGCCCACCCAATTGATAAATATTCTGAAGGGTTACAGTTCAATTGATCTATGACTTATGAAGATTAGATCAATGACAACTGGGGGGAGGGGGTGCAGGGAAACCTGCATTGTTTTTCAGATTAATGTCAGGCACTGCCTGTTAATCTTTCTGGCAAGTGCTTTGGTTTCCTGTGATTGCACAGCTCTTGAAACAAACATCTGTCATATTTAAAAATTAGAGCTCTGTTTTTAAAAACTATCCTAAAAATAACACTGTCCTAGTTTCAAGACTCCTTCTAAAAGCTATGTTAAAAGGCAGCACACCCACTATCTGTGTGAAATCTTTAAACAGATTCCTATTCATGTCTTTATTTTAAAAGACAGCTTGGAATTGATAGCCTTGGTACCTGAGATGACTATTTGTGGCAAAAAGCCCAAAACATAAAGGAACATTCTATTTTGTCAGCATTTTGCTAAAGTAAGAACCGTATTTCCTTGAAGTAGAGGAAGAAGAAGCTCAGAAACCTACTTAATGCTTTCTCCAAATGTCCATATTTATCTCCTTCTGCCTCACCTAGGTAAGCAACACAGTAGATAGTTTTCATCTTTCTGAATGCAAAAGGATCCTTAGGATACAATTCCTTCTATAGTGTTTTTACCCCATAGGCCATATTCTATCAAGAATTAATCTTCCATAGTCATTTGCAATATCAGACAAGGATATCAGACAAGCAACACAAATATATTGTGGTGCAATTCTTTTATAGTTGTTTATGATGCAGGTATGAAAAGGTGGAACTTTCATTAGGACATCATGAAGCATGTTTCACTATATTAACATAATCATGGTAAAGATCCCTCTACAGAAGCAATATGGCACAAGAGGATGAAGCTAACAAGCTACAATTACACACAATTGTATATTGAATAATCTGTCATTCACACATGCAAACACACATGTACCAACTTCAGTTCTACAACTTTGATTAATTCCAGATCTAACTGCTGCAAGATGTTATCTGAAAATCAGGTCTGAGTTGACATTAATATGCAGATAATATCCAGACCTATTAATCCTTTTCTCCAAAACCATTAATATTCTGAACCAATTCTTGAGTACAATAAGAACTAGAAGAGAGTCAGTAAATTTTGATTCCATCAAGACAAAATGGCAAGGCCGTCAGCATTAGGAGTGTGAAATCTGTTGTGGATTTCTATGGCAACAGATTGTAATATCTGCCAAATGGATTCTGCAACAGTTCAGAAGTCTACTGAACAGGGTATAGTTGCAATTGCTTTTTACTGATCAATAGTTCACTTCCAAAATATCCAACAACCTGAGGTTGCTATGTTAACTATGAAGGAAAGTAGACTGAGAAGAGTTATATTTTAAAGCCCTGTATCAGGAAATTGATATAACAAGGAATGACAGTGAGAAATTTGCATTAAATGAACATTACTGAAATAATTATGTTGACTACTAATGTTAGGAATTATTATATGCAAAAGCTCCATATGCAAGGAAACCAGCAAATATAAACTGACACAAATCTTTTCAAAAATCATTAGAAAAAAACAAACTAAAATGCTTCCATGCTAAGCTTTACAGTAAAAAAGATTGTTATACTGATCTGCACATCCCAGATGAATAAGAGTCTAATGGAATTCCACAGAAATCAGCTTAGCAAAATTTTTGGATTCAGTATTAACTGTATTAGGGACACAAAAGCCTAAAAGTAATTTTATCATTTTTGATTGCTTTACCACCCGCTACCTGATTTTGACATAAATAGCCTGGTCATAGGAATTTCATCCAGAATTTCAGTTATGACAAGCTGTGCCATTATACTTACTCGGCAATTACAAGGTTGCAGTTTCATTTAATTAAGGAGAGAACTATTTGTTAGATACTTTCCTCACAACTGCATTGTACTACAAAAGAAGAGAGACCAGCTGTAGAGATTTGGACAGTTCTTTCTTGTAAAAGAGGAACATATTTCTTTGGAAGTCATTCTGCTATGACACTTTGAACCCAGAAGTTGCAAGAAAGAAAAAGAAAAAGTGGCACATTTTTTCCAGATAGAAAAAAAAAATCTAAAGTTTAATCAACAGATGTGACCATTTCACATAAACATTTCTGCCTCAACATCATGCCTTTCCAATATATAAACATGTGATACTATTATACAGAAGTTCAGTATCATGTTTATGTGTAAAATGTAATTTCTGGACAAAACTTAGAATTGCACTTCCATATTTCTGTTTCTATTAGCTCAAAGGGACTATTTCTGTTGACCTGCATTTTTATAATGTGTTCTGCTGAGAAAAGGGACATTTTAAGGTATAAAAATATTTTGTAAGAAAAGTGCTTGCTTAGAAAAATCTCCTTTTGCTTCACATTAGAACTTGCCTCCCTCTCTTAACAAATAATTAAGAAAAGGCTATATTTTGGCTCAAGCTAATATTTTGGGGGGAGGGAACCAAATCAGTTACAAGAGCCCTTTAAATGAAATGCAATCTGAAATAGCATGGTTCTCTTTTTACAGGAAGATAGCTCTAACTACCTCTCAAAACTATGCACTTCTTTTTGGAAGAGGGGGGATCATTTGGTTGTTTTTTTTTAAAGCTGAAATTAGCCACCAGGGCTTGAATAATATGCTTTCCCTCCATCAATCTTTATTCAACTTCAGCCTAGTTTTGCATCAAAATGGGAAAGTCACGAGGAAATGTTTCTTTGAAAAATGGAAGAAAACCAACCTGATGGAAGAATTGGAGAATCCTTCTGCAGACCATCAGTTCAGACTTCTGGTAAAAGAACAAATGTTACTATGGCCAGTGACCAGTGCAACCTCTGCTAGGAATGATCTGTGTTCCCCTTCCATGAAGCAAGAAAAGGGCAAAAATGAGGAAATTGGCCTTAGGCCAATTAGCTATTCACACTTGACCAATTCATGCTAAGCAAATGTGGACCTTGATGGAAAAAAACCATCAACTAACTTAAGTTTTAAAATACATGTGGCAAAGAAATGATTCTTTTACTTAGGAAGCCTTAGGAAGAGGAACTATACCGACAGTTTTCTTTAAACAGAGGTCAGTGACACGATATATGTGAGTACTGGAGAATCCACTACAATGAAAAGGATCCTTTTCACCTCTCAATGAAATTAAAGTTAAAATAATTCTAATATTTTAAATTATTTTTTAAAGGTTCTTGAATATTTTAAAACCCGAGGAGGAGAGAGGACTCTACACTTTTGGTAACGACAGGGCCTGAAAATGTTGTTGTTTATTTATTTATTTATTTATTTATTTATTTATTTATTTATTTATCTATTTATTTATTTAGACTTATATAGCGCCCCCTCTCCCAAAGGGACTCGGGGCAGTGAACAACCAGAATAAAAGCACATATAAACACATACAATATTTAAAAATTAAAATAATTAAATATGTTGGCTTACAAAGATTAAAACACAGGAATTAAGAAAAATTAAAACGAAATTAAAATTTTAAAAACCCCTAGGCCAGATCGGCTTGCTGAAATAAATAAGTTTTCAACACATGACGGAAGGTAATGAGATCAGGGATGGTCCTCATCTCCGGGGATAATTCGTTCCAGAGAGGGGGTGCTCCCAATGAGAAGGCCCGCATCCTCGGGGTCACCAGCCGTCCAGCCAGCGGCACCCTAAGGAGGTCGACTCTATGGGAGCCTATCAGTCGGCGGGAGGCCGATAATGGCAGGAAGCAGTCTCGCAGATATCCTGGAGCCATGGAGCGCTTTAAAGATGGTAACTAAGACCTTGAAGCGCACCCGGAGGGCCACCAGGAGCTAATGCAGCTCACGCAAAAGTGGTGTAACATGGGAGCCCCGAGGAGCCCCCAACACCACTCGCGCGGCCGCACTCTGCACCAGCTGGAGCCTCCGGATGCTCTTCAAAGGCAGCCCCATGTAGAGAGCATTGGCATAGTCTAGGCGGGAGGTCACCAGAGCGGAGATGACTGTGCGAAACGCACCCTGATCCAGAAAGGGCCGCAACTGGTAGATCCTTTGGACCTGGCCAAAAGCCCCCCTGGTGACGGCTGCCACATGGTCTTCCAATGACAGCCGCACATCCAGGAGGACACCCAGATTGCGGGCCCCCTCTGTGGGGGCAAGAGTTTCCCCCCCCACAGCCAGCGATGGAACCAGCTGGCTGTACCGGGGCACCGGGAAGCATAGCCACTCAGTCTTAGATGGGTTGAGCTGAAGCCTGTTCTACCCCATCCAACACCGCACGGCCTCCAGGCACCAGGTCATCACTTCGATGGCTACATCGGGGTGGCTCGGGGTAGAGATGTACAGCTGAGTATCATCAGCGTACTGATGGAACTCTACCCCAAAGCCACGGATGATCTCACCCAGTGGCTTCATATAAATGTTGAACAGAAGGGGTGAGAGCACCAACCCCTGAGGCACCCCGCACACCAGGGGCCTCGGGGCCAACCTCTGCCCCCCTGCCAACATGAATTGCGAACGGTCAGAGAGGAAGGAGGAGAACCACCGCATAACAGTGCCTCCCACCCCCAACCCCCCCAGCCGCCGCAATAAGATAGTGTGGTCGACAGTATCGAAAGCCGCCGAGAGATCTAATAGGACCAGGACAGAGGAATAACCTCTGTCACGGGCCCTCCAAAGATCATCCACCAATGCGACCAATGCCGTCTCCGTGCTGCATCCGAGCCTGAAGCCCGATTGGCGTGGATACAAGTAGACAGCTTCATCCAGGTGTTGGGGAAGCTGTCGTGCCACCACGCTCTCAACAACCTTCGCCACAAAACGAAGGTTGGAGACGGGATGATAATTAGATAACAAAGTTGGGTCCAGGTACGGTTTCTTGAGGAGGGGTCTCACCACCACCTCTTTCAAGGCGGCGGGCAGATATCCCTCACTCAAGGAAGCATTAATAATACCCTGAAACCAACCTTGTGTCCCCTCCTGAGTGGCCAACACCAACCAGGAGGGACACGGGTCCAATAAACATGTGGTAGCATTCAGCCCCGCAGCAACCTGTCCACATCTTCGGGGGTCACAGGATCAAACTCCTCCCAAATGACTGCCTCAATTTCCACCCCCGACCCTCCACCCAGAGTTGCCCATTCAGAGTCCAACCCATCCCGGATCAGAGTGATTTTATCTACCAGGAAATTCAAAAAGTCCTCAGCCCATCCCTGCAAGGGGTCCTCCCGCGCTCCCCCTTCCAGGAGGGAGCAGGTCACTCTAAACAGGGCAGCCGGGCGGTTTCCTACAGACGCAATAAGGGTGGAAAAGTAAGAACACTTTGCTACCCTTATCGCCACTAAATAGATCTTAATATAAGACCGTAGTAGTGTTTGGTTGGGTCCGGAGCAAGTAGTCCCCGCAAATAAAAATAAAAATCATACGTTTTTCCCTAAAGGTCTCCTGAAATGAGAGTGATTCTATTTCTGAGGGCAAGAGATTCCATCCTTCAGTTAGGTCTATAAGTGTACAGAGGTTATAGAAGCAAGCATATAGTTACTGCATTCTCTTTTGCCATTTCAGCCTTCATTACAAAGCCAAGGCAAGAAGTGCTAATGAGCTTTTAAAAATCTTCATGAGGAAAGGAGAAGAGCAAATGTGTTAAAGTGAGCTATTCGTGGAATTTCTAAGATATTTCCGGAGTGTTAAGAACATATAATTGTAAAAATGCTAATGAGGGGTATGAAGACTGAAAACATGAAAAAAAAAAACCCGTTGGCTTGCTTAGTTGTGATTAATGCAAATTCCTAATTAACCAGCATCTTTGAACTTCCAGTACACTTCAGTGTAGAAATGACTTCATAATTTGTGTTTGTTTATCTCTATAGATACAACCAGTTCCATGTTAAGAAAATGTGGCTTACAAATTTCAGGGACAAAAGGTGATTTGAAAATGGGCTCAGAAGTTTCACCGTTCAGTCTCTCTTCTCATTTGCCAGCTCAATCCAGATGTTCCAACCGTATATGAGTGTGGCAAGCCAGTGGACACAGGATTCATTATGGAAGAGGAGAAGTGTTGAAAGGATGAGTGATGATAGCACTATAGAAGCTAATGTTACTTGAATATCCAGAAACAGTTAAGTGACAAGCTGAGTTCATTTCCTTCCATTTGTCATGACTCAAAACTAGGGAAGGAAGGATTCTTTTAATCCAGGATAATTTACCAATTTAATTTAATACTTTGTTATACTTATAATACCTTTTATCCATCTTTATTTTTTAAGCTCAGAACTGCTGATCTCTGATGATCAATGTGGCAAATAATTCAGTAACAACTTTTGCACAAAAAATAATATACATGCATTCATGATTCCAAGTTATACCATTATCACCAGGATTCTTTTGAAGGATGGGTATTCAGGCAGGCAACAAAGGAGGGTTGATGTGTTGCAACTTCTTATGAATCCTTGTGAACTTTTAACATCTTATTTAAATTGTTAAATTTAAATTGGGGTGGTGCCCAAAACTACACATGGAAGAGCAAGCAGATGTTTCTGGTTCAAGTAAGTTTACAACTTGCTGGTTAGTATGCATGGGTGAAACTTCCTTTTGCAGAAACATATTTCAATGCTATTTATAACTATTTGTATTGAAGCTTCACATCACTTGGGATGAGATGTAAAGAAGAACTTGTTTTCTTAGAAATAAAAACTAGAGGTATTACATACAGCACAATAACTTGAACCTACATTATTATTGCAAATTCAAAATGTTACATAAAAAATAATCTAATAAGGTAAAAGGATCAGGTTAGTAAGAGGGCACTAATGCTTGATTTTGATGCCACTAGAAGATTTATTTATTTATTTCTCTCTTTTCTTCCTTCCTTCTTTTTTCTTTCTTTCTTCTTGCTTTCTTTTCTCTCTTTTTTTCTTTTTTGTAGATGGTTTGACATTTTTCCTCTTTTTTTCTTAATTTGTGATCTGTTGCTGGCCTTGGGACCTTGCTTAGATCATGCTTTGATATGCCGATAAGCACCTCTTTATTAAAATATTTCCTGCACTAGTTATAACTACTCTTGTAGTAGGAACCCTTGTCCAAGGTCATTCATTCCTGGTCACCTCTCTCTCAGTTGAATTACAATGGTGAGCTCTACTGGGGACTGCCCTTGAAGAACACCTAGAAATTACAGCTGTCTTCCTCATCCTCTTCTTCTTCCTCCTCCTCTTCTTCTTCTTCCTCCTCCTGCTCCTCCACCACCTTCCATCTTCCAATTTCCTCCTACTCCTCCCCTTCCACCTTATCCAGTCCCAGTTAGAGTCACTAAGTGAGGACTAGCTATATTCCATGCCCATTATATCCAATTTACTTTTGTTTTCCTTTACAGATACAACTGACTTCTATATAAAAAGTAGGCAGCATATTTATACATAACATTTTACTTACTTTCATCAACATTTATTCCTTGCAACAGAACACATATTACCCAATATATTTTGGTACATATTAAACACTCTCCATATTTTCATCTTTTTAAACATTATATCAAGGTACACAAATTCATCTATTTACAATAGTTTTTTCCTACTAATATATAACTGGTAATCTTTCACTCCATTTTTCTGTCTAACAAAGTTGCTTTAATCTTTGACACATTAATTTCCAGGTCCATGCTCCTGATTGCATTATCTTCTATAATCTATCTAATACTGACTGCAAATCATGTAGTTTCCAGGCAAACAGTAAACAGCACTGCATACAAAAACACACACATTTAGAAAGCATATGAATGAAGTTCATGCCCATTTTCAGGTTTAGACTGTAACAATAAGGAGGCAGAGTATTCTTATTTATTCTTCTAAACAGAATAACAGAGTTGGAAAGGATCTTGGAGTTCTTCTAATCCAACCTGCTGCTCAAGCAGGAAACTCTATGCCATTTCAGACAAATGATTTGTCTCTTCTTTAAAACCTCCACTACTGGAACATCCACAACTTCTGGAGGCAAGTCATTCCACTGATCAACTGTTTTAACTGTCAGGAAATTTAACATTAGTTCTGGGTTGGTTGATTAGTTTCCATCCATTGCTCCTTTTTTGCCTTCAGGTACTTTGGAGAATAAGTTGACTCTTCTTTGTGTCAGCCTCTTAGAAATTAGAACACTGCTATTATGTCATTCCTAGTTCTTCTTTTAATTAAACTAGACATACCCAATTCCTGCAACTGATTTATTTATTTTTAACATTTCTGAACCACCCATCATCTCCTTTGGATGGTCCAGCCACTCTTTTAGAATGGCAAATTTCTAATCAGGGAAGAAATAGTTCTGTGATTTCCCACTTGATGGCTATGATCAGTTTTTGCAGCATTTTGCCAACAATGTCAATCAGATTGAGTATACATCAGTGGTTCTGGGTCAAGATGGAAAGAAGAGTCACTTGGTATGTTTCAAAACACCCTTATTAAATTTATATATGAAGGAAAAGTA
This sequence comes from Bungarus multicinctus, assembly GCA_023653725.1. Classification (NCBI taxonomy): domain Eukaryota; kingdom Metazoa; phylum Chordata; class Lepidosauria; order Squamata; family Elapidae; genus Bungarus; species Bungarus multicinctus. The sequence continues at coordinate 217,016,598 of CM042834.1, forward strand.
GGGGTCTAGCCAACAGAGGACAGTATCAAGATTTAGAAGGACAGACAATGGGAACAATAGGCAGAAAGTAGCGTGTTGAGCATTTCAACAGGGACATATGCAAAGTCCTAAACTGCATTAATAAAGAACAAGTTTGGTCTAGCAGTTAAGGCTAGAAAATGGGAGACTATGAGTTATAACCCAGCCTTAGCCACGAAAACTAGTTGGGTGACTTTGGGCCAGTCACCATCTCTTTGCCCAGTCCACCTCACAGGGTTATTGTAGGGAAAATAGGAGGAGGAAGGTGTGTTGGATATGTTTGCTATCTTGAGTTATTTATTAAAAAAAGAATAATAGAGACAGGATATAAATAAATAAATGATGTCAAGATCATAAGAAGTTATTGTTTCTATATTCCTTATTGGTGCACGTGCATCATATTTTAGGAAAAACATTGACAACTGGAATATAGTCAGAGGAGAACAACCTATATGATGAAGAGCTTGGAAGGAAACTTTTATGAAAAATGGTTGGTGCTTTTGTGTTTGTTTAGTCTGGAGAAAAGAAGACTTGTGGAGACATAATTAACCATCTTCAAGTGTTGGAAGTATTGTCATACAGAATACTGCATTAGGCAGATGTGCTAAGGATTATTTCATTTTTTTTATTACTTTATTTGCGGTCACAGACCAAAACACAAGTACAACAAAGAAGAACATGGGAAAATTAATCATGAACAATTGGTCACCAAAAACTTGACTAAGGAGAATTACAGCGTTCTTCTCTGATGGTTACAGCTCTTTTAAAAATTTGGAAACCTGAGAAGTAATACATAGACTTCTGCAAAGCCTTTGATTCATTGGTACATTACTCCTAAAACTAAAGTCTTATGGTATCTCTGGACCACTGCATAACTGGATAGAAGCATTCCTGTCAACAGACAACAAATGGCCAAAATTGGTAGAGTCCTATCAAATTCTATACCTGTCAACAGTGGTGTCCCCCAAGGCAGTGTTCTAGGACCAACTCTTTTCATACTCTACATAAATGACCTCTGTGAACATATCAAGAGCAACTGCGTTCTCTTCGCTGATGATGTAAAGCTATTCAACACCACAGAAAATACCGCTACCCTTCAAAAAGATCTTGACTACGTATCAGAATGGTCAAACAAATGGCAACTTCAGATCTCAACAAATAAATGCTCTGTCCTACATATTTGCAAAAAAAAAATCAGAAAATAAAATACAGGCTGAATAGTCAAGACCTTGTTGAAGACCCAAACTCTGTAAAGGATCTTGGAATACTCATCTCAAATGACATAAGTGCTAGAGCCCACTGTAACTACATAGCCAAAAAGGCACTAAGAGTTGTTAACCTAATCTTACATAGCTTTTTCTCTGGTAATATTACACTAATAACTACAGCATACAAAACATTTGCTAGACCAATACTTGAATACAGCTCATCAGTCTGGAACCCACATTACATATCTGATATTAACACAGTTGAGAAAATCCAGAAATATTTTACAAGAAGAGTTCTTCACTCCTCTACTCGTTGCAGAATACCTTATGCCACCAGACTCGAAATTCTATACCTAGAAAACCTTGAACTACGCCGCCTTCGGTCTGATCTAAGTATAGTATATAAAATCATACATTGCAATGTCCTACCTGTCAATGAATACTTCAGCTTCAACCATAACAACACAAGAGCAAACAATAGATACAAACTCAAGGTTAATCTCACCAAACTTGATTGCAGGAAATACGACTTCAGCAACAGAGTGGTCAATGTCTGGAATACTCTACCTGACTGTGGTTTCTTCCCCAAACCCCAAAAACTTTAACCTTAGACTGTCTACTATTGACCTCACTCCTTTCCTAAGAAGTCTGTAGGGGGCATGCATAAGCACACCAACGTGCCTACCGTCCCTGTCCTATTATTTCTTTTATATTTTATTTTTCTTATATGTATCCATGTATCCATAACTATGTTTATACTTATACCTATTATCTTGTAAGCAATTGACTAAATAAATAAATAAATAATGTATGAGGAGCCATCCTCTAGACAATAAGAACAAATTGCTAACATTGGGTCTAGAAGGATCTGTTCCAAGGAGAGACAGTAACTTAGATCTGCCTGCGTTAGGATTATTTCGTAAGACAGAACAATACATATGTTTAAATTAGTAGGAAGTAATTTTCATTACACATCAGGAACAATTTCCTAATAATAAAAGCTCTTCAGGATAGCCGTAGGAGATGGTGGACTCTCCTTTGCTGTTTGCTGTTTAAATAGATGTCAGATGGCTATTGGCTTGGAATACAGAGATAGGAGATTCTTACATTGATCAGGGACTTAAATAGATTACCTTTAAAATTTTCATTTTGTGATTCTGTAACTATTGCCTTCAACCCACCAACTGCACTTTCCTTATAATACCTCTCACATATTTGACAATTCCATATATTTGATTGAATCCAATTTCATTTCTACTTGGAAATGCTTCTAGATTTTGTCTTGAAACAGAAACAAATTAAATTCTAACTTTTGGACTTGCTGATTAGATATGCTTGTTGTTATAGAAATAGCTAGTATATATTAAGCATGCAAAAGTAAAAAAGTAAAACTCTTCCATGGCTCTTTTCTAACTGAATGTCTATCAGTCCATCAAAAATACAAGTTCTGGTTTTGATTGAATATTGATCATTAAAATCCTTTGTATCACTATAGAAGCTCCATTGTCTTTTCATTCACTTCTTCAATTTCTACATTCCCCAACTCAGAATCAATCTTTCCCTGTCTGTCATCTCCCATTAGTTTCTAGATTCATAACATTGCAGTATACAGCTGGTATTCATGAGATTCATAAGTCATTTAAGAAAGCTTGACGGGAACAAAATAAACAGGATTTGCTTCATCATCTAGGTACCATTCAGTACATCTTAAAGTGGTGTTTCAAGCTATTTTATTTAATCTGTTCTTTGCTAATTCTAAATGACCACCATCTGAGTCCTGGAATTTTCTGGATGAGCATATTGTACATAGAAGTTGCCCTAGCAACCAGTTGCCCCATGATTGACATGCCAGCTTTCCAAACACATTTCATCTTGATGAACCACCATTTTATATTTCTCTCATTTGTGCTTGTCTTCTCTTGTGTGTCCTACTCAATTTCAAAGCTAGTGAACATTTTGTAATGTCATTGGCTATTTTCAGTATATGCCATGCACTTAGCCATAGACTTAAAATGTTGGTATTAGATTTTTCCAACCTAGCAACAAGGATAAAGGCTAGAATATGCTGCCTGAATCAATTGTGTTGGCAGAGACAGAAAGGCAAAAAGCAGTTTCATTAATTGCTGCCTCTTCCTCATCCTATGAGTAACATGATATCTCAAAATACAACAAATGTGCTGTCTCTTCTCCATTTGCTACAACTTCATAGATATGCCTAACATGCCCATTCTATTTTGTTAGTGTTGTTATGTGCTTCCTTACATAAAATCCTTTTGGATTTTATTCTAGGCAAATCAGAAATAATATTTCCTAGCCATTACTTTCAGATCAAGAAAAATCCATGTTCTCCCCAATTCTTGCATATCTCTAAAAATTATGGCGATATGCAAAAATTGGGGAGAATGTGGATTTTTCTTGATCTGAAAGTAATGGCTAGGAAATATTATTTCTGATTTGCCTAGAATATATTTCACAGGCTTTACTGAAGGAATAAGGAAAAAATGTACAATATATATGAAATCATAGCTGACAATAAAAAGGGAGACATTGGCTTCAGGGATTGGTATTTTGATAAGATGTTCACAGTTTGCCTTATCTTCTGCCTTTTCCATCTGATATATCTTTGGTCATCCTTTCAGAAATGCAATAATACCAGAGTACTTTGGTATTGATAATCCTCCAGCAGTTTGCAAAAGAAGTAGAAGATGTGAAGCCAAAAGAACACCATGATACCAAACACCAATACAAATAAGAAATTGAATAGGAAAGTACTTAAACTGGAAGGGACCAGATGAATAAAAAGTAACTTGGAGAAGCAGTGCAAATGTGTCTCCCAGAACGTTCTAATTTTTTAAAAAAATACAATAAGAACACCAAAAATATTTTTTTTCTGTAGGACATTTAAAAAGTCTTTTTATAAGGCAGAAAAAGAAAGAAGAAAATGAAATACATTGTGGATTTACAAACTATCAAAACTATTTAAGCATTTAATAGAAAGAAGGAAAAAAAGAAGGAAAAATCGACTCTACCAATTTTTCCAAATAATACTAAATTAAAGCAAATAAAAGAAAATAATGTGTCAGCTCAGAACTTTACTATTAAAATTAAATCAGAAAATGACAAAAAATACCCAGATTAGAATTTTAAAAATTAAGACAGTAGGAATTGGCAATAATTTCTAAATAAATAAATAAACTGAAGCAGTATTCTATGGCCAATCAGACATTTAAAACACTAGATACTGAATAAGTTTTTAAACCTGATGTTGAATAAATTTACTGTTTCCAGTTAAGCAAATTTGCAAGTACTGAACTA